>BSBM01000528.1:5698125-6357500 GCA_027924585.1 Larix kaempferi | reverse complement strand
TGATGTTGACGATGAAGATGATGACCTAGATGTTGATGATGATGAGGAAGAAGAGGGTGGTGATGATGATGATGATGGTGTTGATGATGATGATGATGATGATGATGACGAAGATGATGATGACGATGATGGTGATGATGAAGATGATGATGATGATGGTGATGAGGATGAATAAGATGATGATGATGGAGATGAAGATGTTGATGATGACGACAATGGTGATGAAGATGGTGACGATGAAGAATATGACGATGATGGAGATGTTGATGAGGAAGGGGGAGATGACAATTATGATGAAGATGTTGATGATGATGGTGATGGTGATGATGATGATGATTAGATGATGATCATGAAGATGATGATGATGATCATCATCATCATCATCTTCATCACCATCATGATCATCGTCCTCATCACCATCATCATCAGCAGCATCACCATCATTCTCATCATCCTCATCATCATCACCATCATCCTCATCATCCTCATCATCATCTTCATCACAATTGTAATCATCATCAAAATCTTCATCATCATCACCATCACCATCATCTCATCATCATCATTAAAATCTTCATCATCATTGTCATCTCCCCCTTACTCATCAACATCTCCATCATCGTCATCTTCTTTATCATCACATCTTCATCAACTTTATGTATCCCCTTGACAAAGGAAATTAAATAAAACATACAAAGGGCTACAATAATGCGTACACGCACCTACGTGTGCATGCATTTAGTAGCGCGTACGTTCACCTACGCGTGCGCGTGATTAGGTACATGTGCGCGCATTTGCGCGTGCGCATATGTTCGCGCACGTCTGTTTGAATTCAAATTGTTTTTGGCACCCTTGCAGGCTTGGAATAAGCTTCGGATTGCACCTTTAGGCTCGGTCTGATTTATCTGTGATTTATGGAAGAACACATCAAATGCTGTAACTTTCTGTTTTTCATAACTAGTTCCGCATATGCTCCACGAGTGCACTACAGATGAAATCACACACACTTGTTGAGCTCTGCGTGCAGATTCTAAATATATAATTTTTAAACTACACTCATGTCAAATTTGTAAAAAACATAGGTCGTTTATTTGACCTATAACTTTTGATTGGCTTACCTATTTTGAAAACGGAAAAGAACCCGCACAAGAGCACGAAAGTACCTACAACCTAAAAAAAAAAAGTGTTTTGATTATTTTTAGACCATGATATGGTGGCTCAGCAGTTGACCATGTCGTTTTAAGGCTTCATTGACTTCGGTAATTTATAAAAAAATAAAATTGACTTTTAAAATTTTGGAAAAATAGCCCCGCACAAGATTCGCCTGTTGTCTACGCCTCTACATATTTTTTTTCTGGTAAATTGAAAATTTACATAGCAAACAGGTGGCTCAACAAAAACATGTGCATTATGTTTGAGAAAAAAAATAACATACCAATCTTCGAATAATGACATTTTGGGGTGGTTATACCACTTTTCCACAAATGAAAGTTATATATTCCGGAAGGTAATCCGTTTTTATACGTTTCATCTTTTTACACATAATCTGAAAATTGTTTATAGGTACCTCTAATAATTCATTTTAATCAAAATATTTATGTTTTTCCAGAATGTCATTGCAACTAACGTGTCATAATTGGGTATCATTACCTTACACTAACCCAATCCTTTTTTAGTAACGTTGTAGTCTAAACATTATACAAATTAGTTCTTTTTTGGGTGGTCAAAATAACAAGAAGGGAAATTTACATTTTGGTGTGATGTCCACCAAAAATAATTTTGGATTGATTGAATCATAGATATTAGATGCTATTTATACAATCTAGTTGCACTAGGATATTTGAAGGTGTTGAATTCAAATATACCTTTAAAATGACAATTTCATCAATTTAAAATTGTTATTTTTGTAGACATTTCTGAAACGAAATCCAATAATAGTAAACATCAAAAGTAAAAAATTTAGAACTTTATAGCCCCCTTCTTGCATTATAACATAGTTTAAACATTCTGCAAAATTGGTTATTTTTCTACTAAAACAATGAGAAGCGAAGCTGACATTTTTGGTATGAAATCTAACGATAATCGTTTTGGAGTAATGGAATTGAACAATATAATTGCAAACTACTATTTCATCAATTCCAAATCAAATTTAAGTTATGGTACATAAAAAAAAGGATATTAAACTCTTTCACCATTTAACCTTCTTTAATTCTAAGTGCACTAAACAATTATTGTTCTTGTAACTTTACGTAAGGGTCTTATACAATTATTGTTCTTGTAACTTTACCTAAGGGTCTTATAGGTCAAAATCATTAATTGATGTCACATTCAGTCATTTGACCATATTTTGGGGTATTCTAGTTTTTTTATTAGGTGAGCTTAAAGTTGATTTGGTAGTTAATTATATAGAAGTGGGTTGACATTATTTAGTTACCAATTAACAATAAGACATCATTCTAATAACTCCGTGTTCTTGTAACTTCAATTTTATAATCACGTATCCTTGTAACTTTAATTTTATAATCATATTATATAAACACTTAACTATATCGTTCAGCTTCGCCCAAAATTTACTTGTCTTTTTCAAAGATTTGACTATAAATTTAATGATGGATTTCACCTTTCTTTTATTTAAGAGAAATTTCACTTTTCTTTCATTTATATTGCTCATGTTTATAGAAAGGTGAGGATCATATTGGTCAAAGGCTTGAATAAAACAAAACAAGTGAAGTATGTAAATAAATATGAATTATTTATTTATTATATAAATAAACTAAAAAAAATTAAAATCTTTTTATGTAAATTTTTTTTTTAAGAAATGTTTTATATTTTAAAATTTCAGGTAAACTAGTATCTATACTTTTTCTAAATTATACATAATCTAATGAAAAAATGAATAATTGATTTTGTAATTGATTATTATAAAAAGATTATAATTTTTTAATATAAAAATAGATTTAAAAAACAAAACATTATTAACCTTTATTACCTACAATTCCATTATATAAACTTATTATTTCCCAATTAAAAAGCATGTTTCCTTACAATTATCTAGAATTTACTTGAAAACAAACCACTAAAATACAGGATAAGTTGTAACTGAAATACAAGGAAAAACGGTAAAATAATATATCTCTACGAAAACGCATTGAAAATCGCATCTCTCTAAAGTATAACCCCAAGTTTATCTGCGCGGCCCATCAACATAGCCATGACCGTTTGGGGTCTACCGATGGATTTGGCCCCAAATCCCGGCTGTTCCACCTCAGTCGAGAGATTGTTAGATTCGTAACCGATCATTAACTCTCTTCCTCTCTCTATATATTTCATTTACGCCTCTCAACTCCCAACCCCTGCGTTCGTCTTCCTCTGTTGCGCTGCTGTTGTCGATATTCATTGAGTTTCGCCCGGCAGCCTGCAGACAAGATGGCCCGATTCACTGCACTTCTCTTCTTGGCTTTTGCCTTCGGATGGATGAGCTCAGTCTCTACGGCAAAGGCTCCCATACGTGCAGAGGCTCCCATCGTCGCAGTGCCCGAAGCTGCGCCAACTGAATCACCCGCAGCATCTCCACCGTCCTCCGCACCTTCTCAAGTCACCAAAATGCCAAGCTCAGCCTCCTCACCCACAGCTCAGGCTCTCGCCCACAGCCCCACGGCCGAAGGCCCAGGCCCCGCTTTGCCACCGAGCAGCGGAGCTGCGGCGACTGCTACGTTAGAGAAGATCATGGCTATAATTGGAGCCGCCTTGGTTGGAGGAGCCGTCTTCCATCTTTAAGTATTCTCTGCATCTCATGAGTCGAATATTTAAGTATTTTCGCTTCAATTAGTTTGGATCTGAAACAGCCGTGAACTCTGTTGCAAGGAGGAAATCAAACGTGGGTTCTTGGATCTAATATTATAAATAATGACTGATTTCATTCGGAGGCACAGTTGCTGCAGAACTTAGATTAGGTTTCTGTTTTTATTCCTTTTCTGCTTCCATCGTTAGCTCGATAGAGTGGATAAGCCGCAATATTAAGCGGAATCTGGATCGGTAATTTTTCTATATAGAATAACTATGGTTGATTTTCGTATAATTTTCGCTGATGGATGTCTTGCTGGAATTGTGGTGTTTTGTTAATATTTAATTGTAGTTTTGCATCGTAAATCCATATACGTGGTCGTCTTCAATGGTAATTTTTTTATGTAAGACTTAGTATAAAATTGTGGTTATTATATTGTTATTGTTAATATTATTTAGCCTGCTGCAAGTCATTTAATATAGTGGCAATAGGTTGGTTGGCTGTTGGATCTCAAGTTGTTTGAGAGCCAACTGCCACAGCAAGTTGGTTGGCCAGATCCAATGGCCACAACAAGCTGATCCAACCGCCAACCAACTTGCTACCTTCGCATGACTGAGTAGTGATTGAAAATTTATTAGTTAATTACATGATACAGCTTAAAAGACATTATTGGTGATTATGATTTTCTTAACAGAGTTTTGTTCTTAATTATAGATTTTTCAAAAGTGAGAAGGCTCAAAAATAAATTAACTATAATTTTTAAATATTTTAAAAATAATGAATTAAAATTAGTATAAATTCATCTTAAATTTTATATTTAACACATACAGAGAAGAATCCAATTGTTAATAAATTTAGTAATAAGATATATGTTTTTTAAGTTAAATTTTATATTCAACAAATACAGAGAGGAATCCAATTGTTAATAAATTTAGCAATAAGATATATGTTTTTTTAAGTTGTTAATAAATTTAGCAATAAAATATATGTTTTTTTAAGTTGTTAATAAATTTAGCAATAAGATATATGTTTTTTTAAGTTACTATTTATCTTTATAGGCTATTTATTTCAATACAGGATGTAGTTTCATAAATTTTTTATTTTTAATTATTTAAATTATCAACAAAGATGATTACATAAAAGTCTAATATTCTTCATTTAGAAAAGGAATTGTTCTAAACACATTTAAGTTGGAAACTCCAATTTTTAAGTTATCTTATTTATTTTTTGCTATGTTACATTGTCGTGATAATGATCTTGAAATATGCATCTTAAATTTGAGTATATATATGAGATACAACTATTTTTATTTATGACAATCAAAGTATTCTACATTAGTTCATTATTTTAAAACCAAAATCACTATATTGTTAATTTGTATATTAATAATAAAATTCAACCAATTATAACCATTGGTTTCAATATCCTATTGATAACCAAAATCAAGTATAGGATTACCATAATCAGCTGAAGTCAACCATGAAACACCTAATCAATGTGACACAAATATTCATAATTTTCATGCTAGATGGCGATCAACTCTTTTGTCTATATTTTTTACAAGCCACATCCAATCAGATTTTCTATATTCATTTGAATTTAAAAAATAGTTAGCTCTAATAATACTTGGTATTGAGAACCCAAATGTACTGGAATCTATACTTTATTTGTAAACCAAGGATCATGATCTTGTGAATCAACCTACGACCTATAAACCAGGGATCATGATCTTGTGAATCAACCTACAACGTATATATGCATTCTAGATCTTATCAATGTTCAATAGAGACTTTTTCCTTTTTGGGGGGATTTCTTTTGATGGTGGTGTATCACCTAATTTCTACTTGACTGGATATGGAAGCACATAACAATTACTACTCTGACCTTATTCAAGTAGAATCATCCAATATAAAAATCCCTTAGTTAAGCAATGCTGGAAAAAATAAAAGCAAGCATCTACTTTCAATATGTATATATGCATTCTTGATCTTACTAAATCTTATCAATGTCCAATAGAGACTTTTTCCTTTTTGGGGGATTTCTTTTGATGGTGGTGTCTCATCTCATTTCTACTTGAATGGATATGGAAGCACATAACAATTACTACTTTGATCTTATTAACAAGCATCTACTTTCAATTAAATCTTAATACTATTCTTTCGAACCATCCAGTTGTACTACAACGTAAGGAATACAGGTTGGAATTAATAGGTCACACTTAACACTAATGGAAATCAAACTCCCTAGCATTGAAATAAATTCTAATCCTCTTTCTTCCGATCATCCAATTGTATTACTACAACGAAAGGCATATAGACTAGAGGTAATAGATCAAACATTAATAATAATGGAAATCATAGATTGCAATCTAATCAACTTATCATTGGAGGAAATTGTAGAATGATATAATGGCTAACGTAATGCATTCATATAAGCTGCAGGAAATACACAAAGTACAATGATTTTGATAAATGAATCTACATAAAACACACACAACAACACAAATTAATGGAGCTACAACAATTACAAATAGCAATGTTAATAAATGGATCTACAACGATCATACACAATGTGATAACAACAAAATGATTCCAATACATGAACCTACATTGAAATTAGATAATCTATGAGGAAAATAACAAATGGTGTATATCCCCATCACTGCAAAGTGACCCGTCACTCTACAACACTGGTGACCTCTTAATCAACACACAAGTTCAGAACTTAGATATCAAAACTAAACTAGATTTGATTATTTCCAAAAATAATAACCAACAGTCTGAGCTAGAGGGTTTTAGTTCTTTTCCCTCCTTTCAAAAATTCTTAAATATGGGGTGGTTTCCTCCCTGAACGGTAGCCACAAAAATAGAGTATCATTCAATTTCTTGAAATTTTGGGAGTCAATCCTTTTAAAACGATGTACTGTGAAAATAAACAAGCAAAAGTAAAAGGGGGCACGATCCAACAGCATAAATGATGACATTGGAGTTCACTAAGTATCGTGGAATCGTTGTTGGTTGTGTGTCATCGGTCCTTCGCCGGTGGGTTGGAAAATGGATTGCATTCCCCTACTGCTGGAAAAATGGTAAGAAAGTGTTGCATGACAATCCGTCCTTGAATAATGTAGAGAAGTTCATTAGAATCTGTGCTAGAAGTAGTATGAATCATCTTACTCTTGCATTTGCAAAAGAAATATATTAAAATATAGTCGCATACATCTTGGCTGTTACCTTGGGTTTGGAGTACAATCTATTTTTTTCAACATAGAATAAGAATTCATTTTATAATGTACCCACAAGGAGAAGATATGAAAGGAGTGTTAATAAATGGTGAGAAAGGATAGGGAATGCGACTGAACAACCATCCACAAGAGTGCAAGGAGTTGGTTATTTAACACGCTAATCACACCCCCCAACTCAACTTGTTTCCCATCCCTATGCAATATATTAATCTAGTTTGAAATCATGGTCATATTTGGATTTTGGGGTGTCTTTACAGATGGACCAGATATTGATTGCATATTGATGTATTATGGTTGTTTTTCTACATAATTTTGTTTCCTTCTTCAGTTATGTCCAATGCCAAAATACTTTATTTGTGAGGAACCTGCAACACATAATTGATAAAATGCACAATATATAGGATCAAAAAATATTTTTATTGATCACGGGCCACTTCGAGGGGGCAACCTCCCTTGAGCAAGCTCAATACAAATAACTTCATGGTGCCTTCATTGGCCTCAACACACACTTATATACTAAATTTAGGCGCCAATACTATGGGTCAAAACCATGGGCCAATACAAACTATGGATCAACAAATACTATGGGTGGTTTACTAAGCATATGCGCCCAACAACAATAACACAAACTATGGATCAACAATTACTACGGGATGACTTACAAAGCATATGTGTCCAACAACAATATACTAACAAAGTAAAGAGAAGGGTTCACATGGGTTCCTAACATCAGCCCCCCCTTAGAAAAATCTTTGTCCTCAAAGCTTTAGATGTGGAAATTGTCGTTGAATGTGAAGGAGTGGTTCCCATGTAGCATCCTCTGGTTGCATGACGTGCCACTGAATTAAGACCTCTGTGATAGAGCGAGAGCGAAACTGATGAGTACGCTTATTGAGGATGGCCTTCGGCTACAAAAGGATGGATCCTTCATTATCCAGTTCTGGTAAAATAGTTTGTCCTCTGATGTTGGTGCCAAGAACTTTCTTCAGACAAGAGACATGAAATACTGGATGAATGCGGGAAGGAAGAGGAAGTTCCAAATTATAAGCAATGGACCCAATCTTTTGAAGAATCCTATATGGCCCATAGAACTTTGGAGCGAGCTTTTGATGCCCTTTGAGTTTTAGGGAGGATTGTTTGCAAGGATGGAGACAAAGATAAACCATATCACCTGCTTCAAAAGTGCGCTCAGAATGGTGTTGATCGGCTTGTTGCTTCATGCGCTTTCTTTCCATGTGAAGATTTTCCGGCAAAATGTGAAGAATCTGATCACAGTTTCGAAGTACCGTGTCAACTGCCTGAACTGGAGAATTGCTGGGGGTGTATGGAAGAAGAATTGGCGGTGCTTGGCCATAAACTGCTTCATATGGAGTCATTTTAGAGGCAGTGTGGTAAGAGGTATTGTACCACCATTCAGTGAGAGGGAGCCACATTGCCCACTGATGTTGTTGTTCAGAGGTGAAGCAACGAAGATACGTTTCCAAGCATTTATTGATAATTTCAGTTTGACCATCTGTTTGTGGGTGATACCCTGAACTCATCTTCAGTTTGGTGCCAGTGTGGCGAAATAGTTCTGTCCAAAAATGACTGGTGAAAGTTGCATCATGATCCGAGACAATGGAAGAAGGGATTCCATGAAGATGAAAGATATGGTCCATGAAAATTCGAGCAACTGAGGAGGCTGTAGAGGGATGGCTGAGAGCACAAAAATGACTATATTTGGAGAGGCGATCAACCACAACCAAAATCACTATCTTCCCTTTAGATTTAGGGAGCCCTTCAATGAAATCCATAGAAATATATGTCCAAATCCGGGTAGGTATGGGCAAGGGTTCGAGCAATCCTAAAAGGAGTGTCGTTGCACCCTTATTGCATTGGTAGGTATCGCATTCATCCACCATCTGTTGAATTGTCCTTTTCATGCCCTGCCAAAAGAAGTTACATCATGTCTGTTCATAAGTTTTGAGGAACCCAGAGTGCCCTGCCGATGGAGAAGCATGGAATTCATAGAAGAGAGCCTGTTGAAGATTTGTGCTCTGGGGAAGCAGCATCCTAAGAGTAATGTGGTACAGAAGAAGGGTCGTTGGCCAAGCATTGGATGATTTGAGATAACGAAGATTCATTGACATAGCCCTATTGAACAGATTGCAACCAATTTGGAACAGGCATAGAAATAGCTGAAAGAGAACCTTGGTCATCAAATGTGTGAGAAAGAACATCCGCCACAATATTGTCCTTACCCTTCTTGTAAGTGATCTCATAATCATAACCCATGAGTTTGCTAACCCATTTCTGTTGTGCTGGGGAGGATACATGCTGTTCCAGGAAATATTTCAGACTCTGGTGATTAGTCTTGATGCAGAAATGATTCCCTAATAGGTAGGGTCGCCACTTCTATGCTGCATGCAAAATAGCCATCATTTCCTTCTCAGATGTAGAGGCAGCTAAATTCTTACCTGAAAGGGATTTGTTGGTGAATGCAATGGGGTGTTCATCTTGAAGGAGAACAACACCAAGTCCATTGCCGCAAGCATCACTCCCAATAGTGAAGGGCTTGGAAAAATCAGGCATAGCTAGAACAGATGTAGTACACATAGCTTGTTTCAGTTTTTCAAATGCACACTCAGTAGCATGTGTCCATGTAAAAACATTCTTTTTCAATAGAGCAGTTAATGGAGCTGCAATATTCCCATAATCCTTGTCAAACTTGTGGTAGTAGCCAGTCAACCCCAAAAAACCAGGAAGGCTCTTGAGTGTCTTAGGAGGTGGCCAATTGTTCATGGCAGTGATTTTGGAAGGATCCACGTGAACCCCTTGTGTTGAGATAATGTGCCTAAGATACTCAACTTCCTTCTGTCCAAAAACACATTTAGATTGTTTGGCGTGGAGATGATGGTCAGAGAAAACTTGCATTACAAGATCCAGATGCTGGAGATGTTCAGCCCATGTTTTATTATAGATGAGGATATCATCAAAGAATACCAGAATGAATTTCCGCAAGTAGGGTCGGAATATTTTATTCATCAAGGCCTGGAATGTGGAAGGAATATTAGTGAGGCCAAAGGACATGACCAGAAAATCATAGTGGCCATCATGTGTGCGGAAAGCTGTTTTAGGGATATCATCCTCATGAACCTGAATTTGATGATACCTAGAACGAAGATCCAACTTGGTGAAAAATTGAGCACCATGAAGCTCATCAAGAAGCTCATCAACAATGGGAATTGGAAACTTATCCTTGATGGTGAGGTGATTAAGTGCTCGGAAGTCAATGCAGAGGCACCATGACCCATATTTTTTGCACACGAGAAGAACTGGTGAAGAAAAGGAACTAATGCTTGGGCAAATAATACCTTCCTTTAGTAAGTCCCGAACGAGCATTTCAATCTCTATTTTTTGGTGAAACGGGTAGTGATAGGGCCTGATGTTGGGAGGAATGCTTCCAGGAAGGAGCTGAATACAATGGTCCTCTAGCCTTGAAGGTGGCAATCCCACTGGTTCAACAAAGACACCTGTATATCAATCCATAATTTCTTGTAGATCTAAAGGAGTAGAGGAGACCGTTGATGGTTCCATTTGAATGGAATGGATCTGAGCGATGACACCATGTGAATTCTTCTTAAGGAGGTTTTCCATGCGATGTGAACTGATGATGTTGAGAGACCCTAGTTGTAAGCCTGTTAATGTGTGCTTTTTTCCATTGGGAGATAACTGCATCCAAAGTTCAGCAAAATCCCATAAGATGGGGGCAAGTGTGCGTAACCATTGAGCACCCAAAACCACATCACATCCACCTAAGGTCAGGAAAACATGTCAGAGTGCAGGTTATAATCTCCCATAGAGATACACACATTACGACACTTCCCTTTACAAGGTAAGGTGCCCCCATTGGCAACCATGACTTCAAAGTTCGAGCAAGGATGGACAAAATAATCATCCTGTTTGGCGATCCGAGGGTCAATAAAATTACGAGTGCTACCGGAATCAATGAGTATTGTAAGAGGAATCTTCTTGAAGTAACCCCTGACCTGCATTGTTTGGGGGGTGGTGATTCTAGCTAAAGCGGGGAGAGATATCTCTGGCTGGTCATTCTAAGACGGAGGGTCAATAAGCGGCTCCTGAATCTCAACCGGAGCATCCATTGTATCTGGAGTTTTTTCACAAATTTTAGAGGTAGGCGTAGAATCCACATCCAAGAGATAGAGATTTTGTTGAACACATCTATGTTCCCAAGTGAATTTCTCATCACAATTATAATAGAGCCCTTTTTCCCTGCTTTCCTGCATCTTTGTTTCAGACAAATGCTTGATAAGAGTTGATCGAGGAGCTGGCGGGATGGGAGGTCATTAAGAACCCATATTTCAGAAGGGAACAAAAGTGGATTTGGAGCATTTTTGGGCTACAATCTTGTCTTCTTCCAGCTTAGCCAACCCCAGGGCTTCCATCATTGTGTTGGGACAGAACATTTTGACCGCAGAGTGGATTGCATCCTTTAAACCACTGATAAAACAACTCTGGTAGAATTCATCAGGAAATCCTTCGGTGTGGTTGGCTAGTTTCTCAAATTCGGCTTGATACTCTCTCACAGTGCCAATTTGGCGAATTTTACTGAGGGCTCCTGTGAAGTCATCAAAAGAACTAGGGCCAAATTGTTGCAAAAGGAGCTGGCAAAAATCTGGCCATTTTGGCTCTTCATGAGCCATGACATACCAATGGTACCATTGAAGAGCTTCCTTCCAAATGAATGGTTGCAAGTGGAACTTTGTTGACATGAAAAGTATTATGCAGACTGAAATACTATTCTGCACGATAGATCCATCCAGTCAGATCAGTACCATTGAAGCGGGGAAAATCAAGCTTCAGACCACGAAAATTGCTAGAAGAAGAGAACCCATTGTCTGATGAAGAGTCGGACTAGCGTTTGTTGTTCATGGCTGAATGCTCAAGATGGAGGCCAATAAATTTTTCATCTAGATCCTAGAGTTTGGCTTGGATGGCTGCAAGTGCTTCCTTCATGGTTTTTGCTCCGGCACAGGTGACAACCATAACGAGTAGTTTTTTTTTGGGGGGGAGTGGGTAGAAAAACAAAAACAGAAACTGTTTCAGTAAATTAAAATCTGGATTTGGGAAAAAATTTGAAGGGTAATTTGGGTTTTACTAGGTTTTGGACACTGTCGAATGGACAAGGAGGAAGAAAATGAAGATTTCAGAAGCAAGGTGAAAGAATGAGAAAATTTGGCAGAGAGGGACAAAGAAGCAGAATTAGGAAAGGAACTCTGTGGTACAATTTGAAGGCGACTGGGTGAAAATCGAAGAAGGTATGACAAACCCTAAAAATAGACAAATGTGAGAGTTTGGGCTTTGGGAAGTGGAATTTGGGATAGCGTCCTCAGGAATGAAATATGCAGAATGGGATTACAAGGGTGTCTAGAAAGTTTCAAGGGAAACAGATTGAAAACAAGGGAGATATGGAGAAAAAACAGAATTTTATACTCCTTTTTTTTTTGAGTGGGTAGAAAAACAAAAACAAAAACTGTTTCAGTAAATGAAAATCTAGATTTGGGAAAAAATTTGAAGGGTAATTTGGGTTTTACTAGGTTTTGGACACTGTCGAATGGACAGGGAGGCAGAAAATGAGGATTTCAGAAGCGGGGTGAAAGAATAAGAAAATTTGGCAAAGAGGGACAAAGAAGCAGAATTAGGAAAAGAACTCTGTGGTAAAATTTGAAGGTGATTGGGTGAAAATCGAAGAAGTTATGGGAAACACTAAAAATAGACAAATGTGAGATTTTAGGCTTTGGAAAGTGGAATTTGGGATAGCGTCCTTAGGAATGAAATATGCAGAATGGGATTACAGGGGTGTCTAGAAAGTTTCAAGGGAAACAGAGTGAAAACAAGGGAGATATGGAGAAAAAATAGATTTTTTTTTTTTTTTTTGGATCTGCAATGGTGGGGAAGGGATCGGAAACAGATAGATCTGCAATGGCACGGAAGTGATCGAAAATAGAGGGATCTGCAATGACGCGGAACTGATCGGTAATAGATGGATCTGCAATGATGCGGAATTGACCGACAACAGTTCTGGACAGAGGAAATCCGTGATTTTGCAGCTGAAAATAGATATGGACCCCAGGTATGCTCAGCTTCCTAACAATTCAGGGTATTCACTCGGCCACCAATGTTGTCTGACAGATTGCATATTGGGGCAGTACCCCTCACTCCACTGCTCAGGTAAAACTAATAACCGCTTTGCCACAAATGACAACTCTTGGTTTACCTCACGGGTAGGAACTAGTCAATCAGGTAGGGGTCGTTGCCCTTTTCACTGGCAGGTCTTCTCAATGGGCCAGCTACTTCGGGGTTCCTGTGGTACTATACGCAATGAGTTTTAGGGCTAATGCCCAAGTACTTCACATAGTTAAGCGGATAGGGATTATTCCTAGATCCGAACATGCAACAGATGCAGATTTTTTTTTTTTTAGCAGAAATTTCACCCAATAAGCCCAAGAAAGTGCTCTGATACCATATGTGAGTAACCTGCAACAAATAATTGATAAAATGCACAATATATTGGATCACAGAATATTTTTATTGATCACGGGCCACTTTGAGGGGGCAACCTCCTTTGAGCAAGCTTAATACAAATAACTTCATGGTGCCTTCATTGGCCTCAACACACACTTATATACTAAATCTAGGCGCAAATACTATGGGTCAAAACCATGGGCCAATACAAACTATGGATCAACAAATACTACGGGCAGCTTACAAAGCATATGCGCCCAACAACAATAACAAAAACTATGGATCAACAATTACTATGGGACAACTTACAAAGCATATGCATCCAACAACAATATACTAACAAAGTAAAGAGAAGGGTTGACATGGATTCCTAACATCATTTTTATCTATTGTTATCGAGCCATGCCATGGAGGAATATGATATAATAGTAGTGGATAGAAAAACCTTATCCCACACACTTGTTGTAGAATATCATTGAGAGTAGTGATGTAAATCCGATTGCGATAAAGTGTTGCATTGATATTACGCAATGAATGTAGCTCTTTTGACCTCAATGAACTCCAACATTTATCACAAGGTTTAGATTCTTTTCTTATAGAGTTTCTGTAAAACTCTGTAAAGTGATTAACCAATTCCTCTCATTGATGTTGGATCACATCGCTAATACTCTAGTTGATCATATGCCTGTAGTGATGTCACTTGACTTCTTGGGAAGATAATATATCCTATCGTGCCCACAGTGGTTCTAAGGTTTTGGTTTCTTTAAATTTCTTCCATTCTTCAGCCCACTGTATTTTGTTTTGAAGATACAATTGGAATGCTATGATTTGGAAATCCCCAATGAAATGGTTGGGATTTCATGTCGTGTTCGTAGCTATCAAGAAGTTATGAAGGTATAATTCACAAAATATTTTTTTTTGGCATGGGGTAAGATAAAGAAAATTTTGTTGAAGTTCATACCTAACTGCTTGAAGTGGATGGGAAACCTTGATATGAGTGGTTCAATATCATAACAAATCCATTTCTCTTTGAGGTAAATTGCGTATACCTTGGTGGGATATTTACAAGAAAGCAATGGTTCACTGAGTTTCACCAATTTCACTAAGTCAGGCTGCATAATTTGAATAACACTATCTTTTTTCTCAAGCTTCTTATTATTGTTCTACTAAACTTATTTTAACATATATTCCAAGGATGTGACCTTCGTTTTCTAGTTGCAAGTGAAGTCCATTTCCCTTTCCCTCATAAAGATTCACCCTTCTGAATGTGGTTTGGCCAACTCTTTACACTTGTTGCATTCTGTTGTCATTTCTTCTAGCTGAGCTATGAGATTTTCTATTTCATCGTCTGCTTCCATTAATTCAACTAGAATTGTTATATGTAGATCCTCCTTTTTCTAAATTGGAACTGTCTCTTACTCCCCTAGTATATTGGGGGTAGTTTAACTTCTTTTTGAACCTCCTACTTGATTAGGACTACCTCTACTTCCTCGAGTGTATCAAAGCTTATTTGAATTTCTTGTTGTGCGAGAACCATTTATACTTCCCTTTATTTTTGTTGAATTAGTGATGCTTTGTTGTCTTTCATTGATGAAGTTTCCTTAGGGTTGGTGTATCTAGTCACATTTCGAGGTATGTAGGGCTCGAAGGTTCCTTTGGTGATGGAAGCTCAGGGGTAGTCTTATTTGGCGTGGCCAATGAAAACTCCCTTTCCCACTATAAGGATTATTTTTCCTCAAGTATTGCAGTTTTTGTTGATGCAATTTCCACTTCTATAGTTTGTGATGATGCGTTCCCTAAAGTTTTTGTGGCTTCATGCTTCTCCTTTAATTGGCTTCTTCAATGCTTTGGAAAATTTCCTTGGTTTTAGTGATACTTAGGAGTGCTTCCACTCCTTACATTTGAGTGTTGGCTACTTGGGAGGTGGTTTTGTTTTAGTTCTTTTCTCTTATCCTTTTTCTTTGGCTTTAATCTATTGATTATTTTTGTTTGGGGATTCTCCTGAAGATGGAGGCTTACTTCTCAGTGAATGCTTGCCAACTTCCTTTTGGTTGTGCTTATTGGTATACATTTTTTACTAACATAAAAATTAAACCATTCTGGACTATATGATTCTTCATAATAGCCTGGTGGTTTTATTCTTTGGTTGCTAATCACTTAAAGATAAAATGCAACACATTGATAGGGTGTCCTCACCACAGGTATGCCAGAAAGAAGAAGTGATAATTCATGCACAAATATGCCCATCCTTTAGAGGTAATGTACCTAATAATGTGTTGTAGGATCGCTCCCTAGGGTCTTAGAATTTGTTTTCACTTAATTCCTTTCCTATTTTCTACTAAATATTCATTAGGTGTGAGGAATATCCCATTTTCTATTGCCAATTATGTTCTTTCTTTGAGCCAACATCTTCCTTCAAAAGTGAGCCATGTAGCCTATACAATTGTTTCTTTTGTAACAAATATTGTTAGGCCTTGTATGTTGGTTTTCTGTCCCTTATATTCTATGCAAACTCATTTGCAAGGGAAAGGATATGATTTTGAATCTTCTGGAAAAACTACAACCACCATGCTTGTTTAAATATTTTTTCCACCTTTGAATTTTCTAACATTACCTCTATTGATTGCGACTCCTTCCTGTTCAAATCACCCCCCATGGATACTGTGTGAAATAATTAGTTTTCTATAGGGATTTGCAATATGATCTAGGACTATAACATAGGATTTGAATGATGGGATTCATGGTTGGTCCTGGGAGTGATGGCATGGATTGCATGTGTTAATATCTGGAGGTGGCAGTAAAATCGAATGGTTAGATATGATGATCTACAAAGTTAATGGAGTGATATACAAGGGGTATGGCTAGTGCGGATGGAATAATGACTTGGTAGGGTGATGATTGGATTTAAATTGACATGGATATCATAATTTAGGCAATATTAATTAAATGTTAAAATAAATACATTACCTCAAAACTTGAGCACGCACCATGCTTGTGAGAGCTAACATGGAATAGGTTGGACTTGGCATGCTTTGGATTTGTTATTATGATTTCGTGGATTGTTGTTGAATCACTTTGTTGAGGGTGCAACATGCAACAATTGGCTCAATTGATGAAATGGAAAAGAGCTGCAAGATAAATATGTAACGAGTGGCTTGCTTGATGTTTTAATACCCCCAATTTTGAATCAGAATGTATGTAACCAAAATTATGTGAATTGTGTAAATATGACATTATTCAATCCACGTCCGATGACCAACTCACAAATGAACAACACATTCTGGCATCAGACTGATACTCTCTACCATCCTGGTTGGACTCATCCACATATTCCATGGATTATCGACTTTTGAACACCTTTCCATTGAATGAATCTAGAATGGAAGTTATGAGTCTAGACGAAATTCCATTGGAAGATAACCATCATCGATCATATTTCCTCCCTAATCAGGATATGGTAAAAGACAAAATTAAATATGTGGTTCCACCCGATGTAATCGACAATCTACAATCTCCCATTTTAACCCAAGTCGTAGTATCTGAGGGAAACTTGGGGAACATTACACCCACCATGTTAATCTATATATCAATGAAATGCTGTGTCATGGAAAATATCTAGCTTGGCCAAATCTACAAGGCCTTGTTTTAGGAATTCCGCAACATATATGCATGGAGATATGAAGAGATTCTAGATATTGATCCATCTATTGTCATTCATGAGATCAAGTCCTACTTAGGATCAAAACCTGACAGGAAAAATCTCTGCCCGGTACACCGCCACAAGACTGTTTCCATCAAGTAAGAAGTTGAAAAACTATTGAATCTTGGATTAATTTATCTTGTGACGTTAATTGAATGGGTCTCTAATATTGTCCCAATACTGAAAAAACATGGCACTATTAGAGTATGTGTTGTTTATAGGGACTTGAATAAGGCTTTTCCAAAATACTATTAACCTACCCAAGTCATCAACCAGATCATCGATAACTGTGCTAGAAGCATCATCTTTTCATTCATGGATGTCTTTTCTGGCTATAATCTGATCGAGATCCTCCCATCTGATTAACACAATACAACTTTCATTTTTCCATGGGGAACATTTGCTTATCGAAAGTTACCCTTTGGCCTTAAGAATGTTAGGGATAGCTTCCAATGGGATATGTCCTAGACTTTTCATGATATCAACCATATTGTGGACCCCTATATTGATGATCTACCCACTCATTCACCTCGACAGGAAGACCATCCAGATCAACTTAGAGCTACTTTCCTTCGATTCGATCATTATAATATTCGGTTGAATTCGGACAAGTTTGTTTTCTGTGTTGAAGCCGACCGACTCCTGGGATTCATAGTTTCCAAGGATGGGATCAGGATTGATCCACTGAAGGTCAAGGCTATTTTAGCCTTACCATACCTCATAGATATTCCTGAACTTCAATTTTTTCAAGGAAAGTCAAACTTTCTGCATTGTTTTGTTTATAATTTCGTGGAGATTACCCATGGCTACATGAGATTGTTGAAAAAGAATATCCCTTTTGTATGGGTTGATCAAGATCAATGGTCCTTTGATAACCTCAATAAATCCTTGACAAATGCACCCGTACTATGACCCCCTGATTACACATGGGACTATACCATGTATCTCACAGTGTCCATTTCCACCATTGGGATAGTGTTAGTGAAAGAAGATAACAACATCCAGTAACATGTGATCTATTATTTAAGTAAGAGTCTCGTCGACTCCGAAACCCAATACTCACATGTTGAGAAGTTATCTTTTCCATCCGTCATTACTATCCATAGGTTCTGTTACTATATTCTGATATGCAAGATGACAATTATCGCAGATTCCAACCCCATGTATCATATCTTAACTCATCAAGTACTAGGTGGCAAGTAGTCTCATTGGATCGTGGTCCTTCAAGAGTTCGATTTAGATTTTGCAAAGTCTAAATCCAAAAAGTCCTTGATCTTTTTTGAGCTTATATGTGACCTTTCCCATACTGATGTAGAATATGATACCTGTTATCATTCAAATTAGCACTTCTCAGTCTGTGATCACATTTCCTCGTTGGTCACACAAAAGGACACTATGGATGGAAGATCTTATTTTACCTTGGATTATTTGGAGTTGAATCCTTACTCCTTCAGCTTAAAAACTTATTTTTCTGACACCTTCACCATAAAGCCATGATTCCTATACTTGACACATCGCAAGTCACTCACGGGTCTCTATACTAACAATCGGTGGGTATCAACAAAAAGCTGCACCCGCGAGTTACTGAGCCCACATGTTGTGAGTTACTCACAAGTTGCTAGTTGTCATAGTCGTGGGTGTGTCGATTGGTGACTCTTCCGATCATATGGAGAATCTGTTAATGTCTCCTACATTGCATATTTATATCATGTTCTCATTGTGTCAAAGATTCCTAATTAACTCTTGTGTCGTGCTCAATGTTCAAGGATACTACCTGTGTCGGCCATTCTGCAATTACCTTGATCTCCTGTGTCAGCCATCCCATGGTGTTAGTTTGTTTCATCTTGTATTCAGTCCTACTCTAGATAAACTCAATCTCTTGGTTGTTCCTTGCGTTGGATGATGGAGGATGCCTTAAGGCCTCCCTTCCAACAAACTTCTTTCCATCGAGTTCAACTCATTTTTCTCTGGGAATGAAGTTTAGAGTTTCGGATAGTACCTTGGGGATTGCAGACATCAGTGGAAATTTACCTCGCTATTTAATAGTGGGAATACACCAATGTATCCTATTTGATGGAATCTTCAAGAGTTCGACTTCAAGATCCTTTATTCACACTTCTTAGAATGTACTAGGTACCTTGGATCCCATTTTCATTATTGGAGGGCACACTCGTGTTTGTTAATGGTATACATCAATGAACGGTAATCAAACAGTATCCCCCATGTTTGACTTCAGCTCATTTATTCACATGGTTAGGATTTGTACCATGAGGTGTTTTGGATGAAGACCTTGGGCCTATGATAGCATTACTACATTTTTTTATTGCTCAAGTTGCACAAAACTAAGCCACACTCATTTTTGGCTCTTGATGAGACATAGATCCAGCTTGTTGTTATGGCTACGATCTCCTATTTTGGCATGGATCCATGCTTTTATTTCAGTGGCCATGCTATATACATATCTCATTTATGTATTGGAGATTATGTTCTATCATTGTGAACATCTCTTTATGTCAAGATTGTAATTGCTAGTTGACCTGGTCTTTTGTTTTCAGGTACTTTTGTGACTTCGTCCTGTGGTTTTCTCATTCCTCCTCTGACTTTGGATTGTAATGTATTTAGGTCATCATTTCCCTCTGACCTCACACATTAGGGGGCATCTGTTGTCAGTCAAATTAACACTTCTTTGTCCATGATCACATTACCTTGTTGATCACAAAAAAGGACACTATGGATGGAAGAGCTTACTTGACCTTGGATGATTTGGAGCTGAATCCTTACTCCTTCATCTTAAAACATTATTTTTCTGACACCTTCACCATAAATCCGCGACTCCTATACTTGACACATCACGAGTCACTCACGGGTCTCTATACTGACAACCCACGGGTATTAGTTAAAAGTTGCACCTGCAAGTTTATGATCCCCCATGCTGCGAGCCACTCGTAAGTTGATAGTTGTCATAGTCACGGATTTCTTAAGGAAATTTTGAAAAATATATTAAAAAACACAAATTGGGATTAGTTGAGTTAGGTATTCCAACTTCCCCAATTTCTCAATTCAACTTCGTTTCGAAACCAACCCTCCTTGCCATGCCATAAATGCAATAGGAGAACATGAGAAAGGAACCAATCAGTGAGAGATATTGTTATGCTGGAGATATTCCAAGTCTAGAGAGAGGAGCAGAAGCCTAGGGCCTGGTTGCGAAGGTGCTTGATGCAGAGTCAAGTATAACATTTGTACTTAGTGCATTCTTTTGACAATAAGAGATTGAGATACTCTTCATTTTCCAATAAAGTGATAATCTCTATTGTGTTTTGATTATAATTTTATGTTATTGCATTCATTAATATCGATATTTATTTATAGTCAAACCAGTTTGAGGAAGGTCTGTGTGTTTTGCAGGTTTGTTGCTGTGAAGATCGAGAGAAAAGATTGGACTGGCCCTCATAAATAAGGTACATTTTCTCTAAACCTTGATCTTATTTATTTATAGTAATGTATACAGAACCCTATGTATCTATCTATCAACCCCTTGTATGTTGGTAGTATCTATCCCCTACTATAAGGTAAATTCCTTAACAAAAATACCATTGAATCTCTTCCCGATGAGTCTTTGTTTCTCATCAATACATTTGACCCTTGTTATGGAGATATCATTTTGTATCTCTAAACAAAAAAATTTCAGCTTGAACTATGTCATGATGACCACCATCGTATTCTCCATCATGTGAAATATTATCTTATCCTTGGTGACACATTGTATAATCATAGTATTGATTCTGTCTTACAACGATGTCTAATCCATGAGGAAGCTGAACACGTACTGAATGACTATACTATGGAGCTTATGTCAGTCATCTCTCTGGGATGGCTATAGCCTAGAAGATATTATTTGTTGGATACTGTTGACCTTCCATATTAAAGGATAGCATGGAAAAATTCAAAAGATGTAACACACCCAAATAAGCGAGTTAGTAATTTAGTGAATTTTTAAAAAAATATACCTTTTCACAATGACTACTTAATTTAAAATCTATAATCGTAAACACTTATTTTAATCATTCCTACAAACCTTACTTTACTTATGCAAAAGGTCCTTAGTCAACAATTCCAAGAATTCTCTTACCACTTTTAAGTAACATCTTTAACTCTTCATGACATACTTACTCCCTCGATAAAAAGAACTTTGCATATCAAAGGATACTTAAAGATAAATGCATCTAATTTACAACAACAAACCATAAGAAGAGACCAATATACCTGGTTCACCCAAATCTATGGGTTACGTCCACAAAGAAAGTTTCATCATATATTAATTATCACAAAAATAGGTTTACACTTGCAACACAAATGTTTCCATTACTTTTCACTTTCTCAAGGTCCCTCAAAACAAAGGTTATCTTCTTTTGGGCTTCTTCCAAATCCTAACATTCAAACTGTAAACTTGGACACCAACTAAAGGTTGCACCATTGTTGACTAATTCATCCGATACATATATAATTATCAGTGTATAATAACTGGCTCTAACCATTGTATAAGGCTATGCCCTTATTGTCTCATCGCAGGCATTCTTTATAATATCTAACTGCAAATTATAATGGTCTCAGATGTTTCCCTCATGGAATCTACCATGAGAATAATTCATTTACACAGATCTCGAATCTATAAGAAAATATATCCTCACTGATATTTATAGAGATAATGCAAAAGAAAGAAAACTACACAGGTTTTTAGCTTCTATGTTTTCCTCCTTTTAAGTTGTCTACAACTTCACGAAGGAAGAGTTCTTCAATACATAAACTGTGGGATCTAGAAAAACATATAGAAATGAAAACTATGATCTCTCTTCCCACTGAGATCTCTTACATTTAAGCGCTATTCTTTTGTGACAAAGATCAACATCTAAAATAACACAACAAGAAACTACACACAAGTTTTCAGCCTCTACGCTTTCCTCTATTTCTTTAATATATAAATCAGATGAACACACCAGAATCAAGCCTACGGTTTCTTTCCTTAGACGCAAACAATGCAGAGATATTTCAAGATGTAAATATATGTATAAATCAGATGATATAGGAAGGGACTAAGCCTATGGCTTCTTTCCTTAAATGCAAATAATGCATAGATATGTCAAGATAAAAATATATGTATAACACAGATGAGACAGGCAGGGATCAAGCCTATGACTTCTTTCCTTATACACAAACAATGCATAGATATATGGAAAGAAAACCCATGATCACAGAGATCCCACCAATATCTGGGTGTCATTTTGATCATACCGAGATCAATGTCTACCTTTATACATCTTCCACATAGTACCAAACAAGAATATGGATATATGCCTTCATTCCACTACCACCGAGTACATATAATATATATATAACATGTTATGGTTCTGTGCGGCAAAGAATACGAAACGATCAAGGATTTCTCCTTCGTACCTCTATCACCAAGTGCATAAAATATATATAACATGCGTAGCATAGAATTCCAAACAAAACCAAAATTTGGCATTTCATAGCCCTTCGGATCGACTACTCTAGCTATCCTTTCCCAGCTTCTACGTAGCAATAAACGTATCAACACGATATATAATAATGTAGCAGAAATATTCTGCATAGCATTAAACATATCAATACAACATATAAAAAGTAAACACGAGACTTCCTGAGGTTAAATTAATTTCCCTAAACAAATGCATAATCCCCCTTTGGTAAGAAGGATCCTATTCCTATGTCAAATCGTAGGGCACAAATCCCATGACTAATCTTTTTTCCCCCCTTTTCGCTGCCAAACCAGTGCATATAAATACTACTTAAGACTTAAATCTCGACTTGGAGACTCCGCTCAGTCTAGGAGGATTTTGTTAGGAACCCATGTCTTTACTTTGTTAGTATGTTGTTGTTGGACGCATATGCTTCGTAAGTCGTCCCGTAGTATTTGTTGATCAATAGTTTGTGTTATTGTTGTCGGCGCATATGCTTTGTAAGTCGCCTGTAGTATTGTTGATCCATAGTTTGTAACGGCCCATGGTTTCGACCCATAGTATTGGCGCCTAGAATTAGTATATAAGTGTGTATTGAGACCTATGAAGGCACCGTGAAGTTATTTGTATTGAGCTTGCTCAAAGGAGGTTGCCCCCTCGAAGTGTCCTATGATCAATATAAAGTGATTATGAGTTCTGTCATTTCTGCTATTTCATGTATTCTTGTTAATTAATTGTTGCAGGTGCCTCACATATGGTATCAGAGCACTTTCTTGGGCTCGCTGGGTGAAATTTCTGCCAAATTTTTTTTCGCATCTGTTGCAGGTTCGGATTTGGGAATAATCCCTATCTACTTAACTGTGGGAAGTACTTGGGCATAAGCCCTAAAAATCATTGTGAGGAGTACCACAGGAACCCCGAAGTAGCTGGCCCATTGAGAGGACCTGCCAGCGAAAAGGGCAACGACCCCTACCCGATTGACTAGTTCCCACCCGTGAGGTAAACCAAGAGCTGTCGTGAGGGGTATTGACCCAATACGCAAGCCGTCAGACAGCATTGGTGGCCAAGTGAAACCCCTGAACTGTTAGGAAGCCGCACATACCTGGGGTCCATATCTACTTTCAACTGAACTATTGTCGATCACTGCTGCGCCGTTTCAGATCTATTTGCAAGCCATTCCAGATTCAGCCGTTTTCAATCCACTTGGCTCTGTTCCAGATCTCTTTCGAGCCGTAGCCGCTCCAGTTTGAAAATAAAAAATAAAAAATAAAAAAATAAATAAAATAAAAAATAAAAATAAATAAAATAAATAAAAAATTTTAAAAAAAAATTAAAAAAAAAATTCAGCTTTTTCTCCATATCTCCCTTATTTTCACTCTGTTTCCCTTGAAATTTTCGGGGAACCGCTGTCATCCCATTCTGCATATTTCAGTCCTGAGGACCCTATCCCCAATTCCCCTTCCCAAAGCCCGAAATCCCACGTTTGTCTATTTTTAGGGTTTGCCATAACTTCCTCAGATTTTACCCAATCATCCTCAAATTTTACCACAGAGTTCCTTTCTGAATTTTGCTTCTTTGTTCCCCTCTGCCAAATTTTCCCATTCTTTCACCCCGCTTCTGAAATCCTCATTTTTGCTTCCCTGTCTATCCAACAGTGTCCAAAACCTAGTCAAACCCCAATTACCCTTCTAATTTTTTCCCAAATCCAAATTTTCCCTTACTGAAGTAGTTCCTATTTTTGTTTTCCTACCGAGTCAAAAAAAAAAAAAAAACCTGGTTATGGTTGTCACCCGTGCAGGAGCAAAAACCATGGAGGAAGCACTTGCAGCCATCCAAGCCAAACTCTAGGATCTGGATGAAAAATTTCTCGGTCTCCATCTTGAACATTCAGCTATGAACAACAAACGACAGTCCGAGTCTTCAGTAGACAATGGGTTCTCTTCTTCCAGCAATTTCCGTGGTCCGAAGCTTGATTTTCCTCGCTTCAATGGTACCGATCCAACTGGATGGATCTATCGTGTAGAACAGTATTTCAGTCTGCATAATACTTTTGATGTCAACAAAGTTCCATTGGCATCCTTTCATTTGGAACAGGAAGCTCTTCAATGGTACCGTTGGTACATCAAGGCTCATCCAGAGCCCAACTGGCCAAAATTTTGCCAGCTCCTTTTGCAACGATTTGGTCCTAGTGCTTTTGATGACTTCACAGGATCCCTCACTAAACTTCGCCAAACTGGCACTGTGAGAGAGTATCAAACCAAATTTGAGAATCTAGCCAACCACACCGAAGGATTGTCTGATGAATTTTACCGGAGTTGTTTTATCAGTGGTCTAAAGGATGCCATTCGCTCTGAGGTCAAAATGTTCTGTCCCAACACAATGATGGAAGCACTCGGGTTGGCTAAGTTGGCAGAAGACAAGATTGCAGCCCAGCAACGCTCCAAGCCCACTTTTGTTCCCTTCCGAAATATGGGTTCTCAGCGACCACCTGTACCGCAGGCTCCTCGACCGACTCCTATCAAGCGTTTGTCTGAAACAGAGATGCAAGCACGCAGAGAAAAGGGGCTTTGCTATAATTGTGATGAGAAATTCACTCGGGGACATAGATGTGTTCAACAAAAGCTCTATCTCTTGGATGTGGAGTCTCCGCCTGCCTCTGAAATGGGTGACAAAGATCCAGAAACACTGGATGCTCCGGTTGACATTCAGGAACTGCCTATTGACCCTCCGTCTTAGGATGACCAGCCAGAGATATCTCTCCATGCTTTAGCTGGAATCACCACCCCCCAAACAATGCGGGTCAGGGGTTGCTTCAAGAAGCTTCCTCTTACAATCCTCATTGATTCTGGTAGCACTCATAATTTCATTGACCCTCGGATCGCCAAACAAGCTGATTGTTTTATCCATCCTTGCTCCAACTTTGAAGTCATGATTGCCAATGGGGGCACCTTACCTTGCAAAGGGAAGTGTCGAAATGTGCGTATCTCTATGGGATATTATACCTTGCGCTCTGACATGTTTGCCTTGCCCTTAGGTGGATGTGATGTGGTTTTGGGCGCTCAATGGCTACGCACACTCGGCCCTATCTTATGGGATTTTTCCGAACTTTGGATGCAGTTTTCCCTCATTGGACACAAACACACATTGACAGGATTACAACCAGGTTCTCTCAGCATCATCAGTTCACATCGCATGGAAAAACTCCTCAAGAAGAATTCACATGGTGTCATCGCTCAGATCCATTCCATCTAGATGCAACCATCAGCGGTCTCCACTACTCCTTTGGATCTACAACAAATTCTGGATCAATATACAGGTGTCTTTGCTGAACCAGTGGGATTACCACCTTCCAAGCCAAAAGACCATCGTATTCAGCTCCTTCCTGGCAGCGTTCCTCCCAACATCAAGCCCTATCGCTACCCATTTCACCAAAAAACGGAGATTGAAATGCTCGTTCGAGACTTATTGAAGCAAGGTATTATTCGCCCAAGCACTAGTTCCTTTTCTTCTCCAATTATTCTTGTCCGCAAAAAAGATGGGTCATGGCGCCTCTGCATTGAATTCCGAGCACTTAATCACCTCACCATCAAGGATAAGTTTCCAATTCCTGTTGTTGATGAGCTTCTTGATGAGCTTCATGGGGCTCACTTTTTCTCCAAGTTGGATCTTCGTTCTGGGTATCATCAAATTCGGGTTCATGAGGATGATATTCCTAAAATAGCTTTCCGCACACATGATGGCCATTATGAGTTTTTGGTCATGCCCTTTGGCCTCACTAATGCTCCTTCCACATTCCAGGCCTTAATGAATAAAATATTTCGACCCTACTTGCGGAAATTCATTCTGGTATTCTTTGATGATATCCTCATCTACAGTAAAACATGGGATGAACATCTCCAGCATCTGGATCTTGTCATGCAACTTTTCTCTGACCATCATCTCCATGCCAAGCAGTCTAAATGTGTTTTTGGACAAAAGGAAGTTGAGTATCTCGGGCACATTATCTTAGCACAAGGGGTTCGCGTGGATCCTACCAAAATCGAGGCCATGAACAATTGGCCACATCCTCAGACACTCAAGAGCCTTCGTGGTTTTTTGGGGTTGACTGGATACTACCACAAGTTTGTCAAGGATTATGGGAAGATTGCAACTCCATTAACTGCTCTATTGAAAAAAGATTCTTTTACATGGACACCTGTTGCTCAGTGTGCATTTGACAAACTAAAACAAGCTATGTGTACTACACCTATGCTAGCCATGCCTGATTTTTCCAAGCCCTTCACTATTGAGAGTGATGCTTGCGGCAATGGACTTGGTGTTGTTCTCCTTCAAGATGAACACCCCATTACGTTCACCAGCAAAGCCCTTTCAGGTAAGAATTTAGCTGCCTCTACCTATGAGAAGGAAATGATGGCTATTTTGCATGCAGTACAGAAGTGGCGTCCATACCTATTAGGGAATCATTTCTGCATCAAGACTGATCACCAGAGTCTGAAATATTTCTTGGACCAGCATGTCTCCTCCCCGGCACAACAGAAATGGGTTATCAAACTCATGGGTTATGACTATGAGATCACTTACAAGAAGGGTAAAGACAATATTGTGGCAGATGCTCTTTCTCGCACATTTGATGCCCAAGGTTCTCTTTTAGCTATTTCTATGCCTGTTCCAAATTGGTTGTAATCTATTCAACAGGGTTATGTCAATGACTCTTCCTTATCTCAGATCATCCAACGCTTGACCAACAATCCTTCTGCTGTCCCACATTACTCTTGGGATGGTGCGTCTCTGCGATACAAGGGTCGTCTGGTGCTTCCCCAGAGCACAGATCTTCAACAGGCTGTCTTCTATGAACTCCATGCTTCTCCATCGGCCGGGCACTCTGGGTTCCTCAAAACATATGAACGAGCACGGCGTAACTTCTTTTGGCAGGGCATGAAAAGGACAATTCAACATATGGTGGCCGAATGTGATACCTGCCAGCGCAATAAGGGTGAAACAACACTCCTTCCAGGATTGCTTGAACCCTTGTCCATACCTACACGGATTTGGACAGATATTTCTATGGATTTCATTGAAGGGCTCCCTAAATATGGTGGGAAGACAGTGATTCTCGTTGTGGTTGATCGTCTCTCCAAATATAGTCATTTTTGTGCTCTCAGCCATCCCTATACAACCTCCTCCGTCGCTCAAATTTTTATGGACCAGATCTTTCGTCTTCATGGCATCCCTTCTTCCATTGTCTCGGATCGTGATGCGACTTTCACTAGTCTTTTTTGGACAGAACTATTTCACCACACTGGCACCAAACTGAAGATGAGTTCAGGATATCACCCACAAACAGATGGTCAGACTGAAATTGTCAATAAATGCTTGGAAACTTATCTTCGTTGCTTCATCTCGGAACAACAACATCAGTGGGAAAAGTGGCTCCCTCTCGCTGAATGGTGGTACAATACCTCTTACCACACTGCCTCTAAAATGACCCCATATGAAGCAGTCTATGGTCAGGCACCTCCAGCTCTTCTTCCATACACCCCCACCAGTTCACCAGTTCAGGAAGTTGACACGGTCCTTCGCAACCGCGATTAGATTCTTCACATTTTGAGGGACAATCTTCACATGTTAAGAAATCGCATGAAGCAACAAGCTGATCAGCACCGTTCAGAGCGCACTTTTCAAGTCGGCGATATGGTTTTTCTTCGTCTTCAGCCGTACAAACAATCCTCCTTGAAACTCAAAGGGCGTCGTAAGCTCGCTCCAAAGTTCTATGGGCCATATCGGATTCTTCAGAAGATTGGGTCCGTTGCTTATAAATTGGAACTTCCTCCTTCTTCCCGCATTCATCCAGTCTTTCATGTCTCTTGTCTGAAGAAAGTTCTTGGCACCAACATCAACGGTCAAACGATTTTACTCGAACTGGATAATGAAGGATCCATCCTTTTGGAGCCAGAGGCCATCCTCAATCGGCGCACGCGTCAGCTTCGCTCTCGCTCTATCACAGAGGTCTTAATTAAGTGGCACGGCATGCAACTAGAAGATGCTACATGGGAACCACTCCTTCAGATTCAACAAAAATTTCCACATCTAAAGCTTTGAGGACAAAGATTTTTTTAAGGGGGAGGGGATGTTAGGAACCCATGTCTTTACTTTGTTAGTATGTTGTTGTTGGACGCATATGCTTTGTAAGTCATCCCGTCGTATTTGTTGATCAATAGTTTGTGTTATTATTGTTGGCGCATATGCTTTGTAAGTCGCCCGTAGTATTGTTGATCCATAGTTTGTAATGGCCCATGGTTTCTACCCATAGTATTGGTGCCTAGAATTAGTATATAAGTGTGTGTTGAGACCTATGAAGGCACCGTGAAGTTATTTGTATTGAGCTTGCTTAAAGGAGGTTGCCCCCTCGAAGTGGCCTGTGATCAATATAAAGTGATTCTGAGTTCTGTCATTTCTGCGATTTCATGTATTCTTGTTAATTAATTGTTGCAGGTGCCTCACAGATTTCCCGCCACTTGGAGGTCAAGGTTGAATAAGATAGGGTAAAAGGAATGTCGAGTTGCAGTTTAGGATTTCCCTCTTGTGAGACAGCAACCACATCCCGTGAAAATAGGCTCGATCTCCTATCTTTAAGAGGACTGGCGTCAACATGAATCAGCGTCTTTCATCATGATTGTGGAAGCCAACTAAACGTTTTAAGTAGAATGAATATACATTTATAAGCAAAAAGTTTAAAACAATTGAATACATATATACTCATATATATATATATATATATATATATATAAAATAAACTTTCACCATATGTTATTTAGAACAAACGAATAACTATATATATATATATATACTCACATATATATATAATAAAGCTTTCCCCATATGTTATATAGTAAAGCTTTGTTTTAATGGTGTAGATAATACTTAGGCATACCTATATATAGGATAGTTAAAGGCTCTTAGTATCACTTTTCACTAGGTAACTTATTACTCAGGATAATTCTCTTCTATAGGTTTTTAATGCACAGTAGTTGGATTTATTCTGAACACTTACACTCATAACTTAATTTCTTCTCATTAGATTCCTAAGGACCTATATGACAACTTGTCGTATTTAACTAGGTTCCCAAGGATCCAACACCTATTTCCCCCTTAGTGGATTCAGCTACCAGTCGTATTAGTTATGTTATCATCTTCAGTCTCCTAGGTTTGCATTTTACCACATAGGGATTAACCACATAACTTACAAGGTTTTCTGGTGGGGCCTTGGCCTTGAGCTCCTCACCAGAAAAAAAGTACAATTTACAATTACATTTATAAAATAATAGGGTACAAAAGAGGGATGTTACATACTTCCCCCCTTAAGAATAACACCGTCCTCGGTGTTCATACTTTCCAATAGTTTTGTCTTCCACTATTGATTCATCATTGTTTTACTTCGTCATCCCTGTTTTGATCATCCTCAAACTTTAATGATTCCCACAAGTTGTTATTGTTCATAACCTGCACTCCTTTATGCAACAAAAACCGAGTCTCCCAATAATTGCTCAGTAAAACATATCATTAATTCATCATCCAACTCAAAACATAGACAACAAGTCATTTTTGCAACACAACATTTGCTATTCATGGAACATCTTCTAGCCTTTGTTTGTTCTTTTTATCAACATAAGAAGACATAATGGAGGACTATTTTCCAATATCACTTCAAGAAATTCATAAGCAACACAGATTTACTTATCTATTGGAGGACATCTTTTACCTCCAATACTTGGACACTATAACTAGTCCTCAACTTGAGGTAGACATATCCTTCATTCATAGGTTAGTATCACATAATTTCAATCAAAAAACTTTAAATTCATCATTCATCATTGCTCTTGAGGGATTTTTTTCTACTCAAGTTTTATTTGTGTTAATAATCATTCACACATTAGAACATTCAACAGCCTAATTACTTGACAATTCTTTCGTATGTGTTCTATTGTTACATCATGAAGATGAAAACTTTCAACAACACTTTGTTGATCACCAAACTCTCCCTTGCATTTGGAACTTCAGCAACCCTCTACTGAACACAGAAATCTCCCTTGAGTTCTGTCACAAATTTTCGCTTGGACTTACGGGCTACACTTTTGAGATTACTCTCCTTTTGATTACTAGTCAAAAGTTTTCATTCTCAAAGAATCAAACAACGTCCTGTCTTCTAGATGTGAAATTTTTGTGCCTAGGTCTTTGCCATTGATATCATAGACTCTTACACAATTCCCCTCAAGCCTCCTTGCTTGAGTCTAGGAATTTATTTTCCATTTAGCCTCCTGGTTGAGTCCAAGAAAAGTTATTTTAGCAAAATAGAGATGGATCATTTTTTTCCACTTGGTGCTTTCGTTCCACTCAAAGGAAAGGTTATTTTCCCTTCAAGCTCTCTCTCTTGATTCTAGAAGGATTATTTTCCCCTCAAGCCCTCTCGCTTGAGTCCAAGAAAAATTCTCTTCCCCTCGAGCCCTCTCGCTTGAGTATAGGAAAAATTCTTTTCCCCTCAAGTCCTCTCGCTTGAGTCCAGGAAAAATTATTTTCCCATCAAGTCCTCTCTCTTGAGTTTAGAAAAAAATTATTTTTGCCTCAAGTCCTCTTGCTTGAGTCCAAGAAAAATTCTTAATAATGCTCATTTATTATTTCTTGCATCTTTGTTAATCACAACATGCAACATAGTATCATCAAATAGGTTCACCTAATTACTTATCACATTCCATGAGTTAAATGAATTTGTACATCAATGACATAAATATACCATCATTCATGGTTCATACAATCCTGTAATCCACACTATAATAAGATGTAAAATAAATCATTACTCACTCTTGAGCGGTTTAGCTCAATTTATTTATACAAGTGGATTTATAATCAATGTTCCACTCTAATCATGATATCGGTCATCATCATGGTAAAATCCTACAATTTCAGTACATAAATAACATAATCCACCATTAATCCATGGTTCATCAAATATTGTAAACCGACAAATATAACAAGATGTAAAAAGTAAACTATCACTCACTCTTGAGTGGTTTTAATTCATCTACTCAAACCAGTGAATTGATAGTTAACATTTCATTTGGATTGGTCATATTCATGGTACAATCATGCAATGTCGGTACATAACCTTTTATTTGATTATACCACTATACGACACCCATTCACTTATTAGATTCAATTATTAATAACATCTAATCATCTATCATTGATCTATCCTTAGATAGCTATCAGTGAAATATAACATTCCCATATCAGCATTTTATAGGAAGAAAAGTTATAACATTTTATTTAACCAAAGAAATAATTTTCTTCAATTTAAAATTGTTAACATCAATTCATAATTATTCAGTCAACTAAATCCTTAACTACAAGCATTAAGATGAAGAACATGCTAAATTCATTCTCAAGGGTAGAAATGCTTAGACTACATTCTTACTTCCTTTCTCATCCAATCAACCGAACATGTTAAAATTCTAATATTTGAAAACAAGAAAAACCCAACAATTATGTCCTTTGCATAAGAAAGGGTATAGCCTTTACATCCTTTCATATCATCATGATAAGGTTTAAATATTTCCATAAGAAAACTGTTAATTTTTTAGCATTAATTCAACATACTCTAGGATCTTTACTAAGAGAATAACATGTACAGCATATCAAGCATATCAATCACAACAAGCAATCACATGAGACAATAGACACATAGAGTTTCCTTGGGGAAAACCATAAAGGTGAAAAACCCCAATAACTTCCTCAGAGATAGATAGAGCAATGATACAAAACCCAAGCATAAGAGATAGTCTCCTAGCAGCAGTTTCTCCTCCTCCACTAGTGCGCCACTCTCCAATGAGAGCGTGAGTGAGAAAGTGAATGATCAAATAGAGTGCCTCCTGCACTCTATTTATACTTGACTTGACTTGCCTAATAACCTTACTAGGTCGTCCTCAACTTAACCACTTAACATAATGCTGACAGGGCCGACCCCCAATAGGGTGGTCTAATAACCCTTTAACCCACATGACTTATACAGGGCCGACCCCATCAAGGTGGTCTAATAACCCATCAAGTATAATTTACGACACTTACAATATAAATGATGACACTTCTTTATAGAGGAATAATAACAACTCTATAGGAATATAATCTACATATATGTGAAATACATTTTGAAGTTACAATTACATCAACACTCCCTCTTAACTAGGAAGGTATTTCTCGACACAGATCTACTAGCACAAGTCTTCTTCTCTGGATCATCATTACTGGATCATCGTCATCGTCACAGCTACTACTATCTCAATCAATCTCTGATCTACTCGTCATAGGAAGTTCTACAAAGCTAGTCCTTTTTCATACTGGATGTAGGCCCACCACCTGCAGGTCTTCATCATCACTGGCCATACTGTGGAATCCTCAGGACTTATTACGTGCGTCACAAACCCTCGCAAGAGCATCCCAAGACTTATTACGGGCACAAATCCCAACCTATCGGATCTCCCAGGTCTTACATGTGGTTATGGCACAACCTCGAAAGAGCATCCCAGGACTTATTACAGGCACACAGCCCAACCTATCGAATCTCCCAGGTCACATTACATGCCATAGGACAAACCCTCGAAAGAGCATACCGAGACTTATTATGGGCACACATACCAACCTATAGGATCTCCCATGTCTTACATGTCCGCCCAAGCACAACCTATCCACGGCCACAGAGTATCATCCTGATACTCATGATCATACTGATCATAACATCGTTCACGAAGCACAACCCAAATGTACATCACACAACACTTACATTCACCAGCATGGGAAGACACACTTCAACCATCCGTGAAAGGCTTAGCACTTATATCTACGCCATGGGAAGACACACTTCAACCATTCAAGAATGGCACCGCACTTATATCCATAGCCATGGGAAGACACACTTCAACCATGCTAGGAATGGCACCGCACTTATATCGTAGCCATGGGAAGACACACTTCAACCATGATCGAATGGCACAACACTTATATCGCAGCCATGGGAAGACACACTTCAACCATGCTTGAATGGCATAGCTCTTACATCAACGACCATGGGAAGACACACTTCAACCATGTCAGAATGGCCCCAACCCTTATATCTGCACCATGGGAGGACACACCTACCACCATGAGAGAATGGCTCATGTGCATCTGTGTCTTCGGAACTCATCACACATAACCAACTAATTATGTAATGCATCCACCTGATACATATCATCACATATGATCATCTTGATCATCATCATAGCATCATCCTAATGCATATCATCCAGAGTATCATCTTGATACTCATCTCACATGATCATCCTGATCATCATCACTGCATCATCCTAATGCATATACATATACATGATCCAACGGATCATACCGAGCAGTAACTGGAGCATCATCCTGATGCTCATCACACAGTGCTTACATCCATAGCCATGGGAAGGATCCTCCTCTCACCATGCTTGGAATGGATTCTGCAAATGTGTCCCATCACTTCTTCCTTGAAGTATCTTCAATCTGAAGAACACCAAGCCTCTCTTTGAAGTACTCTAACTTCACTCTGGCTAGTGGTTTCATCAACACATCTGTAACCTACTCATCCATCGCAACATACAGGAGCTTCACTGCTCCTCTTTGCATCATATCCCTGATATAGTGATATTTGATCTCAATGTGCTTCGACCTATCGTGGAACACTGGGTTCTCAGATAGCTTCACACAACTCTGGTTGTCACAAAAGATACCAATAGCCTCCAATGGGAGATCAAATAGCTCAGACAGTAGCTTCCAGAGCCATACTGCCTCACAACTAGCCAAACAAGCTGCAACATACTCTGCTTCGGCTATACTCCGTGCTACGCAGGATTGCTTCCTGCTAAACCAAGAGATCACACCTGATCCAATACTGAAGTAGCACCCAAAAGTGCTCTTCCTATTTGCAGCACTTCCTGCCTAGTCCGAATCAACATAACCCTGCAGGTTAAACTTTTGATTTGCATCATACTTGAGCCCATAATCAATTGTACCCTTCAGGTACCTCAAAATATGCTTTACAGCAACCAGGTGAACACCTCTGGGATTCGTCAAGAACTGGCTCAATGTGTTCACTGCAAAGCAAATATCTGGTCTTGTGTTCGTCAGGTACATCAAGGACCCAATCATCTGATGATACACCGTCACATCAACCAGCTCAGATGAAGCATCACACAGAAGCTTCGGGTTCGATGCCATAGGTGTGGCCATGGACTTGCAGTCCATCATCTCGAACCGCTTCAGGATCTCTACTGCATACTTCCCTTGTCCAAGGAAGATCCCATCTACACTCTGCCACACCTCCATGCCTAGAAAATAGTGCATCATCCCCAAGTCCTTCATCTCGAACGCGACAACAAGCTTCCTCTTCATGTCGACAATCAATCTATCCTCACCAAGTCCTAGGAGCTTGCTTCAATCCATACAAGGCTTTCTTTAGTTTGCACACATGAGTCCCTCTTTCTGGGAGAAGCCACGAGCTACAAACATCGCTTTGTATTTCTCCTTGCTACCATCTGTAGCATGCTTGATCTTATAGATCCACTTGGAAGTCACAACAGACTTCCCTTCAAGTCTTGGGACCACATCCCAAACATCATTCTTCATGATCGACTGGTATTTCTTGATCATGGCATTCTTCTCGAATCCTAAGAACTTCAGATTCTTCAATATCTTCAATAGATAGCTTTGTTGCCAGAACAAATGTTGTAGCCCTTCTTTTGTAGGTGATGGTATATGATCTTTCCTACAAGACAAGTTAAATTGCATGATTAGAAAACATATCATAGTTTTCAGAACAAATTCTTACACATAAAGAAATATGTCTATAGTCATGCATTTAATTTAGCCAATGCTTTAATACAACATTTATCCATATCTTGTAACTTTCTAGATGCCTTCCAATCTCTACCAGAACATTGTTAAGAGTGTGCACAAATCCCAACATGTCAGCAAAGAGGTTTCATTCTAGATAGGTAGCGATGGAATGTTGTACAGTGCCATCGGTTGCTTATCCATTACATGCATATTAGTAGTATACTGTTCATTAATGCAATTTTTCTAATATGCATAATACACAACCTAAGTCTAGGAACATAAGTATATACATCTTTGAACAGTATTATTTAAACAATCAAATATACAAGAAATGACAATTTAAATACTTATCTTTGTTTTTGGGTGGACTCCCTCTCAATCTTTGTTTCCTTGTAGGAACTACTAGAGTGTGCTCCCTCTTGATCTTTGCTTCCTGGATTACCTGTCCTTGAACTTATATGCATCCTCAATCACTATGCATGCTTACTAGTATCATCATTGTGTTATCCTCAAGATCTCATACATAATAATACATTTATTAGTATAATCTTAATACTATCAAAACACAATAATCTTAAGCATGTATAGTCATGATCATTTCAAAAACAGATAATAAGCATTAGTATTCAAGGTTTATATAGGACTTTTCTGTTTAGTCATATCATTAATCAAAGTAAGGAAAATAACCTGCATAAACCCTAGATTACTCAAACTTTTAACTTCATGAGTAATCATTATCAATCATACAAAAGTATAAGATCCTTTGATATAGGAAAAACATACCTGGTCATCATATTTTCTTGTAGTAGTAGTTGTTGTTGTTCCTTTTGTTCTTAGGACAATCTGAGGAAAAGTGTCCTCTTCTTGGTATGTGCTGTGAGAGCTTGATCTTCATTCCCTATCTTCTCTTCTCGAGCTACAATCCAAGCTTCTTCCTATGAGCATTCTTTCCACAGCTTACTGAAAGAGAAAAGTTTCTTCCTAGCACAAATTGCTTGGATGAAGGAATCCCATGACCTAGGAAGGCAATTAAGAGTGGAAATTACCACTTCTCCATTCTCTATAACTTCTCCCACAGCTTCAGGTTGTTCTTTTATCTGGGAGACCCTTGAGAAATAAGACTGCATAGTCTCTGCATTCTGGAACTTGATATTCTTCAATTGATTCCTCAAGGTCATCTTCTGATTTATATTCTTCCCTTCAAATAGCTAGGTCAATGAATCAAACATCTCCTTAGGTGTCTTCAGAGATGACACATGTGGCATGAGATGGTTTTTGATAGAATCATGAATGATCCTTTTAGCCTTCACTAAGTTCCTCTTGTGTAATGCCTTAGTCTCTTCTCCCTCTGGGATAGGAACCCCTTCACTTATGTAGGTATCCAACTAACTCTCTTCTAGAATTAACCCAATCCTATACTTCCATGCTTGGAAGTTATCCGCCCCTTCAAGCTTATCCTCAAGCTTGGTGTGGTGAGACATCTTAAAGAGTACTTCAAATGAAATAGAAAATATTTAGGTCTTACCATTTGATTTGCAGAAATCTAGATCTGGAGCTCGATTAGGGTTTGTTAGAGAAACCGTAAAAATTCAATCTTTGAATTTCAAACTTCTTGAAGGATATAAAGATGCACCTTGATGAGCTGATCAAGCTGGTATACTCAGAATTTGAAAACTGCAAAGTTTCAACCCTCCAATTTGCTTTTCAAACTTTTGGATTCATTGGGGAGGACCCTGAATTAGGGTTTGATTTTTCCGAAGCTTCATCCATCCAAAAAGTTCGATCTTGGTCTCTAAAATTTGATTTTTTAGAGGAGTTTCCAGCCATGGTCTCAGATCTCAAAAAATCCAACTTTTGCAGAAGCACTAATTTCCGGCTTCACTAGACAAGACCCCGAACTAGGGTTTGATTTTCTCGGAGCTTCTCCCAAATAAAAAGTTCGATCCAAAGCTTTAAAATTTGATTTTTCAAAGGAGCTTCCAACCATGGTCCCAGATTTCAAAAATCCCAACTTTTGCAGAAGCCCTAATTTCTGGCTTCACTAGACAAGACCCCAAACTATGGTTTGATTTTCCCAGAGCTTCACCCAACCAAAAAGCTCGATCCAAAGTTCTAAACTTTGAGTTTTCCAAGGTGCTTCTAGCCATGGTCTCAGATTTCAGAAATTCCTATTTTTGTGGAAACCCTAATTTTTAGGGCCAAAAATGAAAGTGCCCAGAATTGAATTCTGATTGGATAGAAAGATGCACCTTGCCGAGGAGAGTTAATATACCCTACTACCTTTCCAAAATCTATGTAGAGAAACCCAAAAACAAGAAGCCCTAGCTTCCGCAACTACAAAGTGTTTTCTACTCAGGTTAGCGTTGATACCATGTTAATTTTTGAGCATTAATTCAACATACTCTAGGATCTTTACTTAAAGAATAACATGTACAACATATCAATCATATCAATCACAACAAGCAATCACATAAGACAATAGACACACAGAGTTTCCTTGGGGAAAACCATAAAGGTGAAAAACTCCAATAACTTCCTCAGAGATAGATAGAGCAATGAAACAAAACCCAAGCATAAGAGATATTCTCCTAGCAGTAGCTTCTACTCCTCCACTAGTGCGCCACTCTCCAATGAGAGTATGAGTGAGAAAGTGAATGATGAAATAGAGTGCCTCCCGCACTCTATTTATACTTAACTTGACTTGCCTAATAACCTCACTAGGTCAGCCTCAACTTAACCACTTAACATAATGCTGACAGGGTCAACCCCCAATAGGGTGGTCCAATAACCCTTTAACCCACATGACTTATATAAGGCCGGCCCCATCAAGGTGGTCTAATAACCCATCAAGTATAAGTTACGACACTTACAATATAAAGGACAACACTTCCGTATAGAGGAATAATAACATCTCTATAGGAATACAATATACATATATGTGAAATACATTCCGAAGTTACAATTACATTAACAAAAACCATACAGCTCCATATAATAGTTATGAAAATACTTATCTAACCTATTTACTCTTTGATTTTCATTAAGAGGAGCATTACCTCTTTGTTATTATCGCAACAACTTGGTGGTATTTCAAGATAATACCTTATATTGTCATAATTTTCTATAAATTACTTAACCTTTTCCTATCCAATCATAGATGAGAAATTTTACAACTCCTTTAGTCTTATATCCAATAATATTCATCTTTCAATATCCGTGTGATCAATATTCTAACAAATTCTTGTTTGTGTAAATATTCTTCTTGGATGTTAGATCATCGAATGGCATTTCTCTATTACATATCTACTAAAGTAGTAAAGAAGACAAGATCCTAGTCATAGAAACATTATACCATTAGAATGTCCAAGTAAACCAATTAAAGTTAATTCCTTTAACTTATAAACTATACATTTAATCTTTCACAGTGAGGACGACCCCTTGCTACTCCATTTACTTCATCATACACAATTTAGACAACAGATATTTAGCATCAAATAATCCAATTACTTTCAATCTAGAACTAGTCATTTTAAATCTATATATACATTTTTACTTCAACCGAATGTATATGTAAATAGTTTACCAACATCCATATCTAACGACACATACCATGTTATGAGTGTCAGGTACAATGTACATGCATATAAATCTTTTATGGCTCCGTCTAAATTTCAAATGGTTATTCTATTTACCAACTGGAGGGTTTCATCTTGCGTCATCATAAACATTTTGCTAAACATTTTCATATCTATATATTTTCATATAGAGAAGATTTTAGCAACATCTATATTTCTTCAAGAGTAGTTAATTTTCCATTTTTCAGCATGTAACCTAGTACACGATACTAACAGAAATGAAAGTATAACTTGTATACTTACAGTTTAATCCAATTAGTTTTGTTCGGTAATGCAATAACATACTTCGCCATGGAATTTTGTATTTTCGTCTCCTTAGTTGCCTCTTGGAGACCTTGAAGGTTAACTCAGATAATAAGCTCTCGAACATTCCTCTGATGCATCGAAAACAACAATTGGTTTGTTAGTTTAAAAAGGAAAATTCATACTTCCTTACCTCATGTTCATCTGCTATAGGCCCGAGTGTTGCAACTCCTGCTCTGATACCATATGTAACATACCCAAATAAGCGAGTCAGTAATTTAGTGAACTCTTAAAAAAATATAGCTTTTCACAATGACTACTTAATTTACAATCTATAATCATAAAAACTTATTTTAATCATTCCTACAAACCTTACTTTACTTCTGCAAAAGGTCCTTAGTAAATTTTTTTAGGAATTCTCTTACAACTTTTAAATAACATCTTTAACTCTTCATGACATACTTACTCCCTCGATAAAAAAAACATCTCATATCAAAGGAGACTTAAAGATAAATGCATCTAATTTACAACAACAAACACATAAAGATAAATGCATCTAATTTACAACAACAAACCATAATAAGAGATCAATATACGTGGTTCACCCAAATCTATGGGCTACGTCAACAAAGAAAGTCGCATCATATATTAATTACCACAGAAAGAGGTTTACACTTGCAACACAAATGTTGCATTACTTTTCACTTTCTCAAGGTCCCTCAAAACAGAGGTTATCTTCTTTTGGGATTCTTCCAAAGCCTAACATTCAAACTATAAACTTGGACACTAACTAAAGGTTGCACCATTGCTGACTAATTCATCCCATACATATATAATTATCAGTGTATAATAACTGCCTCTAATCATTGTATAAGGTTGTGCCCTTATTGTCTCATCGCAGACATGCATTATAATATATAAGTGCAAATTATAATAGTCTCATATGTTTCCCTCATGGAATATACCATGAGAATAATTCAGTTACACAGATCTTTGATCTATAATAAAATATATCCTAACTGATCTTTATAGAGATAATGCAAAAGAAAGGAAACTACATAGGCTTTTAGTTTCTATGTTTTCCTCCTTTTAAGCTGTCTACAACTTCATGAAGGCAGAGTTCTTCAATACATAAACCGTGGGATCTAGCAAAACATATAGAAATGAAAACTATGATCTCTATTCCCACTGATATCTCTTGCATTTCAATGCTATTCTTTTATGACAAAGATCGACATCTAAAACAATAGAACATGAAACTACACACAAGTTTTCAGCGTCTACGCTTTCTTCTATTTCTTTAATATATAAATTAGATGAGCACATAGGGATCAATCCTACGGCTTCTTTCCTTAGATGCAAACGATGCAAATATATTTCAAGATGTAAATATATTTATAAATCATATGAGACAGGAAGGGATCAATCCTGCAGCTTCTTTCCTTAGATGTAAACAATGCAGAGATATGTCAAGATAAAAATAGATGTATAACTCAGATGAGACAGGACGGGATCAAGCCTGTGGCTTCTTTCCTTAGATGCAAGCAATGCAGAGATATATGGAAAGAAAACCCACAATCACAAAGATCCCACCAAGATCTGGGCGTCATTTTGATCATACAGAGATCAATGTCTGCCTTTATACATCTTCCACAGAGTACCAAATGATATTATGGATATACGCCTTCATTCCACTACCACCGAGTACATACAATATATATAACAGGTTAGCATTCTATAAAACAAAGAATACCAAATGAAATCAAGGATTTCGCCATCATACCTCTATCACTGAGTGCATAAAATAAATATAACATGCGCAACATAGAATTCCAAACGAAACCAGAATTTCGGAATTCATACCCCTTGGGATCAGCTACTATATCTGTCCTTTCCCAGCTTCTGCATAGCAGGAAACGTATCAATACGATATATAATAATGTAGCAAGAAGATTCTGCACAACATTAAATGTATCAATATAGCATATAAAAAGTAAACTGGAAACTTCCCAAGGTTAAAGTAATTTCCCTAAACAAAATCATAAGCCCCCTTCAATAGGAAGGATCCAATTCCTATTTCAAATTGCAGGCCACAAATCTTGCGACTAATATTCCCCCCCCTTTTGGTTGCCAAACCGCTGCATATAAATACTACTTAAGACTTAAATATCAACTTGGAGACTCCGCTCAGTCTAGGAGGATTTCCCGCCACTTGGAGTTCATGTTTTAATAAGATAGGGTAAAAGGAATGCCAAGTGGCAGTTTAGGATTTCCTTGTTCTCAGAGAGTGACCACATCCCGTGAAAATAGGCACGATCTCCTATCTTTAAGAGGACTGGATTCAACATGACTCGACTTCTTCCATCATGATTGTGGAATCAAACTAAATTTTTTAAGTAAAATGAATATACATTTATAAGCTAAAAGTTTAAAACAATTGAATATATATATACTCATATATATATATATATATATATATAAAATAAACTTTCACCATATGCTATTTAGAACAAACGAATAACTATATATATATACTCACATATATATAATAAATCTTTCACCATATGATATATATTATAGCTTTGTTTCAATGGTGTAGATAATACTTAGGCATACCTATATATAGGATAGGTAAAGGCTCTTATTATCACTTTTCACTAGGTAACATATTACTCAGGCTCATTCTCTTCTATAGGTTTTTAATGCATAGTAGTTGTCTTTCTTTTGAACACTTATGCTCATAAATTAATTTCTTCTCATCAGATTCCTAAGGACCTAGATGACAACTTGTTGTATTTCACCAGGTTCCCAAGGATCCAACACCTCTTTCCCCCTTAGTGGATTCAGTTTGTTGTCGTATTAGTTGCATTATTGTCTTTAGTCTCCTAGGTTTGCATTTTACCACTTAGGGATTAACCACATAACTTACAAGGTTTTCTTGTGGGGCCCTGGCCTTAAGCTCCTCACCAGAAAACAAGTACAATTTACAATTACATTTATAAAATAATAGGTTACAAAAGAGGGATGTTACATCCTTTCCCACTTAATAATAACACCGTCCGCGGTGTTCATACTTTCCAACAGTTTTTTCTTCCACTCTTGAGTCATCTTTTGTTCGCTTTGTCATTCCTGTTTTGAACATCCTGAAACTTTCATGATTCCCACGAGTTGTTATTGTTCATAAAGTGCACTTTTTATGCAACAAAAACCGATTCTCTCAAAAATTGATCTGTAAAACATATCATTAATTCATCATCCAACTCAAAACATAGACAATGAGTCATTTTTGCAACACAACATTTTCTATTCATGGAACATCCTATAGGCTTTGTTTGTGCTTTTTATCAACATAAGAAGACATAATGCAGGACTATTTTCCAATATCACTCTAATAAATTCACAAGCAACACAAAATTACTTATCTATTGGAGGACATCTTGTACCTCCAATACTTGGACACTATAACTAGTCCTCAACTTGAGGTAGACATCTCCTTCATTCATAGGTTAGTATCACATAATTTTAATCAGTAAAATTTAAATTCATCATTCATCCTCACCCTTGAGGGAATTTTGTCTACTCAAGTTTTATTTATGTTAATAATCTTTCACACATTAGAACATTCAAAAACCTAATTACTCGGACATTCTTTCATATGTGTTCTATTGTTACATCATGAAGATGAAAAATTTCAACAAAAATTTGTTGGTCACCAAACTCTCCCTTGAGTTTGGAACTTAAACAACCCTCTACCAAACACAAAAATCTCCCTCAAGTTCTGTCACCAATTTTCGCATGGACTTGCAGGCTACACTTTTGAGATTACTCTCCTTTCGATTGTTAGTAAAAAATTTTCCTTCTCAAAACCTTAAACAACATCATGTCTTCCAGATGTTAAATTTTTGTGCCTAGGTCTTTTCCATTGATATCATAGACTCGTTCACAATTCCCCTCAAGCCTCCTCACTTGAGTCCAGGAATTTATTTTCCACTCAGCCTCCTGCTTGAGTCCAGGAAAAGTTATTTTAGCAAAGTAGGGATGTATCAGTTTTTGCTAGTTGGTGTTTCCGTTCCACTCAGAGCAAAGGTTATTTTCCCCTCAAACTTTCTCGCTTGAGTCTAGAAGGATTCTTTTCCAATCAATCCTTCTCGCTTGATTCCAACAAAAATTCTCTTCCCCTCAATCCCTTTCGCTTGAGTCTAGGAAAAATTGTTTTCCCGTCAAGTCCTCTCGCTTGAGTCCAAGAAAAAATCTTTTCCCCTCAAGTCCTCTCGCTTAAGTTCAGGAAAAAAAAAATTTCCCCTCAAGTCCTCTCGGTTGATTCCATGAAAAATTATTTTCCCCTCAAGTCCTCTCGCTTGAGTCCAGGAAAAATCCTTAATAATGCTCATTTATTATTTCTTGCATCTTTGTTAATCACAACATCCAACATAGTATTATCAAATAGGTTCACCTACTTACTTATCACATTCCATGAGTTAAATGGATTTGTACATCAATGACATAAATATACCATCATTCATGGTTCATACAATCCTGTAATCCACACTATAATAAGATGTAAAATAAATCATTACTCACTCTTGAGCGGTTTAGCTCAATTGATTTATACAAGTGGATTTATAATCAATGTTCCACTCTGATCATGACATCAATCATCATCATGGTCAAATCCTACAATGTCAGTACATAAATAACATAATACATGATTAATCCATGGTTCATAAAATCTTCTAAACAGACAAATATAACAAGATGTAAAAAGTAAACTATCACTCACTCTTGAGTGGTTTTAATTCATCTACTCAAACCAATGAATTGATAGTTAACATTTCATTTGGATTGGTCATATTCATGGTACAATCATGCAATGTTAGTACATAACCTTTTATTTGATTATACAACTATACGACACCTATTCACTTATTAGCTTCAATTATTAATGACATCTAATCATCTTTTATTGATCTATCCTTCGATAGCTATTAGTGAAATATAACATACCCATATCATCATTTTATAGGAAGAAAAGTTATAACATTTTCTTTAACTAAAGAAATCGTTTTCTTCAATTTAAAATCGTTAACATCAGTTCATAATTATTTAGTCAACTAAATCCTTAACTACAAGCATTAAGATGAAGAACATGCCAAATTCATTCTCAAGGGTATAAATGCTTAGACTACATTCTTACTTCCTTTGTCATCCAATCAACCGAACATGTTAAACTTCTAATATTTGAAAACAAGCAAAACCCAATAAGTATATCCTTTGTATAAGAAAGGGTATAACCTTTACATCCTTTCATATCATCGTGATAAGGTTTAAATATTTCCATAAGAAAAACATACATCTCCATATAATAGTTATGAAAATAATTATCTAACCTATTTACTCTTTGATTTTCATTAAGAGGAGCATTACCTCTTTGTTATTATCAAAACAACTTGGTGGTATTTCAAGATAATACCTTATATTGTCTTAATTTTCTATAAATTACTTAACCTTTTCCTATTCAATCATAGATGAGAAATTTTACAACTCCTTTAGTCTTATATCCTATAATATTCATCTTTCAATATCCATGTGATCAATATTCTAACAAATTCTTGTTTGTATAAATATTCTTCTTGGATGTTAGATCATCGAATGGCATTTCCCTATTATCTATCTACCAAATTAGTAAAGAAGAAAAGCTCCTAGTCATAGAAACATTATACCATTAGAATGTCCAAGTAAACCAATTAAAGTTAACTCCTTTAACTTATAAACTATACATTTAATCTTTCACAATGAGGACGGCCCCTTGCTACTCCATTTACTTCACCATACACAATTTAGATAATGGATATTTAACATCAAATAATCCAATTAATTTCAATATAGAATTAGTCATTTTAAATATATATATATACATTTTTACTTAAACCAAATGTATATCTATATAGTTTACCAATATCCAGATCTAATGACACATACCCTGTTATGAGTGTTGGGTACAATGTACATGCATATAAATATTTTATGGCTCATCTAAATTTCAAATGGTTATTCTATTTACCAACTAGAGGATTTCAGCTTGCGTGATCATAAAACTTTTGCTAAACATTTTCATATCTATATATTTGCATATAGAGAATATTTTAGCAACATCTATATTTCTTCAAGAGTACTTAATTTTCCATTTTTTAGCATGTAACCTAGTACAAGATACTGACAGAAATGAAAGCATAACTTGTATACTTATAGTTTAATCCGATGAGTTTTGTTCAGTAATGCAATAACATACTTCACCATGGAATTTCGTATTTTCATCTCCTTAGTTTCCTATTGGAGACCTTGAAGGTTAACTCAGATAATAGACTCTTGGACATACCTCCGACGCATCCAAAACAAAAATTAGTTTGTTCATTTGAAAAGGAAAATTCATATTTCCTTACCTCATGTTGAGCCCGTATAGACCCAAGTCTTGTAACTTCTGCTCTGATACCATATGTAACATACCCAAATAAGCGAGTCAGTAATTTAGTGAATTCTAAAATAAAATACCTTTTCGCAATGACTACTTAATTTACAAGCTATAATCGTAAAAAATTATTTTAATCATTCCTACAAACCTTACTTTACTTCTGCAAAAGGTCCTTAGTAAAAAATTTCAGGAATTCTCTTACCGCTTTTAAATAACATCTTTAACTCTTCATGAAATACTTACTCCCTCGATAAAAAAAAATTTGCATATCAAAAGAGACTTAAATATAAATGCATCTAATTTACAAAAAAAAACACATAAAGATAAATGCATCTAATTTACAACAACAAACCATAATAAGAGACCAATATACGTGCTTCACCCAAATCTATGGGCTACATCCACAAAGAAAGTCACATCATACGTTAATTATTGCAAAAAGAGGTTTACACTTGCAACACAAATGTTGCCATTACTTTTCACTTTTTGAAGGTCCCTCAAAACAAAGGTTATCTTCTTTTGGGCTTCTTCCAAAGCCTAACATTCAAACTATAAACTTGGACACTAACTAAAGGTTGTACCATTGCTAACTAATTCATCCCATACATATATGATTATTAGTGTATAATAACTGCCTCTAATCACTGTATAAGGTTGTGCCCTTATTGTCTCATAGCAGACATTCATTATAATATCTAAGTGAAAATTATAATAGTCTCGGATGTTTCCTTCATCGAATCTACCATGAGAATAATTCATTTACATAGATCTCTGATCTATAAGAAAATATATCCTAACTGATCTTTACAGAGATAATGCAAAAGAAAGGAAACTACGCAGGTTTTTAGCTTCAATGTTTTCCTCCTTTTAAGCTGTCTACAACTTCACGAAGGCAGAGTTATTCAATACATAAACCGTGGGATCTAGCAAAACATATAGAAATGAAAACTACGATCTCTATTCCCACTGAGATATCTTACATTTAAACGCTATTCTTTTCTGACAACGATCAACATCTAAAATAACACAACAAGAAACTACACACAACTTTTCAACCTCTACGCTTTCCTTTGTTTCTTTAATATATAAATTGGATGAACACACAGGGATCAAGCCTACAGCTTCTTTCCTTGGAGGCAAACAATGGAGACATATTTCAGGATGTAAATATATGTATAACTCAGATGAGATAGGCAGGGATCAAGCCTGCATCTTCTTTCCTTAGACGCAAACAATGCAGAGATATGTCAAGATAAAAATATATGTATAACTCAGATGAGACAGGAAGGGATCAATCCTGCGGCTTCTTTCCTTAGACACAAACAATGCAGAGATATATGGAAAGAAAATCCACAATCACAGATATCCCACAAAGATCTGGGCGTGATTTTGATCATACAAAGACAATTTCTTCCTTTATACCTCTTCCATAGATTACCAAACGAGAATATGGATATTCACCTTCATTCCACTACCACCGAGTACATACAATATATATAACATGTTAGGGTTTTGCACAACAAAGAATAGAAAATGAAATCAAGGATTTCTCCTTCATACCTCTATCACTGATTGCATAAAATATATATAACATGTGCAACATAGAATGCCAAACGAAACCAGAATTTTGCATTTCATACCCCTTGGGATAGCCTACTCTATCCATCCATTCCCAACTTCTGTGTAGCAGCAATCGTATCAACACGATATATAATAATGTAGCAGAAATATTCTGCACAACATTGAACATATCAATACAACATATAAAAAGTAAACAGGAAACTTCTCAAGTTTAAAGTAATTTCCCTAAACAAAAGCATAAGCTCCCTTTGGCAGGAAGGATCCTATTCCTATTTCAAATCGTAGGCCACAAATCCTGTGACTAATCTTTTTTCCCCCCTTTCAGCTGCCAAAACTGCGCATATAAATACTAATTAAGACTTAAATCTTGACTTCGAGACTCCACTTAGTCTAGGATGATTTCCTGCCACTTGGAGGTCAACGTTTAATAATATAGATCAAAAAGAAACTGAGTGGTAGTTTAGGATTTCCCTCTTGTGAGAGAGTGACCACATCCCGTGAAAATAGGTTCGATCTCCTATCTTTAAGAGGACTGGCATCAACATGACCTGGCTTCTTCCATCCCAATTGTGGAAGCAAACTAAACGTTTTAAGTAAAATGAATATACATTTATAAGAAAAAAGTTTAAAACCATTGAATATATATATACTCATATATATATATATATATATATATAATAAACTTTCACCATATTCTATCTAGAACAAACGAATATATATATCTATATATATATATAGATATAGATATAGATATACTCACATATATATATATATATATATATATATAATAAAGCTTTATTTTAATTGTGTAGATAATACTTAGGCATACCTATATATAGGATAGGTAAAGGCTCTTAGTATCACTTTTCACTAGGTAACTTATTACTCAGGCTCATTCTCTTCTATACATTTTTAATGCACAGTAGCTGGCTTTCTTTTGAACACTTATGATCATAACTTAATGTCTTCTCATCATATTCCTAAGGACCTAGATGACAACTTGTCATATTTAACCAGGTTCCCAAGGATCCAACACCTCTTTACCCCTTAGTGGATTCAATTTCCCGTCATATTAGTTGCATTATTTTCTTTAGTCTCCTAGGTTTGCATTTTACCACTTAGGGATTAACCACATAACTTACAAGGTTTTCTGGTGGGGCCCTGGCCTTGAGCTCTTCACCATAAAACAAGCACAATTTACAATTACATTTATAAAACAATAGGGTACAAAAGAGGGATGTTACAAAAGATGTTCTCCTGGCCAATTGTTTTACCCAAAAACGTGATCCCATCCAGCTCCACTCCATCTAGTTGTAGCCATCGGTCCCTTTGCAAAATGGGGCATGGATTTTATGCATTATAAGACTACCTCAGCCGGGGGGGTGGGTATGTCATCATCTCCATTGACTACTTCACAAAATGGGCTGAGGCTATGCCTTCATATGTTGAAGATGGAAAAATGGATACACTATTCATATTTAACCACATGATCGCTAGGTTTGGTGTCCCTTAAGACATAGTCACCGATCATGGTTCCCACTTTAGGAACCATATGATGGATGAAATTAGTGCCAAACTCAGTTTTCATTACTTTACAGAGGTAATTAAAACATGAGTTAATACTAAAGATCAACAAGAATGAGCATCGCCTAACACCACATTTATACAAGCGCGAGGGAATTCTTCGTCCTCAGGACTCTCAACAACACTCTGCACATAGTGTCCCTTGAAATTTAATCTGTTGAAGTCCCCTTTCTTAGATCATGAGCAGGTATTTATATTCCTCTGATTCACTTGGATCACCTTCCAGAAGCTTACATTACTTCCAAGCATATTCAAACTGCATTAAATACTCTATGGGACTCCCTTCATAAGGCGGCTCCACATGGAATTTTGCAACTATCACCATAATTGCTTCTGCAACCCCTAAACTACCTCAACAACTAGTTTCCTTGGTTTTATAACTACCTTCATCAGTCATTGTAACTATCTTCATTGAATCTCAACTACTTCCTTCCTTATGGTTGGCATCACCTTCGACCATTTCACTACACCGTCTTTTCACCTTCCATTGACCATAGTCGGTCAGAATCCCCGTGAAATCTTTCTATCTGACTTCGTTGACTATTTGCCTATTCCCAGAGGCCGTTAAATTTTCTCCTGGGAATCTCGTTGTCTACCTTCGACTACTTGTTTTGGGCATCGATGCCCCTGCATCACTTTCATAACGAATGCACCACCAATAGAAATATTGTTTAAATCACCCTCCAAGTGAATTGAGGAACTTGCTCAAACCTATTAAGTGGTCCAATATAAATACTATTATTAATCCCCATGTCTTGTGAGGAACTTAATCAAATATGTGAAATGTCTAATAAGAAACTATCCTCTCCCAAGTTCCCGTTTCGAGGAAAATATCAAAGAGTCCTCCTCTTAAATTTTGTTGGCTATAGAATACACAACTGTTAAAACTGTAGCCTGCACTAACATAAAATATTTCCTATTTAAAGGTATAATGTTCGATGTATCAGATCACCAACTGAATGGGATTCTAAATAATTGGAAATTATATGTGATTGCAAAAGTTGGCAATATACGAGTGAAAAGAGTCCTTGTTGACAATGGATCTGTAGTTAATTTAGTCACGACTCAGACCATTGACTATTTTAGAATTTATAGGGATAACATGTGACTCTCAACCCTTATGATTCAGGGTTAAAATGAGTACACGCATGCCTTTCTAGGCACCATCACCTTTCTGATCAAGGTTGGATATCTTTTCGCTGAGACTACTTTTCACATCATTGACGCCACTCCCTAATGAGGAGTGTAGTTCTATCAATTCTCAATCTAGGTTTATTATGACTTGTATGAGTAAAATTGGTGGTTGGAATGAGTTCAAAGGGTTTAGGAGACTACTAATTTTTATAAATATATATACGAAGTTTCTAATATTCCAATATATATGGTCTTGTAAGAATTTATTCTCTACAAGGTGTTCGCTTAACTGTACTAAGGGATTATCCTCCACGAAGTATTTATGAAATTTCTTGTTATTATGGCTTTGATAAACAATATCAACAATCCCAGAAAGAACATAAAGAAGAAAACATACTAAAATGATTTAAAATTTTGACCACACAAAATAAAGCACCATTTATTTATTGAATTGAGGAGTAGAGATTGATATTGGTTTGAAAATGCAATTTTCAATTGAATTCAAGAGATGATGATTCCTACCTAAAAAAGTATGTTGAATATCATCCATCGGCTACTGAACACAAGAGCGCATGGTAGTTCTTTCGGACCTTTATCGCTTATCAGAATCACACAACATACACACACATACTCACAAAACACAAGATGTGAGATGGAAATTCCAAGGAGTTGGCTTCTATTACTTGTATCATTCACAAATTTACATGCAAATTAATAATCAAGTCAGCCTCATCTTGTTACCATCAATACACAGAATTAATCACATGACTTGGATCTATGTCTCTGCTCTACTTTCTTCTTCTGCTTCCCCCTCCCCTCTGTCAGAGCGATCCCTTCTTCTGAGCCTTCACACTAGTTTTATACTATGCTCTGTTGTTGTGGCTAGGGTTTTACCCCTAGCTTGTGCAAATGAGCACCTACTAAGGAGAAGGGACTCCTTAGTAGCAGTTCAGTAAAATAGAAATAATTAAGCTAAAACATAAATATAAACTACTCTAAAACATGTGCATGAAACATAAACAACAAGATGTAAATAATTGCTTCTTGTATTAATATTACCTCCAATGTGAAGGTTGATGAAGCTCTTGGAATGTCCAAGGGGGTTGCTCCAAGCTCCAATGTGCTCCTTCTGCTTCTCCAATGGTGGAAATGGGCCAAAAGGGGCTCTCAAGGTGAAAGTAGTTCAATGGTGAACTAGGGTTTCGAGAGAGATTTTGGCAGAGTAAGGGTATACTTGATTGTGGATGTGGAATAAGGGATCTCCATCACCTATTTATAGTTTTTTGGTGGTGGAGTGTTGACCCATGGTTTTGGGAACCATATGGTTTAGGGCAGCTATATAGGGTTTTTTCCTCCTTTTCCTCATTATTTTATATTTTTCTTCCCTTTTTAGGGGGTTTTTGCTATTTTTAGAGGAATTTTGGATATTTTTGGAGGAAAAAGGGGTTTTTTAGCCTTTTTGAGGCTATTTTGAGGGTTTTGTTGCCTTTTGGAGGCATTTTAGGCCTTTTGGAGGCTTTTTAGTGGGATTTTCAAGGTTGTTAAGGGAAATATGGTAGGAAAATGGACAAATGAGCCATATAATGTGGTAGATGAGGTAGTGAACACTTTTTGGGTGTTAACAGATTGCCCCCTGATGTGCGAGGGCAGGAGCTCATCGTATGGCTGATGGACATCATAAGTCATGAATGGTTTTCCTGGGGTGTGGAGAGAAGAGAAGAAACAAACTGAAGCCCGGAACAACGATACCGAACAAACTGCAAGAACTAAAAGTACATAACCTCAATAATGGATGAGGAATCATCTGATCATATGGACGAGGCGGGCATACCCATGCTTGTATCAGGATATAACATAATAATAACAATGGGGTACAAAAAACGGGGACCTGACATATACATGACCTCAAATACTGACTGAGGAATAATCTCAATATATGGACGAGGCGGGCATACCCATGCTCGTATCAAGATACATAAATAGAACTGTGAGGCCCGAAAAGGGGGACCTGTAAAATACATAGATAACCACTGTGTACATCATAGGTGTCCAGAGAAGACACAAATCTGGGACATACTGCTGGGCTAACCATGTCTGAGCTGAAAAAACTGGTGCACTGGAATGACAGCAGTGCTACTGAATATGGTACCAAAGGAACTGATGAGCTGCTGGATTAGAGTGACAGGGGTCATACTCTCAATGGTACACTGGGTAATCAAGGAAGCATAGAACGGGATGGCTTCCAAATACAATCGCCAACGCAGCCCGGATGTCTGCAGGAACATATAAATGGGTGTTCCGAAGTGACTCACCAATGTGCTAGAGTCGGGGGAAATCCGGGGTCTTCGACTAAAAACTGATGGGATATAACCCTACGCGATTCTCGACGATGAGATCAAGGTGTTGAAGTCGAGCATGTGAGAAACAACCACTCGAAGAGGCAATGATGACTCCTCTCAGAATGATCCATAGGCACTTACCACAGATGGTGATAAGTCCAAGGCGTAGGGACCTCTAGGCCTATCCTATGGAATAGAGGGGCTGTCGTCGACAGAGGGAGACCTGCAACTATCAAGGCAATGATGTTTCCTTGACAGGAGCGCGAGGTGGATAACCGAAATGTGATAGTACTGATGGCAGGACTGACCAAACTGTGGGGGGAACAACTGGGCAAGTAGAGTGGGTGGACTCAAACTTCCTTTGTTCAGAGTATGATAAAGGCGATGATCTGGAAGCATATGAAACTGACTGAGGGGAAAGGGATCATAGCTGTATTGGATCAGGGAGGGTGACTGGGTTGAGGGAGACTCAAGCTGGTATAATATGGTAGGAGACTGCAGAATAATCTGAACAAAGGCGACCTGATTAGGGGTGCTGCCGAGATGATCGATCAAAGTGCCAGGAGGCACGGGGGGGGGGGGGGGACTTCTTCATGGGTTAGGGAACTAGAAGAAGTGGGTATAAAATGGTACTATCGTGTGGATTTATACGAGCCCAGGACAGTTCATGCTCGTGGTTGCTTTCAATTTTAAGGAGTCTGAAAGCAATAAGAAGACTCTGAAGTAATGGAATGGTACTGTCGTGTGGATTTTATGAGCCCAGGACAGTTCATGCTCCTGGTTGCTTTCAATTTTAGAGAGTTTGAAAGCAAATAAGAAGACTCCAGGGGGTTGCTTTTTCATATGTTTAGTCTCCAAGGCCCAAAGAAGCATAAAAGGATGCAATGAAGAACTCTTCTAGCCGGTGTGACTAGAGTATTCCTTTTTTGTAATTAGTCTACTAGGTCCGGAAAAGGGTTAAACTTATACCAGGTAGATGCCCTTTCAGGTACTTTAACGAGCATGAAAGGAAGCAAGATTGCTCGGCGATCTTTTCATTCTTTAAGGAGTCAGAAAAGAGCTTAACAGAAACTCCCTAAGTGCCTTTTTCGTATAGGACTTGTCCAGCCCGAAAAAGGGATAAAATTATACCGAACAAAAGGAATGGCTAGGCAAGGAGGAAGTGATCAATCAGGGGACATTTAGGATGACCAAGAATGAGGGTGGGGGGGAACACTGGTGGGCCTCCTTGCGGGGTAATGAATGGTGGAAAAATAACGAAATATTTGCAGTATGAGAGGAGTGGATGGCTCATGTAAAAATGTGGAACAATCCGATGGCGGTCGATGTGGCACGCAAATCGAGGCAGCAAGGTGTCAGGACACAATGTTGAAACTGTACCAAGTGAGAGCGAGAAATGATCTCAAGCTTCATCACGAGCTCGGAAAAATGAATCCGACGATATAAAGAGTGTCAAAAAATGGAGAACGACCAATGGGGCACGCAAACCGAGGCAATGGGGGGCGTTTTGGAAAAAATGCCCAAAAAATATGGGGGTGAGAGCGAGAAATGATCTCAAGCATCATCACGGGCTCGGCAAAATGAATCTGATGATATAAAATATACTAAAAATAGAGAGCGGCCGAAGTGGCACGCAAACCGAGGTGACAAGGTGTCGGGACACAATGTTGATATTGGTCCTGGTGAGAGCGAGAAATGATCTCAAGCATCATCATGAGCACGGAAAAATGAATCCGGCAGTGCAAATGGTGCGAAAAAAGGAGGTCATAAGGACTCCAGAATGGTCAAAGGAAAGAACTATGTGTATCAAATCAAATCAAATATAGAAGTGACACGTGACCTCAAAAAAGGTTGAGATCACAAATGTGAAAAAGTGAGCAGGGTTAATGACCTGCCCCCATGCTATGTGCATGGGGTTTGTGATTATGGATCACATATGTGTGGGTTTGAACAATGGGTTCATTGATGTGCTGAGATAGATGTGATGGGGAAGGTTCAAAATGATTGATCATGCCCCCTATCCCAGGGTCAAGGGAATCTATTATGCCCCTTGACTGAGAGGTGTCAAGGTGGTGCTCTATGATGGTGGGCTCAAGACCGGGCACTTCGGTAGAGGACCAGGAAAAGACATCACGGAACTCTTTGAAGAGGTGTTTGTATTCCTCAATCTCTTGTTTACTGCAGAAGGCTCCTAAAGTGATGAGTTCAGGGGCACGTCCTGGGGCAGCGATATCAAGTTGGATGACAGGTGAAATATTGACCATGTTACCCTCTTCGAAGGTGTCAGGAGCATGAATAGGGTCCTTGAACCAGTCGACCTTGGTGGGAAGGAAGTCTTTGGATTCAACAGTGAATTGGGTAGCTATGCTAGAGAAGGATTCTTCTAGAATGAAATAGGAATGGTGGTGCATATCATCCCAGGGATAATCTGAGGCAGTAAGGGCCTCAAGAATATCCTCATCAGTACGGAAAGTTTGTGTCGTCAAATCGGTTGACGAGGGGGTAGTGGTTGAAGAGATCATATAAATCTTATTAACCTCTCCTGAAGGGGGGGAGACCGGAGGGTGGATCTCCTCAATGGTGGGTGGTGTCATCTCAAGATCCAGATTTTTCATCTCATAGAGAGCTGCTCTGTAATCCGGGAGATCGGGACAATGATGAGAGTAATGCCCATAAACGCTGCATATGGCACAGGGGTGGTTGGTATGCAGGGATTTATCTTTAGGCTTGGGGGTGGGGTTCAGTTCGACAACCGGGATGTTGGGGTCATCGTCGAGCATCTGGATGTGCTTCTGTAATGCTGGTAATTGTGGACACTGATGAGTGGCATGGCCTAACTCATCGCACAATGAGCATTTAGGAGGAGCACGAAACACGAGGGGGTTTTTTACTGTCTTAGGAGGTGGTACAGCAGTGTAAGGTTGTGGCCCTCAGTCCCCAGTGGGTTTGAGAGTAGGAGGTGGCATCGTGGAGGACGAAGGGGTAGCTACACCGGGGGGTGGCTGAGTGGTAGTAGCCATGGGTTGCACCGGTTGGAGGACGACGCTTGGTGTCAGCGGGGGAACGGGAGGCGAAAGGTACTAGATGGGTAATCCTAAGGTTAACCCAGGGAGGCTAAGGGTAGCCATAACTAGGGCGCTTACTACTCCTGATGGAGGGACTAGGAAGGGGATGGTATGGATAGGTGTAACACCAATGTGGATAGGTACCAACGGTGGTTTAGGCAACAAGGGGGGTTGATTATTAGGAGTTTGGTTATCGTGGGATAGGGTACATAAGTCAGACACTTCGGGCGTAGATGACGGGGGAGGAATGGATTGGAAAGTGGAGGTCATCGGCGTGTTCGAGTAAACTCCGGGCCCCGTAGAGGGAACAAATGAGGTGGTTGTACTAGAAACAGGCTGCTCAACCATGGGGAGAACATTTTCGGGTGCCGCTGGGGCACTAGGATCATAGTAGGTGAGTTGGTCAACCTTGACCACGCGTCCCTCATGGGGGAACATCATGGTGCAAAAGACGGAAGAGGCAACCACCCGCATGGCATACATGTAGCTGCGGCCAAGTAAAAGGTTATAATCCAATTGGGCATTGATTACCTCTATGTCAATGAGTATAGTTTTTCCACCTAACTGGATGGGGACATTGGCTAGGAGGCCTTGGGGCTGAGCCAAACGACCGTCGTAGGCACGTAATGCAGTGGTGGACTGCTGGAGAGTAGGGGATCCCAACTTCTGCCACACGAATGTAGACATAACGCATGTGGAGGCACCTTCATCGATGGATGACAAGATTCCTAATGGAAACAGAAACTTGGAATGCGAGGGTGGAAGGCAGGCGAGGTTCGGACTGGTCCAAATCAAATGCCATCAAATTCGAATCATTTGGATCAATCGCCCCAATGGCTGAGAGTAAAGTATTGCGCTGGGAAGGGCAGTTTTTCAAGACTTCTAACGCAGACATGGCTGCGGGAGATTGGGCTAGGTCATCTACAATGTTGTAGTTTGACATAGCGCGTGCATTAGGCTTATTGTTGATACGGTGAAGTGGGAAACAAGGTGCCTTGGGAGCGCCATCTAGTGGAGGTGTAGGTATACGTAACGCCTGATCAGTGGGATGGGCGTTATGGGGTTTATCAGTGGGAGGTGCTTCAATGGTGGAGCCATATTGGTTCCGACGGGTCTGAAGGTTGACGTCAGTGGATGACATCATCAACAGGTGGTGGGTCCTTGAGTCGAACATGGTTTGATCAGGGGCAGCGTAAGTGATTTGTTGTTGGGGTTGCGCGTTGGCTTGAGGGGGAGCCAACGACTAAGTGTTCACTACGCCTTGGGTTGGTAAGGGGTTTTGCAGCACCAAAGGTAGCTGCTGAGGCTGTGGGGGGTTGGGTGGGGCTTGAGGAGCTGCATGCCCTTAGCGATGGGCATCATCAACCCAGAGCTGTCGAGCTCGCTCCAAGTGTGGGCAAGCATGCGTGTAGTGGCCATATACCCCGCAAATAGAGCAAGGATGGTTTGTTCGCAAATTGGGGTTTTTAGCCGGCTTGGGCGGGCGATCAGGGTTTTGGTTAGCGGGGGCCACATTGTTGTTGTCTGGGGGATTAGCCAGTTGAACAGCTTGGTCTGCAGGTTGGTTGTTCCCACGATTACAGCCCTTGCCGCGGTTTGTTGGCCCTGGTTGCGTTGGTTGTTCTGGTTTTGTTGTGGGTTTTGTTGGGCGTAGACTTGCCCTTGGGCAGCAGGTGGGTTCTAAGGTTGCGTAGGTGCTAGAGCAGGCTACGGTGGATGATATGTAGGTGGAGGCTGAGCAGATGCAGCAACTTGAGGGGGTTGCTGATATGGCTGCGGAGCAGGTTGTGGATTTTCCGCAGGGGTTGCCTGTGGCGGATAATAAGCAGGTTGGGCTTGTGAAGGCGCAGGAGCTGGGGCAGCCTACTGGTGGTAGTAGGGCTGAGGTGCGATCGGGGGGGCATAAGCGGGAGTCGCATGACCGAAGCACTGAGGAGGACATGAGGGTCCATGGTGGTGGTGATGTGTCATGGGAGCATACAAGTTGGTTGCTCCAGACTGTGAGGAAGCCCGCGAAAGGTCAGGGCCATGGGTAGGACGTGCTATAGAAAATGGTTGGGGATGCAAAGAAACACAGCCAATGATGCCGTCGGCAGCGTGTGATGCCCCCGGCGCATCGTGTTGGGAGGACTCACCGCGAGGGGCGTCGGGGATAATGGTATAAAGGTAACCCGACTGGGTGTAAATGAGGTCGAACTGTTGGGCCTTAAGGATGGCCTCTTCTTCAAACTAGGGTCTTTCTGATGCCACATCCTTAGCAATGACAGGAAGAAGGGACTTGAGGAACCAATCTAGGAAGATATGGTCGTCTAATTTGATCTTGCATAAGCTACGGCGTCGACGCCACTCATGGATGTGGTCCGTGATGTGGGTAGCCGTGTTTTGTCTGCAGGATAGGAGAATCTCAATGCCCGCGTCATAGCGGACAGGCAACTGGAAGAATTGCATGAAGGTCGAGGCAAGGGAAGCAAAGGTGGCATGGGTCCCATGGGGTTGCTCGATATACCACTTGGCTGCAGAGCCAGTGAAGGTGTGCTATAAGAGATGGAGGTGAACAGAATCGTCCACTATTGAGTTGGAGGAACACCATAGGTGGAAAGACATGATATGGTTTTGTGGGTCCTCACCGGCCTTGCCCTCGAACTTAGGGATGTCAAAGGGGAGCTTGGTAGGCATATGAGGCCATGCAGGGTCGTGTCGGATAGGGTCGTTAGTCAATCTGGCCAGGTCAGGTAGGTTGAGGCTAGCCATGAATGGAAAACTGGAAGAAGGATGTGACACAGTAGTGGGTTGGACCAAGTTGGGGGCAATGCCCTCGAGTGGAGGGATAGGATTTGGGATGGTGCCCCCAAGTGGGGGAACGGAGGTAGTATAGGAGGGGCCTGCACCACCATGGGTAGTGTGAGCCACTGAGGGAGTGGGGATAGGTATTCCTGCAGCGAGAATAGGTGCCGTGAGGGGAGCGGTAGATGGGGGCCCCATGGAGGGCATACCCAAAGCAGGTGTAGTAACTGGTGTAGTGGTGGATGTGCCACTAATGGTCCCTACCAAAAAAGGAGTGGAAGTCACGCCAGCCATGGGGCTAGTAGGGGCAGTGTAAATGGGGTTCTCAAACTCTGTCTCATAATCGGAGGTAAAGTAAGGGGCGTCAATATCTGGTGACGGAGACCTACGTCGCTGACGAGTGGAATCAAGGGACAAGACCCGAGATCTCTAGTAAGTGGTATCAAGTGATGATGATCTGTGACGGTGACGGGTGGTGTCAAGTGAACCGTGTTGTGGGTGCTCGCCCCTGAGGCGCCGAGAATGTCTCGGGGACTCAATGGTGACAGATGGTATCTAATCTCTGTGGGTTGAGGTGAGTAAAAAACAGCTCAAAAACCCTAATGCAACCGAGTGTGCAGAAGGAGAGCTCAAAAAACAAGGCACTCAGGCCAACAACCACCTCAAAACACCCACTATAACAGTTGTGCTACAATAGGTGGAGTATCAACAAATATGGTCAGAATACCAACAAGCAGCAGGTTTCCTAAAAATAAAAAATGGTGGACTCACTAGACCAAAGGGAGGTAAGGGAGCATGCAAACACCTAACTAAAAGTATTCTGACTCAACTAGACATATCCTCTGCAAGGTGATGAAATCCAAGTCAGACAATATGAATAGAAAAGCCAAGTGGCTAAGGTATCCCCCTACCGGGAGGGACACCGGGTAGTCAATCCTAGAAGAATGGCAACTAAGATACCCCATTCATGACACGTCCAGAAAGGTGAATCTGCCATTTGGTCCTTTAACTGCAATACCCCTATACAGGGATATCCCGAGAACTGTGAAAGGTAGCCCTTCGGTTACTGAATGGAGTGCGGTATTCCACTCAGGCCTCCGGAACCAGTCTCCCGACTTCAACCCTCCTAAGGGAGAGGCCCTCTGATAAACTGGTCATGACTGTGCCAAAAATTACTAGGGGATTTTGGTTCCCTATTTGGACAACAACTATGTCTCAAGTGTAAGTAACCAAGGGGTGTTATTGGAAGCCTATCCCCCCGATCCTACCTAACTACAAAGATTCTTTTGTGTTCCCCAAGTGGGGTTAGAATATTGGTTGAGTTAGGTACTTTTTAAGGCTCACTTGAATTATGTGACAGAGTGTGTGCTCGTGAGGTGATGAACCCAAAACAAAAGTGCCACAAGGGGGGCAACTTCTAACTATCAATAATACTGAAATTGAAACTTTAACTTGCAAAATTTTCTGAAATAAAAATACTGAAATTTTTCAAAAGATTCTGTAAAAGGAACAGAAATTATATTGCAGAAAGGCTATAGGGAAGTGGGGCTGTAAGTAGGATAGAGGGCTGTTCAGATGCAGAAAATATTGCAGCAAAAGGGGCTGGGCTCAAATTAGGGAAAAAATGTAGAAATCAGACCGTGTCTCTGTGGCGAATCAGAACAGGCGAACCGCGGGTTTAAGGGAAACAGACGCGGATAGGTCGCGGCTATTGGGCCAATAGAGGTAGTCGGGACGCAGGAAACAGGGAAAAAGACGCAGTCGGGTCGCAGGAAAAAGGCTAACAGACGCACTCGGGACACCGGAAAGGGGCTGAAAGCCACAGTTGGGATGCGGGAAAATGGCTGACAGGCACAGTCAGATCGCAACAAACAGGCTGATTAGCCGTGGTCGGATCGCAGGTAACAGACTTGAATCCGCTGGCAGGGCATCGGAAACAGTCTGAGAGTCGTGGTCGGGTCGCAGGTAAAGGCCTAAAAGACGCGGTCGGGACGCGACTGCAGAGGGAAAAGACGCGGAGTACGGAAGCCGAAAGGGACAACCGAAAGGAAAAAAAAATTTAAAACTGAAACCAGAAATTCAAATCTAGGGGAGTCACCAAAACTGTGGCTAGGGTTTTACCCCTAGCTTGTGCAAATGAGCACCTACTAAGGAGAAGGGACTCCTTAGTAGCAGTTCAGTAAAATGGAAATAATTAAGCTAAAACAGAAATATAAACTACTCTAAAACATGTGCATGAAACATAAACAACAAGATGTAAATAATGGCTTTTTGTATTAATATTACCTCCAATGTGAAGGTTGATGAAGCTCTTGCAATGTCCAAGGGGGTTGCTCCAAGCTCCAATGTGCTCCTTCTCCTTCTCCAATGGTGGAAATGGGCCAAAATGGGCTCTCAAGGTGAAAGTAGTTCAATGGTGAACTAGGGTTTTGAGAGAGATTTTGGCAGAGTAAGGGTATACTTGATTGTGGATGTGGAATAAGGGATCTCCATCACCTATTTATAGTTTTTTGGTGGTGGAGTGCTGACCCATGGTTTTGGTAACCATATGGTTTAGGGCAGCTGTATAGGGTTTTTTCCTCCTTTTGCTCATTATTTTATATTTTTCTTCCCTTTTTAGGGGGTTTTTGCTATTTTTAGAGGAATTTTGGATATTTTTGGAGGAAAAAGGGGTTTTTTTAGCCTTTTTGAGGCTATTTTGAGGGTTTTGTGGCCTTTTGGAGGCTTTTTAGTGGGATTTTCAAGGTTGTTAAGGGAAATATGGTAGGAAAATGGACAAATGAGCCATATAATGTGGTAGATGAGGTAGTGAACACTTTTTGGGTGTTAACAGTTGTACCATCACTAATCCTGCATATCCTACAGTTGTCGGCATCCTCTGTACATTCCTGCACAACCTTCTCATATGGTGACACCTGGTCTAGTCCCAACCACCTTCTTAACTGTAATTAGCCTCCTCAAATACCAACAATGGCTGTAGGTATGTTGCCTTGAATTCTGCACCTATCGAACTCTGTGCCTCTCGAATTCGCTACAGTTTCCAATCTTGTCTCTATCCACTTCCGAATGGTCTTCACTTCGTCACATAGACCATTCTTTACTTCATTGGTTGTTGAAATAACTTTATTGACTTCACTTAGTCTCCACGGTTGTCATCCTCCGCATCCTCCTCGCTTAGCCTTTGCCGCTTCCATCGATGTCTCTATTCTTCCTTTCGTCAAATTCCTACTCTGTCGACTTCTCTTATGTCGACTATAATTTGACAGCTTCTTTCTCGACTACCTGGCCTCGACTTCTAGTCTTCTCACACTAGTGGTCATCAGAAATACCCCTGGTTAGCCTTCTTCTGTCGATCAAATTTAACTATTCTTCCTAGGCCCCAATGCCCTTGCATCAGTCTCCCTAGTTGAAAAATAACTCGACTGCTCTGTCATTATTTTATATTCCTCCTATTAAATCTATGTCGCCACTTCCATCTCGTCGTTCTTCCATCGGATTAAGTATTGTTTCTTTTATGAACTCCTTGTGTGTCCGACTTCACGCTCATCCATCACTTCAGTGATCTCTTCCTTCTTTCGATCTGAAATATGTCCTTCCTGGTTGATGTTCGACGCTTCTATGTTGTTGCTTGTCGAACCTTCTTCGTACTTGTACATATATGATATGTTGAATGTAGGAGAAATTTTCAACTCTTCAGGTAGCTCCAACACATAAGAATTGTCCAAAATATTCTTCAGAATATTACATGATCGAATCTTTTTTAGCTTCAATTTGTTGTATGTTCCTACCGGGAACCTTTATTTCTTTAAGTGTGAATATACTAAGTCTCCTTCACTGAACAACTGTAGCCTCTACTTCATATTGTCTCTTAAATTGTATGTTGCATTACTCTTTTCGATACATTTTTGTACCTTTTCATGTGCTTTGCAAATGTCTCTGCATCTGCACTCTTTCTAGTTTCTGTTGGTACTTCGACCAAATCCACCACACCATGTGGGCTTTGACCTTGAACAATTTGGAATGGACTCATACCTTTCGACCGATTCACAGAATTGTTGTATGCAAATTATGATTGTGCCAACATGTTCTCCCACTGCTTGGGTCTGTCGATTGTCAAACATCTTAGAAGGATTCCTAAAATTCTATTTACTACCTCAGTATGCCCATTAGTCTGTGGATGGTATGCCGAGCTAAACTATAACTTCGTGTCCATCTTCTTCCACTAGGTTCTCCAGAAATGACCCATAAACTTGGTATCTCTATCCGACGTTATACTCTATGGAAACCAATGTAATCTAACTATCTCCTTGAAAAAAAATACAATAGTGCTTGTGGAATCACTCGTCTTTCGATACAGAATAAAGTGTGCCATCTTCGGAAATATGTCGAATACAACAAAGATTTATTCGTTACCTTGGTGTGTCTTCAGAAATCCTAGCACAAAATCCATGCTCATGTGCTCCCATAAGACATTTGGCACTAGAAATGGTGCATACAACTCCATTTTCTTACTTCGGCCTTTTTCCAATTGGTGAATTTTGCACTATCGAACCCACTTACCGACATCTTTCGCCATCCCTGACCAATAATACTTCTCCTCAACCAATGCATTGGTCTTGTCGATTTCAAAATTACCTACTAATCCGCCACTATGCAATTCTTGGATTACGTTTTCTCTTACTAATCCCCTGGGAATACATAACTGTTGTCCTTTGAACAGGTATCCATCTTGGATAAAATAATCCAAGTATGGAGTTTTATCGGTACTGCATGGTTCATCACTAACCTTTCATGCTTTCACAAAATCCTCGTCATTCTCATACTCTTTATTCACCGAATATATTCCCATACCCTGAACGGTTGTCGTGTTCAGCAATGCAACTTTTCGACTTAGTGCATCAGAAACCTTATTCAACTTGCCCGACTTATGTCGCAACACAAAGGTATATCCTTGCAATAATTCCACCCACTTCATGTTTCATTGAATCAACTTCGACTGAGTGTTCAAGTACCTCAGTGCTTCGTGGTATGTATATAAAACAAACTCCCTAGAAAGCAAATAATGCCTCCACTTCTTCAATGCTTGTACAATATCATAGAACTCTTGATTGTAGACCGAATATTTCTGCTCCACTTCATCCAATGTTTCATTGAATAATGCAATTGGTCAACCCTCTTGGCTTGGCACTATGCCAATTTCCTTTCTGCTCGCATCGCAGTCGACTTGGAAACCTTTGTTGAAATCCATGATAGCTATTACTAGGCTCTCTAACACCTTCTACTTCAACTTGTTGAAGGATTTCTAGGAAGCTCATGTCCACTTGAACTCCCATTTCTTCATGTACTCCATCAATGGGGCACATATCTGACTAAATCCTCTTATGAAATTCCTGTAAAAACTAGAAAGTCCATGAAAATTATGCACTTCTATCGTGCTCGTCGGTTTTAACCACTCCAATATAGCCTTTACCTTTTCTGGGCCCATCACCAACCCTTTAAACAATATTATGAATCCGAAGTACACCATTTCTTCCTTCATTAAGAAGCATTTCTGCAAGTTCACCATCAAATTCTCCTCCTCCAGCTTCCGCAACACTTGTCGAATGTGTTCCAAATGTTCTATCTTGGTTCGACTAAATGCCAAAATGTCGTCGAGGTACACTATGTCGAACTTTCCAAAAAATGGCTTGAGTACCTCATTCATCAGCCTCATGAACGTACTGGGTGCATTAGTTAATCCAAAGGGCATGAATAACCACTCATAAAATCCTTCCTTCATCTTGAAGGTTGTCTTCCATTCATTGCCTTCTCTGACTCTAATCTCGTGGTATCCACTCATTAGGTCGATCTTGGTGAAATATCTAGATCCACTCAAGCATTTGATCAAGTTGTCGATCCTCAGCAATGGAAATCTATACTTGATCATAATCTTATTGATATCTCTAGATTCTGTACACATCCTCCATTCTCCTCCTTTCTTCGATGCTAGTACAGCTGGCACTGCGCACAGGCTTAGACTCTCTTTGATCAACCCTTTGTCCAAAAACTCGTGGACTTGTTGATTGAGTTCCTCACTCTCTATCAGAGTCATTATATGTGGTTCCTTGTTTGGAAAAATTGAACCTGGACTCAAGTCGATATGATGGGATATGATTCTAAAAGGTGGCAACCCCATTAGTGTCTATACAACCAAGATTCTCTTGAACTCATCCAACATCCTTTCGACTTCGACCGGAATTTTCTCCATCTTAGACCATTCGATATTTGGTCCCTTTGGAATGATGGCAAAACATATTGAATTTTTATCTTCCCCTGCCAGGAATTCCTTCGTTGAGCACATCAACAATCTCTTCTTGCATAGTTTCTCTTTCCCTCCTTGCAGTCGGCGATGTCCTCTTGCTTTGGCTTCAACATTCTCCACGTGCAATTTTTCCACACTGTGACTGTGTTGTATTGACCATCATAGATCATCTTTCGATCATATTTTCATGGTCTTCTTGACAACAAGTGGCAAGCATCCATTGGGCTTACATCACATAGTACACTTTCTTCAATTTTCCCAACCTTAAAGTTGATCATGCACTGTCTGGTTACCTTCACATGATTCCATTTCTGTAACCAAGATATCTTGTTTGGATTTGGGTGTTTTTGACACTTCAAACCCAACTTGTCAATGACCTCCATCGACAATAGGTTCTCTATACCGCCTCCATCGACAATGGTCTTACAGTATCTGGCAGTGATCAGCACTTTGCTTTGGAAAATACCCTTTCGTTACATAGGCTCCTTCTCTTCTCGCTGGTCATTCTGTACTAACGTCTTCCTAGTCGTCAAGTTTCAACTTTTTCCTCTGTCATCTTCACCATTGTCGAATGTTGAACTCGTCTTCTCATCGCCCTTATCATCTCTTCAACATCTGGGTTTCGACTCCTCTACCACATGTAAATTCTTTGGGAATTCATAAGATTTGTGTGCCAATCCTCGACACTTATAACATACTATAGCCGGTCTGTCAGCACCTCGTCTCTCCATTGGACCACTTCGACCAAATGCACCTTGATCGCAGGTCTCTCGACCATCTCATCGATTTTCTTATGCCTTTTCTTTGGTCGTTGTCCCTTCTGTGCATCGTTTATCCTCAACGGATTCTCTCCTGGTCCCACTACTTTGTCCTTTTGTGGGAGCAGTCTTTGCACATCGACCAGTCATATTTCCTCCGGTCTATGTAGTTCTTCTTGACAGATTTTCCTCTGCCTTCAGGGCTATTTGGTAGGCTTCACCAATCATCCTGAACATCAACAGAATCAACTCGTCTTATGCAACATAATTCAAACCATTTACATATCTTGCGACCGCTTCTTGATCTTCACTGGTTTGACTGGATATAATTGGAAGTGTGTAGAATTCTTCTGTGTATTCTTTCATGGTAATATATTTCTGTCGGAAGTTCTGCAACTTCCTTAAAAATGAAATCACATAGTCATTTGAAAAGAACTTCCCCTTCAGCATGGAAACCATTCTATCCCAAGACTTAATCTTCTCCTTTCCTTTCTTGACTTTGTCATCCTGTACATTGTCTCACCACAACGAGGCATGTCCCTTCAACTTCAGACAGGCATTTTTAACCCTCTCGGGATCCTCTAGATTCTCTATGTCGAATTATTTTTCCATCTCTCTGATCCAATCTATCTATTCTTCTGGATCCACACTTCCTAAGCAGGTAGGTACATCCATTTTTTCTTTACCCCTAATTTCTTCCAAGAACTCCTATTGGCATGGGGTTAGAGCGCATGAAGTGTGGAATCCAACAACGTCAAAGGGGTCATCAGCGGAAGAAAGGACCATTCGTGAATGACAAGTAGCCGACGAAAGCACAAGTTTTGGTCTACTTAGTTAGAACGGGTCATTTTGACGATTTTGTAATAGTCTTAGTTATCTATAAATAGAACCACAATTGTAAGCCTAAGGGTATCGATCTAAGACAGAGATATCTCGCATCTATGTATTTGTCTACCTTTGGCAAGTTTTACTCTGTGTATATGGATTCACATTAAGTTGCTTGGACCTATTCCTGTGAAGGTTGTACCGTAGATTTTGAGATGAGTTAATGCATGAGGATGTTTGGTTACGTCTGTATTCTATGTGTCTGTTTGTGTAGCCATGTTATGAATGATGATTTTTTCTTAATTATGCAATGTGTTTAAGGTTTTTTTTCCCTGTCAATTAATCTATAATGCTAGTTGATGCGAATGTCATTTACATATTGATGATCCGAATGTCGATTACATGTTGTTGATGCAAATGTCAAATATATATTTGATTTGTTAGCATAATGTGAATATAGATATCTGGTACCTGTAGTGACTGAGTAAGAGCTAATGCATGTATTCTCCCTATTGTGGAAACTTGGTTCCTGCATCCCCCCTTAGACATCTCGGGTGAGGCCTCACTTGCTCTGCAAGTGTTGCTGGAAATGGTAAAGCTTTCTGGGCTGATGCTTAAGGGTGTCTGGTTGGTTTTTGTTGAAAGCACTGGGAAGTGAACCCCTTTCGACAGAACTTTGTTAACAAATCGTTTCGTTGCCATGATAGTAGTGCGAAGAGAAAAAGAGAGGACATCCTGTGGCATTTGACGAAACCGGAGATCGAGGATTGGTTCGAAAAGAAGGAACAATATTTTGCTGAATAGAATCGCAAACCCAGATGGTCGAGGACTAAGTGGTTACAGAAATATATATACTTCGACATCCACTAGATACTTTTATGCAAATTCCCAATACTACAGCAGGAGTGGTTGGCACAACTGACATTGCAAAAGAAGAATTTCCAAGGTGGTGAGCCTGAACATTCGACACCTAAGTTTATCCAGCAATTGAAGTGAGTAGATAACAAATCATCTAGGGTTGTCAAAGTTTGGGTAGATAGTATTTGCGGTCGACACAATCAATTCATATAGCGATGCGGAAAGAAATTTTTTCAAGGGACCCTATGGAAGGTTTCTATTGTGGCTGAAATTGTGGATTAAGATGCTTATATGCGGAAAGGGTGTACTGAAGATGAACTCGGACGAGTAAATCCCGATGTGCCTCGTGAATGCAGGTCTGGTAGAATGATGTGGGGTAGATGTACATGAGGGATGATGAGTTCTTATGGGAGGATGAGGAAGGTTGTGGTACCCTGAAAAGTAGCGTGAGGTTCCAGTGTCCAGAGAAGAAGAGGAGGACTGAGATTGAGAGAGAGTCTCCTGAGGTGACCGGAATGGAGAACTGGGAAACAGTAGCACAAGGGACCTAAGTGACCATACTATGACAAAGGAAGTGACAAGGATACTCATGAATCCGAAGAAGGATAGTCCCAAAGTTATAACATACCCACATCCCCGCTCACTATGCCAAATTTAGTCGAAAGAAACATAAGTTCATCGCAGTGTTTTCCAAAGTGCCAGAACAGTGGTAAGAGTAGTGGGTCCATAAATAATAGTATAAGATCAAGAATGGCAGGTGATGACGTGAAAATGCCATTTTTCTAGGGTAACGGGACCAAGGATCCCAAACAGTATTGGTTCTTATGTGAAGCAATATGGACAGTGAAACAAGTCCAAGACTAAGATATGAAAAAGGGACAACTAGCGACGACCTTCAGGGGCCGTGCACTAGACTGGTTTATGAAATTCATACAAGTACCTACAGCAAGCCCAGAGAAAACGGTGTCGCAAATCAGGGCTGGACTAATTGATGAGTTTAGGAAGCCGAAGTCTGAATCGCAATACATCACATAGCTAAAGGAGATCAATCAGTTTCCAAATGAATGAGTGTGGGAGTTCGACCAAAGATAGAAAACTTTGTTGGCAAAAATCAGCTTCGGGATGAGCGACGTACAACACAAAGAGTGTTTCATTACAGGACTAGTACCACACATTCGTATGTCGGTGATGCAGCAAAAAATCACATCCCAGGAGGAAGTACTAGAAATCACAATGAAGTTGGAGGCCTCACCAATGGGCGAAACAGGATTAGGCATGAATCACATTCAAGTGCAGCTAGAAAATATAACGATCCAGCTCCAAGACATTAAGAAGGGAAAATAGGCGTGAGAGGAAATATGGTGCACCCACTACAAATTAGAAAGGAATCATAAGGACCAGTGCTCGGATTTATGTGAATACTTACAATCTCGTACACCGAATCCTCTTAGTCAAGGAGGAATGTCGTGGTGTCAAATCTGTCAGACAAGGGGGCATCATTTGGAAGACTGCGTATATTTGCAGAAGATGGTGTCAAAACCAGCAAATCTTTACTACAATTTATGTCGATCGGTTGGACACGGAGGAAAGAATTGTATGGTGTATGACATGCTCTAGGAAAGGACCGCAGATACATATTTTATGAAGGGGGAGGAGAAACCCCTTGTACAATAGAAACCACAGTACAGTCATTAGCAACCGCAATATAGTCAACAACAGACGCACTACAACCAATAGTATAACAAACTGCAACTCCATTATAGTTAGCCGCAACCAATGTACAATCAACCCCCTATCGCAGTATGACCAACCGCAGTATCAGACTACGCAATATAATGAGCAACCATATGGAGAATCACGAGGAGGATTCTGCGGAGGTCAAGATGGAGCTGTTTCTCAAGGAGGAACTTTTGGACGAGTTCTAGGGCTAGTTGTATGCTACAATTGTGTTCAAGTCGGGAATTATCAAAGAGATTGTCTGAGCCCAGCTCCACAGTGTATTTATTGCAGCGCACCAGACCACAGTGTTAAGGATTGTCCCTAGCTGATTGTGAAGTGGAAAAATAAAAATCCACCCCAACCTCAGCCAAATCCAAATTAGGGTCAAAATCCATGTCCAAATGTACAGAATATTTTGGAAAAAATAAGAAGTCGAAAGGAGAACATCGCACTAGTGACCAGAGGAGGAGGTGAGAAACGGGAAGACAGGCCATAGTCAACTGTCCGACTGATAGCAAGAAAACAAGTCCAATTTGATGTGGAAGAAGAGAGGGATACTTTCTTAGAAGTACAAGACACAATGAGACAGATGAGGCATCCACCTACTAGACAGAAAGAACCCACCTATGAGATGTCGTCGTTTTTCGACATGACAAACTCACAGAAAAAGATTAACACCTTGAGGACCTTCCTAGAGAGCTGCTTGGAGCTGGAAAAATATCAGGATGCATTAGCAGAGATATCCATCCTACTACACCGCCAGGAGGACGGATGGAAAATTCGAATAGTAAACCGAATGCACATGAAGAAGACAGGAAAAGAGATGAGGATGACTGCGCAAATTGGTGCATTCGACATCGACAATATTATTCTCGACTTGGGATCGGATGTCAACATCTTAATGAAGAAGCCATGCAAGTAATGGGGAAACCACAGCTGCAATGGTCCCCTGTGCAACTTCTATTAGCGAACCAGAGCAAGGTCATGCCTATCGACTGATTGTGTCACATCCCAGTTTAGATACATGGCCTGAAGACCTATGCATATTTTGATGTCATAGAGATAGTTGATAACACAATCCCCTATCAGGTGTTGTTAAGGATATATTGGGAAATGGAAAACCAAGCGATGATCAACTTCCAAAAATGAACAATGTCATTTGAGAATTGCGACATGAGGGTAGTTGCACCCTTGGATCCAGCAGAAGGATAGCGGTATGTTGAACCAATGCGGGATGAATTCACAAAAGGATGGGACAATGTTTACAATATCTCAGAAGACTACATCAATCCTACCACTGATGGAGAGTTGGGATGGCATATTGTTAACTTGGCATCGTCAGATTCTGATGAAGCACTTGAGAACTGGTAGAACCAACTACATGAAGTATTGTTCAGAATGTGTGCACATATTACCCAATCGTTGCAACGGGTGGTGACAGAAGTACATGAACTGCCAACATATAAAGGTTTTCCTAATCTAACTAAATTTATTGCCGAATACGAAGGCTGCTAGCATTGGAGGAAGCACTAAAGGCTACACCGGCGTGCTGGTGGGTGGCACATAAGTTGACGAGAACAAACTGGCCACTATGTCGAAAACTAATGGAATTTAGAATCGACGAAGCTGAAGGATAGTGTGGAAATAAATACATCGGACAGAGTGACCTAAGGGATCACTTGGAGAAATATCAAAGTGCATGGGGAGTCAGACCACAACTAGAATGGGTCCATGCATTAATCTATACACTGGATGAGGTACCATGAAACTGGTATGTCAGAGCAGAACTACGACATGGGACAACTACATGGGCAGAGATAACAATCAACTTTAACTGGACTTTCAGCTTCTCTGATGAAAACCCCTTCATCCATAGTGAGCTGCAGGACATTCGGGAGAAGGTACTCGAAGCAGTTCCGACAAAAAAACCAATGGGACTACAATGGACCGCGACACCAAAAATGTTGATGGAATGCTACAATGTGACAAGAGAACCTGATGATGAGGATGATCCATGAGCCACTTATACACCACAATCAGAAGGAAGCCGGAATGTCGAAGCACCTGAGATGCCCTTTGACAAATTTCAACAGCCGTTCTTCATCAAGAAAGTTAATATTGGGTCAGAGGAAAACCCAAAGTTTGCAAGCATCGGAGATTATTGGGATGATGCGACAATCGCAAAAGTCATGGATATACTACACGAATTCCATGATCTATTCCCAACAAAATTTTTGGAAATGAAAGGCATTTCCAGGGAATTGAGCGAGATGAAGATCCCACTGAAGCCTGATGCAAAACCAGTGAAGCAGTGACCTTACAGATTGAATCCCAAGTATAAGGAGCATGTGAAAACTGAACTAGAGCGAATTTTGGATGCAGGCATCATAGAGCCGGTAGAAGAATCTGAATGGATCAGTCCAATGGTGGTCCAAGATAAGAAAACGGGAGAAATCGGGATTTGCGTCGACCTAAGGAAACTGAACGATGCATGTATGCATGATCCATTCCAAACACCATTCACGGACGAAGTGATAGAAGGTGTGGGAGGATAGGAGATATATTCGTTCACTGATGGATTCTTAGGATATCATCAAATAAATATTTCAAAGGAGGATCGACATAAGACGACCTTCGTAACAAAATGGGGTTGTTTTCGATACACAGTAATGCCATTCGGCCTAAAAAATGCTCCAGCGATCTTCTCATGATTAGTTGTTGCTACGTTCAAAGATTTCATTCATAAATTCCTTGTAGTATATATGGATGATTGCACCATGTATGGCCTGGTGAAGGACCATGTTGCGAATCTAAGATTGATGCTGGAGAGACGTAGGCAACATCAAATTTCATTAAATTAGAAGAAGTGCATCTTCCGTGCTCCATTCGAGATTATGTTAGGACTCATTATATGCAAAAAAGTAATGCTAGTTGACCCAGCAAAGATTGCAATTATTGTCAACTTACCACCTCCGACGACAATAAAGAAGTTTAGGGAGACATTGGGGCATATTGGGTACTACAGAAAGTTTATCAGACGATATGTAGCAATCATGGCACCACTGGAAAAACTATTGAAAAAGGATTCCAAGTTCGATTGGAATGAAGAGTGCTAGAAGAGGCTCGATATACTCAAAGCAAAGATGGTCACCACACCAATACTAATGTTTCCCAATTGGACAAAAGAATTCCATGTTCATGTCGATGCATCATCAGTTGCACTAGGATTAATATTGGCCCAGCCAGGGGAAGGAGTGATCAACCATCCAATCACATTCGCAAGTAGGAAGATGTCCACTGCAGAGAACAACTACACGACAACAGAAAGGGAAGTCCTGGTGATGGTTTATGCATTACAAAATTTTTGACATTATCTGTTAGGAGGCCATTTCAAAATGTTCACTGGTCATTCAACACTAAGATACCTAGTGAATAAGCGTGTGTTGGGAGGGGAATCTGTCGAAGGCTATTACTCTTCTAAGGATTTGAATTTGATGTCATTGTGAAGCCTGGACACTTGAATGTCGGGCCTGATCACCTGTCCTGAATTGAGTCAGGAGAAGAACCCATAAGCATTGACGAAGGCTTACCAAATGCGCAATTATTTCAGATTGGAATGGTCGATGACCATTACGAGCAAATCATTGCATTCTTGACTAAATGATGCGCACTAGAATGATTGAAAACCAGTCATAAAAAGAAGTTAGTCATGAGGGCTGCTAACTTTCATCTAATTGCAGGCTAACTTTACAAAATGGGAGCAGACGAAATTCTTCATCGATATGTTCTTCCGCATGAGCAGGAAAGGATACTAGTGGAATCTTACGATGAGATAGAAGGAGGACACTATGGAGGATGTGCCATCGCTAGGAAGATACTTAGAGATGGACTATGGTGGATGACGATGCACATAGATGCTACAGATTATGTCAGGAGCTACAATGTGTGCCAAAGAACATGAAAACAATCATGAAGGGATGAAATGCCGCTAGTACCTCAGCTGACGCTACAATATTTAGGAAAATGGGAGGTCGACTTTGTAGGACCTATCAGCCCTCCAGGAAAAAGAACAGGGTCACAATATATAATCATTGCGACTGATTATTTGACGTGATGGGTTGAATATGCACTGGTAAAGGATTGCAGAACTGTGACAGTAGAAAGATTTCTCTTTGATAACGTGGTAACCAGGTTTGTGTGTCCAAAGATACTGATGAGCGACTAGGGTACTCACTTCGTCAACCAAACTATTAGGGCAATGACAGAAGAATTCCAAAATCAGCATCGCCAAATTACCCCATACCACCCACAAGCGAATGTGCGGTGGAAGCATTTAACAAGGTATTGGAGCATGCACTAACAAAGGTATGTAACACAAACCGTGATGAATGGGATTTGAAGATTCCAGTGATATTGTGGGCCTACAGGACAACTTGTAAATGTTTGACAGGCCAGAGACCATTCAACTTTGTTTATAGACAAGAAGCGGTGAGTCCAATGCAGTATATTGTCCCCAGTCTCAGTATCGCAGTAGCCACAGGAATAAGAGACGATGGAGCAATCGAAGAACGGTTAGTGCAGTTAGTAAATCTTGACGAGTTTATCACAAGATTTTAGCAACACGTAGAAAAGGATCTCCAGAAGGATTGGCATGATCGCTACATCAAGGCCAAGCATTTCCATCCTGGAGATATGATGCTGCTATACAACAATAATTTTGTGAAGCATCCAGGTAAGCTGTAGATGCATTGGTTGGGCCCCTATGTTATAAATTTTATCACTGACATCGGTGCAGTACAGTTACAAAATCTAGATGCGACACTAATGAAAAATCTAGTGAATGGAAGCCGATTAAAGCCCTATCGCCATAGTCACATGCATGGCGACTGAAAAAGGGTTCACACTAGTTTAAAAAAAAAAAAAATTATAATACATATATATATATAGAATAAAAAGACATTGAATATATGTCAATCGTAGAGGAAAGAGTAAGCACCGGGAGTTGAATTTTGTATACGGTTAGCACGTGGAAGTCAAATCAGACCATAATTATATCATTTAAGCATCGATGGAAGGCGGCGAAGAAGGATGATGACACACTCGATGGTAGAATTTGGTAAATCAGAGAAAGATTCGACGAATGACTTGGTAATAATTCCTCAAACATGCCATGATGGACAACAACCGAGCGAGTTAAGTTATAAATATCCAAACAGATGGATAGATATCATTATCAAGAGATATTGAGATGGATGTGCAACTCTAGGAAGTTGCAGAGTCAAGTAGTAAGGATAGAAGGATTAGGAAGTTGCAAGGTCAAGACGTGAGGAAGTTGCAAGGTAAAGGATTGATATTAGAGGGTTGTGATAGTGCACTTCATTTCTAGAAGAAGCACCCAAGGAGCACTAAGGGAAAGGATGACAAGTGTTCATGAGAAACCTACAGATGAAGATGCCTAGACAATCTGGAAGAAAAGAGATGAAGTCTCCCCGGAGATGTCTAAGCGAATTGTAGTAGTTGGAAGAACCGTGGTCCCTCCGAACACAAAAGGACCAAGGGAAAAGGCACACCAACCCTAATGAAGGATGATAAAATGTGAGAAACACATGTGCCACAACATTAGGACTGTTTCAAAATATGGTGATGTCGATGAAGTTTTGTCCAGACGAAAGCAAGGGTGGAGCACAACAGGTGGTGCAGAAGGGATATATGACGAAGGTTTCAAGAGATAGGAGGATGAGTTTGAGAAGTACACAACAGTGAACCAAAGCATTACCAAAGGTTTCCAACTAAGGTGGATAGAGGGTGAGCCACAATTTTGTGTTGGTGACCTATTGGCATGGGGTTAGAGCACATGAAGTGCAGAAACCAACAACGATAAAGGGGTCATCAACAGAAGAAATGACCATTCGCAACGGAGAAATAGCCGATGAAAGCGCAAGTTTTGGTCCAATTAGTTAGAATGGGTCATTTTGGCCATTTTGTAATAGTCTTAGTTATCTATAAATAGAACCACAATTCTAAGCCTAAGGGTATCGATATGAGATGGATATATCTCGCATCTATGTATTTGTCTACCTTTGGCAAGATTTACTCTGTGTGTATGGATTCACGTTAAGTTGCTTGGAACTGTTCCTGCGAAGGTTGTACCATAGATTTTGAGATGAGTTAATGCATGAGGATTTTCAGTTACGTCTCTATTCTATGTGTCTATTTGTTTCTCTATGTTATGAATGATGAATGTTATCTTAATAATGAGATTTGTTTAAGGTTTTGTTTCTCTATCAATTAATCTATAATGCTAGTTGATGTGAATGTCATTTACATATTGTTGATGTGAATGTCGATTACATTTTGTTGATGCAGATGTCGAATATATATTTGATTTGTTAGTGTAATGCGGAGAAACATCTCCGGTTTATGTAGTGACTGAGTAAGAGATAACACATGTCTTCTTCCTACAACACAAACTTGGTTCCTACAACCCCCCTTAGACATCTCGGGTGAGACCTCACTCACTCTGCAAGTGTTGCTAGAAAGGGTAAAACCTTTCTGGGCCAATGCTTAAGGGTGTATATTGGTTGGTGTTTGTTGACAGCACTGAGAAGTGAACCCCTGTCGACAGGAATGTGTCAACAAATCCAGTAGGGAAGTTGAGAATGCTAAGAGGGAAGCTAAGAAATCTAGGAGGGAAGTTGTTTATTCTAGGAGGGCATTCTAGAATGGCCAGAGGGCATGGCGCCAAGAGTGGAAGGGTGTCGAAACAAGAAAATGTGTCGATAGTGGCAGGGTGTTGAAACAAGACAAGGTATTGAGAGTGGTAGGGTGTTTAACTATGGCAGGGTGTCAAACTGTGCCAAGGTTGTGGGAATTAGAGTCTAGGATACTATGGAAGGGTGGAAAATTGGACGGGTGGCTTGGTGGCAAAATTATAGAAGGGGTGGTGTAATAGACAACTGATATCACTATCGTTCGACATAAAATGAATGACACTGAAAATGGTTTCCATTATATGTAAACAAGATTGTTCAGCAGAACAATCTTTCAGACGAACAATATGTCAGCTGAAAAATATTTTAAACGAACAATTTTCGGCCGAAAAATATTTCGACTGACAAATCCACTATGAAAATTCTAGCCGCTTCCCAATTTTCCCATTTGGAAATTCTAACGTACGAATTTCAATCACGCCATTAACTTAAAATTTTGAAAGTTCGGTCGAAACTGTGAAAATTTTTCAGTCTTAAAATTTACAAAGTTTAGTAGAAAAAAAGTATAAAGCTCGGCTGAAAAATATAAAAAAAATCGGCTGAAAACGTTCCAACTAGAACTACTTCCCTTCAATTCGCACCAAATAAGCACGCAACTTAATGAATTCATGCACATCGTAAGCATACTATTAGATCATATTGCATTTCCTAGTGCACAAAGTTCAAATTAGAAGGATGCTAGATCATTATGGAAAAAGCTATTTGTGAATTCATAGCAATGCAACGAAATTCGAATACTAAATTCCCACATTAAAATATTAGATGTCAAGATATAGTCAAATTAGGGTTTTGAAGTTAATTAAATGTGGTGATTCTATATACTATTATAAGTATGGTGATTCTATATTCAATATGATAGTATAAGAAATGCAATATGATGTTGGAATATTCTCACCATTATTTTTGTATTTTCCATGCCTACATGCAATTTTTCATGCATCCAGTCATCTGCATGCAATTGCATGCATCCAGTCATCATTATGGTAGTCTCCCAGCACCTAGTCCTCAGTATTTCAGCCCCCGGATCCTATTTCTACTCAATTTTAGCCCTCCTAGCCACTAATGTGCCCTTGTTTTGATCACTGGATTACAAGGGCGCCTTCTTCCACCTATTTAAAAGTTACTTCAATTAGTTCCATGATTAGTGCATCTGTTCCTTGATTCGAGGATTGATTACTAGTTTAACTGATTGAACCACTTAGACCTCCAGAGAGACTAGATCAACTATTCTAACTACTAACAGCTCCTCATGCGCCGACATTGGAGTCTCCTTCCCTACATCAGTGCCCATGCACTCAGTTAGACTCATTTGACTGACTATTTGACTTTTGTGACTAATGCCACTGGTTTGGATGATGTCTCCAATGCTATCCAACCCACACATTGAGGAGTATTCGAATGACCTTAGAGGAATTCAAATCCATTTCATTGTATTCAGTTATTATTCATTTTATAGAGTGTCAGCTTACAGTTGATGTATGATACAACAGTTATTGTCATTTTTTGTGTATGCGTGATTATTGAATCTCCATTTCTTCTTCTTCTTTATGCACTTCATGAGTGAATTCTAGTGACGTATGCTACTGCTGAGTGATCCTAATCCTAAAATATCACATGGTATCAGAGGTAACAACAACTATTCAGATTGTAGCAGCAACAGTTGCAGCAGTTGGAACAATTCCTTGAGTAGTTGTCTTTCATTGAGCACCAGAAGCCTCTGGGTTTCCACAACAAATCCTGGTGCTATTTCCTTGAATTCATTGGAGAAACCCAATGAGTTCTAGCTAGGTGTGAAGGACCCAGTCAGATTTGCTAAGTGTCCTAAGGCAATGTTCAATTTGAATTGTAGCAGATCTTCTTTTTATAATTCTCATTTATTTTGCAAGAATCTCCTTCTTTCAGCTTCGAATTCTTTAGTATCATGGATCTAGAGTTGAAATCATTCAAATACTTCAAATGAAAGGAAAACATGGACATATTCTTGAATTCGAAGAGTCTTTCCAAAGTGTTGAATGGATTTGCAGTTGAGCCCACTGGTGCAGTAGAGAAATCCAAGTACTTAGACAAGCTTGATGAAGAAGTAGGATTACTGCTACTTATCATTTCTGAAGATTTTCACATTCATGTTATCGATGTGAAGAATCCAAAGGAGGTTTGGGACTAGCTCGAATCCCTCCTTGGCCATAAATATGATTTAAAGGGGAATAAACTATAAAATGAGCTCATCTCCTTGAGCCCAAGCAGTTTCAAAACTATCACTGAATTTCTCAACAAATTCAAGAACTTGATTTCATAGTTGAAGAGGTATGAGACTGAGAAGGAAGAAAAACAATTGATTCTTCCCATCTTGTCGAATCTAGGCCCTGATTATTCAATATTTGTTTTGACCTTCTAGTCAGCAAATTTGTCCATTCCAAAATGGAAATTCCTTTCGCTTGAAGACTTCATCCAATCTCTAACTCTTGAGGAGGAGAATCTAGTGCACATGGGAGTGATAAAAGCCAAATTGGATTCAGCTATTGCAGCTACTGAGTCAAGGAGAGCGAATGGAAAATGAAAAAAAAATTATGATAGAACATCGAATGACCCAAAGCAGAATGGGGCTCCCATACATTCAGATGGAACCTCGAATCCTAAGGAGGATAAGAAATCTCGCAAGGGAAAATAGAAGTGCACATACTTTAATCGAGGATATCACCCTGAGAGCTCATGTATGAAGAAGGCCATAGATTACATGGCTTCACTTCTTGGAAAAAATAATCTTTGATTACCTGCATGTGCTAAAAATAAAGAGAGTCAACCATCTGGATCTGATAACAAAGAGAGATGCCATGCCCTCATGGCAGGTGAATCAACTTAGTCCTCCTTCATCATAGATTTTGGAGCATCAAGACACATGTCTTCCTCCAATAATTTCTTCACTGGATTCGAAGCTACTATTGGACCATCCATTATGTTGGAGAATGATTCTGAGGTCTCCTCTGAGGGGATTGGAACAATCAAACTAGATCATGGATACTTCTCGGATGTACTCTATGTCCCCACTCTCAGTACTAATCTACTTTCAGTATATCATATGACCCATACTGGAGATCCCAAGAGGGTGATCTTATCTCCAAATGAGGTCAAAATTCAGGACCTGGTATTAAGTTCTACCATTGCAAAAGCTGTTGCAAATCATAAGTCGAAATTGTATGAATTCTGCCACTTCTTACCTCTCTCAAATCAATCTTCTCTTCACACTCATGCAAATGAAGAGTAGATTGTGGCATGGAAGATTTGGGCATCTTAACTATCAATACTTGCAAGACATGCATACTAAAGAGATGGTTGAAGGGCTTCCCAAGATCAAGTTTTCCAAGGGAAACTATCATGGTTTTTTGATTGGAAAGCATCCCGAAAAGAAATTTGGGAAGGAGAAGGCAAGGAGAGCCTCTCATCCTCTGGATCTGATTCATAGTGATGTTGTAGGGCGATTTCTAGATCTATCTTTGAACAAAGCAAGGTATATTCTTACTTTTATTGATGATTATTCTAGATTTACATGGGTATACTTTCTCAGATTAAAGTTAGAAGTATTTGGATTCTTTAAGTTTTTCAAGTATTCTGTAGAAAATTTTTCAGATAGAAAGATCAATGCCATTCACACTGATAATGGAGGTGAGTACATCAAGGGTGACTTTCAAACCTTTTGTGCTGAAGAAGGCATTGAGATGCAACATATTGTTCCCTATACAACACAACAAAATGGTGTTGCTGAAGGGAAGAACAGAACATTGAAAGAAATTGCCACCTACATGCTAAATTCGAAAGGGTTGCACCCTAGTCTTTGGGAAGAAGCCATTAACTATGCCACCTATCTTCAGAACAAAGTTCCTCACAAAGGACTCAAAGATATGACTCCGTTCGAAGCATGGATAGGATACAAAACTGATGTGTCTCATCTTAGAGTTTTTGGATCCAAAGCATGGGAAAGGATTCCAAATGAGAAAAGGAGAGCCCTAGATCCATAAAGCAGAGAGTGTATTATGGTGGGTTATGCATTGAATGCAAAGGCCTACAAGATTCTTGATCCTTCTACTATGACCAAATTTCTTGATAGGAGTGTAAAGTTTGAGGAATGGCCTCTTCATGATGTTCATCTAGTTGAGCAAGAGAGCTTCCATACCACACCTCCACTGCTTGATGAGCTCCAAGAGACCAAATATTCATCACATGACAGTTCAGATTCAGAGTATGAGAGTGAAGATGATGAAGAGCGAATGCTAGATCTAGATCCACACAAACCTGAAGATCTAGCACCGATCCGTGAAGATGAGTAAATGGAAGATCCAGATCCATAAGAAACCGATGATCTTACACTTGATGATCCTCCTCTTCCTATATGGGAAACCACTACACTTAGATCTGCTGAAGATCTTGTTGGATATCCACTTGATCCGAGGAGTACCAGATCTGATTTTCAAAATGGAAGGTTTCATCCTTCTCACATTACTGATCCATTTCATGCCGATAGATCATTCTTCGGTGGAGAATTCCACTTACAATTTGGGGTGAGTGATGTACATGATTGATCATCCTACCAAAGTCTATCTTGAGGGGGAGATTTCTTCCCACTGGGTTTTCCCTCTTTCCTCACTTTATTTAATCAGATTGTTGTATGGGGTGACCTTTGGTCTTAGTTACCAAGGCCCTACCATTTCAATTGTTCTTCATAGTTTGGCTTGCAGGGGGTGTTGGAATACTCTCACCATCATTTTTGTATTTTTCATTCTTGCATGCAATTTTGCATGCATCCAGTCATCTGTATGCAATTGCATGCATCCAGTCATCAGTATGGTAGTCTCCCAGCACCTTGTCCTCATTATTTCAACCCCAGGAACCTGTTTCTGCTCATTTTTAGCCCTCCTAGAAATTGATGCACCCTTGTTTTCATCACTGGAGTACAATTGCACCTGCTTCCACCTATTTACGAGTTACTTTAGTTACTTCCATGATTAGTGGATCTTTTCCTTGATCTAATAATTGATTACTAGTTTAACTGACTGAACCACTTAGATAGACCTCCAGAGAGAGTAGATCATCTATTCTGACTACTAACATCTCCTCATGCGCCCACATTGGAGTCTCCTTCCCTACATCAGTGCCCATGCACTCACTTAGACTAGTTAGACTCATTCGACTGACTATTTGACTTTTGTGACTACTGCAACTGGTTTGGATGATGTCTCCAATGTTATCCAAGCCACACATTGAAGAGAATTCGAATGACCTTAGAGGAATTCAAATCCATTTGATTGTATTTAGTTATGATTCATTTTACAGAGTTCCAGCTTACAGCTGATGTATGATACAACATGTATTCTCAAATTTTCTTGTGTATGAGTGATTATTAAATTTCCATTTCTTCTTCCTCTTTCTGCACTTCATGAGTGAATTCTAGTGAGGTTTGCTACTGTTGAGTGATCCTAATCCTAAAATATCACATATGAAACATTTGAATGTAATACGATATAAGAAATTCCATATATCTTTCCTTTTTTTTACAAAACTAATGTCTAACTCATTATTCTATTATTGATTTAACAATAAACAAGTCAATATATTTTTCGAACTATTCCAATTTGGAATCATGTTTTAAATGACAACACAAAAATCCTACAAGTATAGTAATTAATTATGTAGTAAAATAGTTATTTACCCAAAACTAATATCTGTCTTCCTATTCTATTATTAACTTAACAATTTATAATCCAATATATTTTCCATTATAATCGTCCAAGAGCCAACTAAATCCCAATTTGGATTCATGTTGTAAATGATAACACATAAATCCTACAAATAGACAAAAGTTTCATTAGTTAATTAATTATGAAGTAGAAGAGTTGCAATTTATGCAATTATTGATTAATTTGTAATGATTACTCTAACTCATTATTCTATTATTAACAATACATAATGTTAACACCCAAAAATTGTTCGCTAGCTCATCTCCCTAGTCACATAACCCATTTGTCCACGTTTCCTACATTTTTGGCCTCCAAAACCCTAAGTTGGTAACCAAATGGGAAAAAAAAATTAATCCCCTCAAAAAATAACCAAATCCCTTCAAAAAAGGTCAAAAACCCACAAAAGGGTCCAAAACTCCCAAAAAAAGAAAAGAAAAAGGGGAAAAAGTAAAAATAAAATAAAAAAAGAGGGAAAATATCAAATACCACTAGCCAATACTACTGGTTTCCCAAAACCATGGGCCAGCACTCCATCACCCAAAATTGCTATAAAAAGGTGATGGAGGCCTCCCATTTTGTCACTAATCACTCCTCATACACTTATGCTGTCGAATTCCCTACAACACTCTAGCCTATCCATTAAGGATTTTGTGCCCACGTAGTTGGATCTTGGCCAACCCATTGAGCATTTGGATAAGAGAAATGAACTCAAGGAAAGCCAACACACTACTCATGTACTACTGCAAGGGCCCCCATCACCTCATCTTTGGAGGTAACTAGTTTTGTAAACCCTAGTTTCCAATAAAATAAAAAATTATTTCATGGGTTCTAATCTATCAGTTGTATTTTTTGTTATTATTGGTTATGTTTATTTTTCTGTTATCATTTGAACTCATACAATAGTATCTTTCATTTCTGTATTTTTATATTTATTTGAATGTGCTACTCAAGGTTTCCAAATCCTTAGTAGGTACCCATTTGCATAGGCTGGTATGAAAACACTAGCTACAGATTTGGAGACTCCACTGGGTCGATTCCCATCGATCTATGGTTTAGTTTAGATATTTAGTGTTTATGCTTGTTGTTTTCTTGCATTTTATAGATTTGGGCTACCCTTTTTGCCCCCATACTTGCAGATTCGGCCCTTGCGTTCGCAGTTCCCTACTTCAGCTCCATTTTTACGGTCGAGCCCATGACTTTCTGCCATCAACCTGCAGCCCGAGTGCGACTTCTGGTCCAAAACCGGCGCTCCCCAGTACGACTTTCGACTCGCACCTCACGCCCAGAGCGAGAATCTGTGCCCATTTTCCGTGCCCTCATCCTGTTTTTGACCCCACCAGCCACACGTTTTGGGTGGTGTACGACCAAAAATCCACCCTCAAAGCACTTTTTTTCCCTACTAGGCGCGCATTTCGCGCATTGCACGACTTGAAATATGCATGTTTTTCTTTCCTTAGGGCCTGAAAAGAGCGCCCTCCACATGCAATCTATCCCAGAACTTGCACCCTAGGCACGCTTGCTAGCTGGAAACCCACGCCCTTCGTGCGCCTATTCGGCTGAAAGTTGCACCCTCCGTGCACTTCTGAGTCTGAAACTCGCACCCCAGCCACATTCTTTTTGCCCAGACCCGTGCCCTTTTTTCTTGTTTTCTATTTTTCTGTTTCAGCGCGTTTTTTCTGCAGTCTGCTGCACTTGGAATGCAAATTTTCGCATGACAGCCACACTCTGCACCTGTTTTTCCTTTTTTCTTACCTTTGGCTGCACCCACAAACCCCTTTTTTCCTGCATTCATTTTCCATTAGTTTTTATGTTGTTTTGCTTGCTTTAGAATTAGAGACCTTTCATTGTGCATGCATATTTCCTGCATTTCTATCTCTTGCATCATATTTAAGCAAGTTTATTTCCTGCATACCTGTTATAGCAGTTGTATATTTTATTTTTGAAAAGTGAATGAAAAAATATTTTATTTCTGTCTCAATTGTTTCTTTCAATCATTTTACTATTTGGCCATCTTGGGTTCACACCACTTGTGCACACACTCTCTCCCATAATTCAAAGAGAGAATTAAAATTGACTTAATTAAACCCACCTTAACCCCACTTGGGGAACACACAAAAACAATTGTAGCTAGGTAGGACATTGGGGTTAGGCATCCAAACAACACCCCCTTTGTCATTTACTTTTGATACATAGTTGTTGTATTTTAGGGAACCAAAATAGCCTATTAATTATTGGTACAGTTGACACCGATTTATCAGAGGGCCTCTCCCTTAGGAGGGAAAGTAGTAAGATTGGTTCCGAAAGTTTGAGTGCAATTTCACTCTCCATTCGGTACTGAACGACACCAACTCATTGTTCTCGTTGTGCATGTCAGCGCCCATACCGGGTTTGTGATGGCCAAAGAACTGAAGCTGTGGGACACCTTTCCGGACGTACCATGAATGGGGTATCCTAGTTTCAACTCTTGTAGGACTTTTTTACCCAGATTCCCTCTCGATAGAGGGATATTCTTTATCCATTTGTTTCAACATTTCATATTGCTTGACTGTGGATTTCATCACCCTGCAGGGGATACAATTTGTGTGAGCTTCCATATCTCTTAGATAGGTGTTGTCATGCTCCTATACCCCCATTGGATTAGTGAGTCTACCTTTTCATTTCTAGGAGTGTTGCTTGTTGATAATCTGACCATTTCAATGACCGCTCCGCTTGTTGTAGCACATTGTTGCAGCAAGTGTTTTTTAGCATTGTTGTTGGCCTGAGTGCCATCTTTTTTAGCTCTCCTTTTGCACACACGGTTTCACTAGGATTTTTGAGCATTTTATCCACCACAACCCCTCATTACTTTTACACCTTTCACCATTGATTCACCGAGACACTCTCACCTCCTATAGGAGATATCCCCGCAACACGGTCCACTTGACCTCACACATCATAGACACACAGCCCTGTCACCGAATATTCATCCCGACAACCCTTATTTTACCTCTAGTTCTGATTCAGAGTTACCCATGTACACAACTCTGTATATCCCCATGGCCAGCGTGAATACCAAACCCTTTTACAACAGGATTGTTGGTGGTGGTTCCACCACTATCCCAACTACCACTTCAGTATCCATCCCTATTATACCATCCACATGACCTACACCTGGAATTCCAGTCACTACTTCCATACCCATTGGTAGTGGGTCTGTCCCAACTACCATCCCTTTGGTCACCAATAGTATACTTGGGGGCACTTGACCTTCTTACACGATCCCCCCTACCTTTACCGGCAGTCCCTCAGTCCACATTATGAATCACATTATTGCTCCACCCCTTAGTGGAGGTGGCCCCACAATCGCCACCATGGATAGCACGCAAGCCCCTGCGACCATGTCACATCCTTCTACTAGTTTTCCATTCATGGCTAGTCTCAACTTCCCTGATCTGGCCTGATTGACCAACGATCTGATCCGACATGACCGCACATGGACTCCCATACCTACCAAACCCCCTCTAGACATCCCATATTTTGAAGGGAAGGGTGGTGAGGACCCCAAAAACCATATCATGTCCTTCCACTTATGGTATTCCTCCAACTCCATAGTGGATGACTCGATTTGCTTACACCTTTTATAATGGACACTCATTGGCTCTGCAACTAAGTGGTATATTGAACAACCACATGGGACACACTCTACTTTTACATCCCTTGCTTCTAATTTCTTACAGTTTTTCTAGTTGCCTATCCATTATGATGCTGGTGTTGATATTTTACTATCTTGTAGACAAAACACGGCTACCCATATCACTGACCATATTCAAGAATGGCGTAGATACCATAGTTTGTGTAAGATCAAGTTAGATGACCACATTTTCTTAGATTGGTTCTTGAAATCCCTCATACTAGTTATCTCCAAGGATGTGGCATCTTAATGGACCCAAACTGAAGAAGAAGCCATCCTCAAACCCCAACAGTTTGACATCATCTATGCAGAGTCGGGCTAACTCTACTCCATTTTACGTGATGTTCCTTGCGGCAAATTCTCTAGGAAGGACGCATCAGGGGAATCCCATGTTGTCAACGGAATTATCAGACACGTTGTGTCTCGTAAACAACCATATGTCGATATGCCTCCTGCCACTACCCAAACATATAACCCAATGCATAATGTCGCCATGAGTGGTCTCGAACATTCACACACCACAACCCATTCAGGAGCAACACATTCATATGTTCCCATGGGAAAAACCCCTCATGTACATGCACCTTCATGTCTGACACATTGCTACGGTCACACCCCGCCAGCATAAACCCCCCCTGCCGTACCTCCTTCCTACTACCATCAACTGGTTGAACCTGCACACGTACAACCTCAAGCCCCTCTAGCTTATTATCCATCGCAGACTGCCCCATCACATGCTCAACTGCACAACCCCCCTACTCCCCAAGGGAAAGTTTATGCTCAACAAAACCAACAGCAAAACCAACCTTCCCAAAGGAACCAATAAGGAAAACAAAATAGGGGAAGATGTTGTAACCGAGGAAACAAACAACCTCTAGATAGAGGAGGTCCACTACCGAACCCCCTAAACAATAATGGTGTTTCCCCAGCTAACCAAAATCTTGATTGACCACCTCGGTAGGGAAGAAAACCAAACTTACGCACAAACCACCCCTGCTCTATTTGTGGGGTATATGGCCACTACAGGCATAATAGGTCCCCGTATGGAGCAATCTCATCAACTTTGGACTGACAACACCCAACGCCAAGGACATGCTGCACCTCTGGCACCACCCCACCCCCCACAATCCAACACAAAACCTATGGTGTTGTAGAACCCCCTACCCACACAAGGGGTAGTAACCACCCAACCTTTAGCTCCCCCTCAAGGGGATGTGGCACCACAACAACAAGTTACCTAACGCATGGAAACCAACACATTGACACTGGTACCCACCACCTTTTAATGATGTCTTTGGTTGATATCAACCTTCAAACCCATCGTAACAAATATGGTTCCACTACAGAAACCATCTATGCAGAAAAGGATGCTAACACTATCCCCACAAATCATTCATTGAGTATACCCCCTGCAGCATTCTCTGGCACTCCCAAATATCCTCAATTCCCTCTACGGCACGTCAATAATAACCCTAATGCTCCTGCTTCCCCCAAATATAACATTGTGGATGACTTAGACCAGTCCCCTGCTACTATGTCATCCCCATAAGTTTTAAAGAACTGCCCAACGTAGCGCAAAACACTGTTGTCTGCCATAGTTGAAATATACCCTTCTGATTCACGGATGATGGCATTTGATTTAGACCAAAATGAACCACACATGCCTTCCACATTAGCATTTCAAGTTTATGTTTATGTCCGAAAACTTGTTATCCATTGGTGTATCATCGATGAGGGTGCCTCTACATGAGTTATGTCTACATTCATGTGGCAGAAGCTCAGATCACCTACCCTACATCCATCCACGACCACCTTGCGATCTTATGACGGTCATTCTGCTTAGCCACAAGGCCTTTTAACTAATTTTCCAATCCAATTAGCTGGAAAAAGTTTCCTGATTGACATCGAAGTCATAAATGCACAACTCAACTACAACTTACTCCTAGGATGAAGATACATGTATGCCATGAAGGCTATCGCGCCATCGGTGTTCTGCATCATGATGTTCCCCATGAGGGACGAGTTGTCAAAATCAACCAAGTCACTTATTATGACCCCAATGCTCCCACTACACCAGAAAACATTCTCCCCATGGTTGAAAAACCTGATGTTGGTGTGCCCACCTCTTTGGTTTCCACTGTTGGTCCAAGACTTTATTCAGAGACGCCAATGGTCTCCACTTTTTGATCTTTACCACCTCTCCCGCCGACCGTGGATATATCTGATCTATGCACCATTTCATCAAAACAATCGGTGCCTCAACCTCAAACACCATTACTGCCTCAACTACTGTTGGTCCCCAGCCACATTGGAGCGACACCAATCCATACAATCTCATTCTTGTTCCCACCTTCAATAGTAGTAAGTATGCCAATGATGGCCACACTAAATCTACCTGAGTTAATAGTAGGACTTACCGTGTGGTACTTACCTGCTTCTAACCTTGCTCCAATGCCACAAGTCATCCTCCAACCGGTTCAACCCATCACCACTACCAATCATCCACCCCCCAGTGTGGCGACAACATCTTCATCCAACAACACTGGGGGCAAGGCCACACACACCTACACTACACCACATGTGACTAAAACCGTGAAAGCCCCCCTACATTCCGCGCACCTCCTAAGTGTTCTTTGTGCGATGATTTGGGCCATGCTACCCATAATTGTACACAACTACCAAACCTCCAAGAACACATGAAGACGTTGGATGATGACCTAAATATTCTAGTTGTCGAACTATAACCCACCCCCCACCTACATACAAATCATTGCGAACCAACCACCCCTTCGCCATATGCGGAACCTAAGGATACTATTAACATCATTGTCATGACTTAGCCGAGTATCGATTGGTTCTCCATGAGCTAAATCAGTCCTATTTAGAGTCATCCATTACTACTATCGAGGAGATTCATCCACCTGAATCCTCCTCCTTGGGAGAGATTAACACCATCTATATGATCTCCACAAGTGGCAACCTAGATTTTCCCATGTCCTCCATATTTACCTCTTTCGATATGTCCACACAACAATTTAATAGTGATGAAGAAGTCTTAGAAGAATTAACTGCATCGGACTTCCCTTGGGATGATATGCATCATCGATCCTACTTCGTCCCTAAGGAGTCCACCCCTGTTACAGCCAACCAACTTTCGATTGAGTCGAAAGACTTCATCCATAGCCAAGTGGACTGATTTAAGAACTCCATCCCAGCTCTCGATGCCTTCGAGGAAGGTAACATGGCCAACATCTCACCTACTATTCAGGTAGATATCTCTGGCACACCCGGTATAGTTGAGAACATTACTTTAGGCACTTCCTGTACGTCAGATGAATTCGATGCCTATAAGAAGATCTTCCAAGAGTTCTATGATGTTTTTGCTTGGTCATATACTGAGATGCTTGGTCTTCACCCCACCATTGTTGAGCCTCGTATCGACACTTGGCCTGACGTACCACCCATCCACCAAAATAAATGACCCATTCACCCCTTTAAACTCCCAATGGTGAAAGCCGATATTGGAAAATTGCGCCAATTTGGGTTCATTTATCACATTGCTTACACAACATGGGTGTCCAATCCTGTTCCGGTTAACAAAAAATAGGGCACCATTTGCGTCTACATCGATTTTCGTGATCTGAATTTAGCGTGTCCCAAAGAAAAATTTCCTACACCCTTGATTGATTGGCTCATTCATTCATGTGCGGGTCACGAGATTCTATCCTTCAAGGATGGTTTCTCTGGCTACAATCAGATTCAAATTCACAAAGAAGATCAGTATAAGACTGCCTTCACTACCGCATGGGGTAGCTTTTCCTATCGAGTCATGTCGTTTGGTCTTAAAAATGCTGGTGCCACATTTTAGCAGGCCATGACCTTTTTCTTTCATGATTTGGTCCATATAATCCTTGTCTACCTGGACGACCTCACTGCTCGAACCAAGAAACGGTCCGACCATCTGGACGACCTCTGACAATTCTTTTTGCGTTGTCGCAAGTACAACATTCACCTGAATCCCCTCAAGTGTGTATTTTGCATTCTTGTAGGTTGGTTGTTGGGTTTCATCGTTTCCCAAAATGGGATCACTATTGATCCTTTGAAGGTCCAAGCCATTCTTGAACTCCCTTCACCACGCACATTATGCCAATTAGAAATCCTTCAAGGGAAATCCAACTTTCTCCGTCGCTTCGTTCCGGACTATGCTATGAAATTTCGTGGTTTCCTTTGCTTACTTTAGACCCACATTCCTTTTGTTTGGGATGAACAAGAACAGGCGACGTTTGGAGCACTCAAACAAGCCTTGACTTCCTCTTTGTTTATTTCACCTCTTCATTTCTCGAAGCATTTCATCCTTTACATTTCGCCATCTGAATATACCATTTCCGGTGTGAATTAGTCCAAGAAGATAGTGTACGACAAGAACTGGTCATTTATTATGTGAGTCAGACATTATCTGGCCCACCATTACGATACCCTCATGAGGAGAGGTTGTCCCTTGCCGTCATCTTCTCAGTTGAAAAGGTTAGCCACTACATCCTAATGAGATGAACTACAGTTGTGGCAAACTCCAACCCTATGGTCTATCTCTTGATTCACCGCCTCCTCCAAGGACGCATAACTAAATGGGTCATTATCCTCCAAGAATATGACCTCACGTTTGTTGCACTAAAGAGTACCAAATCCCTTTCTTTACATTCATCCATGTGCCATGAAATTAGAATAGTGTTGTAGACCAAATGGATAATAATGTTCTAGAATGGCATATCAATCACAACATGTAGGAAGTAAACCATAAATCATGCACCATCACATCATCCACATGCATATATACATCATATAGGCATACATAATCATAAAAAACAAAAAGAGGACCATCATCATAATAAACTGCATCCACGTGCATACATATATATATAATAAAAGTGTCATAGTGTTCTGGTCATAACATATACATCAATACATTGAAGATCCCCAACAACATCTTCATCATAAAAGTAGCCACCGAATACAAAAATTCCCCATGCTCATTGCATTGGGGTGCAGTTACATCAAACTGCCTAATATGAGTCATCCCTATCACCATCCTCGCCATCCTCCTCCTCCTCCTCCTCCTCATCATCATATGACTCAGTCTCCTCCTCTGTATCATCGTAGGGGGCATCACCCTGTGCCATGGCCCTCACCTCCTCAACTGCCATCGCGATCTGCCACATCACTGACCTCCACTCCCATGGAGCGTCATAGAAAATATCAATCAAGTCACGATCTAGATGCTTCCACCCATCATAAATCACCCCATCCAGTAGGTGATCAATCCCTATATGTAGTGTCTCCAGGGTCGTCGATGCACTCTACTGTCGATGATGTCTGCATGCAGGAGAAGACACTCCCTCCACTCAACACCTACGATCCCTGTACCCTATCAGAGGCAGTGGTCCCACATCTGCACACAAAACACATCATTAGTGTGAATATCATAAAAATCCTCTAGCTACAACATATGCTATCGGGTTGATACAACATGCTACTTAATAGTGAGTAGATACATACCATTTGGTCCCCATTCCTGGCTAGGAGGTCGTGGTAACTCCGCATATCCCCTGTAGTCCATCCCTAAATATGGGAAGTCCTTGATAACCACTGGAAACTGCAACCATTGTGTGAACAACTCTCCAGTGAAAAAGCATCACACCATTCCCCCACCACCACGAGTCATCATATCGCCTCATTGCCACATCCACAGCTCAGTCGTTACACCATCGTGCGCTGCCCTATGGGGTCTCAGCATTGGCACTCGCTCAAAGAAGAACGAGCATAAGAACGAATGGAAACAAAAATCCCCTCCTGTGTGGCTGACCTTGTTCAACTCTTGCCAAACAATAGTCAGATACATCTTCCCCCACCCGAAGTAGGTACCCGATAATGCCTTCTCAACCAGCATCATCTGTCCTCCATAAATCGTGTGGGGTGCCTTTGACCCCAAGATCCACACCACCAGTGCTGCTATCGCTTGAGTATGCAACCTCTCAATGTCAAAAATCACTATAGCATTGTCATGCACATATGATGTGGCATAACAATGGTGCTCTGGCAAGTCCTCCATAGACACATACCTTGGATTCCTTGTCTTGGTGTCTGAAATCATACCAAACCGTGAGCGATATACACATCTATGAGCGATATCTCTAGTCGCTCCCTCTGTATCACGAATGACCCCACCTTAGCATCCCAAAAATCCACAAGCTTGTTCAGCAACAACTTTGTTGAACGCATTGGGGGCACCTTCGTGAACTTCAGCAAACCACACTGTGCCAATGTGTCGTGGACATCATCATCGTCCACGATATCATCACGCAACCTCCCAAGCTCTCGCTCTCGCTACCTGACTCTCGGGATCCTGTCAGCCAAGGAAACAAAACCCCCATCAACAAACATATAAACATACATCAGCCTCCTTCGGGCCCTCATACCCAAACAAAGGAAAAAAGCATGCTCCATAGCACGTATGTTTTCCCCACAGGTTCATCATGGAGTGAATTTTTCTCATTGAAAAGCGCACTCCTCGAGCACGCCGATGGGTCCCACAGCTGCGCTTGGAGCGCACTTTTCCTAGGAAAATTCATGCCTCAACCATGTAGCTATACGACCCATATCCATGCCTGAAGTGCATTATTTATCTTGAAAAGCACGCTCTAGCGCTGTGGTGCCTAGTCTTGCTTGGCACGGCTCCCCAATGGACCCAATCCAACTCAAAATGCATCAAAAATGTCAAAAATCACTTGAATACTTACCTACAAGTCACAGAACTGGATTTCACTGGGCAGATTGAAAGAAATCTGAATTTGCTCTTCTGGGTCCCTCCACACTTCTCCCAATTTGCACAGTGAAAATGACATGTGGTGGTGGGCTCATTTTCTATTTATAGCCATTGTTCCCTAACTTTTGCTTTGACCATTCTAGGGTGATATGACCACCGTTTGTTGCACCATTTGCACCGCTAGATTCATATTTCTGTGCCCATGATGATGCTTGAGATCATTTCTCTCTCTCACTTGAAAAAATTTTGGGCATTTTTTCCATGCCCCTCACTATCTAGATTTGCATTCCCACAGGATGCAGTCATTATTTCCCAATTTTTGACCATTTTATCTAACATGGCCTAGTATTGATGTACCCTTCACTCCATCCATACTATAGTTATTGCGTTATTTTTCAACCATACATCTACCTGCAAGGAGGCCCCATCAGTTTTCCCACCCCACACTCTCTTGGTTCCCATGGTTGTTCCTTGATTGAACACTTCCTCCTTGCTTGGATTTTACATCTGTTTGGTATACTTTTATCCCTTTTTTGGACTGAGTAGCCCCTTTACGAAAAATGAACTTAGGGAGTTTCTGTTAAGATCTTTTTTGACTCCTTAAAGAATGAAAAGATCGTCGAGCAATCTTGCTTCCTTTCATGCTCACTAAATGTAGCTGAAAGGGAATCTATCTAGTATAAGTTTACCCCTTTTCCGGACCTGGTAGACTAATTACAAAAAATGAATACTCTAGTCACACTGGCTAGAATACTTCTCCATTGTATACATTTATGCTTTTTCGGGCCTTAGGGACTAACATACAAAAAATAACCCCCTTAGATTCTTCTTATTTGCTTTCAAACTCCCTAAAATTGAAAGCAACCACGAGCATTCACCATCCTGGGCTCATATAAATCCACATGATGATACCTTTCAACCATTTCAGAGTCTTCTTATCACTTTCAGACTCCTTAAAATTGAAATCACCCACGAGCATGCACTGTCTTGTGCTCGTATAAATCCACAGGATAGTACCATTTTTAGCACACTTATATCCCTTCTTTGAGCTCCTTAAACCATGAAGAAGGCCCAAACGGTGCCTCTCAACGTCACGACAGATCACATTTCACCCCACCATTATGGCAGCCCCCCACCTTGGTCGTCTTTGTTCAGAGTATTCTGCAATGTGTCACCCTTCGAGTCTCCTGATATCACTCATCAGTTCCCCCCCCCCCCCCCTTGAGTCTCCACCATTGCAGTCACAATCCCTGGTCCCTTAAACTATGATCCCCTTTCTCGAGGTCAGTTTCATATGCTTTCAGGTCAGCCCTTCCATCATACTCTGAACAAATGAAGTTTGAGTCCCATCACTCCTTGATCCCCGTATTCCCCACCCACAGTGTGTCAGTCACACATCCAGTACTATCACCTCTTGGTTGTACACCTCGCACTCCTATCAAGGAAACATCATTGCCTTGGTAGTTGCAGGTCTCCCTCTATCGACGCCACCAAATATATTCTAGAGGATAGACCCATAGGTCCCTATATATTGGACTCATCTCCATTAGTGATGAGTTCCTACGGACCATCTAAGAGGAGTCCTTAGTGCCTCTTAGAATGGTTGTTTCTCACGTGCTAGAATTCAACTCCATCATCACATCGTTGATATTCGTACAGGGTATTGGTCCCTTCAATTATTGGACAAAGACCCCAAATGTCCCTCGACTCTAGCACATTGGTGAGTCTATTTGGAACCCCCCAGTTGTATGTTCCCGTGGATATTCAGGTTGCGTTGGTGATAGTATTCGGAAGCCATTCAGTTATATGCTTCCTATAGTATCCAGTTCAGATGCAGTTTAGTGTACCTTTGAGATCGCGACTCTTAGTCATTGAGTCCACACAGTTGTTGGACACCTTCAGATCTAGCAGAGCATCAGTTCCTATGGTACCGCATTCAAGATGAATTCCATTGTTTCATGTATCAGTTCTTCAGATCAGTCATGGTTGGACCATGAGTATGTCCTAGATTTGTGTCCCCTCTGGAACATTATGATGTACACAACAATTCTCTATGTATTGTTCAGGCCCCCTTTTGGGCATCATTATTTGTATATCTTGATACGAGCATGGGTATGCGCGCATCGTCCATATATTTGATATTATTCCTCATACATTATTGAGGTCATGAATTTTAGCCTTTGTAGTTTGTATAGAGCACGTGTTCAGGTCTCCAACCAGTTTCTTCTCTTTGCCATCGCAATGCTAACATCCCTGGAAAGAGTTAGAACTTATGACGTCTATCAGCCATACAATGTGATGCGCAGTGGTGCTGCGACAAGACAAGATAGAGGAGAAGAAGCCTCAACTTCTGGGGGTTTTGATACCAAGCAGACTCCTCTCGAGACAATATGGATAAGGAAAGCTACTGGGAAACCACCTGCTTTCAATCTGAAGAAAAATAAAGAAATCTTTGAAGAAGCACGGGATCTCTTTAAAGAGACAGCACCTAGATCACCGAGAATCCCGTTGCGCAGTGAAGTACTGCATGTAGAATATATGCCCGCTATGTATGACAGAACGAGGGCCACAGTAGAGACATGCACCTCTGTTACGCAGTTCCTCAGGAGCTGTATGAAGTTATAAAGAGCCCGAACACTATAGCAAAACTGCAGAAGTTGTTAGATCAGTATGATCCATGTAGTTAAAATGAAACTACTGATAGCGCAGTTCATCACATCAAGAAACACAAGAGAACCGAGAGAGAAATGAGGCTTAATGCCCAGATAGGAGACTTTGAAATGGACGAGATCATCCTAGATTTGGGATCTGAAGTAAATGTCTTAACCAAGCAGAGATGGCAGCAGATGGGGCGACCAAAGCTGTAATGGTCACCTATACAGTTGCGAATGGCTAACCAGGAAAAACTCATTCCCTTTGGATGGTTATCCGACGTGGTTGTTGACATTGATGGAGTGCAGAGTACCACAGATTTCAAAGTTATCGAGATTGTGGATGATAGCCAGCCCTTTCCCGCACTTCTAGGAATTGACTGGGCTATTGATAACTTAGCCATCATAAACATGAATACAAGGAAGATGATCTTCGAAGGGAACCATCTCAGGTTCATTGCACCATTGGACCCTGCTGATGGAGACAAATACAGTGAGCTAATTCAGGAGGAATCCAGAGCTCAAGATTTGGATCGATTGTACCAGATGACCACGAACTAGGAGGATTATATCAATCCAACTGTGGACGGTACACTCAGCTGGAGATGCAACAACTCTTTCATTTTAGACTTCGATGCAGGATTGGAGAATTGGAAAATCCGCATGCATGAAGTATCAGCAGGGAGATGCGCACAGGTAACAAAGTCACTGCGCTGGATTGGAAAGGAGGTAAGACCAATCCCTGCCTATGATGGTTTTGCTAATGTTTATTCATTTATTAAAGAATATACTGCAGCAATTGTACAAGAACATCGCTTACCAGCATTAGACATGGAATTGCGCGATACACCTGCCAGATGGTGGGATGCCCATAAGAAAACATTTACGACATGGGATCAATGCAAAATTAAAATGCAGATCAAGTTTGCTGATAAGGTTACCTTAGCCTTTGAGAAATATAATGGAAAGACAGATCCAAGACAACATATTGAGGTCTGTTCACAAGCATGTGAGGAGAGACCAAAGACAGAATCGGTGCATTTGTTTGTGCACACGTTGGAGGAAGGTATTCCCAAGAAATGGTACTTAGACCTGGAGTTGCGCAGGGAAACTATAGATTGGGCAATGCTGACAGCGAACTTCCAGAAGGACTTCAGCTTTGAGGATGAAAACCCAACTATAGACGAGGCTCTGCAAATAATTAAGGAGAGCATATTTAGATAAGATTTTCCACATAGGAATATGACTTTAGAGGAATTCTTCGGAATGGACAGCATACCTGTGAGCTTACAGACAGAATGGAAGGAATAGGTAGAGCATCCTATGGAATGTTACAACCTAGCTGAATAGGTTGAAGGAAAAGAAGACAGTGATGAGGAGGACCCGCACAATGTTAAGATACCTGATTCAAAAGGTGCGTGCGATGTAGAGGGACCTCCGTTGGAAATCCTAGACATGAGTGTACCTGTAAAGATGAAGAAATTGAACATTGGCACCAGTGAAGAGCCAAAGTTCACAGCTATTGGAGACTATTGGGATGATCAAACTGTTGTGGAGATCACAGTTACATTACATGAATACTAGGAGATATTTCCGACAAACTTTACAAAGATGAAGGCAATTTTGGGAGACCTAGGGGTTATGAAAATACCTCTTAAGCCAGGGACAAATCCTATTAAGCAAAGGCCATACCGACTGAAACCGCGTTACAAAGAAAGAGTAAGAGCAGAGCTGGATAAGATGCTCGATGCAGGGATCATTAAGATAGTCGAAGAATCTAAGTGGATAAGCCCCATGGTTGTCCAAGATAAGAAAACAAAAGGTGAGATCAGGATTTGTGTGGATCTCAAAAATTTGAACGATGCTTCCATGCATGACCCATTTCCTACTCCTTTTACAGATGAGGTGCTTGATAATGTTGGAGGAAATGAAGCCTACTCCTTTACTGATGGTTTTTCGGGGTATCATTAAATAAGAATTGATCCCGCGGATAGGCACAAGACTACTTTTTCTATAGAATGGGGGTCATTCCAATACATAGTAATGCGATTTGGTCTGAAGAGCACACCTGTCATCTTTTCTAGAGTTCTCATCGCGACATTCAAAGATTTCATGCATAAGTTCTTAGAATCTTACTTTGATGACTGGACTGTGATTGGATTGCTGAAGAACCATTGTGCGAACCTGAGAATGATGCTAGAAAATTGTAGACAGCATCAGATTTCCAAGAATTTAAAGAAGTGTGTTTTTTGTGTCCCCTATGGGATCCTGCTAGGACACATCATTTGTAAACAAGGCTTGATGGTTGATCCTACGATGATCGTCGTCATGGTAAACTTGCCCACGCCAAATTTAGTCAAGCAGTTGCACACTTCAAGCAGTTGCACACTACATTGGGGCATATTGGGTATTACAAGAAGTTTATAAAGGGTTATGCATAGAGAACCGCAACAATGGAGAAGCTGCGGAAGAAATATGCACCATTCATCTGGAACGCAGAGTGCAAATAAGGTTTCGACACCTTAAAGGAGAAAATGGTCACCGTGCCGATCCTAGTTTTTCCAGACTGGGAGAAGCCATTTCACGTTCATGTTCATGCATCATGCATCGCGCTGGGGGTTGTCTTGGCACAACCAGGAGAGGGTGATATTGACCATCCCATCGCATTTTTGAGCAGGAAGCTCTCATCTGCAGAAAATAATTATAACACTATGGAGAGAGAAGGCCTCGCTATGGTCTATGCATTGCAGAAGTTCAGACACTACTTTCTTGGTGCACACTTCTTTATGTTCACTAACCATTTTGCTTTAAAATACCTGGTCAATAAGCCAGTGTTAGGGGGGCAAATCTGCAGATGGCTGTTAATCTTCTAGGAGTACGACTTTGAGATAGTAGTTAAACCTGGCAGGTTGAACTTGGGACCTAATCATTTGTTGAGAATTGAGTGAGAAGATCCCACCATCCTTGAAAACAATCTGTCGGACACATAGTTGTTCGCAATCTAGATAGCTAATGAATATTACAAAGAGATCATAGATTTCTTGACCATTGGATTAACACCTATAGAATTCACTACGCAGCAAAAGAAGTAGCTGGTAGTGAGAGCAGCATACTTCACCATTATCGTAGGTCAGTTATACAAACTAGGATTGGATGAAGTACTGTGCAGATGTGTATTAGAGCATGAAAAGTTGTTCATATTGGCTGATGCACACTCAAGAGCAGCAAGAGGTCACTATGCAGGAAGGGCCACTGCGCATAAGATATTGTGCATAAGGCTATGGTGGCCTACAATTCATAAGGATTCAAAGGAACATTGCCAGAACTGCGATGTCTGTCAGAGGATAGGAAGGCCATTGCGCAAAGATGAAATGCCATTGAATCCATAGCTGAAATTATAGGCATTTGAGAAATGCGTAATTGATTTTGTGGGACCTATAAACCCACTGGGAAAAAAAACTGGTGCAAGGTACATTATTACTGCAACTGATTACCTCACCAAATGGGCAGAAGCGAAGCCAGTGAAGGACTGTAGCATAGGTACTACCGTGCAGTTCATTTTTTAAGACATCCTTTCAAGGTTTTGATGCCCTAAGATTCTTATGAGTGACCAGGGCACTCACTTTTTGAACAAGACCATTGAGGCATTGACAGAGGAGTTCCGCATCCATCATCAGCGTAGTATGTCGTATCATCCTCAGGCGAATGTAACAGTTGAAGCATTCAATAAAGTAATGGAGGATGCGCTAACTAAGGTATGCAATGTGAATTGGGATGACTGGGACTTGTGCATTCCCACAGTGTTATGGGAATATAGGACTGCATGCAAGAAGTTGACTGGCCATACACTGTTTAGGCTAGCCTACGGGAAGGAATCCATAATGCCGATGGAGTACGTTGTTCCTAGTTTGAGAATAGGAGCGTTTATAGGCATGGCATATAGCAACACGCTGGAAGAAAGACTCTTACACTTGGTTGGTCTGGAGGAGGATCGCTACATCACAGGCTTTCACCAACAAGTGCAGAACGAAAGGGAAAAGGCATGGCATGATCACCACATCAAGAACAAGTCTTTTCAGGTAGGTGATCTAGTCCTCCTATATGATAGCAAGTTTATGAAATTTCCTGAAAAGTTTAAAATGCATTGGCTTGGCCCATACACTATTGTACATGTTACTAATGGTGGCGCAGCTCAGTTAGCCACATTAGTAGGAGATAACTTGCTCGACTTAGTTAATGGTAGCAGACTAAAACCCTATCGGGATAGTCCTGCTTCGCAGAACCTGTGATGACCAGACAAAAAGAAATTTCTAAGTGCCAAGTATAGTTGAAATTGGGCACTAGAAAGCTAAAGGAATCTGTATGTGATGTATCATGAGGAAGATGTATATACAGCGTAGCACTATTAGAATGTGCTTCTAAAAAAAAAGAAAAAAGAAAGAAAAAGAAGAAAACAAAACAAAAAGAAGAAAACAAAACAAAAAGAAGAAAAGAAAGAGAAAAGAGGAACGGCGCAGTTGCGAACTCCACAGGAAATTGCGAAGACCAAGTTAAAAGAGAAAAAGACTTAGTTCAAAAGCAAGAAATCAGATACAGCGAATAGACTGTGTAGGAGTGACAATGACCTGTCACGCAGTTCGACGCAACACTCAGAAAAATAACTGTTACAATGTCGGTTGAGAATATAGCGATTATATAGTCATTGCTAGCAACCGCTTGTGCATTTAACGCACAGATAGCCATTCTAAACAAGGTTATGAAGGAAACGACCGAAGGATCTGCCGGATTTGGCCAACGGATACCACAATTAATGCTTATCTAGTAGTTGAGGGGTGCAGAGGAGGGTCAGCTGCGCCTATAAGTAATGTTGCATTCAGAATCGTGGGTGTTACCAAACACTTAGAATTTTCTGGCAAGTAATACTGTGTGAGTATTTTCAGCAAGCTATCTAAAACCCTGTGAACTTTAGCCAGTGGATGTCTGAGTGGATCAACATTGAAGAAGAATTCACAATCCAAGAGGCTGTGAAGGTATTTCACTACGGAGGGATTGAAGGGTTAATGAGAACCCCATCCAAGAAGGGCGTCTTAGAACTAGGTCAGGCATCCAGACGATCACCAAGACACGGTCCGACTATGCAAGATAAAGGTAAAATCCCAGTAGCACCAAGAACGAAGGTACCCAAGATGGGTTTGATGGTACAAAAGCTACCGATAGCTGATAAGGAAATCCCTTTGATGATGATGCCAGACTACATTTCACTGCATGCATGGGATGCACCGGTCTTCAGACTACAAAAGAATGCCAAATACAACATCCCTCTATCACTAATCTCAAAACATGTGGAGGTCGATAAAAACTTGCTGGGTAAAATCCCATAATGTAAATGGGAGGATTATGATCTGATTGCAATACAGAAGGAGGATCCTAATGCATTGAGGTTCCCATAGTTCCGACCTGACCAGTACATGTGATGGAAGAAGGATGCAAAGGGCGAGCTTAACCTGGTTTCCAAAAGTTGGTTATCTAAAGTAGTACAGTCTGAGCTGCTCAATCTGCTCAGACTTCTGCATTTCGATAAGTCACCAGAGCTGAATGTGGTGGTGCGAACACTGATGACACACATTCACCAGGGTTCCTTGTGGCTCAATCGCAACATCAACCTAACTATTGACATCATCCACTGCATTATTGGGTTGATTAAAAGGGGTAAAGACCCAAAGAAATTTTTCCAAGGGAAAAGCAAGGACAAAGAAGTCGTGGCGAAGATGAAGAAAACCCAAACTATCGTCAAAGGAAAGAGGGGTTTTCAGATAGAGGACATAGAGGATAAATCCACACGGTTCATCACACAACTGCTAGCTGGCAAGATCTTAAGAAAATACAGGCCCCTGGAGGTAAGTGTGGGCGCAGTAGTGCTTGGTGCCGCTGCCGCAGAAGGAGAAAAATTTAACTGGTCTCAATATTTACTGAATGAGTTCATGGAAGAACTAAATGACACGCATCTCAATGGAGGAAATTTCCATTATACATGGCTCATAGTGTTGATCGCCTTTGCCGAATGGAAGAAGCCGAAGGATTACATTGGCATAATCACTGATACGAATGATTGTAGAGGACCCCATTATGCAAACCTCTGGGAAAATATGAACTCAGAGAGGCAGCACGCGATAGTTAAGGTCTTCTACCAATATTATAGCCAGTTGCGCGACGCAATCATAGCAACGCCTCGGATAACAAAGCTGGTAACCAGTAGGTATATTCACATTGTTAATTTTTATGCTGACATCCGTAATATTCATATTTCAGCCAAAGCACAGAAGAGGAAGGTGGAATGGTTCGCAGGAAACTACCATATGTACGAAGATGATATTGACAATATCATGAAGGAATGGCCTACCGAGTTTTGAGTGGAAATTGTAGATGTCGAAAGCGACTCCGCTAAGGATGAACCCATTCCATGTCCTATTGTTGTAGACAAGGAGGGAGGAAAAAGAAAGGAGCCTAAGAATCTTGCGCAGAAAAAGGAACTGCAGAAGAAGTAGAAAGCTGATAAAAGTCAGTCAGACGCAGTGCTCCATGATGAAGATTATGAAACAATCACCGTGAGGGTCACAAAGTCAATGGAAGATTTGATGACAAATAAGGAGAAAAAGGACAAGGTGATTCAGGAAAGTCTACAGAGGAATTTGAACACATTGCAGGGGATTACGTAGAAGATTGAAGAAGTACACAAGAGATTACCCTCACTGCGGGACTCAGAGTCAGAAGGGAAGTCGGGAGGAACTACATAGGAGAGAACACCGCAGTTAACCTTGACCCTTCCTGCGAAGTCCTGTATCGTTCATCTAGATCCATTGACTGTAAGTCTTCCATTTCCAGAACAACTCCTATTGGACACAAAGGATGTTGAGCATGTGGATCTCGATCTTGCAAAGATATCGCTACCCGGCTTACATTATTTACATTTGTAGTGTGTTGAGGAAATGCATGAAAGAACTACTGATGTGCTGAAGGGACAAGTTGAGCTACAAGCAACTAACAGGAAGTTGGAGGAGTCTAGCTCACGGAGAGCTATGAAACTACAAGATGAGTATGATCGTCGGCAAAGACTAGAGTCCATGATCACTATGGTCGTAGATGAGATTGAATAATTTGAAGTGCAGGTAGACCCTACGGACACTGTTGTGAAAATTGGTGAACTGGTTCACAACCTAAAGATAGAGATGCAAGACATGGAGATTCTCCATGAGGATAACGTTGCTTCCTTGAAGGAACAGATCAACCCACATACCCCACCAGATCAGCAGCAACTAAGAGTGAAATAAGTGAAGGTCGTAGCAGAGAATATTGCTGTTGAAGTGGCTAAGTGCCAGAATCTGTTGGAAGCGGTGTCGAAGGCATTTATTGCCCTCGAAGAGGACCCGAGATTGCTACAAGTAAAGAATGCAGTGAAATATAAGCAAGCCATACTAGAATAGTTAGATGAAGAAGTAAAAGCTCTACTATCAAGAGATAGGTTGTAGAAGTACAGAGAAATCAACACGCTAAAGAAAGAAGTGCAAACCTTAAGGGAAAAAGAAACTGAAATGGGAGACAAGTCGCAACCCTTACTGGAAGATGCCAGCACGATCTCGTAGGAGATTGAGGAAAAGATAAAGGAGTTACACGAGAATCAAGAATAGGTAGAAGGCCAGATAGGTGATGAGATAACACCTGAGATGATGGAAACAATGAAGCAAGTTGAACAGGACACAAAGGAAGCAGTCGAAAAGTTGGTTGGCACATACAATGAGTTCGCTGTGAAGATAGCTCCACAGCCAGAGGAACAGCTTGGAGAAGTTGCAGGTGGCTTGGGGGCAAGCCACATGTAAGTGTTAGGGGCCTATTGGGCCTAGCCCAAGTGGTGAATTTTGAGGAAGAAGAAGTTTTGGAACTGCGAAGCTGAGCGCAGTTCAGCTAAAGTATTTTTGGTACAGGTTTTTGTGATGCTACGAAGCTGCGCGTAGCGCAGCATCGGAAGAGCTGCGAAGATCAGTGCTATGAGGAGGAAGTGCTACAATGTGTCCAGTCTACGTAGATCTAGCAAGGAAGAGTGTTGGACAAAAGATGGCACGTGTTCCGGTTAGACCGTCGGCGGTCTATTTTTGGTAAAGATGCTCCAAGAGTGTCAAGCGACGGGTAGGAGCAAATCGGGAAGAAAGCGATTGGTCGCACACGCGAAAGATACTACTACTTGAACCTGTCGCATAAGACCGTTAGAGGAAGAATGGCTCGGTGAAAGCAACATGTTGGCATGTGCACAACAGGAAGGCCAATAGCAACATGAAGCATGCATGGAAGACCACCATGATGGAATATTTGCTACCAGGAGCCAGCAGTCCGGGTTTGGAGAAACTGTGACAGTTTTGTAAACCTAAGGGTTTTTGCCTGCAGATTGTAAACACATGACCTACGGGCATGATTTATAAGAAGGCATATTTTGCATGGGAAAGGGTTACTCTTCGTTGTTGGGTTATTGAATACCCGTCATTTTGGTTAAGCTTTGAATATTGTTGCATATTTTAAGCTTAATTCTATTATAAAGACTCTGCAAGCTGAGTGCGCAGAGATCTAGTTGAGAGAAGAGAGTTTGCAACTAAGTGCGCAGACAAAGAACTATTGTACCCTTCCTAAAGACTAATATAACAACAGTTCGTGTGGACGTATCCTCCATCCGGGGGGTGAACCATGTTAAATACTATGTAGTGTGATTGTTGTGTTTCTGCATTTGCTTATTTTCCTACTTCAAATGTCTGGATTCTCATTTATAAGTTGTTTGTTAATTCTTTTAGATGTATTTGCCATAGAGCAAAGATGGGAATAATATGTTAAGTCTTACATGAATAGATGAATGATGAATGCGCAGTATTCTAAGTTGGTGGGAATATCAGTTTATTGAATAATCACAAGTATACGTAATGTTCAGATTGTATAACCTTTCATCACGCAGCACTGGGTGCACGCAGCAGTGTATGTTTTGTCTACTTGCATTTGCTAGAAGGCTAACTAATCTAAGTCAGTAGATGACTGAATGTGTGATAGAGTAAAATCTCTATTATTGGTTAAGCTTGGAGAAGGAAGCGTATAACTCTGTTGCGCTGTCCTATTAATTGTATCCTTCCCGAACCCCGCAGCCCTTGGGTGCGCGGGTTGTGCAATGGTTAGTTTGTAGAAGTGTGGACTGCGACATAGTATATTGTCGTGCAGTCCCCAGTTCGTAGTGCAAGTCTGATCGTGCACTGCATAGTAGCCTGTCCGAACAACTCATCACTTCACTGTGGAAACCTGATTCCACAGTGCCCCCATAGCTACACCTCAGCCTGTTCGCAAGCTATTGCCAAAAGGGCTGGTGAGAAGGGGTTTGGTTGGTTAAGTGAAACCACGAAGAACCTAGGTCTACATTGGAAAACCTCTAGATCAGTTTGTAATCCAACTAGTATTTGGAAGAAGAAATCGATATGAAACAACCATAAGTTTTTATAGGAAAGAGAAGGAAAGAGCTAGTTTGGAAGTTAAATATGTCCCTTTGTGGTCTAAAACAATCTCTTAGGATGTGGTATAAGAAGTTCTACACATACATCCTTAGAATTAGCTTTATGTGAAACAAGGATGATCATTGTCTATATTCCAAGTATTTTGGAAACCATTTCATTAATATAATGTTGTATGTCATTGACATGTCATTGATCAGAAATAACATGAATATCATCAAGGGGGTGAAATCATAATTATCCTCCAAAATTTATACAGAGGATCTTGGTACTACTAACTTCATATCAGGATGGAGATTGAAAGAGATTCCACAAACATAAAAATATGATTGAACCAAATAAAATATGTTGAGAAGATATTGTAGAGGTTGTCATATGCAAGAATGTAAACCAGTCAAGGTCCTTACTCACATAGGTCTAAATTTAAATGTAGAATAGAGTCCCAAGACATAGGAACGTGAATAAGACACGTCACTATTTCCCTATGCTAGTGATATTCGTAACTTGATGTATACAATGGTATTTATCATACATAACATTGTATATGTAGTGGGATTTTTAAGCAAATATATGTCAAAATTAACCAGGGAAGAAGCATTGGACCATTGTAAAGAGGGTCTTCATGTATTTATGTCGAACTATAGATTATGTAATATGCTACAAAGGAAGACTTGGAATGGATAGAACATTATATGAACATGAAGTTGTTAATGTAGAATGGCTTGGATATTTTGATCACATAAGATGTACAAATGGTTATATGCTTAACCTATTTGGAGCATCTATCAAATGGATGAGAAAGATACAGGACCTAGTTGCACTCTCAACTATAGAAGTTGAAAACATGGCAGCCATCCATGCAAGTAAAGAAGTTATATGGTTATAGATGTTGTGTTCAAGTCTTGGGTTTATACAAAAATTTGTAAGTTTAGATTGCAACAATCAAAATTCAAACCTTTTGGTAAGGAACCATGCTTATGATTCCAAAACCAAGGATATTGATGTGCAATACCACATTGTGAGATATATGGTTGAAGATAAGAAGGTGTTGTTGGATAAGGTTGATGCCTTGAAGAATGTTGTAGACTCGTATACAAAGTTTGTTAGTGCTGAGAGTTTCCTTCGGTGTATAGGATCCATGGGAATTACTAACCTAAACTTATGACCTTATAAATATGTGGCCCATAGTTTGCAAACAAAGCAACACAGAGAAGCTTAGGTATGCGTTATATTATTTTCATGAGAGTTGCACCCAAATCATATCCCTTTCAATAAAGTCCTTCTTTTCTTTTTGTATGTGTTGGGTGTAGCAAGGGGAGATATAGGGGGCACACTTAACCCCTCCCATGCCGAGGGTTTGAAGAAGCCCCCATGGAGTGATTATCAACTAGGGGCATTAGCCCCAAGGAGACAAAGTTTAGGGCAACAACTTGAAATTATTATTTTTTTGGCATATTTTCATGTTGTTGTCTAAATTTGTAATATAATCTTGGTTAAGAGATTGGGGATATAATCTAATCCAAGTAAATGGATTGGGGTTTTGAATGTTGCAAAATACCTAAATATTGTATCAGGAATGATTAAGTGGATAACCTCGACTCTAAATTTGGTTAGTTTTTTGGGCTCTAAATTTGGTTACTGTTCTCGAATTTCCATAGTCAATATTGATGTAATGTATGTACACAATTATTTAATTTCTATTTTAATTAAAAAATATTAGGGTCAGTGCAAGCTAATGAGGGTCACTTTTGGCGCGTTAGATGCAATAGAAAACTGAAAAAGCAAGCATCCCTCAACTTACTTGGATTTTTTGAGCTAGTTACGCAAAATATCTTGCATTGAGTAAAAAAGATGAAATGTAGGAAATTGAATCATGTTTCCGAATATATAACTTTTATGTATTGAAAATTTGCATAGCTATGTCAAGTTTCATTTTTCCTAACATACACTTTTTATTTTTCAAGCAATTGATAAGGTATATGTTTTTGTGGGTTGAGCCTTTGAGGGCCTAAATGATGGAATCAAGCTACAAAAATCAGCATGCATGTAGAGAACACACAGCACTTGTGCGCCATTATTTTTCGAAATTAAATTAGTAATTTTATAATTTTTTTATAATTGTGTAAGTGATCAAACCTCGAAAATAGTACCTCTTTTGTGGGTAGAGCCTTTGAAGGTCTCAATGTAGAAATCTTGAAATGGGTTTTTCATAGAACGTGGAGGTTAGTGTCCTCTTGTGCACCATACAATTGTTTTTTTAAATGATCGAGAATTGAAAAAGTTATGGAAGAAACACTAACAATGTGTTTCACGAGTTAAGGAAGTAGGACAGAAAAGAAATTGAAAGAAAATAGGAAAAATTAATATTTCAAAATAAAAGTTACATATTTGGAATCTACAGAAAAAATGCTATTTGTGTCTAAGATTTCGTCAAAAATGACTGTGTGTAGCATATTGTAACAAGTGGCCAAGCACGGGCTTCTCTAGAAACTGGAGGAAATACCCAATTAGCTTTGGTTTTTCATTAACATAGCATAGGTTTGGAATTACCAAAGCAAACTCCAAAGCATACACATAGGATTATTGTTGACATGAGAGCAAGTGACTCGGCTTGGTTTAGGATCTACAAAACATGAGCATGTTCTATTTAAATTCAAAAATATTGTCGCACTTTTAGATTTACATAATGCGCTCACATTATATAACTACATAACACGTACGCGTTATATAACTACATAACGCATATGCATTATATAGTTCCAAAACGTGCTCACGTTATGTAATCCATAAAATACATGTTTAATACTTGAGAAAGAGGGGGTGTGGAAGACTCAAGGGAATTTTTGTTTAATATTTGAGAAGGGGTGGGGAAGGGTCAAGGGAATCTATGGTTAATATTTAATAGGAGTGGGGAAGGGTCAAGGGCTTAGAAGGATGTTGGAAGCTTGAGTGGGGAGAGATGAAGGGAATGAGAACATGATGGGCTACAGGGGGTGAAGGGAAGCGAAGCTTGAGAGCACTATTAGGAGTAGAATAGGTTCTGAAGAGGTATAGGGTTAGAAGTTGAAAGTGAGACTTGAGTGACAAGGGGGAATGGATGGAGGCAAGGGGGATGTGAGAGAGAAATAAAGAATACAAGGGGGGGAGACATAGAGTGAGGGAGGGAGAGGGACAATGGGGAGGAATGGATTTAGAGGGAGTGAGAGATAGATGGGGATAGAATGAAATAAAGAGATAGGAAGGGAGGGACAGAAAGTGTTGGTGGGAGACATGCAGGGAGTGGTGGCGATGGAGGGAGAGAGAGAGAGAGAGAGAGAGAGAGAGAGAGAGAATATGAGAGGAGGGGGAAGGGACATAAAGTGTGTGAGAGAGAGGGAGTGATGGAGAGATTGGGATAGGTTGAGGGAAAGATAACATGAGGGAGGGATAGAAGGTGAGAGAGAGATAGGCGATGAGAGAGGGAGGGAGAGAAGGTAGGGTGAGGGATGGAGGGAGAAAGGTGGAGACAGATATTGATGGAGGGGGGATGGGTTTGAGAATGGAAAGGGACATAATGTGTGTGTGTGTGTGTGCATGTGTGTTTGAGAGAGAGAGAGAGAGAGATTGATGGTTGGGGAGAGAGAGACTAGAGGGAGTTGTGAGCGACAAAGAAAGTGGGAGGTTGTGTGTGTGTGTGTGTGTGATAGGGAAGGAGGAATCAGTGGGGTGGAAGGGACGAAGATGGTGTAAGGGAGAGAAAGAGACATAGAGGGAGGGAGGTAAAGGGAGTGAGGTACATAACCAGGGATAGATCTAGAGAAAGAGATAGGGAGGGAGGGATACAAGGTGAGATAGAGAGGGAAAGGGGGAGGGATAAAGGCACATAGGGTTTGTGATTAAGGACGAACAAAGGGAGAGAGTTCTATAGGGACTTGGATATTTACGAATATATACATAAGGTGGATACCCTCCTTGTCATCATCTTCATCACCATCACCATATTCATCATCATCACCATCATCATCATCATCATCATATTCATCATCATTGTCATCTCCAGGTTCCGCATTAACATCTCCGTAATCATCATCTTCTTCATCTTTATCATCTTCATCATCATCTTCATCACCATCACCATCATCATGAACATCTTCATCACCATAAACATCTTCATCATCATTGTCATCTCCCCCTTCCTCATCAACATCTCCATCATCATCATCTTCTTCATCATCATCATCATCATCATCATCATCATCATCATCTTCATCACCAACACCATCATCATCAACATCTTCATCATCACCACCACCATCATCATCATCATCAACATCTTCATCATCATTTTCATCTCTAGGTTCTCCATCAACATCTCCATCATCACCATATTATTCATCAGCATCATCTTCATGACCATCATCGTCATCATCAACATCTTCATCATCATCACCATCATCATCATCATCATATTCCTCATCAAATCAACATCTCCATCACAATCATCATGATCTTTTGAACATCATCATGATCATCATCTAAACATCACCATCACCTTCATCATCAACATCTTCATCATCATCACCATCAACATCATCATCAAAATCTTCATTGTCATCACCATCACCACCACCATCACCATCACCATCTTCATCATCATTGCCATCTCTAGGTTCCCCATCAACACAACATCTCCATCATCATCATCTTCTTCATCATCATCATCTTCATCACCATCATCATTATCATCAACATCTTCATCATCATCACCATCATCTTCATCATCTTCCTCATCAGATCAACATCTCCATCATGTCACCATCATCTTCATCATCATCATCATCATCATTATCCAAACATCACCATCACCATCATCATCAACATCTTCATCATCATTACCAGCACCATCATCATCGACATCTTCATCGTCATCACCATCATCATTGGCATCTGTAGGTTCCTCATCAACATCTCCATCATCATCATCTTCATCACCATCATCATCATCATCGTTGGCATTTGTAGGTTCCTCATCAACATATCCATCATCGTCATCTTCTCCATTATCATCACCATCATCACCATCATGATCTTCTGAACATCATCATGATCATCATCTAAACATCACCATCACCATCATAGTCAACATCTTCATCATCATCACCATCAACATAATCATCAAAATCTTCGTTGTCATCACCATCACCATCACCATCACCATCTTCATCATCATTGTCATCTGTAGGTTCCCCATCAACACAACATCTCCATCATCATCATCTTCTTCTTCTTCATCATCATCTTCATCACCATCATCATCATCATCAACATCTTCATCATCATCACCATCATCTTCCTCATCACATCAGCATCTCCATCATGTCACCATCATCTTCATCATCATCATCATCATCCAAACATCACCATCACCATCATCATCAACATCTTCATCATCATTACCAGCACCATCATCATCAACATCTTCATCATCATCACCATCATCATTGGCATATGTAGGTTCATCATCAAAATCTCCATCATCATCATCATCATTGGCATCTGTAGGTTCCTCATCAACATATCCATCATCGTCATCTTCTCCATCATCATCACAATCATCACCATCATGATCTTCTGAACATCATCATGATCATCATCTAAACATCATCATCACCATCATCGTCAACATCTTCATCATCATCAACATCAGCATCATCATCAAAATCTTCATCGTCATCCACCATCACCATCACCATCTTCATCATCATTGTCATCTCTAGGTTCCCCATCAACACAACATCTCCATCATCGTCATCTTCTTCATCACCATCATCATCATCATCAACATCTTCATCATCATCACCATCATCTTCATCATCTTCCTCATCAGATCAACATCTCCATCATGTCACCATCATCTTCATCATCATCATCATCATAATCATCATCCAAACATCACCATCACCATCATCATCAACATCTTCATCATCATTACCAGCACCATCATCATCGACATATTCATCGTCATCACCATCATCATTGGCATCTGTAGGTTCCTCATCAACATCTCCATCATCATCATCTTCATCACCATCATCATCATCATCATTGGCATCTGTAGGTACCTCATCAACATATCCATCATTGTCATCTTCTCCATCATCATCACCATCATCACCATCATGATCTTCTGAACATCATCATGATCATCATCTAAACATCACCTGTTAAAATTTGAGCATTAATTCACAATACTCTTGGATCTTTACTGAAATAATAACATATACAGTATATCAATGCATAACAATCACAATAAGCATGACAAGCATCACAAGAATCAAAAGCATGAGAGACAAGAGACACAGAGTTTCCATCGGGGAAAGCCTAAGGTGAAAAACCCCACAACTTCCTCAGAGATAGAGAGAGCAATGGCTCAACCAAAGTACAATCAAAATACACTTGAGATAGTCTCCTAGAGTAGATGATCCTCCTCCTCACTAGTGTGCCACTTTCTGAGTGAGAGAAGTGTGTCTTTCCGAATGATACAAATAGAGATCTCCCGATCTCTATTTATACTTAACCTATTTTCCTAGTGACCTTATGGGGCCGACTTGTCTGTCTAGATACATCCACAATATAATATATATTTTAGGGCCGACCCCACACATGGTGGTCTAATAACCCCTCGGCAAGTACACACACTTGTGACACTTGTCAATCCACATGATGACACTTCCTTATAAAGGAATAACACATCTCTTATAAGGGTACAATAAATATATATGAAATACATAGATGAAATACATTCCGCAGTTACATATACATCAACACTCCCTCTTAACTAGGAAGGTATTTCTCGACACAGTTTTGCTAGACAAGTCTTCTTCTCGGGATCATCGTCATTGATGCATCGTCATCATCATCATCATTGCTACTGCTATCTCAACCAATCTCTGACTCTACTCGTCATAGGAAGTTCTACAGAGCCAGTCCTTTTTCATACTGGATGTAGGCCCACCACCTGCAGGTCTTCATCATCTGTGCAAACGGTCTGATAGAGGTGGCCTCTCAGGACTAATTTTATGTGCGGATGCAATACCGGAAAGAGTATCCCAGGAACATTTATGTGCCTAAGCATGACCGGAAAGATCTCCCAGGACTGATTACATGCATCTCCTCCATAATACCTTTAAAGAGCATCCCAGGAACATTTATGTGCCACAGCACGACTGGAAAGATCTCTAAGGAGCATCCTAGGAGTTATTACAAGCATACAGCTCAACCTCTCGAATCTCTAGGACTGATTACATGTGGACAGACAAAACCTTTAAAGATAATCCCAGGAACATTTATGTGTCGCATCACGACCGGCAAGATCTCTAAAGAGCATCCCAAGACTAATTATGAGCACACAGCTCAACCTCTCGAATCTCCAGGACTGATTAGATGTCTCTGTAGTAATACCTCATCCCAGGACTAATTACGATCACATAGCTCAACCTATCGGATATCTGAGGACTGATTACATACTACATAGCAATACTAGAAAGAGTACCCCAAGAACATTTATGTGCCACAGCATGGCTGGCAAGATCTCCCAGGACTGATTAAATGCTATTTGCACAACCTACCACATATCATCTCTGACCTCCAAGTATCAACCTGATACTCATGATCCAACGGATCATCATCTCACGAGGCATCATCCTGATGCCCATGATCATACAGATCATCATCACTTGTACCATCCTAGTACATATCATCTGGAGCAACATCTTGAAGCTCGTCATCATGATCAACCTGATCATACAATGCATCCACCTAATGCACACCAAGTATCTACCTAATACATATCATCATACATGATCCACCTGATCATATAGTGTATCCACCTGATACAAATACAAATATGTGATACATATCAACATACATGATCTACCTGATCATACAATGTATCCACCTGATACAGATACATGGTCCAAGCATCCAACATGATGCATATACAAATACATACAAATGATCCAACCGATCATATCCAGCATCCAACATGATGCGTACATACATATAAATGATCCAACTGATCATATCCAGCATCAACACGATGCGTACATACATACAAATATAAATGATCCAACTGATCATATCCAGCATCAACACGATGCGTACATACATACAAATATAAATGATCCAACTGATCATATCCAGCATCAACACGATACATACATACATACAAATATAAATGATCCAACTGATCATATCCAGCATCCAACATGACGCATATACAGAGCAGTAACTGGAGCATCGTCCTGATACTCATCATCCAGCGCTTACATCCACAACCATGTGAAGGATCCTCCTTCCAACATGCTTGGGATGGCTTCAGCAAATGTGTCCATCACTTTTTCCTCGAACTGTCGTCGATCTGAAGAACACCAATCCTCTCCCTGAAGTACTCGAACTTCACCCTAGCTAGTGGCTTCGTCAACACATCTGCAATCTACTCGTCCGTCACAACATACAGGAGCTTCATGGCTCCTCTCTACACCATATCCCTGAGATAGTGATATTTGATTTCTATGTGTTTCGACTTGTCATGAAACACTAGGTTCTCAGATAGCTTTGCACAACTCTAGTTATCACAGAATATACCAGTAGCATCCAATGGGAGATCAAATAAATCAGACAGTAGCTTCCGTAGCCATACTGCCTCAAAACTAGCTGAATAGGCTGCAACATACTCTGCCTCAGCTATACTCAGTGCTATGCAGGACTGCTTCCTACTGAACCAAGAGATCACACCTGATCCCATACTGAAGCAGCACCCAGATGTGCTCTTCCTATCTGCACCACTGCTAGTGCAATCTGAATCAACATAACACTGCAGGTTAAAATTTTGATTCAATTCATACTTGAGCCCATAATCCACTGTACCCTTCAGGTACCTCAGAACATGCTTTACAGCAACCAGATGAACACTCCTCGGATCCATTAAGAACTGGCTCAATGTGTTCACTGCAAATCAAATATCTAGTCTCGTGTTCGTCAGGTACATCAAGGACCCAATCCTCTGACGATACATAGAGACATCAACCGGCTTAGATGAAGCATCACATAGAAGCTTTAGATTCGATGCCATGGGTGTGGCCATGGCCTTGCAATCCATCATCCCAAATCTCTTCAGAATATCTACTGTGTACTTCCCTTGACCAAGGAAGATCCCACCTGAATTCTACCACACCTCCATACCTAGGAAATAATGCATCATTCCCAAATCTTTCATATCGAACTCAGCAGCAAGCTTCCTCTTAGTATCTGTAATCAATCTGTCATCTCCTGTTACAAATAAGTCATCCACATATAGGAGTAGAATCACAGGATTCCCTTCCTCAACCTTGTAGTAGAGGCTGGAATCCACTTTACTCTTGGTAAAGCCCAAGCTAGATAGGAAACTATCCATCCTACCATACCAAGTTCTGGGAGCTTGCTTCAATCCATACAAGGCTTTCTTCAATCTGCACACATATGACTCCCTGTCGTGTATTTCAAAACCGAGTGGCTGCTCCACGTATACTTCCTCTTCAACTACACCATTCAAGAAAGCAGTCTTGACATCCATCTGGTGTATTTTCCATTTCATTGCTGCAGCCAGGGCAAGTACTGTTTTGATGGAAGTATACCTGGCTATAGGTGAAAAAGTGTATTCATAATCTATTCCCTCTTTCTGAGAGAATCCACGAGCTACGAATTTTGCTTTGTATTTATCTACACTGCCATCTGCAGCATGCTTGATTTGTAGATCCATTTGGAAGTCACAACAGACTTCTCTTTAGGTCTTGGGACAACATCCCAAACATCATTCTTCATTATTGATTGGTATTCCTCAACCATGGCATCCTTCCATTCTTTCTTTTCCGCTGCTTCTTCATAATTGGAAGGTTCTTTGTTCATAATGTCACAGAGTAAATCAACATAGCTGTTATGTGATCTGGTTGTCTTCTATGCTCTGTGTTCTTCTTCTGGAATGCCAAATCTTTCTGCATCTTGAATGAGTTCTCTAGCCCATGCAGGTTTCCTCTTGTGAGAGTTATCCTCATGGGGTGGATCTATAGGTTCTTGTGGATCTTCAAACTCACGAACAACTTCTAGAATTGCTTCAGTCATGGTAGTGTCTTGAAATCTAGTTTCCTTAGGTTCTTCATAAACTTCGATAGGTTCCTTCATTGATTTGATGAATGTTGAGTTTTCATCAAATGTTACATCCCTGCTGACATCAATCTTCTTGAACCTTGGAAAGTATATTCTGTAAGCCTTCGAGCTTTCACTGTAACCCACAAAGATACACTTCTTTCCTGAAGGATCTAGTTTGGTCCTCTTTTCCTTTGGGACATGAGTGTATACTAGACAACCAAATATTCTGAGATGGCTGACTTCAGGTTTCTTACCAGAAAAGACCTCTTCTGGTGTCTTGTTGTCCAATATCTTGTGGGGTGTTTTGTTCTGCACATATACAACTGTTCTAGCTGCTTCTTCCCATAGATGCATAGGCAGATCCTGGTCATGCAGCATTGCCCTTGTTGCTTCCATGATTGTTTTGTTCTTCCTTTCTGCAACTCCATTCTGTTGAGGATTATAAGGAGCAGTCAACTCCCTCTTAATCCCTGATTCATTGCAGAGCTTCTTGAAGTCACCTGAGGTGAATTCTCCACCATTGACGGATCTGAATGTTTTGATCTTTTTGTCAGTTTGATTCTCCATCAAGGTTTTGAGTTCCTTGAACTTATCAAACACCTCATCTTTGTTTTTCAAGAAGTATACCCAAGTCTTCCTGGAGAAGTCATCAATAAATGAGGCATATTAAACATACCCACTTAGAGAACTGGATGACATAGGACCACATACATCTGAGTGGATGATTTCCAGGATATCTTTTGCCTTGCTTTCACTGCTTGGGAAAGCCTTCTTAATATTCTTACCTTTTGCACATCCTTTGCAAACACCTTCATGTTTGGTCTTGATTTTAGGAAGACCCTCTACAACCTTACCTACAATTGGAAGTTCCCTATAGTGCATATGAGCAAGTCTTCTATGCCAAAGTTCACTTGGCTCCATGGATTCATGCACCATGGCATGTTTAGGTTTTCCTTTTAATTTATACAAACCTCCCTCTTTCTCTCCAATCACAACTGCATCATCTATGGTCTTTCCCTTTGGCCACATTAGGACTTGGCCATCCACAAATGCAACCCTCATACCTTTTGTATCCAATGCAGAGATGGAGAGTAAGTTCTTCTTGAGCCCAGGTACATACAGGACTTCTTTCATCTTCAAAGATTTTCCAGAATCTAGGTTGTAGGAGGCTTCACCACTTCCTTTGATGGGATATTGATAATCATCCCCAAGTTTCACTTTATGGGGTGATTCATGTTCAGATATATTTACAAAGGATTCTTTAAACCCAGTCATGTGTTTGGAAGCCCCACTGTCAATTAACCAATCATTACAACCATGGGAGATAGTACCTGTGAGAGCAGAGATTAGAACATACTCTTCTTCACTTGATGAGTCATCATTACTATCATCACTTTCTACCCTAGCCTTCTTCTTTAAAGGTTCATCATCTTCGGTAGCATGAGCATGGTACCTTCTTTTGTTACCCTTCTTCTTCTTGCTGGAGTTGTTGTTGTTGTGTTTGTCCCTTTTGTTCTTGGGACATTCTGAAGCAAAGTGACCCTTCTTGTTACAAGTGAAACACTTTAGATCTTTCTTGTCTTTGTGAAAATGATGAGAAGATTTCTTCTTGTGATGGGATGGATCCCTCTTGAACTTTCCCTTCTTAGTGTGAGCTATGAGAGCTTGATCTTCATTTCCCATGTTCTCTTCTCTTGCCACAAGCCTTGCTTCTTATTGAGAACATTCCTCCCATAATCTGCTGAAGGAGATTAACTTCTTTCTGGCACAGATCCCCTAGATAAAAGAGTCCCATGACCTAGGTAGGCCATTCAAAGTAGTCATAACAATTTCACCATTCTCCACCATTTCATCTACAACTTTAAGTTTTTCCTTGATCTGAGAGACCTTGGAGAAATAGGATTGAATGGTTTCTCCATTCGACATCTTGACCCCTTTCAATTGATTCCGCAGGGTCATCTTCCGATTTATGTTCTTTCCTTCAAATAGCTTGGTCAAAGAGTCAAACATAGCCTTGGGTGTCTTTAGAGAAGACACATGGGGTATGAGATGGTCTTTGATAGAATCAACAATGATTCTCTTTGCCTTGACCAAGTTCTTCTTATGCAATACCTTATCCTCTTCATCCTCTAGGATAGGGATGTCTTCTTTTATATATGAGTCCAACTCATTCTCTTCCAAGATTAACCAGATCCTATACTTCCAAGCTTAGAAGTTATCAGCCCCTTCAAGCTTATCCTCAAGCTTGGTGTGGTGAGACATCTTAAAGAGTAATTCAAATGAAATAGAAAAGATTTAGGTCTTACCACTTGAAATGCTAAAAACTGGATCTGGTCCCGGATTAGGGTTTGTAAAAAAAAACCTAAAAATTAAAAATGTGAGTTTCAACTTTCTGAAAGGATAAAAAGATGCGCCTTGATGAGCTGATCAACCTGGTGTATTCAAAATTTGAGATCAGCAAAGCTTTACCCTTCAGATTTGCCTTTTTGTCCTCCTGGATTCACTAGGGAGAGCCCTGAATTAGGGTTTTGCATTTCCTGAAGATCTACCCAGCCAAAAATCTTGATCCAAAGCTCTACACTTTGATTTTTTCAAGGAGCTTCCAGCTATGGCTTCAGATTTCAGAAATTCCTATTTTTGTGAAAACCCTAATTTTTAGGGCCAAATCTGAAAATGCTTAGAATTGAATTTTGATTGTACAGATAGATTCTCCTTGATGAGTAGAATCAATCTACTATACTGCTTTTCCAAAAATTGTGGAGAGAAACCCAATAAACAAGAAACTCAAGTTTTTGTCACTGCAAAATGTCTTCTTCTCAGGTTAGCTCTGATACCATGTTAACATTTGAGCATTAATTCACAATACTCTTGGATCTTTATTGAGAGAATAACATATACAGTATATCAATGCATAACAATCACAATAAGCATGACAAGCATCACAAGAATCAAAAGCATGAGAGACAAGAGACACAAAGTTTCCATGGGAAAAACCCTAAGGTGAAGAACCCCACAACTTCCTCAGAGATAGAGAGAGCAATGGGTCAACCAAAGTACAACCAAAATACACTTGAGATAGTCTCCTAGAGCAAATTATCCTCCTCCTCACTAGTGCGCCACTTTCTAAGTGAGAGAAGTGTGTCTTTCCGAATGATACAAATAGAGATCTCGCGATCTCTATTTATACTTAACCTGTTTGCCCAGTGACCTTATGGGGCTGACTTGTCTATATAGATACATCCACAATATAATATATATTTTAGGGCCGACCTCACACATGGTGGTCTAATAGCCCATCGGAAAGTACACACATTTGTGACACTTGTCAATCCACATGACGACACTTCCTTATAGAAGAATAACGCATCTCTTATAAGGGTACAATAAATATATATGAAATACATAGATGAAATACATTCTGAAGTTACATATACATCAACATCACCATCACCACCATCATCAACATCTTCATCATCATCACCATCAGCATCATCATCAAAATCTTCATCATCATCACCATCACCATCACCATCACCATCTTCATCATCATTGTCATCTCTAGGTTCCCCATCAACACAACATCTCCATCATCATCATCTTCTTCATCATCATCATCTTCATCACCATCATCATCATCATCAACATCTTCATCATCATCACCATCATCATGATCATCTTCCTCATCAGATCAACATCTCCATCATGTCACCACCACCACCATCATCATCATCATCACCCGAACATCACCATCACCATCATCATCAACATCTTCATTGTCATCGCCATCATCTTCATGAACATCATCATCTTTATCATCTTCATCTGCATCATGATCATCTTCATTGTCATCACCCTCCTCCTCATCATCATGTTGTGCACTTATGCACTTAGGGATTAATTTTTAGAAGAGGGTCTAAAGGCCTTTATGGGGGAGGGACTCTAGGAACAAAGTAAGACAGAGAGGGCAGGGGAGAGGGATAAAGGCATAGAGGGTTATTGATTAAGGGAGAAGAAGGGAGAGAGTGCCATAGGGAGGGATAATGATGAAGATAAAGAGAAGGTGAAGAGATGGAGAGTGGGGTGGTAGGGACATGGCCAGAGTAAGGGAGAGAAAGAAACATGAAAGAAACATGTAGGGAGGGATGTAGGGAGAATGAGGGACATATATTTAGAAAGAGATAGGGGGTATCTAGGGATTATTGGGAGAGAGCTAGGGGGTATTAAAGTATACAAAACATTTGTCCGCACACTAAAAACATTTGTTTTGTATGTAACCATATAAAATATTTGTTTTCTTTTGATTTTGTTCGTTGCCCTAGCCGTGGACCTAACCTATTTATTGTGCTTGACAATATCGTGTACTCGTTTTTACACTTCATATCATGCACGCATTTTAGCTTTATATAAAGCGTGTGCATTTTGTAACTCTATAAATAGTGGACTATCCCTGTCCGAGAGCAACTTCAGTCTGTCCGAGCCAAAACAACACTCCCGTGATTTTTCGAACAACACGAGCCCGCCATTTGAAATTCTCACATTCTACACCATCTCCATCATTATTTTTTTTATGCAGGTGTAGAATTGAGGACATCTTTCATGGTTTCTCAGTGTGATGTTGGGTTATATGGCCATATTTGAAGAAGATAATCAACAAGCTTGAAGAATCTCCAATTGAATAATACCAAAGATAAGGTCTTTGAAAGATTCATTTGGCCTATATTTGAGGAGCACACAAGATAAGATATCAAGCTTCAAGACCATTTCATGGTGATGGTGGATATACATAAGTGTACAAGAGAATCAAAGAGCCCAAACAATTTATGATTTAAATTCCATTTGCTTATTATTGAAGAGCTTGTAATTGAGGAGCGACAAAAACAAACTATATTGAATTGATCATTGTAGTGATGGGGAATGCACGTAACTGAGTAAACAAATCAACAAGGAAGAAGAGACCTCAAGAATTCATTGAATAAGAGAAATAAAAGAAAAGAATATACATGATGAATCGGAGGCTTTCTTTGGAAACTAATCCGAATCCAATTGTAGAGGATACCACGGTTCATCCTATTAATCGACGACAAGAGGGACCTTCAATTTCCACAATAGTTGTTGAACAAGCACCCCATGGAAGTAATCAAGAATCAAAACGTAGGTGCTCATTAGGGGATGTTTCAATTCCCACTTCAAGTCAAAGTGATAAGTTACCATCTCAAGATGAAGCTCATGAAGAGACACAAAATTTGCTATCCGAATGTGGTTATACAAGCGATGAAGTCAGAGAGGCATTGGACATTTCGCCTACTGTTGAAGAAGAGAATGTTATCCAGACCATCGATGAGGATGTTGGACTTCCACCATCCAACTACCAAGAAGAGAATGAAGGACACCAAGCTACTACTGAAATGCCAGAGCGTTTCGGTGATGTGCTACATTGTAGAATTCCAACCCCCTTACCTCCATTAGTAAGCACACGTCGAAGAACTCCGAAGCGTATACAAGTTGATCAAAGTCTCATCAATTCTATTGAAGGTATGCTATCTAAACTTAGTATTGCTTATAAAACTCAACAAATACTTGATACATATTTTGTTTCTAAATGTGATGGAGATAAATGTAGATTATTTTTATCATTGTTAAAATCTAGGAGCATGAATGTTGTTAGGAAAAAGTTAGGGATAAAGATGATAAAGAATTCTGAACCAAGTTCTCATATAGTTAAAAGCCTAGTAGATGCATTTGGTAAAATTGGTAAGAACACACGTTCAAAGGACCGCAATGCTGCTCATCGTGTGTTGTCACAAGCAATTGCAAATAAGAACACTAGGGTCCTTGGTATTCTCAGGCCTACATATGAACTAGTTAATTTGAATGTAAAAACCCTCCATAGGTATTCTATTAGAAGAGAACATCTTGACACAACTGATCAGACAGATTTTTGGGCCTTTGTTGGTCGGTTGCCACTTCGTGACATGAAGCTAGTTGATGCAGTAAAGGGACTAGTGCACAGTTTTTGGCATGATCACACAAGGCCTTCTTCAAACCGAAAGGATGTACTAAAACAGAGAATGGGTTCAAAGGATTGTGAACCACATACTAAGCATCTTCTTGATATAATAGAAATAGAACTTTACGAGAAATTTAGGATAGAGCATAGACAATTGAACTTGGGGAAAAGATATTTTGAGAAATGTAAGCCATGGTATGTTAGAATAAATACTCTTCGTAACACTTGTTGTTGTAGATACCATGTAGAATATGAATATTACTATGAAACATTTTTGTACATTCATCGTGTGTTGCATACTAACCATCTGCAGGATTGCTCCATGACAATACCACCGACTTCATCAAGAGAATTCATTCATAGCATCATGTGCAATAGGCCCGAGGGGAAAACATACTATGCAAAATCTTGTTTGGATGGAACATGCTCCAACTGTGCTGGAATGGCATTATTGAGCCAATGTATGCATGAGAATGGAGACAGTGAATTTGGGAAAATGGTTATAGACATGAAAAGTTTCAAATATATCAACTATGAAATAGTCCCAGGGAAAGAAAGCAAAAAAATATAATTGGTGACGTCTCAGGTATGCATTTATATCTATAAAATTATGTTGTAATGGTTACATTTCAATCCTTACTTACAAAAAAACTGACATTGAGATCATTTTGTGTCACCAGGTACAAGTTAGTGACTTCATCAAGGAATTTATTGAAAAGACACATCAATATATTCAGCATGTCCACGTGGCACAATGGCAGGATGAGAAGTTTAGAAATGCGGAGATACATTTCCCCTTGGTACTATACTTTCAGTTGTTGATTTTGCCGAGAACTACACTCTGCAACCTCAAAATGAGATCCAAAGTCAGTATTATCACTTTGAGCAGATTTCCTTGATGGTCCATATCACATATAGGCATGGCCCAAATAGCACTGAAGAGCAAAGAGAAATTCTGAAGGAATATCACTTCTACATAAGTGATGATAGGTGCCACGACTTCCACTATGTACGTCATTGCTTCATCATGTTCTATGATTACTTGAAGGGAAGGAACATATAGATGCATCGACACTAGATTTGGTCTGATGGGTGTGCTAGTCAGTTCAAAAATGCACGCATATTTCAGTGGTTGTGTTCATTGCATAAAAACTACAAAGTGCCACATATGTGGAACTATTTTGAGATTGGGCATGGTAAAGGAGAGCATGATGCATCCGGAGCATGTGTCAAAATAGTCCTATGAAGAGAGGAATTTAAAGTATCTACAGAATCTACTATTCTAAATGCTCAATCTACAGACAGGTGGTGCATGTCAGTAATGGGACAGGAATCAACTATGCGAGTAGAATCCACAAGAAAGAGACATGTGGAGAGATTTTTTTGGGAGGTGGTAGACATAGATCGTTCACATGCATGGGAATGCAAGACTGTGCCTGGGACTCGTGGCTTTCATTCGGTTTGAAGCTCTGATAACCCAGTATTTGAAATTTGGACCAGAAAACTCGCTTGTTTTTGCTCGCCTTGTTGTGATGGTGACTGGGATGGGTGTGAATCATTGGATTGGGTTGATGGATGGGATCGCATATCACTTCCACTTGATCAGTGTGCAATTGTTGAGTTAACTCCATTGGAAGAAGGCCAATCATCTATTTCTGCAGATTTTGATCATGTCTCGGACCTTATACAACCCGGGATGATGCATTTCCTTAACATTTTTTGTTTGTTTATGTAGTCTTCAAATGCACATTAATGGCATTGTATCACACGAAAAATATTTTGATCACATACCTACAATCATATAATGCAGGGCACATATACGCAGTGGTTTCCTCAAAAGATACTGAATGGGGTCGTGATTACTGGTTGGCACACTATATAGATGGAAAGAAAACCCTCATTATGTCCATGACTGACGATGAAAAAAACCACTTCCCAACGGGGTCTATGGTTGTTAAAGGTGAATACCTGACACAGGACAACAATGCAAGAAAGAAGGGTGGATATGTTTATAGGGATTACAAACCAGGTGCAAGTGTGTATCACTTTACCAACTTAATCATTGGCACAAACCTCCAGGTACAAACAATGCCTAGCCGAAATACATCGAAGGTACGCTACTTCTTACCAGATACAGAGCATGAGAGACCAATGGAGACCATCAGTATAAGAGATGAACCGGAGGGCTTGGTTCTATGATAATAGGTGGGATCTAGCATATGAGGTATGTTACATACTTTTAATACTATACTATTTATACTATTTGTAATTGAATATTGATATATGCTCAATTTTCACATGTATGTTTCATATGAATATGTCAATTTTGTGTTCTTGATATGTCAAATTTACGTTTACGTTGTTTATAAATATGTCAAAAGTTCTCTTGTCTGTCAAGTTTATAAATATGCCATTTTTTACATATGATTAGTAAACCCTAAAATTATATTATGTTCATCATGTTGGTTATTGGCTTCACCCAACAAAATTAATTCAATTCATGCTCACTATATTAAAAAGTACACTTATATTAAATTTAATTCATTTCTTGTTAAATATTTCATAATGAATTAGCTATTTGAGAGCACCACCTTGGATCAAGCCATCATCATCAACATCTTCATCATCATCACCATCATCATCATCATGAAAATCTTCATCATGGACCTGCAAAACCCTAGTTTCCAAGATAGACCTGCAAGGTGGCACCTGAGCCACCGGACCGGAGGCGAGGGGCACCCCTAGCACTATTTGGATGTCCTAAATCCAATGGAGTTGACGGTTTGTCGATCCGAGCCACGTTCGTCATTCTATGGCTCGTTCCGTCTCGCATCCGAAAGGCCTTCAGGGACACCTGCTGGATACCTGTCGGGGGCATAGAACTCCAACCGTGCAACAAAACCAGGTATCGGGGAGTCCTGAAGGTGTGTCTAGGAAGGTTTGGGCTGGGAACACTAGCCATACCCACCCAGTGGATGATTTTCCAAAGTTGACCCCTGTGTGCAAAAAATGCACACTCCCAAACTGATCAAAACCCTGGTTTCCAAGATGGACCTGCAAGGTGACACATGGGCCACCGAGCCGGAGGGGAGGGTCACCCCTGGCACTATCCTAGCATGCTAAATCCAATGGAGTCGATGGTTCATCGATCCGAGCCACGATCTTCATTCTATGGCTCGTCCCGTCTCGCTGCCAGAAGGCCTTCAGGGACACCTGCTGGATACCTGCCGGGGGCATAGAACTCCAATCGTGCAACAAAAATGGGTTCCGAGGAGTCCTACAGGTGTATCTAGGCAGGCTCGAGCTGGGAACACTAGCCATACCCGCTCGATGGATGATTTTCCAAAGTTGACCCCTGTGTGCAAAAATTGCACACTCCCACACTGAACAAAACCCTGGTTTCCAAGATGGACCTGCAAGGTGACACATGGGCCACCGAGCTAGAGGGGAGGGGCACCGTTGGTACTATCCCGGTGTGCTGAATCCAACGGATTTGACGGTTCATCAATCCGAGCCATGATTTTCATTCTATGGCTCGTCCCGTCTCGCTGTCAAAAGGCCTTCAGGGACACCTGTTGGATACCTGCTGGGGGCATAGAACTCCAACCGTGCAACAAAACCGGGTTTCGCGGAGTCTTGCAGGTGTGTCTAGGTAGGTTCAGGCTGGGAACACTAGCCATACCCACTCGGTGGATGATTTTCCAAAGTTGACCCCCGTGTGCAAAAATTGCACACTCCCACACTGAACAAAACCCTGGTTTCCAAGATGGACCTGCAAGGTGACACATGGGCCACCGAGCCAGAGGGGAGGGGCACCCCTGGTACTATCCCGGCGTGCTGAATCCAACGGAGTTGACGGTTCATCGATCTGAGCCACGGTCTTCATTCTATGGCTCGTCTCGTCTTGCTACCAGAAGGCCTTCAGGGACACCTGTTGGATACCTGTCGGGGGCATAGAACTCCAACCGTGCAAAAAAATGGGTTTCAAGGAGTCCTGCAGGTGTGTCTTGTCAGGTTCAGGCTGGGAGCACTAGCCATACCTGCCCGGTGGATGATTTTCCAAAGTTGACCCCTGTGTGCAAAAATTGCACACTCCCACACTGAGCAAAACCCTAGTTTACGAAATGAATGCACAATGAAGCCACTATGCCATGGGGAGATGAGGGAGAGGTCCCCCTAGAGGTAATCACATGCCAGGAGACCAACGGATTCTACAGTTCCTCGATCCAACCTCCGGTTTTCGAGTTATGTTGAGTTGCAAGTCGCATGAAAATGTCGTTCAGGGACACTTGGTGAATTTCCGTCCGGGAGCCAAAAAGAAAACGGAGCAACAAGATTGCGTGTCGTTAGCTCCTGCAAGTGTGTGTGGGTAATGCCGATGTGGAAACATTTCCAACACTGGCTCGGGGGAGGGTTTTGCAGAGTTGACCCACCAATGTGAGATTGCATGCAATGAAATTGAGCAAAACCCTAGTTTATGAAATGAATGCACAATGAAGCCACTGAGCCATGGGGAGATGAGGGAGAGGGCCCCCTAGAGGTAATCGTACACCAGGAGACCAATGGAGTCAATGGTTTCTTGATCCGACCTCCTGTCTCTGAGTTATGTCGAGTTGCAAGTCGCATGGAAATGCCGTTGAAGGACACTTGGTGAATTTTCGTCTGGGAGCCAAAAAGAAAACGGAGCAGTAAGATTGCATGCCGTTGGCTCCTGAAAGTGTGTGTGGGAAATGCTGACGTGGGAACACTGCCAACACTAGCTCGGAGGAGGGTTTTGCAGAGTTGACCCACCAATGCGAGATTACATGCAATGAAACTGAGCAAAACCCTAGTTTACGAAATGAATGCACAATGAAGCCACTGGGCCATGGGGAGATGAGGGAGAGGGCCCCCTAGAGGTAATCGCATGCCAAGAGACTAACGGATTCAACGGTTCGTCGATCTGACCTCCGGTTTCCGAGTTATGTCAAATTGCAAGTCGCATGAAAATGTCGTTTAGGGACACTTGGTGAATTTCCGTCCGGGATCCAAAAAGAAAATGGAGCAGCAAGATTGCATGACATTGGCTCCTGCAAGTGTGTGTGGAAAATGCTGACATGGGAACACTACCAACACTGGCTCGGGGGAGGGTTTTGCAGAGTTGACCCACCAATGTGAGATTGCATGTAATGAAACTGAGCAAAACCCTAGTTTACAAAATGAATGCACAATGAAGCCACTAGGCCATGGGGATATGAGGGAGAGGGCCCCCTAGAGGTAATCGCACGCCAGGAGACCAACGGATTCTATAGTTCCTCGATCAAACCTCCATTTTCCGAGTTATGTCGAGTTGCAAGTCGCATGAAAATGTCATTTAGGGACACTTGGTGAATTTCTGTCCGGGAGCCAAAAAGAAAATGGAGCAACAAGATTGCATGCCGTTGGCTCTTGCAAGTGTGTGTGGGCAATGCCAACATGGGAACACTGCCAACACTGGCTCGGGGGAGGGTTTTGCAGAGTTGACCCATCAATGCGAGATTGCATGCAATGAAACTGAGCAAAACCCTAGTTTATGAAATGAATGCACAATGAAGCCACTGGGCCATGGGGAGAAGAGGGAGAGGGCCCCCTAGAGGTAATCGCACGCCAAGAGACCAACGGAGTCGACGGTTCATCGGTCCGATGTCCGATTTCTAGGCTATGTCGAGCTGCAAGTCGCATGAAAATGTTGTTCAGGGACAAGAGACACAACATTTTATCCCGGGAAACCCTCATGGGGAAGAAAACCTAGCAACCTTTCTTAGAATAATTATATGTTTAGAAATCAAGTACAATGAAACCATGAACAAACCCTAACCCTGAAGGGTTTTACCACATGAAAAAACCTTAATGACACATGACAACAAGAGTACTTATCTACATGAATATGACCTCCAAGCCATAAGGATAACCAAGCATATCCTTCCCAACAAACATTATAAGGCACTTTATTTCTCGAATCCCGAGGTAACGTTTGTTCCTTTCACCAATGTTGCTTTGAGCACTTGTATGTAGTTTCTCATATGTAGTGTTGAATCTAATTGTACAATCAAATATTGGCCGTTGATGAAATGTGTAGCATGTATTGCACTTAGTTTTATTAAATTACACTTGAACATTGACTTAACTTGTAATTTAATCATCCAAACTCACAAATTTTAATTACACCTATCCAATTAGTGTGCATGAGTGAGTTCTTTGAAACCTTGAAAAACATTGTATTGCACTTAGTTTGATTAAATTACACGAGCAAGAACTTTGACATAACTTGTAATGATCATCCAAAATCACAAATTTTAATTAGATACCAATTAGTGCATGCATGTAGTGAGTTCGTTGAAACCTTTAAATATAATAGTTTGTTCTTTTGACATAGCGCATTCATGAGTAATAGATAATCCACACAAATCAACACATTAGATTGACACAAGAACACGTGGAAACCGAAGAAAAAATACAAAGTGAAATGTATCATTCATTTATAAGTGAAATGTCAATGTGCATGTCTCTAAAAGTACATGTATCCAAAAGTACATATATATCCAAAAGTATCCAAAAGTGCATGTGTCCAAAAGTACATGTATCCAAAAGTACATATATATCCAAAAGTACATGTATCCAATGAAGTCAATGTACATGTCTCCAAATGTACATGCACAATGAAGTCAATGTACATGTCTCTAAAATTGATTGTATCGAAAAATACATATATATTCAAAAGTATCCAAAAGCACATGTGTCCAAAACTATCCAAAACTATCAAAGCCACATGTATATGTATCTAAATGTACATATATCCCATAAGACACATAAAAACTCAAGCTTCCTCTTGTTCTTTCCTGACGTTGATCGTCTAGGCACATCTCTAGGATCAGAGTTCGTCTTTGGATCCTGCAAATTAAATATCAATTGTTAAATTCAACTAACTATGTACACTAATACATTAGCTCAACAATTAACTCAACAATTATCAACTGGTGCATGGAAAGTGCATGAAACACTTGGTCACTGAAGGACATCTCACCTCAATTGACAAAGGAGATTGCATTTCTTGTGTAGCAGATGGAGCCGTTGGTTGAACATCCAGGATGGTCGAACTAGGGGGGCCAGGAACTACTCCTGCTGGTGGTGGCTACAATGAAAAAATGTTGAAATAGTTAGAAATGCATGAATAAACAATAGACAACAATAATAAACTATGTAAAGATAATGTTGAAATAGTCACATACTTGTGTGTGATCAGTTGCCATTGCAGATGCGGCACTGACTACTGCATCAACCATCGATGCGAGGTTTTCAGTAGAAAACTCGGGTTCCTAATGCAGTAAACATGCAATTCAAACATTAACAAAAATGACTTATGCACTGGATTTCAAGTTAAACAACAAATATCATCGAAGGATATACATTACCATGGTGTGAGTAAGACCATGGTCGTGGGCAGCTGGAGTCTTTCTAGGAGTAGAACACCTCACATACACATGACCCTTGTTCACGAATGGCCTGGCGGGAGACACAAATCCAGGCAATGGTCCAGATGTCTCGGATGGTGCCTACAGTCAACAAGTGTTCATGTAGTCAGACATGCATGATTCAACAAACAAACATGTATTTAAAAAATGTCATTTTTAATTGTTTACCTAGAGCCCAGATGTTTCATCGCACAGTACGACCATGGGTGCTACCTCCACATTACCTTTCCCCAGTGAAGGATCTGCCATCTACAAGTTTAATAATTGTAAATATTAGACTGTAGATAGCATTAGTGAACTAAAATGTAAAGTATGTGGTGTTGATGTATATGTAACTTCGGAATGTATTTCACATATATGTATATTGTATTCCTATAGAGATGGTATTATTCCTCTATAAGGAAGTGTCGTCATTTATATTGTAAGTGTCGTAACTTATACTTGATGGGTTATTAGACCACCTTATTTGGGGTCGGCCCTGTATAAGTCATGTGGGTCAAAGGGTTATTAGACCACCCTATTGGGGGTCGGCCATGTGGGTCAAAGGGTTATTAGACCACCCTATTGGGGGTCGGCCCACTCAGCATTATGTTATGTGGTTAAGTTCGAGCCGACATGAGTTAGGTAAAAAGGCAAGTCAAGTCAAGTATAAATAGAGTGCGGGAGGCACTCTATTTACTCACTCACTTCTCACACATGCTCTCAAGGAGGAGAGGCGCACTTATGGAGGAGGAGGATCTGTTTCTAGGTTATGGTTATCTCTCTTGGTTGGTTGTATCATTGCTCTATCTATCTCTGAGGAAGTTATTGGGGTTTTTCACCTTTATGGTTTTCCCCAAGTAAATCTTTGTGTCTCTTGTGTGCTTGCATTATTGTCTCCATGATTGATATGCTGTAGATATGCTGTACATGTTGTTCTCTCAGTTAAGATCCTAGATCATATTGAAGTAAATTCTGAACATTTAACATGGTATCAGAGCTAGCCTGAAAGAAGGCATGATATGGCATGTATGACACTTGTTGCACTTACGATGCTAGGGCTTGATATAGCAAAAACCAGTCATCGTAGCACTTTCGCTATAAATCCGTTTTGGCAAATTTTTCGGATCTGAAATTGTTACAGGCCGAAGCTAAGATCTCCAGGTACCTTGTATCCAAAGGACAACCTCTAATTCGTTGTACTTTGTGATTTATGATCTGTGCAATATAGGGTTTCTGCCTCTTCCAGATCTGAGTCAAAATCAGGTGACCTTGGGAAAAAGGTCATAACTTGGGCTAGGAAGCTCCAAATGAAATTTAGTAAAAAGTGACAGGTAGTACACAGTCTCTACTATCTCAGAAAACGTTTTCAGAGGCCGAAGTTGAACCAGTGACACGTGGCACGCCGTACAAGTTCGCTATACTGTTTTATCCCATAAACAGGTCACGTTGTGACACTTGGCATAACTCTCTCTCAGAAAATCCAATGGAGGTCAGACCTGTCAGGATGGAAAGATGACAGGCCGAGCTATCTCAGAAAACTTTTTCAGAGGCCGAAGTTCAAACAGTGACACGTGGCACGCCGTACAAGTTCGCTCTTCTGTTTTATCCCAAAACAGGTCACGTTGCGACATTTGGCATAACTCTCTCTCAGAGAATCCAATTGAGGTCAGACCTGTCAGGATGGAAAGATAACAGGTCAGGCTATCTCAGGAAACTTTTTTTTCAGACCCTGTGGATTAAAAATTTCAGAGTTACACCAGAAACAATCAGGTACATATTTCTGTCAAAACAGAATTATTTTTTTGGTACCTTCATTCATGGCTTCCAGAATTTAGGGCTTTAAAGAAAGTTGGAATTTTTGTAATCGGAGACCACGGCTGAATGCTACTCATCAAAATAAAAATTTAGAGACCAAAATCAGAATTTTTGGTTGGGCAGAAGGCCGGGCTTGATCAGACCCTAGTTCGGGACTTTGATCAGGAAAGTGGAAAATTAGGGCTTCTGTAAAAATGGGAATTTTTTAAATCTGAGACCACGGCTGGAAGCTCCTCAGAAAAATAGAAGCTTAGAGCTTTGGATCAAACCTTTTGATCGGGAAAAAGAGTGGGATTCATCAACCCCAGTTCAGGGTCACGTCCAGTGAATCCGGAAGTTTCAAAGGCAAAATTGAGGAGTGAAACTTTGCAGTTTTCAAATTATGAATATACCAATTTGATCAGCTCATCAAGGCGCATATTTCTATCCTTTCGGAAGTTTGAAATTCAAAGTTTGAATTTTTGGGGTTTCTCTGACAAACCCATATCCAGCTCCAGGTCCAGTTCTTGCACATCAAGTGGATTGGGTTAATCCTAGAAGAAGATGGATTGGTCACCTACATAGGTGAAGAAGTTCCTGTTTCAGAGGGAGATGAAGCTAAGGCCTTACATAAGAAGATTACAAGCGATCTCGACAGGTATGACTCATCGAGGTATGTTTTGATATTTGTCCATGATTAAGTTTATGGTATGTTTGTCTTCATGTTATTACAGTTAAGTACAATTTTGTTTTTAGATTTGTCGTATCACCTTAACAAAATTATGAATGCATGATAGAAGATATTCATTATTTAGGGTGTTGACACTTATGATTGTACTAATGCATTATGGTGTTGTATGAGGTTTATGTTGTCTACTAACATGAAAGGTACACCAAGAAAGACAAATCATGTTCCAGTTCAAGAACATATGATCATGGTGACATGAGGATAAAGATTCATCCATTGTCATGGATCACATAGAAGATCTACTCTTGAGGTATGTATAACTTGTTTCTACAATGGTTAACTTATGAGACATGCAGGTTACTAGCACAAGTCACTGAAGAGAACCAGAAGACATTATGCGGGTATGTTAGACATAAATAGCTAGCATGCTAATCCAGGTATGTTTTTCCTATATCAAGCTAGAATCCTACCTTGTGTTAGGATCTTATACTATTGTGTTGTTGATAATGATTATTCACGAAGAGTCATAGGTTTGAATAATCATGGTTGTATGCATATTATGTTTCTTACCATAATTGATGATATGACTAACCAGAAGAATCATGCAGGTATAGCTTTGAATAATCACAGGTTTTATGCATATTATATCTCTTATCTTGATTGATGATTCAACTAACCCGAAGAGTCATAGGTTTGAGTAATTATAGGTTTTAGACATGTTATGTTTCTTATGATTTGACTAACCATAAGAATCCTACATAAACCTTGAATGCTAATGCTTATTATTTTCTGTTTGAAATGATCATGACTATACATGCTTGAGATTATTGTGTTTTAATAGTATACTAATGAATGTATGATTTTATATGAGATCACAAGGATAACTCAATCATGATACTAATAAGCATGCATAGGGACCAAGGATGAATATGAGTTGAAGAACAAGTAATCCAGGAAGCAAAGATCAAGAGGGAGTACACTCCAGTGGTTTATGCAAGGATGCAGATATTCAGAGGGAGTTGACCATCTCTCTACATCCCACAACAGAAAGGTGTAGAAGAAGCTACTTCAGATTAGGACTCCAGCAGCTCCTGCAAGGAAGTGAAGACTCAGAGGGAGTCCACCCAACGAACAAACAAAGATAAGTATTTGAATTGTCATTTCTTAAATAATACTGTTCAATAATGTATATACTGATGTTCCTAGAATTAGGTTGTGTATTATGCATATTAGAATAATTGCATTGATGAACAATATACATGGGTAGGTGGCCTATGGCACTGTACAACATTCCATTGCTACTTATCTAGAATGAAACCTCTTTGCTGACATGTTGGGAGTTGTGCACACTCTTAACAATGTTCTGGTAGAGATTGGAAGGCATCTAGAAAGTTACGGAATATGGATAAATGTTGTATTGAAGCATTGGCTAAGATAATTGCATGACTGTATGACATATTTATTTAAGTGTAAGAATTTGTTCTGAAAACTATGAGATGTTTTCTAATCATGCAATTTAACTTGTTGTGTAGGAAAGATCGTATGCCATCTCCTACAAAAGAAGAACTACAACATTTGTTCAACAACAAATTATCTATTGAAGATATTGAAGTTCCCAGGATCTGGGATGAAGAAATGAAATGCCATGATCCGTCGATCATGAAGAATGATTTTTGGGATGTAATCCCAAGACATGAAGGGAAGTTTGCTATGACTTCCAAATGGAACTATCAAATCAAGCATGTTGCAGATGGCAGCATTGAGAAATACAAAAGTGATGAAATAGAAGATGCACCAGATGGATTTCAGGACAGCATGGTGTAGTCATATATGTGTGCAGAACTTGATATGGTAGGATAGATAGCTTTCTATCCAGTTTGGGATTTACCAAGAGTAAAGCAGATTCCAACCCTTACTACAAGGTTGAGGAAGGAAATCTAGTGATACTACTTTTGTATGCAGATAACCTGGTTGTTACAGGTGAAAATAGATTGATTGCCGACACGCAGCGGAAGCTTACTACCGAGTTCGAGATGAAGAACTTGGGGATGATGCACTATTTGTTTTTGGCATGGAGGTGTGGCAGAGTGCAGGTGGGATCTTCCTTGGTCAAGGGAAGTACACGGTAGATATCCTGAAGAGATATGGGATGATGGATTGCAAGGCCATGGCCACACCTATGGCATCGAATCTGAAGCTTCTTTGTGATGCTTCATCTGAGCCAGTTGATGTTTCTATGTATCGTCAGATGATTGGGTCCTTGATGTACCTGACGAACACGAGACCAGACATTTGCTTTGCTGTGAACACATTGAGCCAGTTCCTGACGGATCCGAGGAGTGTTCACCTAGTTGCTGTAAAGCATGTTCTGAGGTACCTGAAGGGTACAGTGGATTATGGGCTCAGATATGAGGCGAATCAAAAGTTTAACCTGCATGGTTATGTTGATTCAGATTGGACTGGCAGTGCTGCAGATAGGAAGAGCACATATGGGTGTTGCTTCAGTATGGGATCAGGTGTGATCTCTTGGTTTAGCAGGAAGCAGTCCTGCGTAGCACTGAGTACAGCTGAGGCAGAGTATGTTGCAGCCTGTTCAGCTAGTTGTGAGGCAGTATGGCTACGGAAGCTACTGTCTGAGTTATTTGATCTACCGTTGGAGGCTACTGGTATCTTCTGTGATAACCAGAGTTGTGTGAAGCTGTCCGAGAACCCAGTGTTTCATGACAGGTCGAAACACATAGAGATCAAATATCACTATATCAGGGATATGGTGCAGAGAGGAGCTGTGAAGCTCCTGTATGTTGCGACGGACGAGCAGATTGCAGATGTACTGACGAAGCCACTAGCTAGGGTGAAGTTCGAGTACTTCAGAGAGAGGCTTGGTGTTATTCAGATCGAGGACACTTCGAGGAAGAAGTGACGGACACATTTGCTGAAGCCATTCCAAGCATGTTGGAAGGAGGATCCTTCACATGGCTGTGGATGTAAGCGCTGGATGATGAGCATCAGGATGATGTTCTGGTTTCTGCTTGGATATGATCAGTTGGATCATTTTATGTATGTATGTATGCATCATGTTGGATGCTTGGACCATGTATCTGTATATGTATCAGGTGGATACATTGTATGATCAGGTGGATCATGTATGGTGATATGTATCATGTATTTGTATTTGTATCAGGTGGATACATTGATGATCAGGAGGATCATGTATGATGATATGTATCAGGTAGATACTTGGTATGCATCAGGTAGATGCATTGATGATCAGGAGGATCATGTATGATGATATGTATCATGTATTTGTATCAGGTGGATACATTGATGATCAGGAGGATCATGTATGATACTTGGTATGCATCAGGTAGATGCATTGATGATCAGGTGGATCATGCAGCAGGATGTTGCAGTGATGATCAGGATGATCATAGATGACGAGCTTCAGGATGTTGCTCCAGATGACATGCAGCAGGACGTTGCAGTGATGATGATCAGGATGATCATGGATACATCAGGATGATGTATGGTGAGTATCAGGTTGATACTCTATGGCCGTGGATCAGGTTGTGCAGATGAGCATGTAATTCGTTGCCTTGGGAGATTTGCAGATGGTCTTTCGAGGTTTTGCCTATGGCATGTAATTTGGTGCCCTGGGACATCTGGCAAATGCTCTTTCGAGGTTTTGCTCTGGGAGGACATGTAATTCGTTGCCCTGGGAGATCTGTAGATAGTCTTTCGAGGTTTTGCCTATGGCATATAATAGCGCCCTGGGATATCTGGCAGATGCTCTTGCGAGGTTTTGTCCTATGGCATGTAATTCGTTTCCCTGGGAGATCCGATAGGTTGGGCTGTGTGCCCGTAATCAGTCCTGGGATGCTCTTGCGAGGTTTTTCCATGACCACATGTAATTCGTTGCCCTGGGAGATTTCAGATCGGAGTTGTGTACCCGTAACATCCTGAGATGCTCTTGCGAGGTTTTGTGGTGGACCACATGTAATTTGTGCCCTGGGAGATTTCAGGTCGGAGTTGTGTACCCGTAACATCCTGAGATGCTCTTGCGAGGTTTTGTGGTGGGGTCACATGTAATAGCGCCCTGGGAGATCCTACAGGTCGGAGTTGTGTACCCGTAACATCCTGGGATGCTCTTTCGAGGTTTTGTGACGCACGTAATAAGTCCTGAGGATTCCACAGTATGGCCAGTGATGACGAAGACCTGCAGGTGGTGGGCCTACATCCAGTATGAAAAAGGACTGGCTCTGTAGAACTTCCTATGACGAGTAGATTCAGAGATTGATTGAGATAGCAGCAGCAGTGACGATGATGATGACTCGATGACGATTATCCAGAGAAGATGACTTGTGCTAGAAGAACTGTGCTGAGAAATACCTTCCTAGTTAAGAGGGAGTGTTGATGTATATGTAACTTCGGAATGTATTTCACATATATGTATATTGTATTCCTATAGAGATGGTATTATTCCTCTATAAGGAAGTGTCGTCATTTATATTGTAAGTGTCGTAACTTATACTTGATGGGTTATTAGACCACCTTATTTGGGGTCGGCCCTGTATAAGTCATGTGGGTCAAAGGGTTATTAGACCACCCTATTGGGGGTCGGCCATGTGGGTCAAAGGGTTATTAGACCACCCTATTGGGGGTCGGCCCACTCAGCATTATGTTATGTGGTTAAGTTCGAGCCGACATGAGTTAGGTAAAAAGGCAAGTCAAGTCAAGTATAAATAGAGTGCGGGAGGCACTCTATTTACTCACTCACTTCTCACACATGCTCTCAAGGAGGAGAGGCGCACTTATGGAGGAGGAGGATCTGTTTCTAGGTTATGGCTATCTCTCTTGGTTGGTTGTATCATTGCTCTATCTATCTCTGAGGAAGTTATTGGGGTTTTTCACCTTTATGGTTTTCCCCAAGTAAATCTTTGTGTCTCTTGTGTGCTTGCATTATTGTCTCCATGATTGATATGCTGTAGATATGCTGTACATGTTGTTCTCTCAGTTAAGATCCTAGATCATATTGAAGTAAATTCTGAAAATTTAACATGTGGAAATTAACAAATTAACAAGTATTAAAAAACTAAAATTTTAAAATGTTTACCTCGGTGTGAGATACGGCAATAGGTGCTATATAAGATGGGCCTGCCAAATGGGTAGTATCATGCCCCCCTGTAGAGTCTGGAACATCTAGCTCTGGAACATCTAGTTGTGAACTTGAAGTTGATGCTTTATGCCGGCAGCATCAAGCATCAACTTCAAGTTCCAGACTATATATATGTGTACAAAGATGAAAATAAATTAAGAATTTATTACAATTAACCATCTACATACCTCTCTCAAAAACCCACTGAAGGCAACATCTGAGGCAAGACAATAGCAGGGACGACCACATGATGTGCACTCATGAGGATAAATACTAGTATGGGGGTGTGTCGATGGTCCTGCACTAGTGGATGGTCCTGCATGGTGACGAGCTAGTGTATGTACCACACCAGGGACAGATGTCCCTTCCTCACCCATATGCTGAACCATAGTGCCATGGTGAACAACCACCCATGCCAAACTCAAAAATGCATCACGTGTATGTGGAATAATATGATGTGCAGGTGGGACATCTAGCCTAGGCAATTGCCTACGAGGTGTAGGGATAGGGCGATCTTGGTCTCGAAGCCTTGCATTGGGTCGGTTTTGGGGCATCCCCCCATCGATCCCCTGAAACTGCAACATGTCAAAATAGTTTACGTGTTTATGTAACACGAACTCTGTGTACATCTTTCGAAGAAAATATAAGGGAATTTCTCTGTTGTTGGGTGGTGGCATATCAAAAACCATGTACCATCTGTCCATCCAGTTATCAACAAATGGTTGAAACGTGCACCAATGAATGGAGATATGCAGCTTGTTTGCATTTGGGATTTCCCCAGTACAAGGGTCCCTAAACAATGCAAATATGAGCTCTTTGGATATTTTCAACTTTTTTATTGCATTGTAGTCTAGCCCATCAACATATTGTTGTCTTTTTTTTCTCTATATGATGTAATATCATATAGTACATTGCTAGACTGTGAAATGGTGTCAACAATTGCATCCAAGGTTGATGCAAGTGAGCGGAGAATCCTGTCACCACCACTAAAAGCTGCACTAATGCCCCTCAAGTGGGCAAGCTCAATCAGTATCTCGACATTGGTGTCCATAGCCGCAACTGCAATAAAAATATCAATACAAAAATCATTAGAAACATATACATGGTATATAATAACGTCTCTTCAAAATTGAAAATGTATTAAATCAAACTCAAGTAAGCAATTTAATGGCATTCACTTACATACATTTAAAACTTAAAATTAAATATTTAACAATTAAAAAGTAAGTTTCGTTCAACTTCTTTCTAGAAGTTAAGGCACTTCTTAACCCTCATTGGTGACTTTTCCATGCAAACTTGGGTTTAAACTTCTTAGAATTTAGGAGTGTTATTTTGATATGTTTTGGCCTTTACGTCCCTTGCAGAAAACAATATTTCCATCAACTTCATAAGCTAACATTAAATTTATTGATTTCAACATATTACGCCTTGTGGTTGGAGGGGAGGACAAAGTAGCATGGAATGAAATGGATATGTATGAGTTTGTCTTGCCAATATGATTACATATGTACTTGAGATGACTATCAATGATTAAGATGTTGAATAATGAACTAGAGATTGGGACTAGAATGACAATAACAACAATGTCAACTTCTCAAAATAGAGACAATTTCTCTCTACAAAATCGATCTCTACATTGTATGGCAAGTTCATAAAATTAAATAAAAAACATAGTGATTTTCTATATGAAGTCTTTCAGTTGAATCGACTGTCCCTGAGCGTTGAGTAGATTGATCGGGGGGTGTGGATAGGGCAAGCCCGAGAGACACTTTGTTAATGTGTTTTGGCATTTAGTCAAGGGTGCTTAACTAAGAGACAATGTATAGCTACATACACTTCTGATGAAATTTTGATTATGTTCATGGACAAATGATTGTGATGAAATTTTGAGAAACCAAGTTACTAATTTTTTTTGCATTTTTTCTATTCATGCTTGTGCATGCATTTCATCTTGTTATGGCCATTACCAAGGAAAATTATTTAATTAGTATCATGGGAAATGGCCTTTGAGGGTTGGAAATTTGGGTTTCATGTGGATGGATACATTGTAGAAAAGGAGGAGTTCTAGTTTTTTCAATTTTTGGTTGGATTAGGAATTTTTGAGTTTTTGAAAAGGGATTCATTTTAATTATTCACTCATCTTGGTTGAGGGAGATGTGAATTTAATTAGAGATTGGGTTATTCCCAATTTTATAAATATTACAAAACTAGGTTGTTTTAAATAATAAAAAAATAGTAATTTAGGTTAAAAAATGACAAAACAATGGTATGGGTGAATGAATTACCTGATTAGATGACAATCCACATGTGAATTTGCCTCCCCTCCAGCTAAGTCGAGCTCCACCGATACTCCAGGGCACACAAACCGTCCTCGTCCAACCTCTATTTCGCGTTTCTGATGCGTGAAGAGCACCGCGGGTGGTCGGGGGTGGTCGGGACTGTGTTTTTAAATTGATTTAAGATTTCAATAATGCGTATGCGTTTTGTAACTGCATAACGCGTATGCGTTATGGTTACCTATCCTACATTTCCAGTGACATGTCAGGCTCGGGTTTTACCATGGCTAGTGCTAAGTATCAAAAACGCGTTATCTTTTTATGTATCAGGAACGAGTTTTGAAAAAGTAGGATTGAATCTAAAGTGACCCTCATCTTCTTGCACACATCCATTACTTTCTTTCACTTCTCAAATTTATAACTTACAATTGAATTATTCATTTAAAATTCCTTCAACTCTTACTCTATCATTCTATCATTTTCAAATTGCATATCTTATATCAACATTGATATTATGCATTCCCTATAGATATAAATAATGTGATACCTCGTTGATATTATGCATTCCCTATAGATATGGATAATGTTAATGTTGCTACCTTAGTGCATACGATGACCATTTTTGGCCTTTGATCCCAAACCATCCTTAAGAGCTCGAAACACTTGAACTTATGCCTAATTATATGGTTAAGGAGGTGTTTGTTTTGGATTGATTTTATTCTTCTAAATGGTTGCAAGATGGATTTTCCCGGCCATAGCATGGCTCAAAATCCATCGTGATAGGTTATGGACTTTGTTGGGCCTTAAGGCCTTAAATTCCAAAGTTTAGGTCTCCAATACAATTAGGGTTAAATCCATGCTTCTTAATATAAAAACCAAATGACCAATTATTTATTTGAGTATATTTTAAAAATTCTACGGTTTGGGTTGAATAGATGGATATTTTGGAGCTTACATCTGTCAAGTTTTGGAATTTTGGATCCCAAATCACCATTGAAACAAAATTAAACTCCAATTTTGTAAAATAATAAATACCATATTTCGAGAAAAAAAAAATTCTCCGACCCAAATCGTCGAATTTTTACACTTATCGATTTTTTGGGAAATACACTACCTATTGTGCACGTAATCTTTATATATAACATGGTTTGGGACTACATTTGTCATTGAATTCACAGATTTCGAGAATACATAGCGCAACAAAAAATCAGTTTAGATAAAGATCTATCACTATACTTGAATAAAGAAATCGAATCGCATGTCGATTTACATGCCGCAAAACTTAACTGTGACCATCCTTTCCGCAGATCGATATTGCCCCAAATCGGGTCGAGCCACATCGAAAATCTCGCGGGGATGCATGCCGTCCAATGAGAAACTCGGGAGCCGGTGGCAATCCAGCTCAGATCTCGCAATGCGTATTCCAGTACCAATAGAAACAATATATCCAGCTGGACAGTAACCGACTATGAACGTATATATACCATTGCCTTTCCGCACTGCCTCACAAGTCTTTGCCCGGCCTTGTCTGCACATTCGGTGTCTCCCTCATTTGCACTATTATTCTTCGCGAGCAAGAACCTGCAGACAAGATGGGCCGATTCAATGCTGTTCTCTTCTTGTTTTTCTCCTTCGGATTGATGATCTCAGCCTCTATGGCAAAGGCTCCCTCACATGCACAGGCTCCCATCGCAGCAGTGCCCAAGGCGGCGCCGATTGAATCTCCCGCAGCATCTCCACCTGCCTCCACACCTTCTGAAGTCACCGTAACACCAGTGCCGAAGGCAGCACCGATTGAATCTCGCGCGGCCGCTCCACCTGCCTCAGCACCTTCTGAAGTCGCCAAAACGCCAAGCTCAGCCTCATCAGCCACCTCTCAGACTCCCGCCCGCAGCCCCACGGCCGAAGGCCCAGGCACCGCTTTGCCACCGAGCAACGCAGCAGTGGCGACCGTTTCAATAGAGAAGATCATGGCCATATTTGGACCCGCCTTGCTGGGAGCAGCTGCCTTCCTTGTTTAAGCTGAATCATGAATCCTCTACATCCCCTGTGTCCATTTATGTTTTTCTCGCTTTTATTAGTTGGAATCTGTGACAGCCATTCACTCCTCTTGGAGCTTCAAATCAACCGTGGATTCTTGGATCTGAGTATTGTTTAGGTCAGATTAGATTATTGTTTCGTTTACTGTTCTTGATAGAGCGCATGTCCTCTATCTTCATTCGACATCGTTGATTTATTATTTTTAATATAGAATAATTACTGTTTGTTTTCGTATAATAATTTGAGTGGATCCTTCTTTGATTATAATGAGAATCCCATATTGAGTTTGTCAAGGATATGGTAATTAGGATTTAATTTCGTTGAGATATCTTCTGGTTTGGATTACAAAAACAAAGACTATTTTCTAGTTTAGATTACCAAAACAGAGAAATTAAGAATAAAAATAATTAATATATTTTTATTAGAATTATAATGTTTATGTATTCAAGAATAATATTGCAACAATAATATATAATTGTGCTACTATCCAGCACTATTGTTTAAAGCAAAGGTTTCCAGATTTGGTTCAGAAACTTAAGTGAGAATGTTGCAGCTTTCCAACCTGCATCTATGACTTTCTTATTTTGAATTTTCTTAGCTTTGTAAGAGTGTATGAATCAGTCTGATGACAAATGAATTAAATGAAATATAGTATCAGGCTATTTCCCATATTTATGGGCACTGTGTGATGAAGATCTTTCCGCTGCAGCAAATCTGCTCACAGAACATAGCGATAAACTCTTCTTCTGCTCGCTGATTGTGGTGTGGCAGTCTTATGACAAATGAATTGAAATATAGTGACAGGCTCCTTTCCACTAAGCAGTCCAGCATTAGTGGGAAAGAGCAGTCCCGTCAGATCTAACGACCTATAATTCCTTAATACTCAGTTAATTTCGCGTTGTTCAGATTCAACGATGTATACCTCAGTGGAGGCAAGGCTTCAAAGATATGTTAGTAGGATTTATGTGTAAATTTTTGTTTTTTTAATTCATCAATACAGATGTATTTTGAAACTTGATTTATGAAGTATGATAAGAGGGATGTAATTTAATGAGGTTTAAGTTTTTTAATTTATTTTTTATTTTATATGTGAAGATAAAAATTTTAATTATTTTTTATTTGATTTTAATTTTGTATTTTATTAGTTTATATAATTCTTTTATTTATTTTTATTTTTTTTAATTTTAAGTCACATTAATGAAATCTCTCCCATACTATAATGTAGAACACTACTTCACTTAGATACCGTAAATATAATCAAAGGAATTTCTTGAATAAATCATAACATGTTTGTGCACTTCTTGTTATAATTATTTTAATTTTAAATATTTATTTAAAGCATTAAAGTTATTAATTTAATTATGAAATGTTTATGCGTATTCATATAGCTTTGTAATTTCAAATAGTTGTTTAAAACATAGTACCTTTGTAATTTAAAATAGTTTCTTAAAACGTAGTACTTAAAAATGATCAAATTTGAAGGGTAGGGTAATATTTTACTTTGAAGGGCTATCGATATATTGAACCTTTATGTTAAAATAAACCACTCTTTTCATTTGAAAATGTAGTAATACATCAAAATTTCATTGTCTATTAAAAGCATTGTAATCAAATTTCTCAATATAGAGATAAAATTTGTGTTTTACAAACACAAGAAATACTTGACAATATAAAGAAAAATCAATTGAAAAGCATGTATAACCAATAGAGTTTGAATTGGAAAGTAATAAAACTTCTAACAGAAAAATTAAGGTTGGATGAAAATGAAATACAATCTATACAATGTTCAAAGAACATAGAGATCGATAGATACAAAAGATGGAATGAATCTAAAAAATATGTTAATGAATACCAAAACTATTATCTTGAATCACTTCAATAACAAACTTCACTCATTTCCAATGAGAAGCAAATAAATACTTATAACATAACACAACAAAAAACTTATTTTCATGATGCACATTCCTGAAAAATCATTCAGCCACATGAACAACCCAACCAGTATTGAGCTCCACTTACGGAAGTAATCCCTTTGTATATGTTTCTATCCACTCAACTCTGCGAACTAAAGAAGAGACATACTCCCCTACATGAAATAATCATTAGGGGGGTATCTTTTCTGTCTCTAGTGGAGATGTGTGATGTGTCCTTTTTCTCAAGCAAAGCCACTGGATTCTAAAGAGGGTATGATATACCTTATGACTGAGTAGGGAAAGAAATGATGGAATTATCCTAAGCAGGGATCTATGGTGACGATTGAAACAAAATGAACAAGGGTTGAACTTGATAGTGGAAGCAACCTGAGCAAGGATGACGAGTTACTCCAATTTAAAATTGTTATTTCGATAGGAGTGGTTTAAGGTACCTCTTCCCCTTGAATCCCAATTCGTAGGACAAATGAAAATCTTAGTCGATCATGATTCTTGCAAACAATGATAGTGATATCCAATCATAAGGCGAGTTTTCATCCTACAATTTTTGGGGGCATTTGAGAAGTACATTCATCTCTATGTAAATACCAACGAAGCCATTTGATACAAATAAATGAACTCTTTTGATCAAGTCTCCATATAAACCATTCAAAAACCCAACGAAAGAGGAAGTGAACCACAATCTCGCTTACTAGCACAAATCTCCATGTATCAATTCGCAATGACAAAGCAAATATTGATTGGAAAGCGATCGAGGCACTTGATCCAACATGAGATTTGATAATTATGTTCATTCACATACCTGACCATCCAACTATGTCAAGTCTCGATTGAATCCCAAAGCTACCTACGCCCTAGCATGAGCTCCCTCCCCTATCTAGCTACCATAACTCTAGCATGTACTAAAACACAAAATAAGGTAGAAATATAAGATTGAAATAGGATTGAGAATCAATGGTGATGCTAGAAGTAGGAATAGCCTAAGCAGGGACGACAAGTTTGGAAATTAGAATAATGATAGGGCTGATGCATAATCATGAGATCCTTTAAGGACACTTTAGTTGCCACATAAACATGAAAAAAAATGGAACCTATGACTTCAATAGGCAATTAGAGGCAGTTTCATAACGAATTTTAAGACGATGTAAAAAGATAAAATATAGGAAATTGAATAATCTTTGATAAAATATAAATTTTATTTTTTGAAGTTTTGTGTAGTTGTTTCTAAAATCTGCTTTTCTAAAAATGTTTTTATTTTTTATTTTCATAACAATACAACATATATGTATGTGCTCCCGCAACACTATATGAACTAAATGATAGTATTTTTGCATATAATTACGTACATACATAGACGACATCTTGTTCTAGTGCAACAATATTTTTCCAAAATTATTCATAATGTTTTCAATTTTTTTTATGATTTATTGAAGTTAGAAAACCCTAAAAGAAGGATGTTGTATGCGCGTGCAGCACTTTAGGGGCATACCTTAATGAAATTTTGAAATGTTTTATATGATAGGATAGAGCTCTTTCTCTTCTAGTGCTCCATATAATTTCTTTCAGAAATGGTGAATGTAGTCAAAAGTTAGACCAGAAGCAACAGAGCATTGTATTTTGGAATCATGTCATCTCTCACTTCAAAATTTAATCAAAAATAGAAAAATTAAACATTTATATGAAAAAATTATATATTTAGAATCTGCAGAATCTACTCTACAAATCTATGTAATTTTATAAAATTTATTGTGTTTTGCATAGTAAAAAATGTCTATGAAATCAAGCTACTGGAGAGAGTTTTGGAGGAAAGCTAATAGGCTTGTTTTTTCTGTCCCATCCAATAGGTTCGTTAGTCCAAACCTAATTTTGAACCAGACACTCCCACCAAAATTTAAAATTTAAATAATGTATATGCATTAGAAAACACATATCCGCTATAACGTACATACATTTAGTAAGACAAATATGTTATATCATATATGTGTTTTGTAATCATACTATAACACATATGCATTATATCACATATGCAATTTATAGGCATAGAGAACGCATATGCACTATAACGCATATGTGTTATTGGTACCCTAGAATCATGCATATTTTTATAGGTTGAGAGTAATACGTATGAAATATAATTTAATAAAATACCTATATATAATATAAATCACATATCTAGATTCAAATGTGGTGGTATGACGACTTGTCCATGGCCCTCCAACTAACTATTTATGGATAATCTACTCGAGCGGACGCGAGCATGATCTCCCTAGTCCAGGTGGATCTAAAACAAATGAATACAAAATATAGATCTACTTTCCTAGATCGATTAGAGATTAAAGTAGATAGATGTCTTACCTTCATATCTGTGAATCCTTCTCTTTGTCACTCCAAGCTCTGTGGTCTTCAGATCTAGAGCTGCAAAACCCTGTCAATCATATAGAGATAAACAAACAGTAAAAGCACATCTGAACACTAACTGATCTAAGCTAACAATTAAGGAAGAAAGTTCTAAATATCATTAACACAAAGACATTTATGGAAAGATATTATATTACTGTAAATAAGTGGGAAATACATAGAAGAGTGATGATTACAACCCCAGCCTTAACATTGTAACCTTCGTCCAACAGTCCAAGCCAAGCCTCCAAAGGGTGTGTGTGTGCCTCCCAAGAGATGAATAGGGATCACCTAGGTTAACTACACCATCATGTAAGTGCTATAGTCCTTCCTCCCTTCTCAATGGAGACAGAGGTCTTATTTATAAGGCTAGGAGGATATAGTAGGTTGAGGATTATGGGGAGAGGTCTAAGGGATCTTCCCATTAGGTTAGGATCCAAATACCAGCTGTTCCTACCAATTAGGGATAGATATCCATGTCACCCAGCTTCTAGAATTCACTCGAAGCCCCTTTTTATCCACTCTAACCAACCCTGGCGCACTCTGCATGAAGACAACATGTACCAGGAAGGGTCAGGCGTAGGATGCATGAGGGAAGCAAGAGCCACTGGCACAGCTTTCCAGTGTATAGTAGGTGCTAGCCAAGGTTTGGCACCCCTTCCTAGGAAGCAGGATGCACCAGCATCAATAGGAAAGGTGGGAAATAAGGTCAACAACTTGCTCAATGATAATCTATCCATGGAAACTTTAGGGATTAAGGCACTGAGTTGATACATGGCTCATGATGATGAGATTTTGGTATAACATAATGCCCCCCAAAGCATGAAGATGGTAAAATAAGATAGGTGAAATCCTTTGTAAGGATTGACGGCAAGGACTTGTTGGATGGAAGAAGCCACTACAGTACAACCGACTTTGAGATACTAGTCTCACAAGACTCATAACATGGTTGTCGACCAATACACTGCAGATCCATGGTAGTAGGGACTGACTGAACACAATCATGGCTACTAGACATAATCGTAGATCCATGATGAGATGATAACACAGCCATGACCAATACAAAGTGGATCTGTGTAATATGACTCAAACAATCTCCATCGCAAACTGGGTAAGATATGATTTCCCCAGGCTCTTCAAGCTGAACTCGCAATGATACGAATCTAACCATGTGATTACAAATTTGTTGGAGTTGAACATGGTAGAAACCACTTGATTACCAGTCATTAATGTATACCATTAACAAGCGTAAGGGAAATCAAGATTGATGTCAATGATTCCCAAGGTATCACAGTATAGGCCATCGAATGTGAATCAATGAGCTGAGTTTGAACAATCGATGGAATCTTTCAGTCAAGAGTCAATGATATAAACTCACGTTGAAAGCGAGGTAACCTTCCATTGAGGCATGCAGGCCCAAGGCACTTGATTGATTTCTAGATTCAATCCTTGGATGATGTGTTGAAGTCGACAAGGATGAATCCCCCATCATAGACATGAAACACGATTACATATTTTGGAATGAATCAGACAGTAATATGTGACATTGACTCAAGGATGACTGACATGATGGAAGGTAAACCGACTGTAGACAATGAACGAATGACTAAAAATCCTCTTGAACATGGGCATGGCATGACTTGGCAGTATTTACATGATGAGAATGATGTTGACCCCTAATGCAACTGATGCTGGAAGCATTCTTCAGATGACCCAAAGGAGTAAGAAGAATCATGGGACTAGTGATTCAAATGACAAACATATTACCCAAGTACTGAATGCATATGCAGATGAGTGCCATGTTCAAGAGAGACTATGTACTTCTGTAAATTATAGTGTAATACAAAATATTTCATTTTCCCCATCATGATTGATGAGTACCTATTTTGTTTTTTAACGAGCTTAAGGAGGGTAACAAATGCTCGGTATAGCTCATCCTTTGGACGAGTCCAATCCCAAATGTTTTACGAACCTAGAACACATATTTCATTAAATTTGGAATAAAACTATGAATCTAGAATTTGAAAATAACCAGAAAGTTCAATTTTTGTTATGTCCATGTAATAAAAAATCTAATTTTAATGAAATATGTGTTCTAGGATAGGAGGGTTCATCCCAAAATGGGCCCTTCTATGTTAGATTTTAACAAGTCCAACGAAGGTAAACTCAGCGTCATTTCATGTTTAGAGAGTCTGAAAAGAACTAAAGAAGACTCCAAAGGTTATTTTTCGTAAAAGTTAGTCTCCTCACCCGAAAAAGGATAAAACAATGTGATAGAGAACTCTTCCAGTCATGCTTGGCTGGAGTGCTCCTTTTTCGTAAATAGTACCTCCTGGTCCAGAAAAGGGTTAAACTATCACTAGAAAGATGATCATTCAAATACTTTGACAAGTGTGAAAGCATCAAGTTCACTTGGCTATATTTTCATATTTAGGGAGCCTGAAAAGAGCTTAAAGGAAGACTACTGTGGGGTCGCTTTTTCGTGGAAGTTTTATGAGCCCGAAAATGTGATAAAAGATAACTCAGTAACTTATTCTCATTGTTTTATGAGCACAAGAAAGAACAGAGAGTAAGTTCGATGTCATTAATATTCAGTTTTCACGAGCAGAATATTAACACAAAAATGCTCGAAGAGTCATTCACACCTAGTAACAGGTGTAGAATAACCACAATCATGACCAAAAGTTAAACACGACACTTTAATTCACTGGTAGACTTCAAAAAAACAGGTTAGAATAATCAATTAGGTGTATAGACACAAAAATAATCCCAACTATAGCCAAATAACCAACAAAACAATAAATAAAAAAGGGAATATTCCTTTTCCAATATATAAAATATGGGTAAATAGTAAAAACTAACTATTTTTTTACCAAATTGGGAGGTGAATACCAATTTCAAGCCATTTTTCAAGTGCTGATTGCAGGAGCTCCGGTCAACCTTTTGCAGTGCCTTCAGTGTCAGGTAACCCTAAACTTTTCCCTTTACATTTATAGTGGAGTATATTTTATTTGTGTTTCCATTTTCCCTGCTTTTGGCTTATGTGAGTGGGGGAAATTGTGCTTTCAACCTGATGCACTTCTCCCTTTCGGGATGTGCACCGAGGGCTTCCTGGAACCATCCCCATGTGGATGTTGTGAGCTGATGGCACTCTATCCGTATAGACGGGGTGCGCCGGTGTCAAATTCCCCCATGAACTCAAGCACAAGCCGAAAATTGAGGAGTTGGGTAGTTGGATCTACTTCTAATGAGTGTGTTGTTGGTGTTTGGACAGGTTTGGATGGTAAAGATGGTCCAATGGTGTGAAAGAGAGCATGAATTGGATGATTCCCAAGCAGAAAATGACCCTCAATGGATGAATGCACTGCGGAATAGCGGGCTACTGAAATAATTTCACATGCAGGGCATGAGGGCCCAAGTGCAGCTACTAGAATATTTGATCCGATGCTGGGACCCAGAACAATAACAATTTTGTGTTGGTGTACACACACTAACCATATATATCAAGGATATCTATTTTTTGACAAGATTTTCTTGATGGGGGGCTCTTGTGTCTCTAACAGGATCACGAGGGATTGATCGGACCACCAAAGATGTAGTGGCCTAATGGTGCACTCCAAGAACACAGATAGTTGGTGGGAAGATCCGCATCAAAGGTGTGAGGGACCATCCTTTGCATACAGTCCTGTTCACCATTGAGAGGGTGGTAGGTAGTAGAGCACCTCACTTGGCCAACAAGGCCCATATGTTATATGCAAAGGAGTGCATGGCTCCCACAGTTTTCAACTGGTGTGAGGGGCTCCTCGTATCTCTCAGAGAACATCTCACCTAGTATCAGCTTGGTGAGCTGAAGCAGTTTGGTTATGGATCAGTTGTGGTATCGTTCTTCCTAGATCGAGTTCCACATATACACCCACAGCTTGAGCTAGATGAGTTGGATCCGAGGGATCCACACATGGTATGATGGTCTAAGGTGATGGCCCATCACAGCGGTGAGGGACCCGTCATTAGTTATGCTGTTTCTTTCTTCTCTTGGTTGAGGGGGAAAATCCTCATGGTGGAGGAATACCCCTACGAGGGTGGTGACTTCAGAGGTGATCCAGACCTAGTTCTACCTGAGGACGCAGAGTGGGGAGACCTAGGTAAGAATGAAAACTCTGTTGTGTTTTTATATTTATGATTTTTTTATGTTTTTGGTGTAGTACTAATAATTGGTACATGTTTAATGTAGATGTTGGCCAATCCCGTCTAGCGGGTGCTTCTCGGATTGCACAGAGAGGAGTAGTACGAGATATGGAGGTTGCATACAACGATGCCATGGAGTAGGTTGATGAGATGGAGGAGAACCTCCAGCGGTTGACTCTCAATATTTTGGATCCACGCATCCATGAGCTACCTCGTCGCTACCAATGACATACAATGGGTGTATCTGAGCATTTTGGTGTGCTACTTAGGAAGGTATCTAGGGCCATAGTCTCGGGATTAGGCTCATGCATATATGTATTGTACTGAAAGCTACAGGATTCAAATTTGTAGAGGGGACTCTTACTGAAAGCTCATGAGCTTCATATTTTTGTCCCAGTAACACTTTTTTATTTTATCGACATGATATATATATAAAACTCTATTTGCGGCTTTATAAACAGTGTTCTATGGATGATTATGAGATCTTGTACATGTGTTGCTTATACATTATGAATATTTTACATGTTGTGTCTATTTTTGTATCTTTTGGATGTTTTATGTATGTGCAATGTATCAATCTAGAATAAAAATTGCCAATGAATCAGCAATAGTGTTCATCTCTCTAGGGATATGCAAGAATTGAATAGACTCAAAAGGCCTCTCTAGGAGACGTACTCATCAAAATAGACAGAGCAGGGTAGGGTCGCAGATAGTGTAGATATGGTTAAGGTGGGAGACCACTAGTTGTGAATCAAGGTGAACCACAACATGGTCCATACCCAAGGAAAGAGTGTCAGTTAAGGCTCTAATCACTGCGTGATACTCAATGACATTTTTGGTTGCATACCCTATACAAATTCCTCCTGAACTGATAAGCCTGGCGGTAGTAGAGTAAAGCACCCAAGCTGTCGAAGCAAGGTTACGAGTATGCCGACTAGTGCCATCCGCAAATCCATCCCATGTTTCCATCTACACATCCAGACATAACATGGTATAAGCGTAGAAACAAGATCCTAGCACACTCAATCAAAGAGTCACACCACACAAAACACACATCATGTACAATATATACAGAGTACTAATGCATAAAAATCTAAGGATAGTACGATTTCAGGAAGAGCCCATTACGAGGCTCCCCTAAATATATCCCATCATAATATTCGAGCTCATATGCTCCTTTATCTAGCACTTGATTTACCACATATGGACCATGCCACATGGAGTTGAGTTTTCTTGCCCCCAACTTATCATGTTTCTGGTCATAAGTGAGGACCAGATCACCCTCGTTGAAAGCAGGAGGCTTCACAGATCTATCACACTGGGCCTTGATGTGCTTCTTATGAGCTTCATTATCCAAGGCAGCGTCAGGGAGGGTTTCGTCAAGTTTCTCTAGGTGGAGGAAATGTTCTTCCTCGGCGGTGGTATTGGGAAGGAGTTTGACTGTGAGTTTTAGCGATGGGATCTCGCACTCTATTGGGAGTACTATCTCTAGTCCATAGACCAGTTGAAAGGGTGTGAAACGAGTGGAAGTTTTCACGGAACTCCAGTATGGCCAAAGGGATAAGAAAATCATATTGTGCTAGTTTGACTTGCGTGTCCCTACCATCCATTGGATCATGGTTTTCAAGACCTTGTCGATGGCCTCTACTTGTCCATTGGAATTTGGGTAATATGGAGTTGAGTTCTAATGGAGAAAACCCAATCTGGCGCTCAACTCATCTGCCATCTGATTCTGAAAATGGGATCCATGATCTGTAATGATGGATTGTGGGACTTTGAATTGTGCAATAATGTGATTAAACATGAAGAGTGAGGAAGTTTTGTCATCTTCCTTGTATGTAGGCATAGCCTCGACCCACTTTGTAAAATAGTCAACGACAACGATGACATAGCCATGCCCCCTGGCTGAGGTAGGATTACAATGCATGAAATATATGCCCCATTTTGCAAAGGGACCGACGGTGATCCGGATTTTATGAGCAAAACGAAATGAATATAGATTATTATCAGATGCTTAACACAAAATAACAGAGATACAGTAAAACTGGTTTTCTATTCAATAAGGAAATAAGCTAGAACTGTAAAATGCAGCGGAAAACAAGCTTGCTGGAATGGTGGCGGCTTACCTCTAAGAAGAGATGTGACAGTTGCGCTCATTTCACAAGAAGATGGTTACAATGAGGTTCTCAAGGCCTTTTACAATAAATAGGAATGTCAAAAACCGTAGACATCCAAAAACCTAACTCTAGGAGATGAAGCGCCAAAAGTCATGTGGGCCCCGTTTGGGTAAGTTAGTACATCAACTTCCTGGGGTCGTAACTTTTGCATACAATCTCCGTTTGTGGCGCTCGGTAGCTCGTTGGAACGGTCTATCCAAGATTTACAACTTTCGATTGGGGCCAAATGAATGCCAGAGGCAACCATTTGATCCCCCAAATCGCCAGAAAAGGTCGTTTAGGGCCTCAAAATGGCCCCGAAAGTTCAGGACCCCAAAAAATGCTAAAAATAGTACAATACCAAAATTGCCATAAAACTGTTTTGAGCCATTTGGAACGGTGGGTGGCCACCAATATCCACCCGGATCAATCCTCCCTCCTTAGGAAGAAATGGTCTCCATTGCGTTGAGTTCCCGCATCAGATGAGGAAATTTCTGCTGAATTTGGCCTTAGGTGAGCCACTTGCCTTGGTGCAGGAGCTGCCCTACTTTGACAACTCGATAAAGCTGGATCCTTTGATGTCGAGTGCCCTTGATCTATGTGTCTGCAATATGATCATTGGATGCTTGTTGTAGGCAGTCAGGGTTGAGCTCTGTTGGTGTCAACATCTCTGCTATCTCTAAGGTGTCTAATAGTGGTGGGAAATATGGCCGAAGGAGAGCCACGTTGAAGACTGGATGCAGACCAAGGGAGGGGGGAATGTTGAGCTCAAAAGTATTGTCACCCACTGCCTTGGTGATGGTGTACGGCCCATAACAGAGTGGGCGAAGCTTTCTATGGGGCCCTGTAAGGCGTTCTTTCTGCAAATGCAACCAAACTTTGTCGCCCACCTGAAACTTATGTGGCACCTGATGTTGATCATGGCGCTACTTGTACTTGGCATTAGACTTCTGTAGAATATCCTGAACCTGTTGGCGGATATGCTGGATCCGTTCAATGAACCGGGCGGCTTTGTCAGCTTCTGGGGACGAGTCGGCCGAGGTGGTCGCAAGGGGAAGTGCAACATCCATGGGGTCCAATGGTTGGAATCCCAACCCCACCTGAAAGGGGCTGTGGCCAATTGAGCTATGCAGGGCTCGGTTGTAGCTATGTTGGACATAGGGGAGACTCTCATCCCATGTGCGGGGGTATGTTGAATTGTACATGCGCAGTATATGTACGACCATCCGGTTGACGACCTCTATTTGTCCATCGGTTTGGGGGTGGAAGGCAGTGGATTTGGTGAGCTTGGTATCCAGTAGTGACTAGAGGCTTGACCAGAATGAGCTGAGGAACCGATTGTCACGGTCTGAGATAATGGTCTGTGGGATCCAAAAATGTACCCATACTCGTTCAAAGAAGAGCTTGGCAGTGGCTTCTGCTGTGATGTTCTTCTTGCAAGCGGCTAGAATCGCCATCTTGGAAAAGCGATCAACAACCACAAAAACACAGTCATTTCCCCTCTTGGTGGATGGGAGGCCCGACATGTAGTCCATTGAGATGGATTCCCACGGCCTATCAGGAGTAGGAAGAGGGGTGTATAGGCCCTGTTTCTTAGTGGTCGGTTTGGAAATAACACAAGCGGTGCAGGACCTGATATACTTGCCGACATCCTATCAAAGTTTTGGCTAGTAGAAATGTTTCTGTAACACTGCCACTGTCTTTTCGATGCCAAAGTGTCCTGCCACCCGACTGTAGTGAGCTTCCCAAATCAGCTTCACGCGCTCGCTTGATGGAACGCAGAGATGGCCCAGACGACACAACAACCCGTCCTGAAGATGGAAATTAGCAACCACTGAGTTGGTGCCCAACATTTGATAGGTGGCGGAGAAGTCAGGGTCTGTCTCGTAGAGGTGGGGCCATCCGGAGGTCTCGTGGCCGCAAGAGTCTAGCATTGTGGTAAGTGCCGCGACTGGAGGTCGACTGAGGCAGTCAGCAACTCGGTTGGTCCTCCCTGTTTTATATTTGATGTTGAGGTGGAACTGCTGTAAATATGTTGACCACTTCTGATGGTGGTCATTTTGCAACTTTCCTTGGGTCTGTACAAACTGTAGTGTCTTGTGATCAGTGTGGATGACTCTCTCCTTCCCAAGAATGTAATGTCTCTACTGGCGGAAGACTTGTACAATGGAGTACATTTCTTTGTCGTAGGTAGGGTACTTGCGGACAACATCTGATAGTGTCTCACTATGATATGCCATGGGGTGGCCGTGTTGAGTGAGAACGGTGCCCACAGCATAATCTGAAGCATCTGTCTCGATCTCAAAGGGATGTTGCAGGTTCAGTAATGAGAGTAGAGGCAATGAGCACAAACGCTTCTTCAAGTCATCGAAGGCTTGTTGTTGGGACAGGCCCCACACAAATTTTTCCTTACCACCACCCCTGGTCACTTGGCTGAGGGCCCATGCGATATGAGAGAATCCCAGCATGAACCTGCGATAGAAATTGGTGAGGCCCAAGAAGCTTCGAATTTCAGTGAGTGTGGTTGGGGCTGGCCAGTCATGGATGACCTAGATCTTGGCTGGATCCACATGCACACCATGTCGATCAACGATGTAGCCTAAGTAATGGACCCTGTCCATGCCGAAGGAGCATTTTTCCAAGTTTGCATATAGTTTGTGCTTCCGCAGGGTGTGCAGAACCTACTGAATATGCTGCAAGTGTTCCTCCCAAGTCTTGTTGTAGATGAGGATGTCATCCAGATACACCACTACAAAATTGTTGGTGAAAGGTTGAAGGATATCGTCCATCATCCTCATAAAAGTTGTTGGAGCATTTGTCAAACCAAAAGGCATGACCAGCCATTCAAAAAGACCTTCTTTTGACTTGAAGGCAGTCTTCCATACATCTGTCTGTTCTATTAGGACCTGGTGGTAGCCAGACTTTAGATCAATATTACTGAAGTATTTGGCCCCCGTGAGCTGATCAAGGAGGTCGTCGATTCGGGGAATCGGGTACCGGTTACAGGCTGTGATTTTATTCAGGGCCCGATAATCAATGCAGAGTCGTCAGGTCCCATCTTTCTTCTGCACCAGCATGATTGGGCTCCCACAAGGTGATGAACTGAGACAGATGTGCCCCTTGTGGAGCAATTCTTGGATCTGCCTCTTGATCTCCTCATTTTCCAACATAGAGCGGCGATAGACTGGCCCATTGGGTAGCGCTGCGCCTGGGGTCAGATCGATGGGATGCTTTACCTGGCACTGCAGAGGTACCCCGATCGGAGAGGAGAAGATATCTGAGTATCCTTCCACCACCTTATCCACTTGCTTCTGTTGTGTGGATAGATCGGTCATGGAGGCTCGGGATGTGGCTGCGATCTTTCTTTCACTCTGAGCGCGAATCACGAAGAAGACAAATTTCTCGGTCTGAGAGATGACCTTCCTCCATTGCTTGGAAGAGATCAAGGAAATAGCACTAGGAGGGACTGCCTCGGGTATCCTGTACAATTTCCTGTTCAAAGAAATAATAACACTACGAGGCCTAGACTCATATATAGCATGACGTTTCCATAAATAAGGTTGGCCCAAAAGAACATATGAAACTTTGAGAGGAGAAACATCACACAATACCTCGTCCTTGAAGGGCTTGATGCCGTATGGCAGTCGGCACTGTTGGTTGACGCGGAGATCGCTTCCTTTGCGGAGCCATCCAATGGTGTAGGGTTGTGGGTGCGGCGTTGTCGGCAGGGCCAGGTGTTTGATGACCCTTGCTGAGATGAGATTCTTCTGGCTACTGCTATCAACGATGAAGTGCAGCGGGGTGCCTTTTACCCATAGCTATGAATGGAAGAGGCATTCTCCTTCCTCTGGCTCGTCTGGTTCATCAGGCTAGAGCTTGGTGGTAGCAATGGTGGCACTGGGTTCTACGTCAATGATCTGTCTTCCCCTTTCTGGTTCGGACTCAGAGTCAGAACCCGCATCTGATTCAGATGCTTTCACTTCGGCCACCAGTGACTGCTTTGAGCAGAAATCAGCAGTGTTGTGCCAAGGGCTCTTATGGAAGTCACACCACTTCCTGGTATCTTTCTTTGTTTTTCCGGTGTCCTTCTTTGCTTGCGGCTTGGACTAGTTGTCCTAATACTGTCCATCTTTGCTTTGTCCTTTATTCTATGGGTTGGGGCCGCCCTTTCCTATCTTTTGCTGTGAAGGGTTCCCAGGCCCAAATTGCCGCATCTTTTGTTTGAGCTTCTGCTCGATTTGATGGCATATCGGTAGGCTGCGGCTAAGGAAGAGATGTATAGAAATTCCATTTCGGTCTGGATGTATCTATGCAAACCACCGCGATACTTGAGCACCAGATGTCGCTCTGAATCTTTGATACCCAGCTTGGTGCACAAGGTATGGAAGATATTTGTGAACTCTAGCACTGCTTGGTCTCTTTCTTGTCGCAGTGTGGTCCACTTGGTATACAAGTCATCATAACTTCCAACAGGGTAGTATTGTTCCTTAATAGCATCCCTAAAGGATTCCCAGGTGGCCCTGACTGAAAATAATGAGGCTTCTTCTATGTCCTTTTGCTCGCAGAATGTTTCCCACCAATCTTTGACATGGGGAACAGCTTTGAGGAGCGCAAAAGTAATCTTCTCTTTATTCGAAAAGTTATGGATAGAAAAATACCCTTCTAGTAGATTCAACCACTTATCTACAACATCTGCGTCTATATGTTCTTCAAATATAGGAATATCGAAGTTGATTTGTACCTTGAAGGGGGCGGCGCCTCCGCTCGAGGAAGATGCGTCGCTTGTTGGTAGTCACCAAAGGATTTGCGCGAAATTATCCATCATCTCGTTCCTTTGCTGCGTGAGGGCTTCCTCAAGCAACATTTTGGTAGGATCTCCTGTCCCATCATCTTTCTTTTCTCCTGCCATGACATGTCGCTTGGGCGTGCGAGAGCTTTTGTCCTCAAGAGAAACAAGCTCAAGACCCAATTCTTTGTACCCTGACCTTGTTGGGGACATGCATAAAGACGACAAGGAGCAAACTGCTTTGATACCACTGATCTGGATTTTATGAGCAGAATGAAATGAATACAAATTATTATCAAATGCTTAACACAAAATAACAGAGATACATTAAAACTGGTTTTCTATTCAATAAGGAAATAAGCTAGAACTGTAAAATGCAGCGGAAAACAAGCTTGCTGGAATGGTGGCGGCTTATCTCTGAGAAGAGATGTGACGGCTGTGCTCATTTCACAAGAAGATGGTTACAATGAGGCTCTCAAGGCCTTTTACAATAAACAGGAATGTCAAAAACCCTAGACATCCAAAAACCTAACCCTAGGAGATGAAGCGCCAAAAGTCATGTGGGCCCCATTTGGGTAAGTTAGTACATCAACTTCCCGGGGTCGTAACTTTTGCATACGATCTCTGTTTGGGGCGCTCGGTAGCCCATTGGAAAGGTCTATCCAAGATTTACAACTTTTGACTGGGGCCAAATGCATGTCAAGGGCAACCATTTGGCCCCCCAAATCGCCCAAAAAAAGGTCGTTTAGGGCCTCAAAATGGCCCTAGAAGTTTAGGACCCGAAAAAATGCTAAAAATAGTACAATACCAAAATTTCCATAAAACTGTTTTGAGCCAGTTGGAACGGTGGGTGGCCACCAATATCCACCTGGATCAGATGGAAATAACAGGATGTAGTGGGGCTGGATGCGAGCACTTTTTATAATGAAAAAGCTGACAGGGAGGACACTTCTTGATGTCTTTGATGCAATCTTTAAAAATAGAAGGCCGATAGTATCTAGAACACAACATATTTTGAGCTATAGACATCCCAGAGAGTTGAGCACCACAAGCCCCAGAGTGACAGCCATTCAGAATGTGTTCACCCTTCTCGTGGGTTAGACAGCGTTGGAGGATTGAATCAACACCATAGTGGTATAAGGTATCACCAATGATCAGGTAGTACTTGGCATGGTGACGCATAAGACGAAGGTAGTCGTGATATGGTTGAGGACTGAACCATTGGGTTTGGAGATACAAAGTAATATCCCCATACCATGGGTCAGAAGTACTGATCAGAAGCAATGACTCATCGGGGAAAGAGTCCATGGGCTAAGATTCTGTATCAGTACGGGGAAGATCGCAGATCAGCTCTATAAATACCAGAGACTTCTTAGACTTAGCCTTCTCAAATTAGAGGTCAAACTCTTGAAGAATGAAGATACAAAGCGAATAATTTCCCCACAGTACCTGACGCGTGAGAATGTGGTACATAGGGTTAGAGTCGACAATTATGGTGGTAGAGTGGAGGAGAATGTGGTGATGGAACTTTTGGATAGCGATGACCGCCACGAGAGCGAGTTTCTCGACATGTGAATGGCATGTTTCAGAGTCAATGAGACCCTTACTCAGGTAGCAGATCACATGTTCCTGGGCTTCGCTATCTTCTTGAACCAAGACCATAGCAATGGTGGTAGTGGAAGCAACAAGATAGAGGATGTAGTTCTTGTGGTAGTTAGGCAGTTGAAGTACAGGGGCATGGGTGATAGTGTGTTTTAAGTTGTCGAAGGACCGTTGAGAAAAGTCATCCCAAATGAATGGTACATCCTTCTTCAAGAACCGCATTGTCACATACCCCAATTTTGTAAAAATTATGTAATTATTTCATTATATTCCTGACACATTATGTTAAATTTAATGCTAAGTAGGAATTGATGACTCAGCAGAGTCACTAGAAATGGAATGTAATTCAGAATATTTTATTATTAATAAATAAATTATGGAGACAATAGCATGGGAGAGCTGTTAAAAAGAGGTTACTGGTCAAACTGGTGGATGGAACTAGGTGGAAAGGCAAACGACAAGTGGCAGCATCCTCAAACACTTCCTAAGTTGCAGGTGGCAACTTCCCTATATTTGGGGTCATGATTCCCCAAGGAAGTGGAATCTGAGTAGGTGGCTCATTAATGACAGTTAACCCAACAAAGACCTAGGCAATCTTTTAAATAGTACTCAATGAACTGAGCTGAGGGTTCGATTTGTTCTGGAGGGGGAATACATTCAGGTGAATGTTGTTCAGGAGCCCCATTGAGGAAGAGGGAATTACAGTAAGGGAGTTGTTTGAGAGGAATGTTGCAGTAACTTGGTTCCATTATAGCTGTTTGGGCTGAGTGAATTATTTTGCTACACCTAGTTCCAGCCAGGGAGACCAGAGCAAGCTCGGGGGTCCTAAGAAGTGTTGTCTGGGCACTCTCCAGGAGTTGGCAGGGAGGAACAGCCTCCCATTGCTGTTGTTGTCCACAGAAACAGGTTCTGCTATTGATTTCATTATGTTTATTCAGTAAGAATAGATGTATGATGAGTTTATTATCTTGATGTCTGAAGAGTAATTAGTAGGGTAAAGTTAGTATCTTAGAATAAGCAGTAGATAGATTTGGTAGAATTATGGTGTTTTCAGCATATCTTAGTAAGAATTAATGTAGTTAATGTAATACCAGTATTGTGTTTATAATGTGTATAATAGAAGACTAACACAGTAAGTAATAATTTACAACTGTACTTACAAACTTAATTATTTGTATTCGATGAGATAATAAGTAAAAACTATGTACCAAGTATTGATACCCTGTGTTTTACAAAACCAAGTAAACAATCATGTGAGACAGTATTAAAATATAACCAGATATATTACAGTATCGATAGTATTATCATTATCGTTGCAGAGAAATTGTAGCCACAGTTAGATTATTTATGTTAGAGTACAAACCCTAGTCAAAGTTTGATCAGTTTTAAATCTATTATTTAAATCAAACACAAACCCTAGCTAAAGATTATCCATTCAGTACCTATCAAACAAAACGATTGTGCAGAAACCCTAACAGAACTTCTTCACACAGAATTTATTAACAGTTCAACAAAACTAGTTATTGTATTAAAAACAAAAAGAAGTATCAGAACAAAATCCAGCTCGACTTTGAGCTTAAACAGTATAGTATTGTTTTCCTTAACTTCCATTTTAACCACAGTATCGTAATCTTAATAACTGAATAAGTGACTAAACAAAATAACGACCGTGGAGTTCGAAATGAACCCTATCATTCCAGTTTCTATAACACAATTTTTTTTATTAGCAGAGAAATAACCTAGTTACTAATTTTATAACAGAAGAAACAGACAGAACATTATTTAGCTCATTCATCGAGTTTAACCATTTCGGTTATTATCTTTTATTCCAGCTTACATTTACCATTGGAGTCGTATTTAATTAATAGCTTAAACAATAGAACTCAAAACTCCAACTGCAAATTAATTCGGGTCAAACCCTACCAGTCTAACTGATACAAGCAAAGCTAAAAACTCAACAGTTAAGACAATATCTTCACCTACAGCCACGTTCCAAATTCGCAGTACAAGTGGCTTAAAACTTAAATTTACTACTACTGTACATAGTTTAGAATTAAAAATGTATGCATTAAACAAGCCATTATACAGGTAACACTTTATATTAAGTCAAACTCAAAATCCTGGGTGTTAACCCTGAACCATTTTAAAGTGCTGTAATGAATTTTAAAAGAAAAAAAAAAAAACACAAGGCCGTAACCTCATCTTCAGAACAGGCCTACAACTTTTTCTTTTATACAATAATTCTCCTATAAACCCTAACTACCACAAGAAAGACAAATAAATTACATATGAATGTAGCCATAACATTCCACACACATCACAGGGTTAAACCATCCATGAACTTGGGTAACAAGCAGCTACAAGACCAAACAGAACAGAGATAGCCACAAGGATGGATCTTTCAAGACCAAACCCTAACCACCCTAACCACCAACAAGAAGGAATGCCATGGTGAAAACCAGGCTTACCTGGATAGCCATTCGTAAGAGCTTGTGCCATCCACGCCTTTGAGAAGGGGCCAGAACCTGCAAACAATAAAATAATATCAGCAACAGGTTTTATTTGAAATACTATTTCTTTTAACTAGAAAACGCAATAGGAATTCTGTAACTTACCAGCGAGTGAATGTAATTGCAACCAGAGTAATTGGCCTGACAACCATGAGCAGGATGATTGTAAACCCCCACCCTTGTCAATGAAAGAACGAACTGGCAGAAGTAACAGGTATGTCCTACGATGGAAGCCGTAACAAAACTCAGCCAAGAAATGCAGGCACGCCATGACAGGAGTATAACTGGGTAACAAAATGATGAATCCTAGGTTCATAACAAATTTACAGTCGCCAACAACAAAGCATAACAGCTCCCATACAATGCAGTTAACAAGCATGGATGACTGAAGTAGCAGGGAAGCTGTCTTCCCCAACGTATCAGCAAGGTTCAGACAGGAGGGTTTACAGAGCTACCGAGCCCAAAGGCAACGGAGAAATGCCAAAGATTAGGGTTAGTCAATGTTTAAATATCACCAATGCGTGGCCCTGGAAGCAACCACGTAGCATCCAAATAATTGTCATGCAGTGGGTCGTCGTTCTATAGTTCTACAACGAGATTCCCATCATATGTTTTTCAAATAAAAATGATAACATGGATATTCCATTAGGGTCGTGACACCATAGTTTGAAATTGCTTATTATAATCCATGATTCAAAACAATGCCGTCGAACTTTGCATAGTGAATAATATCACCTTGCACTACAAACCAATAAATCATGCATTTGTTATTAGTGTTCAAAGATTTCGATGAGATTCTCACCCTTTGTTGCCAAATAAAAATCATAGTAAGGGTAACAGAAATATTGCATGGTGATCATGATGGTTGCAATATCATAGCTTACCTACCATCCTTTTTACAAGCAAAACATTACAATAATGCCTTTAATTCTTGTTAGTATCGATCCAAACTTGAATTATTAAACCATTGCATTATAAACATCATTTAAAATTTAGTCTTGAAGTATTCTAGATACAAAGAAAATGTATTTGCATTAGAAAAGTTATAAAGATAAGGGTGCAATGCAAGCTCTATTTGGTTCATAAAAACCTATCACGACATTGCCAATCACCATAACCTCATGTGCAAGACATAGATCTTTTCCTTAAGTCTATGAGTAATGAAATGAGATTGGATTTAGTGGTTACAATTATGCTACCGTAATGCTAATTACGATAGCTGTACACAGATGGTTTAGAACTAGCCAGTCCTTCTTTAGGTGACTTCCACTTGTAGGATTCCAGTTACATAGTTCTTAATCTTGGATCAGAGTTACTCTAGACTTTTTCACTTATCTTTACGATACAATAACAATCATTTAATTGTTTTAGATTCCTTATAACAAGTAAATGAGTTTACTCAAGATAGCTTATAATTCCTGAACCATTGACATAAGAATAATTTTTCAACCCATACAAATCCTGAGATGTTAAGAGGAGACTTGTAACTGATAGAATATCTTGCAAACGCTAAAAACAAGCAAGTTATTTTTCACTGTGCTAATTATGAAGCATATTTGCAATACAGTAACATCATCAAGAGCAATTATTCCACAGAGTTGTTTAATTCATTGATACTCCAGAAACATAGCTATCATATTCTCTAGTAGTTTCTAATTCAATAACAGTAAGATCAGAAGGAGGTCATAGGCTGAATGCTACCTTTAAACACTTGATAACCTGGCTAGCATGCTTAGACTTTTTACTGAATTGATTTGGTATAGCTAATGGATTTATAATACTTTAAAGATTTAAATGTAGCGACCCTCACATTACCTATATATCTGTAAGAGAAATACAATTTGATGCATTAGCTCGAAAGCTAAGTAAGCCCAGTCTGCTATGGCAACTCCCCCTTGTGGTATCAAAACAGTAAAACAATCAGTAACAGAAAAGAGAAACCCATAATAAGATTTAAGTATAACAAAATATCATTCAGACACATTTACGATCACGTAAGCTAAAAAAACAGTTAAATGACTGCATTTAATAACATTATTTTCTATTTTAAAAATTTTAAATTTTTCGGAATTTTTGGGTTTTGACAAGTGGTATCAGAGCATGGTTCAAATACTAGGCCATGATGTGGCCAACCTAGTTTCCGCAGAACGGTGACAATGAAAAGAAAATTTATATATATATATAATGTACTAATTTGTATTTTTGTTTCATTTAAACAGAGCAGAAAATTTCCTTTTTCTGAATCTAACAAACAGGTATGGAAAAGCTAGGAGAATATGCTGAGGAGGAATCTCCAAACACTGAGACAAGACAGATGTCTAGAGAACCTGTGATAGAGGAGGTAATTGCTCACTCCTCAGAGCTGATACAGACTATAAAGGGTTTAAAGACTGAGATAGAAACAATCAAGAAGGATAATGAAAGGATTCTAAAAACTCAAGAGCAGTTAAATCAAATTTTGATAGAAAAATTTCAGACTGAAGGAAGAAGCAAAAGAGCTGAATCTGAAGGAGCTAGTCATCAAAAGGGGTCTAAAAGGGTGAAACTAGTTAAATCAGACAGCAGTTCATCCTCTAAAGGAGGAAGGGAACAACACGGCTATCACACTACTAGTGACAGCAGTGAGGCTGAGTTGTATAACAGAAAGAAAAAGTATAGACCTTATGAAGAAATTTCTGGGGAGTTCAAGAAAATAAAACCCCCAACTTTCAATGGAGAATCTGAAACAGGAGAAGAGGCAGAATCCTGGTTATCCAGGATGAGAAAATATTTCCAGATATACAACTATTCAAATCAGCTGAAGGCAAGAATGGCCATCTATAACCTTTCGGGAAAGGCGGATATATGGTGGCAAGACTTGAAAAGGGTCAAGGGGATCAAAGAAAAAGAGGTCAATTGGAGTACCTTTAAAAGGTACTTCAAAAAGAAATTTCTGTCCGAACAATACTATGAAGAAAGGGCCAAGGAATTTTATGAGTTAAAGCTACGATCTATGACAATGAAGGACTTAAACAGTAAGTTCTTAAGTCTGTTAAGATATGTGCCATATTTTGTTGAAGAGAAACCTAAAATACAATGGTTTCTTAGCTGCCTGCCATATCATATAAAGGACAGAATCGAATATGATAACCCCAAAACTCTGGAAGAAGCTATGCGAAAGGCTAACTTTTGTTTTGAACAGAATAAAAAGAAATAAGGAATAGCCAACTGGAAGGCTAAAAAGAACAGTAATCAGCTTGAGTACAGGAAAAAGGAGTTTGTACCCCAGAAAAATTTCAAGAATAACAAGAACGGAAACCATTTTAATGGTAAAAACTTCCAGGGAAGCAAAAATGGAGCTGCTAATCATTCCAACAATTTCAAGGGCAGCAAGGAGGCTCCTAACAATCATGGAAATTACACTAAGAATTTTGAACGAAAGGAGCCTGTTAAGTGCTGGGAGTGCAATGGCCCACACTATGCATCAGTTTGCCCAAATCGGAAGAAACCAAACAGCAACATTCATACTATACAAGATGAAATGACTGTTGGAGACTTTGCAGGGACTATGCCTCAAATCAATGCAGCATTGGAGAACCGCCAAGCTGACTATCAAACTTCCATGGTGGAAGTAGGAGGTATGGTTAACAAAACCCCTGTAACTATTTTAATAGATCCAGGTGCTAGCCTTAGTTATATTTCACCGCAGATAGTAGAAAAGTGTAATTTGACTGTTGAAAGGTTTGATAACTCTTGGTCAGTACAACTAGCTACTGGGGCAAAAAGGAAGGTGACCTGTTATGTTAAGGAATGTGCTCTAGATATGAATGATTTTAAAACTACTGTTAAATTAAATGTTTTGCCACTTGGCTCGTACGACATACTTATCGGTATGGACTAGTTAGAACAGCATAAGGTAGTTTTAAACTGTTTTGACAAAACTTTTACATGTGTGAATAAAAATGAACAGCCTGTAACGGTTAAGGGTATTCCTAGGAAAACTGTAATCAGACAGATTTCTGCTTTACAACTTAAAAGAGCAGTCAGAAAAGGGTTCAAATCCTATGCTGTAACTATTACAGATGAGGCAGTTAAGTCTGATTTAAGTAAGATAAAAGTTGAGGTCCTGTAGTAAATGAATTTACGGATGTTTTTCCGGAGGAAATTCCAGGATTACCTCCCAAGAGAGAACTGGATTTCACAATTAAACTAGTACGAGGTGTTGTACCCAGTTCAAAGGCTCCGTATCGTATGAACATTCTGGAGCTTAACGAATTAAAAACACAGTTAAAGGAGTTAATAGATAAGAACTCCATTCGGCCCAGTGTGTCCCGTTGGGGAGCACCAGTAATCTTCGTTAAAAAGAAGGATGGAACTATGCGACTTTGCATAGATTACCGTCAACTAAACAAGATGACAATTAAAAACAGATATCCGTTGCCTCGTATAGATGATCTGTTTGATCAGCTACGTGGAGCTACGGTGTTCTCTAAGATAGACCTGAGATCGGGTTATCATCAGGTGAGGATTAAAGAAGAGGACATATTCAAGACAGCCTTCAGAACGAGGTATGGACATTACGAATTTGTCGTAATGCCATTTGGGCTTACTAATGCCCCAGCCGTATTTATGTGTCTAATGAATAACATAATGCATAAATACCTAGATAAATTTGTTGTCGTATTCATCGATGACATTCTAATTTATTCTAAAAACGAAGAGGAACATAAAGAACATTTACGGATAGTCTTACAAGAACTGTGAGAACAGCAGCTCTTTGCGAAGTTCAGTAAGTGTGATTTCTTCAAGGATGAAATCCAGTACTTAGGTCACGTAGTGACTAAGGAAGGGATTTCAGTTGACCCTGAAAAGATCCGGGCAATTGAAGATTGGCCGGTGCCAAAAGACGTAACAGATGTTAGGTCCTTCATGGGAATCACCGGTTATTACCGGAGATTCATTGAAGCCTTTTCAAAAATAGCCAACCCAATCACTTCCTTGCAAAAGAAAGGAAAGAAGTTTGATTGGAACTTGAAGTGTGAAGAAAGCTTTAAGAAATTAAAGACTTTATTAACAACTGCGCCTATTCTAAGAATAGCGGATCCTAATAAGGATTTCGTGGTTTGCACTGATGCTTGTAATGACGGTCTAGGCGGAGTATTGACTCAGGATGGGCATGTCATTTCCTATGAGTCTAGGAAGCTGAAGATTCATGAAAAGAATTATGCCACCTATGATTTAGAATTAGCTGCTGTTATTCATGCTTTAAAGATGTGGCGACACCACTTAATAGGCAGAAAGTTTACTTTAATGACTGATAATAAGGGTCTAAAATACCTTTTAGACCAGCCTAAATTAAATGCAAGGCAAGCCAGATGGTTGGCCTTCTTAAGTGAATACGATTTCAAAATTTAGCACATAAAAGGAAAGGAAAATAAGGTGGCTGATGCTTTGAGCAGAAATGCAAAGTTGAATTTTACAACAGCTATCAGCACTTATACCTCTGATTTAAATGAACAGCTGACTGAAGGGACAAAAATGGATGAAGTTTATCAAAATTTACAAGCAACAGCTAAAGAAGAACCTATAGAAAGTTTGATAAAGGGTTATAGTTTAAATAAAGATGGATTTTTATTGTTTAAAGACAGACTCTATGTTCCGAATGTATCTAAAGTTAAACTGTTAATTCTGGATGAAGTTCATAAAACCCCTTACTCAGGGCATCCAGGCTACCAGAAAACTGTCACTATGTTGAGAAAAGATTATTTTTGGCCTAATATGAAATCTGAAACAGCTGAGTACATAGCTAGATGTTTAGACTGCCAACAAGTAAAAACAGAACATCAGCATCCAGCTGGGTTATTGAAACCTTTGCCTATTCCTAGTTGGAAGTGGTAAATAATCAGCTTAGATTTCATTATTGGTTTACCCAGAAATCAAAATCAGAATGATTCAATTATGGTGGTAGTAGATAAATGAAGTAAATCAGCACATTTTATTCCTATTAAAACCACTTACAAGGCTGCAAACATAGCTGATATATTTTTGAAGCAGATTTTTAGGTTACATGGTGTCCCAAAGGTTATTATTTCAGACAGGGATCCTAGATTCACCGGAAATTTCTAGAAATCTTTGTTCAAGGGATTAAACACAACACTGAATTTCAGCACTTCTTTCCATCCTCATACGGACGGACAGACTGAAAGAGTTAATCAGGTATTGGAAGATCTGCTAAGAATGTATGTTAAGGATCAACCAGGTAAGTCGGAGGATTATTTACATTTAGCAGAATTTGCATACAATAACAACTATCAATCGTCAGCTAAGTTCAGTCCTTTTGAAATTCTGTATGGGTGTAAATGTAACACTCCCATCTCTTGGAATAATCCAGTAGATAGATTAGTGTTAGGTCTTGAATTATTAAAGGAAATGGAACAGATTGTGAAACAAGTGCAGGAAAATTTGAAGATTGCCCAGGATCGGAAAAAGAGTCAAGCAGATTTGAAAAGAACTCCTAAAGAGTTCCAGGTAGGTGAACATGTGTTCATAAAGGTAAGACCAAAGAAGAGCTACCTAAGATTGGGGAGCTGTGCAAAATTAGTGCCACATTACTGTGGTCCGTTTGAAATTTTATCTAGAATTGGTCAAGTTGCTTATCAGCTAGCATTACCACCTAATTTAAAAGTGCACAATGTTTTTCATATTTCTGTTCTGAAAAAGTACGTTCATGATGCTACTCATGTGATTGATTGGAACGTTGTACAGGTAGAACTAGAAGGGGAAGTTCTGGTGGAACCAGATTGTATCCTCGGGAGGAGGGAAATTACTCTATGGAACCGCACAATCGGACAACTGAAGGTGCAATGGAAGCACCTTAGTCCTGAAGAAGCTACCTGGGAACTGGAAAGTAAGATGCGGGAAGCATACCCAAATCTGTTCCAGAAGGTGGTTGAGGATGAGGAATAAGTAACATCGAGGACGATGTTACATTTTAAGGGGGTGTGTATGTCACATACCCCAATCTTGTAAAAATTATGTAATTATTTCATTATATTCCTGAGAAATTATGTTAAATTTAATGCTAAGTAGGAATTGATGACTCAGCAGAGTCACTAGAAATGGAATGTAATTCAGAATATTTTATTATTAATAAATAAATTATGGAGACAACAGCATGGGAGAGCTGTTAAAAAGAGGTTACTAGTCAAACTGGTGGATGGAACTAGGTGGAAAGGCAAAAGACAAGTGGCAGCATCCTCAAACACTTCATAAGTTGCAGGTGGCAACTTCCCTATATTTGGGGTCATGATTCCCCAAGGAAGTGGAATCTGAGCAGGTGGCTCATTAATGACAGTTAACCCAACAAAGACCTAGGCAATCTTTTAAATAGTACTCAATGAACTGAGCTGAGGGTTCGATTTGTTCTGTAGGGAGACCACATTCAGGTGAATGTTGTTCAGGAGCCCCATTGAGGAAGAGGGAATTACAGTAAGGGAGTTGTTTGAGAGGAATGTTGCAGTAACTTGGTTCCATTATAGCTGTTTGGGCTGATTGAATTATTTTGCTGCACCTAGTTCCAGCCAGGGAGACTAGAGCAAGCTCGGGGGTCCTGAGAAGTGCTGTCTGGGCACTCTCCAGGAGTTGGTAGGGAGGAACAGCCTCCCATTGCTGTTGTTGTCCATAGAAACAGGTTCTGCTATTGATTTCATTATGTTTATTAAGTAAGAATAGATGTATGATGAGTTTATTATCTTGATGTCTAAATAGTAATTAGTAGGGTAAAGTTAGTATCTTAGAATAAGCAGTAGATAGATTTGGTAGAATTATGGTGTTTTCAGCATATCTTAGTAAGAATTAATGTAGTTAATGTAATACCAGAATTGTGTTTATAATGCGTATAATAGAAGACTAACACAGTAAGTAATAATTTACAACTGTACTTACAAACTTAATTATTTGTATTCGATGAGATAATAAATAAAAACTATGTACCAAGTATTGATACCCTGTGTTTTACAAAACCAAGTAGACAATCATGTGAGACAGTATTAAAATATAACCAGATATATTACAGTATCGATAGTATTATCATTATCGTTGCAGAGAAATTGTAGCCACAGTTAGATTCTTTATGTTAGAGTACAAACCCTAGTCAAAGTTTGATCAGTTTTAAATCTATTATTTAAATCAAACACAAACCCTAGCTAAAGATTATCCATTCATTACCTATCAAACAAAACGATTGTGCAGAAACCCTAATAGAACTTCTTCACACAGAATTTATTAACAGTTCAACAAAACTAGTTATTGTATTAAAAACAAAAAGAAGTATCAGAACAAAATCCAGCTCGACTTTGAGCTTAAACAGTATAGTATTGTTTTCCTTAACTTCCATTTTAACCACAGTATCGTAATCTTAATAACTGAATAAGTGACTAAACAAAATCACGACCGTGGAGTTCGAAATGAACCCTATCATTCCAGTTTCTATAACACGATTTTTTTTATTAGCAGAGAAATAACCTAGTTACTAATTTTATAACAGAAGAAACAGACAGAACATTATTTAGCTCATTCATCGAGTTTAACCATTTTGGTTATTATCTTTTATTCCAACTTACATTTACCATTGGAGTCGTATTTAATTAATAGCTTAAACAATAGAACTCAAAACTCCAACTGCAAATTAATTCGGGTCAAACCCTACCAGTCTAACTGATACAAGCAAAGCTAAAAACTCAACAGTTAAGACAATATCTTCACCTACAGCCATGTTCCAAATTCGCAGTACAAGTGGCTTAAAACTTAAATTTACTACTACTGTACATAGTTTAGAATTAAAAACGTATGCATTAAACAAGCCATTATACAGGTAACACTTTATATTAAGTCAAACTCAAAAGCCTGGGTGTTAACCCTGAATCATTTTAAAGTGCTGTAACGAATTTTAAAAGAAAAAAAAAAAAACACAAGGCCGTAACCTCATCTTCAGAACAGGCGTACAACTTTTTCTTTTATACAATAATTCTCCTATAAACCCTAACTACCACAAGAAAGACGAATAAATTACATATGAATGTAGCCATAACATTCCACACACATCACAGGGTTAAACCGTCCATGAACTTGGGTAACAAGCAGCTACAAGACCAAACAGAAAAGAGATAGCCACAAGGATGGATCTTTCAAGACCAAACCCTAACCACCCTAACCACCAACAAGGAGGAATGCCATGGTGAAAACCAGGCTTACCCGGATAGCCATTCGTAAGAGCTTGTGCCATCCACGCCTTTGAGAAGGGGCCAGAACCTGCAAACAATAAAATAATATCAGCAACAGGTTTTATTCGAAATACTATTTCTTTTAACTAGAAAACGCAATAGGAATTCTGTAACTTACCAGCGAGTGAATGTAATTGCAACCACAGTAATTGGCCTGATAACCATGAGCAGGATGATTGTAAACCCCCACCCTTGTCAACGAAAGAACGAACCGGCAGAAGTAACAGGTATGTCCTACGATGGAAGCCGTAACAAAACTCAGCCAAGAAATGCAGGCACGCCATGACAAGAGTATAACTGGGTAACAAAAGGATGAATCCTAGGTTCATAACAAATTTACAGTCGCCAACAACAAAGCATAACAGCTCCCATACAATGCAGTTAACAAGCACGGATGACTGAAGTAGCAGGGAAGCTATCTTCCCCAACGTATCAGCAAGGTTCAGACAGGAGGGTTTACAGAGCTACTGAGCCCAAAGGAAAGGGAGAAATGCCAAAGATTAGGGTTAGTCAACGTTTAAATATCACCAATGCGTGGCCCTGGAAGCAACCACATAGCATCCAAATAATTGTCATGCAGTGGGTCGTCATTCTATAGTTCTACAACGAGATTCCCATCATATGTTTTTCAAATAAAAATGATAACATGGATATTCCCTTAGGGTCGTGACACCATAGTTTGAAATTGCTTATTATAATCCATGATTCAAAACAATGGCGTCGAACTTTGCATAGTGAATAATATCACCTTGCCCTACAAACCAATAAATCATGCATTTGTTATTAGTGTTCAAAGATTTCGATGAGATTCTCACCCTTTGTTGCCAAATAAAAATCATAGTAAGGGTAACAGAAATATTGCATGGTGATCATGATGGTTGCAATATCATAGCTTACCTACCATCCTTTTTACAAGCAAAACATTACAATAATGCCTTTAATTCTTGTTAGTATCGATCCAAACTTGAATTATTAAACCATTGCATTATAAACATCATTTAAAATTTAGTCTTGAAGTATTCTAGATACAAAGAAAATGTATTTGCATTAGAAAAGTTATAAAGATAAGGGTGCAATGCAAGCTCTATTTGGTTCATAAAAACCTATCACGACATTGCCAATCACCATAACCTCATGTGCAAGACATAGATCTTTTCCTTAAGTCTATGAGTAATGAAATGAGATTGGATTTAGTGGTTACACTTATGCTACCATAATGCTAATTACGATAGCTGTACACAGATGGTTTAGAACTAGCCAGTCCTTCTTTAGGTGACTTCCACTTGTAGGATTCCAATTACATAGTTCTTAATCTTGGATCAGAGTTACTCTAGACTTTTTCACTTATCTTTACGATACAATAACAATCATTTAATTGTTTCAGATTCCTTATAACAAGTAGATGAGTTTACTCAAGATAGCTTATAATTCCTGAACCATTGACATAAGAATAATTTTTCAACCCATACAAATCCTGAGATGTTAAGAGGAGACTTGTAACTGATAGAATATCTTGCAAATGCTAAAAACAAGCAAGTTATTTTTCAATGTGCTAATTATGAAGCATATTTGCAATACAGTAACATCATCAAGAACAATTATTCCACAGAGTTGTTTAATTCATTGATACTCCAGAAACATAGCTATCATATTCTCTAGTAGTTTCTAATTCAATAACACTAAGATCAGAAGGAGGTCATAGGATGAATACTACCTTTAAACACTTGATAACCTGGCTAGCATGCTTAGACTTTTTACTGAATTGATTTGGTACAGCTAATGGATTTATAATACTTTAAATATTTAAATGTAGCGACCCGCACATTACCTGTATATCTGTAAGAGAAAGACAATTTGATGCATTAGCTCGAAAGCTAAGTAAGCCCAGTCTACTATGGCAACTCCCCCTTGTGGTATCAAAACATTAAAACAATCAGTAACGGAAAAGAGAAACCCATAATAACATTTAAGTATAAAAAAAGATCATTCAGACACATTTACGATCACGTAAGCTAAACAAACAATTAAATGACTGCATTTAATAACATTATTTGCTATTTTAAAAATTTTAAATTTTTCAGAATTTTTGGTTTTTGACAATGTATCCCTGCGTTTTGTCGGCGAAATTACACACAAAAACCCTTATGTAGTTTTCCTTCCCCTGCAAAATTTGTAGTTTCGGTATATCAGTGGGGGGTGGAAGAGCAATGGTGTTTTCCACCTTCAAGGTATCAATGCGGATCTCATCTTTAGAAACAATGAAGCCCAATAGGCATCAAGAATCTACATAGAATATGCACTTGTGAGGGTTCAGATGGATATTATACCTACTGCATCTAAGGAATACTACCATCAGATGGTCAATGTGGAACTCTCGATGCTGCAAATGAGCAGGAAGGTCATCGAGATATGGTTCTACAAATTCCTTCACGTCATGAAAGGCATACGACATAGCCCATTGGAAAGTGGCACCAACATTTTTAAGGCCAAAGGGTAGCTTATGATAGGCAAAGGTACCCCACAGGTAGAGGAAAGCAGTTTTGTGTTGGTCGGCTTCGTGGATCTCAATCTGATTTTAGCCAAAAAATCCATCGATAAATGAGAAGATGACGCTCCCACCACAGTTGTCAATGATTTGGTTGATAAACGGGGTACGGTAGTTGTCTTTGGGACAATCCTTATCAAGATCCCTATAATTGACGCAAACCCTAATGGTGCCCTTATTTTTAGCAACAGGGACGACATTAGAGACCCAGTCTGTCAAGGGGACAAGGTAAATGAAGCCATCTTTCAACAACTTTTCGATATCAACTTTTATAGCCGCAACCTTTCTGTGGTGCACTGGACGTAACATTTTCTGAGCAGGTTTAGCCTCGGGATATGTTTTGATCTCATGAACAATAATGGCAGGATCAATCCTGGGCATCTGCTCATCGCTCCACGCAAATATGTCGCTGAATTGTTTGAATAAGACCATGTATGGTGTAAGCTCTTCAGAAGAGCATTTGTGGCCTATATGAATATGTTCCACGACTCTAGGTGTTGCCGAGATGTTGATCGGTACGGTAGGTTCGATGTTTGCCAAGTTACCCTTGGTTACTGATCACAAGTGAGGATAGGGTATTGTAGGTAGGGAATGACATCTGGCGGGATGAGGGTTTCAATATAATTCTCCATGGAATCTAGCGGTCGTAGGAAAGACGATCAGTGGTGGAGGTCTCCCTAAGGAGGTTCATCCACACTCATAACCTCCATAATGGACTTATCCGACTGGAAAGTCTGGAGCAGAGAATCAGGTAGGGATGAAGACCACTATAGAGGTGGAGAATAGGATGTAGATGTCTTTGAATAGTGGTCAGCCGATCTTGATAAGATAACCTCTTATGTAGCTTCCACTGGTGTGAGAGGCATAACATCTCCAATCAAGTCCAACGTATCAAGCGTGGGCACGAGCCGTTGGTAATTAGATTTGGATGATGATGGTATCATACAGGAAATCATGTTCACCGTTGAAGCATGTGAAGGGGGATTTGGTGATGGAAAGACTCCCATAAGGGATGTGTCCTTAAGGAGTCCAACCCCCACACTCTCATATATCTAGGATGAATGACCTAAGAGGGGTACATTGTCACCAGGATGAGTAGTGGTGTCTGGTGTACATAAATCTAGTTGGTCAATAGTAACAATTTTCCCTTGGTGGGGAAATTCTACGATGCGGAATACAGATGAAGCAACTATAGTCATGGCATAAAACCAATTACGATCAAGAAGCAGGCTATAATCCAATGGGGAAGCGTACTTCAATATTGATGGAAATGGTCTCGCCCCCAGCTCTATATCCAAATCTTGTAATAGCTCGTGTGGTTGGAATCCACGACCGTCAAATGCTTTCAACGTGGTAGGGGAACGGTTCAACTCGGGAGAGCCGATGGCTCTCTAGCAAGATAATGACATCACCAAGGTGGACACTCCCTCTTCTAACATGGAACGATGGATGCTCTTACTAGCAACATTGGTAAGAATTTGGAATGCGAGCTGGAGGGAAAGTCTCAGCTTAAAGTACTTGAGTTAGAACATGATGCTATTTGAGGAATTGTGATCTACAGCGCCGATAGCAGCAAGGAGAGTATTGTGCTAATTGGGACAGTTTTGCAAGACTTCCAACTTCGAAATAGCACAAGGGGATTGTGTTAGGTCCTCTACAATGTTGTAATTCTAAGCAACCTGAGCATTAGGATTGAAAACACCTTTTCTAATCGTGCTCTTGGGTGGACGTAGCACTATATCAAAGGAAGGTTTCTCAATAGTGAGAGAAACTTGCGGCGCGGGGATATCCGGTGTAGAAATGGAAGCTTTTTCATTATTACTTCCGTTAGGTTCCTTCGGTGGGACCGAGTCATAAGAACGTGATCGTGTGTTCAAGTTAACGGTTTCATGAGAACATGAGTGGTAGAGGATGACTCTCCTTGAGAGGGAGAGGGTTGTTGCGCGATCATTTATTATTGTTGCATGGGTAAGGGATCGATTAGAATTGTGGGTGTGGGGTTCCCTTTGAGGAACTTTTGGACCTCATCCCTATGTGGGAACTCTTTGGTAAAGTGGTCGTCACCGCACATTAAACATGGAAACTTAGCCTTCCGCTTAGGTTTGGTGGTATCAGGAGAGTTCTATTTTGGTTCCTGCTGATTAGAAGGTTTTTTGTTTTTGCCCTTGTTCTTCTTTTTTCCACCGGATTTCAGAGTTGAAGCAGATTGAACTGAATTCACTTCTTCGGTGGCAGCAAGGCTGGGTGATCGATTGGTGTTCTTCTCATTCTGTGATGGGGATGGAGTGGAACCAACATGGGTACTGGATTGAGAAAGAATCTGGTTTTGAACGAAACCTATGATGCCATCGGCATGAGGTCCCGAGGGTGGTTTTGCTGGGTCGTAAGTAGAGCGAAGCGCGTCGGGGACAATATCATATAGGGTTCCAAATTGAGCATAGAACAAGTCTAAGTACTTGGAACGTGCTATAACTTGTTCTTTGGTGACAACCACACCCATGGTGACATCTTTGGCCATGATGGGTAAGACTGACTTAGTAAGCCAATCCGCAAGGAGTTGGTCCAGAATGGGAGCTTTTATCAAATGTCGTCTCTGCCTCCCATCGTGAATATGATCAGAAATATGAGTGGTGGTAGTTTTTCGGAGAGAGGTCAAAAGATCCATACTAGTTTCATATCGGATTGGTAACTGAAAATGCATAAAAGATGAAATGGACAAGGATAAAAAATCATGAAAAGAGTGAGGTGGTATTTCGATATACCACTTGGCAGCAGGGCCACTAAGGGTTCGTTGGAATAACTGTAAACAGATTGAATCATCCATTAGGGAATTAGATGAACACCATAAATGATATGTCATTACATGGTGTTTGGGATCAACACCTGGTTTGCCGTCAAACTTCAGAATGTCGGAAGGTAACTTCACTAGAATAGTCGACCAATTAGCCCCGTGATAGATGGGATCGTTGGTCAACCGTGATAAATCCGGCAGATCTAGTGTAGCCAGAAATGGTAATTGTTGGTTGGCATGCAGATACTAGTAATAATGAAATGGAATCTGTGTCCTAGTAGGACCATGAACGGATTGACCGTAGGGTCCCCCCATAAGAAATTGGTCATATGGGGTGGGTTGCTGAGGTTAGGAGGGGGACCGGAAGGAGGTCCACCTCCACCAGAATGAGGTGGCCTTCCACCAAACGGTGGGGGCCCTCCAGGGTAAGTTTTTCCTCCACCATAAGGTGGGGGTATGCCTTTGCAAAAATGTGGTGGCCCTCCACCAAAAGGTGGGGGTCCTCCCCCTCCGGAGTAAGGTGGTCCTCCCCCTTCAGAGTAAGGTGGACCTCCACTAGATGATGGGGGTATTCCCCCTCTGGAGTAAGATGTTCCTCCTCTGGAAGTTGAGGGTCTACGTCCTCTGTAGTGGGGTGGGCTGTCGTCGTAAGGAGGGGGTCCTCCTCCTCTAGAATGGGGAGGTCCTCCGCTATAAGGTGGGGGTCCTCCTCCTCCAGAATGGGGTGAAGGTGGTGGTGGTGGACCAGATGGTGGTGGGACATGTGGTGGAGGTGGAGGGGGTGCCTCGCCATCCGGAGGTCCGGTTGGTGGGACATTACTGTGACCCCATGGGTTATTAGGGTTTCCAGGGTAGGGTAATCCAGGAAAAAGGTTTCTTGGAGATTTTTGTCCAATATTGATGTGGTGATGTCCTGGAATAATGTCTCCCCGTGGGGTTTGGGTCCAAATAGATGGACCCCCTGCATGATGTGTCCACGTGGGTTGTCTGATGGTTGGAAGAGTACTACCAACCATACTAAAACTCAGATGAGAAGTGTATCCTCCACTGATGATATGACTGTTGGATGGGTTATTGCCCCCAGTCAGGTTAGGTCCACCAACTAGGGATTCCCCCCCAGTTGAAAGTTTTCCACAAACTAGAATGTGCTAGGTGACCAAATGATGACCACTGATGCTAGGTAGACTCGTTACCAAGGGTTGAGTGCTAAAAAAGGGATTACTTCCTCCTAATAGTAGACTAACAGGAAAATTATATCCTCCCCTCGAATTTTGAGGTGGGAGAGGTGGAGGTAGTGTTCCAAAATTAACGGACATTGAAGGTTTCCCTTCAGAGGGTGCCATGGTGGGAGTCACAATAGGTATAGAACCAATCGATTGAATTAGAGTTGTGCTCATTGGAAACAATATTTGACCTAGTTCGTAAGTGGTCGAGCTAAGTAAGGGTGATTCTGGTGAAGTGAATGATAAAGAACGCATAGGGGTATGTTGAAACATGGGTGTATTCAGAATGTTTGCTCGTCACATGAGACTCTGGCGTCTAAGTTGTTTGCCAGCCATGCACAAATGGTTCATGTGTGCATAAAGTGGTGCAAGGAATTCCTCGTCGGGAATCCAATGCCGAGGCATGGTTTCTTCCATGGGAATTGACCCAAACTCAATGACATGTCAGCCTAGAGATGTGTCCCAAAAGGATGCGGATGGACCAAATGCTGTTGATATAGATTCATCCTGGGGCTGACTGAAAATCCAATCCGCAGCTCTAGGATGTCCCTCTATTGAATAATGGAAGGATGTGTCATATGAGGTAGGTTGTCCTTCTACAAAAGATTCAGCTGGATCAGAGATAGGTATTTTTATGGGAGACGAGTAGTTCATTCCCGACTCTATGGTAGATGCATCTTCCTCATGTGGCAGATATGTGATCAGTTGATCCATTCTTACTCCTGAGTTCTCTTCTTGGTTAAGGGGATATTCAGGTTGTAAATTGAGAATCCTTCTAGATTTTCTCAGAGGTTGATCGGCCAGGATGACCGAATCAAAATTTCTCCTAACTGTAACCTATAAAAAATAAAAAATCAATCCAATATCTACAAAAGCTAAATCCGCAACCAAACTTATGTGATAGGTGGGGATTCACAGGTCTGGAACCTCACAATATTGTCAAGGAGGTGCAACTCGCGATATACCACAGTGTCCAATAGTTATACTCGACCCAATCTTTTAGACCACTAACCAAGGAGGATTAGGACCGTACCCCTAACCGTATAACCCGACTACCTAAATCACGTGCGTACTAGCTCCCCAAGTGTTGTTCTCGGTGTATTTCCATGCCAAGACGACCAATAGGTTAACTCAGTTGGTATAGGAATCCTAGAAGGGTCTCCCAATATACGCAAGGTACATGGGAGCTCAAATCCGTAGTGGTGTTGTTTAATGCACAATCGTATGACAAGATCCTTTTGATATATTATCGAGTACATGAAGTACCTTTTGATATACCCAATGGTACATGAAAGTTCATTCGATATACTAGTTGGTATGTGGAATAACTACAGCCCCCCGAGATGCATTCCAGGTAGATAACGATAGCTTCCATGCTTAATGATGCTGGAACACGTCACTAACTTATCACACTAGTTACTAGGAAGTTTTAACCTAACACTACCGTTAATTTTATCGTGAACGGTTAGGTGAATGCATGGAGTGTAGACATGAATTTAAACAAATGAAACTTAATCTATATGCAAAATGCAATTTTTTTATTTTCCAATTCAATGAAGTCTATCTAAGGTAGGGAGAAATTCCTTTGTTTCCGATATAAGAAAAATAAACAAGCAACCCTATAAATCAAAATCAATGAAAAAGACAATGAAGTACTCCTTTCAACATGCCGACAAAATCACAAAAGCTAACAAGCACCAAAATGTAAATGCTTTTCTTTCCTCTCTTTTCAATTTAATCGAATCTATGAAATATGGAAAGAATAATTTTTCTTTCAAAATGTAACAATCTCTAAGTTTCGAAATGATGACCCAAAAGATGAAGGAAAATCAAAGAATGAGAATTTCCAATTTTCAAAGATACTTTGCAAAAACTCAAAAATGCTTATATCTTTCTAAGAAATGAGCAAGATGTCATAACTAAGAAACTACAAGATTAATCATGCCAGCTTTTTTCATGTCCCAAATTTTTCATTGGGTCACAATGGCCTAATCACATTGGCCATATTCATTAGAGTTTGTCAAATTGATGTTAAGGGTCAAATAATTGCCAAGGAGGAAAATTGCTAGTTTCCTAGGTTTGGGGTGGAAGCTTTGGGATTTGGAATAAGGGGATAATAAATGGTGTTTGAACATTAGAATGGCATAAATATTTAATAAAGGATCTAAATAAATATATACAAGTTAAAATCAAACTGACATTTGATCATGAAGACACATGGAGGAAGTGGGACCCACATATGGCTAGATTTCCCCACTACACTTGCCATCATTCTCTCACCAATTCGAATTCAAGGTGAATGGTAACATACTTGGGGGATTTAAAAAGGTATTATTCATGGCATGACTAATCCAAGGTCGAAATATAGAGGAAGAGTAACTCCCATGGAAGAGGAAGAGGCAATTTGGAGCTAGTGGGACACTTGGGCTAGATTCCCTAGCTCTATGACAACAATGATGAAGATGCGATGACACCTATGACACAAATTAGACCTGAAGGATGACATATGACATATATGACATATTAGGGCTAAAAATATCCTCCAAGAGGGCGCTCAAGGGAGTTAGGGTAGCTAAGCTGCTTCCACAGGTGATTTGGTGGAAGTGGGAAACTAGGAATTGTTGTATAAGTGGCATTCTTTGGAATCTCTTCCCAACTTGAGTTGGGATGAGTCTCTTGGAAGGAATTCAACCCATGGAGGACATTAGAAGTTTATAAATTTCAATAACAAAGAATGAAACCAACCTTTTATCATTTGTAGAATTTGCAATTGCATTTGTGAAGAGGGAGAGCTAGTGGATGACTAGTTTCTTGCCTTAACCAATTTCGAGGGTGAACGATTCCCATCCAAGTTGGTAATTGGAAAGGCCATTCAGACCATTCATTTGAATATTTAATGGAGTATTTATTTTCAGGTATAATCTATAGGGAATCTCATGTTTTCTTCTATTGTAGCTCACTCCTTCAACCATTTCTAGTTTTGATGGCATATTCTTAATCCTTGAGGGAGGGCATTTTTTGTGAGCTATTGTACTCTTTGGGGGAGATTCTAATGCCCAATTTAATTTTTAATATGAATTAAATATTCTGTTCTTCATCTCTAAAAAGTTTCAGGTCGAAATTGCAAGTAGAAATGTATAAATCTCATTTTTAATGAAAGAACTGTGCCATTTCCCCACTACCTTGTTGTGAACCAATGTAATGTTGTTGGATTCGAATGGATAAGTAAAATACTGATGGTTTATTTATGAATGTAATTTTATTTATGTATTATACAAGTTTCATGTTCAGTGCTCAAGCATTTGAAGTCATTTTACTCAGTTTATTTACATTTGGAGAAGATTTGGTGCCATTTCCCCAAGGGTCGAACTAGTGATTTTTGTTTTTTTTTGGGAGAGGTTTGGAACAGGATTAATAACTAATGCATGGTTCATTTGGGACCTTAATAAAATACTTGAGACATCCCCTACCTCTTTCAGAAATTTGAGTGGGTTTGGAGGCAATTGGGAATCCATTTTCAGTACTTACCCCAGGGGGATTTGAACCCCAAATTACTAGTAAAATTACATACTTGGTCCAGAATATTAAGAGAGTTTGTAGAGGTATTTTTGTGGCCATATATCATCCCTGAACATCATATTCAAGTCCTAATATCATTCATACACCTTACTTGAATATATGAAGGCATTTGGAGCCAATTTGAGACCTAGAGACCAATACTAGTCAAAGGGAAATTACTAGTAAAGTTCCCTACATTGGACAGAATTGAAAGAGGATTTACAGAAGTATTTTAAAGGTCCAAAAGAATCCTTGAAACAAATATTTATGTTCTAACATCATCCATATACCTTCTCAGAATATTTGGGAGTAATTGGAGCAATTTGGAGACCTAGAGCTCAAAACTAGTCAAAGGTCAAACTAGGGAAAAAAAGTGAAAAATTGCCATTTTGATAAAATTCCTAATAAGGGACATTACAACTTTCCAAATATTTTTATCCCAAAGTATGAAAATTCTTCCCAACAATTCCAAGAATAAGACTTGAAATGAAGATTATCAATGTTTGTTTTGCTTAATCAAATGCTCATAGTGGATCTGAGAATTATAATGCTCTTTAGTTCTATCATTCAAAAAATCAAAGATGATGTCTCGACCAGCTATAGTGAGCTGAAAATTCCCAAAGAAAAGAGATCACCCAAAACTCAAAAAATCACACAAACACACGCAAAATCAAACAACAAAAACACAATCAAAACTCAATGAATGAATGTAGGAAGGAGTTAGGAATCAGACCTAACAAGCCAAATAGATTTGGTAATGTGACCAGTGATTGCAAGACCAAGTGGATAGATGGGGGATTGAAATTTCCCACCACTACCAAATTGCTCACTTGACTCGATTATAACCCAAAATCAACCAAATCAAACTCAAACACACATAAGAAGGACCTAGGGGTTCTATGAATGACTCATAGAGTATGCAGAGCTCAAAAAATTAGACCAAATCACAAAAAATGTAAAAAATGTGCTAATCACCAAGCAACATATGTTGGCGCAGTCTGTTCTTGTGCACCAGAGCGCCAGGTGCAGTCTGTGTGCAGGCTAAGTGCGTCAATGGCATAAGATGTACACAAGAAAAGGGCACCAATGGCGCAGGATGCTCATGTACAGTGAGCGCCAGACTCCCAACAGCGCAGGGAATATACACCCCAGGTGCATCGAGCGAATAGTAAGAAGAAAGAAAGCAAATATCTCCAAAAATATAAAGTGATAGTTCCAATCTTGATCCTAGATAGAGTTAGGGCAAGTCAACAGACTCTGAAAAAGAAAAAATTCACATATGGAAGGGGCTCAGGAGGCTAGAAAATGAATCAAAATAAATCAATGAAACAAACCAAATTGAAATCAAAACTATGTTCTTTCCCCAGTATGGTCTCCATATTTGTTTATGGATAATCTACTCGAGCGAACGTAGGCATGATCTCCATAGTCCAGGTGCATCTAGAACAAATGAATATAGAATATAGATCTACTTTCCTAGATCGATGAGAGATTAAAGTAGATAGATGTATTACCTTCAGATTCCCGAATCCTTCTCCTCTTTGTCGCTCCAAGCTCCATGGTCTTTAGATATAGAGCTGCAAAACCCTGTCAAGCATATAGAGACAAACAACCAGTAAAATCACATATAAACACTAACTGATCTAAGCTAACAGTTAAGGAAGAAAGCTCTAAATATCATTGAGACAAAGACATTTATGGAAAGAGATTATATTACTGTAAATAAGTGGGAAATACATAAAAGAGTGATGATTACAACCCAAGCCTTAATGTTGTAACCTTCCTCCAACTGTCCAATCCAAGCCTCCAAAGGGTGTGTGTGTGCCTCCCAGGAGATGAATAGGGATCACCTAGGGTAATTCCACCAGCATGTAAGTGCTATAGTCCTTCCTCCCTTCTTAATGGAGAGAGAGGTCTTATTTATAAGGCTAGGAGGATATAGTAGGTTGAGGATTAGGGGGAGAGGTCTAAGGGATATTCCTATTAGGTTAGGAGCTAAATACTAGCTATTCCTACCAATTAGGGATAGATGTCCATGTCACCCAGCTCCAAGAATTTGCTCGAAGCCCCTTTTTATCCACTCTAACCAACCCTGGCGCACTCTGCATGAACACAACATGCACCAGGAAGGGTGAGGTACAGGTTGCATGAGGGCAGGAATAACCACTGGGGCATCTTCCCAGTGTACAGTAGGCACCAACCAAGGTTTGGCGCACCTTGCTAGGCAGCAAGGTGCGCGAACATTACTAGGAAAGGTGGGAAACAAGGTCAACAACTTTTTGAATAACGTTCTAGCCAGGGAAACTTTAGGGATTAAGGCACTGAGTTGATACATGGATCATGATGATGATATTTTGGCATAACACTAACCACCTCCCATAACACAACAACCACATTAATACCCCTACCACCAACCACCTCCCCATCCAATATCCATGTGTGTGTGTGTCTTTGGGGCATCCAAAACTTCATAGTAGATATTGGTCATATTCTACATTATTTCCCTCAAGACTTCATAGTTCCTCTCTCTCTCTCTGTCTCTCTCTCTCTTTCTCTCTCTCTTCGGGACATTCAAAAATTCATAGTAGATATTGGTCAACTTTTGAATCTTTTCCTTCAACACTTCACACTCTTTAATGTTTTCTACTCTCTCTCTCTCACACACACATCATTTGTCTCTATCCCATTCCACTAACCACCTCCCCATTCCTTTATCTCTCTATATATCCCTATACCACCCCCTCATTCACCCTCTCTTGGTCTATCACCTACTCTTACCACTAACCACCACCACCCGATCTCTCTCTCTCTCTCTCTCTCTCTCTCTCTTTCTCTCTAAAACCCTAACCCGCAATCTCTCTCTCTCTCTCTCTCTCTCGCTCTCTCGCTGTCTTTAGGGAATCCAAAACTTGATAGTATATATTGGCTAGATTTTGCATATTTTCCTTCAAGACTTCATGCTCTTTCATGTTTACTTCTCCCTCTCTCTCTCTCTCTCTCTCTCTGCGGAATCCAAGATTTCATAGTAGATATTTTTTATCTTTTGGATCTTTTCCTTCAAGACTTCACACACTTTCACGTTTTATACTCTGTCTCTCTCCCCTTCCACTAACCACCTCCCCATCCCTTTCTCTCTCTATATATTTCTCTTCCACCCACTCATTCACTCTCTCTTCGTCTCTCACCTACTCCTACCACTGATGACCACTACCTCTCTCTCTCTCTCTCTCTCTCTCTCTCTTTGGGGAATCTAAAAATTCATAGTAGATATTGGTTAGATTCTGCAAATTTTTCCTCAAGACTTCACACTCTTTTACATTTTCTACTCTCTCTCTCTCTCTCTCTCTCTCTCTCTCTCTTCCCCCCCACTAACCACCTGCTCATCCCTCTCTCTCTCTCGATATCCCTCTTCCACCCCCTCATTCACACTCTCTTGGTCTCTCACCTAACCCATAATCTCTCTCTCTCTCTCTCATCCTGTCTTCAGGGCATCCAAAAATTAATAGTAGATATTGGTTAGCTTCTGCATCTTTTCCTTCAATACTTCACAATATTTCAAGTTTTCTACTCTCTCTCTCTCATCTCATTTGTCTCTCTCCCCTTCCACTAAGCACCTCCCCATCCCTTTCCTTCTCTCTATATCCATCTTCCACCCCCTCATTCAGCCTATCCTAGTCTGTCACCTAATCCTACCAAAAACCACCACCACCTGATCTCTGTGTGTGTGTGTGTGTGTGTGCGTGCATGTCTTCGGGGCATCCAAAACTTCATAGAAGATATTGGTCAGATTCTACATCTTTTCCTTTAATACTTCACACTCTTTCACGTTTTCTACTCTCTCTCTCGTCATATATCTCTATCCCATTCCACTAACCACCTCCCCATCCAATATCCATATCTCTCTCTCTCTCTCTTTCCTCCTACCTTCAGGGGATTCAAAACTTCATAGTAGATGTTCGTCATCTTCTGCATCATTTTCCTCAAGACTTCATAGTCTTTCACAATTTCTACTCTCTCTCTCTCTCTCTCTCTCTCTCTCTCTTTGTCTTTAGGCCATCCAAAAATTCATAGTAGATATTGGTTAGCTTTTGCATATTTTCCCTCAACACTTCACACTCTTTCATGTTTTCTATTCTCTCTCTCTCTCTCTCTCTCTCACGTGATTTGTCTCTCTCCCTTTCCACTAGCCACCTCAACATTCCTTGAAATCTCTCTCTATATACCTCTTCCACCCCCTCATCCCTCTCCTAGTTTCTCACCTACTCCTACCACTAACCACCACTACCCGATCTTGCTCTCTCTCTCTCTCTCTCTCTCTCTCTCTAAACACCTAACCGCCAATCTCTCTCTCTCTCTCTTTTAGGAATCCAAGACTTGATAGTATATATTGGTTAGCATCTGCATCTTTTCCTTCAAGACATCACACTCTTTCACATTTTCTACTCTCTCTCTCTCTCTCTCTCTCTCTCTCTCTCTCTCTCTCTCGCTTGTCATTTGTCTATCTTCCCTTCCACTAACCACCTCCCCATCCCTTTCTCTCTCTATAGATTTTTTTTCCACCCCCTCATTCAAACTCTCTTAATATCTCACCTACTCCTACTACTAACTACCACCAATCGATCTCTCTCTCTCTCTCTCCCCTTACACTAACCACCTCCCCATCCCTTTCCCTCTCTTTGTATCCTTGTTCCACCCCCTGATTCACTCTCTCCTGGTCTCTCACCTACTCCTACCACTAACCACCACCACCCAATATCTCTCTCTCTCTCTAAACCCCTAACCCCCAATCTATCTCTCTCTATGTGTGTGTCTTCGGAGCATCCAAAACTTCATATAGTAGATATTGGTCAGCTTCTGCATATTTTCCTTTAATACACATACATCATATGTCACTTTAATGACACTTTTGGATTTTTAAATATAACGAAAACCACTTGAGGGAAGAAGGAATCAATACATTGAAGTGATACCTTGTACTTACACATGGATGCCTCATGTGAACACTCAAACTCATCATAATCCATCTCAATCCAACATATATTCCTTTTAATTCTCTACTCCAGTCTCCACGTATTTAAATTTGACATTCCCTTCTTAAGATGCTTTGTTTTCATTTCCATTTTTCTACTCGTTGTGACTTCCATAACACCATTTGTTTACCCTTTTCTGCTTATCATGTTGTCACTTTTTGTCTATCATCATGAGTATCGAAAATACGCCAGATTTATTCTCGAATATTTCAGATATGGAAGTGTGCTCCATCCTTTCTAAGCTCTTGATTAGACAGGCTATCAGATGCTCTATTCTTTCTCACAGATGGATATTTATCTACAACCAAATTCCCCAACTCACTATCTCTCCCACACTCTTTCACGTTTTCTACTCTCTCTCTCTCTCACACACACATCATTTATCACTCTCCCCTTCCACTAACCACACCCCCATCACTTTCCTTTTCTCTATATCCCTCTTCCACCCCCTCATGCTCCCTCTCCTAGTCTCTAACCTAATCCTACCACTAACCACCACCACCCAATCTCTCTTTCTCTATCTATCTCTCTCTAAACCCTTAATGCCAAAGATATCTCTCTATTTCTTTCTCTCTCTCTCTCTATGCATTCCCTTGTGCTATGGATGCATAGACCTACATAACCCGTATGTGTTATAACACATATTCATTATGCATCCATCAAACAAATAAATGCTTCAACAAATTCATATCATTTGGTATGAAATCCATAACACATATGTGTTGAAATGTATATGCATTATGGAATTCATAGAACGAATGAAGAATCATATTAGCATTTTCTATGAATTCCATAATTCATATGCATTAAAACACATATATGTTAAAATTTATATGCGTTATGGAATTCATAGCATGAATGGAGATTCAAAGCATTTGTATGAATTCCATAATGCTAGTGCGTTAAAATGCATACATGTTAAAACACATATGCATTATGGAATTCATAGCATGAATTCCTTGTATATTTCAAAGCATTGATGTGTGTTTGATGCATATGCATACATAACGCATATGCATTATAACGCATACACGTAATAACGCATATGTGTTACACACGTCTATGCTTCGATAGCGCAAATGAATATCTCTCTTTCTCTCTCTCTCCCACTTCCTGAATCTTTACTTATTTTTCCCACACTCCCTCTCTCTCCCTCCTTCAATCGCTCCCATAGCCAGTCCCTTTCTACCCCCCCCTCTTTCAATACCTCCCTTTCTCTTTTTCCCACCCTACCTCCTTATCAATATGTCTCCTTCTCTCCTCTCTTTCTCTCTCTCACTATCTCTTTCCCATTCTATCACTCGCTTTCAAGTTATCTCTCTCTATCCCCTATTAATCTCCCTCTTACTCTCTCTGTCTCAAGTTATCTTTCTCTCCCCTCCCTCTCTCTCTCAATCAGTCTCTCTATCACTATCTCTCTCTTCCGCTCCCTTGCTTCCCCCTCCCCTTCTTTCATTACCCCTCTCACTCATTTTCCCACCCTCCCTCCTTATCCATCCATCTCCTTCCATCCTCCTCTCTCACTCTCAATCACTCTCTCTCTCTCACTCACTATTTATATCCCCTTCTATCACTCTCTCTCTCTCTCAATCAATCTCTCTATCACGGTCTGTCTCTCCCCCCTCCCTCACCATCACTTCTCACTCTCACCACCCCTATCACTTCTCTCTCTTCCCCCCTATATCTTTATCACTCACTCTCTCCCACAACCACTCCCTTCACTTGCTATCTCTCTCCCCTCCCTCTCTCTTCCAACCAATCTCTCTATCACTATCTCTCTCTTCTCTCCCTCTCTCTCAATCATTATCTCTCTCCCCCTCTATCACTTTCTATATCAAGTCGAATTTATCTCCCCCTTCTACTTTCTCCCTCTCTCTCTCTCTTCCCATCCCTTCCACACTACCTCTCGACCCCTCCTTTACTGACTCATTCTATCCCAAAACCACTTCCTTCACTCACTATCTCTCTCTCTAGTCCCTTTGTCTCCCAATAAATCTCTCTATCACTATCTATCTCTTCCCTCTCTCTCTCCTCTCTCTCTCTCTATCTCTCTTTTCCCATCCCTTCCACACTACCTCTCCACCCCTCCACTGACTCATTCTATCCCAAAACCACTGCCTTCACTCACTATCTCTCTCTCCACTCCCTTTATCTCCCAATAAATCTCTCTATCACTATCTATCTCTTCCCTCTCTTTCTCTCAATCATTATCTGTCTCCCCCTCTATCACTCTCTCTCTCAAGTCAAATTTATCTCCCCCTTCTATACTCTCTCTCTCTCAATATTTTTCCATCCATTCCACACTACTTCTCTACCCCTCCTTCACTCACTCGAACTCTCCCATAACCACTCCCTTCACTACATGTCTCTCTCTCCCGTCCCTCTCTTTCCCAAACAATATCTCTATCACTATATCTATCTTCCCTCTCCCACTCTTTCTCAATCATTATCTCTCTCCCCTCTATCAATATCTCTATCTCTCTCTCTCTCTCTCTCATAGTTTGTCACCATCTGCATTAATCCTCTATCATCAACCATCATCCTCATGTTCATTGTCACAATCACCATCCTTGTTGTCTTGTTGTTACCATAACCATCATGATCACATTGTCACGATCACCATCCGCATCCATTCTCTAAATTGCACAAGCTTCATCATGGATACATATGTCGATTCCACTCAAAAGATTCCCTCTCTCACTCTCTCCCTCCCCACCCCCCCCTCTCTCTCTCTCTCTGAAACCATCCCTTCAACACTCCCTCCATCTCCCTGAGTCACTAACTCATTCTCTCCCACAACTACTCCCTTGCTACCCCCTCCTCCTATTTTGATACCTCTATCCCTCTCTCCCTTTATCTCTCTCTCTGAACCCATCCCTTCCACACTCCGTCCCTCCCCCTCAATCACTAACTCATTCTCTCCCACAGTCACTCCCTTGATACCCCCTCCCCCTCTTTTGATACTTCTATCTCTCTCTCCCTCCCTCTCTCTCTCAATCAATCTCTCTATTATTATCCCTTATATCTTCCCTCTCTATATATATCAATCATTAACTCTATCCCCCTCTATCACTCTCTATCTGACTCTCTCTCTCTCTCTCAAGTTAAATCTCTTGCCTCATTCTATAGTGTCTATCTCTCTCTCACTATCAGTCTCTCCCTCCCTCTCTCTCTCAATCAATCTCTCTTTTACTATATCTATCTTCCCTCTCTCCGTCTATCAATCATTATCTCTCCCCCCCTATATCACTCTCTATCTCACTCTCTATCTCACTCTCTCTTTCAAGTTAAATATTTCTCTATCACATACCCAAATTTTCCTAAAAATTTAAAGAAATTTCTAGGCGTCTAATCATTATTAAATGATATGCGGAAATATAAAATGTATGTACGACATCTATAATTATTGTTTTAATAAAAGAATCATACTAATAATCTCATAACTTTTTAACATTGTACTTATTAATAAAACTTTACTTACCAACATAAAGGTTCCCTATTTTATCGTATGCCACCTTAACTATCAATATACAACTCTTAACCAATTACATATTTCTTCCATCTCTTACATTTCATAATCGATTCACTAACTACTTTCTCATGCAATTTACTTATACATAATCGAGGAAAATATCAACCCATCAAGATATTTAGGACAATTTAAACAAATATGACACATTAGAGTAAAGCCTTCATATAAAACCACAAAACATAAAAGACGCATACAAAAAATATTTTCACATGGTTCACCCCCACCTTGGGCTATGTCCATAAAAGTTTGTTTTATATTAATGATTCAAAGGGGATTTTACAATTGTAACTTGCCGTTACAATAACTACTAACCTCTTTCCTTGACATTATTTCTCCCAAGTGTTCGAACCTAGAAAGAAGGCTAATACCAGGGTCTCTTCATCGGAAACAATAATGATATTCAAATGCCTTTCGAATAAATAGATGTATAAGCCAATCCCATCCTCCCTCTATTTCACATGTTAAATATATATATAGGATAATAATTTAAGGTAGCTCTTTGCTTTGAAACCCATACTTAGTTATAGGACTATGTTCTTCTCAAAACCTATTTCTATAAGTACAATATAAGTGCTTCTCATGCACATGTTCCCTTTAATGACTAAGCCTAAGCTAACATGTTTGTACTTTTAAAGATTCCTCATCTTGAAACTACCATCTAGGCTAGAGATATATTTTCTCCATACTCTTGAATGGAAATATAGTTTTTAAAAGATACAACCTAAAATAGTCAAAATCCTACTCTCGTTTAAAATCGAAGGGACATATAAAATCCAAGGGACTCTATATGTGCATTTCATATCTTAAAGGGTAAAGCTTAAAGTTATATCACCATTAATTCAAACTATACTAGGATTCTATTTGCTTTAATAAAATCCTTATATACTTTATAAAACACTTCTCATTTAAAATAATTATCTTTATATCCTTTAGAGGCCTAAATCTTATATTAATAAATGGCATTCCTTGTTTTAATTTTAAGGATAAGTTTATTCACATAAATACAAGATATTAAAGTTATGCTCCTTTCCCATTAAGTTCACCCTAAGAGAACGGCCAAAGATAACTTTTAGGAACTATCCATATTTATCATGATTATTGTTCCAACAATTATACTCATATTTTATTGAGATTATGTTAACTTGTAAAACGATTCTTATACATGTGAAAACCATGTTGACAAAGTTTTAACTTACGGGACTCAAACCTACTTCCTTATTTTACCTTAAATAAAAGCAGAGATCTAAGGGTATGGTTCACTATGACCGGAAATGATTAGGTAGTAGAGCGTAACCTGCTCACCTTTTCTCATATTATCTATTAACAATCTATCACACGACTTAGGTTCATTAAGGTAATAAACTAGCTTTGGTCTACTACTTCATAAAACTAGTTATAGAGCCAGTCCCAAGGCATAAAAGGTTTATTTAGGCTCCACGATTTGTAAGCTATTCAAAGTATGCCTTTATATATGTAGATATTTAAAGCAGTAATTAGAGTTTCATACTTTCAAGGTAATAATAATAATATATATACAAACGGTATTGCAGTAACTTGACAATCAACGAGAAACTATCGCAATTACACTTTCGTGGAAGTGATAGAACACGATAGCTGAAATCCTACCAAGCTAAATAATACCCAGGGGTTCAGCGTTGATGTTTACTCTCTCCGGCTCTTCCTAAAACTTTATGACCGGGATACAAAAATATATGCAACAATAATTACAGAGTTTCTAGTTTACAAGCTACCGCTGCACGTATTAGATCAACATGATCTCGATAAAATGTATAAAATGATACGTAACAATATGCTGTGGAGATGTTGTCTAATAAAGGTTGGGTTGACTGGGCACTATCAACGCTAACCACATATACAGCAATTTCACCACAGAGATAAAGATTTTATTATTCAAATAGTGATCTAAAATATAAAAAATGACGGAGTTTCAAACTCTTGTTACTATCGTTTTCACAGTAATCTAAAGTATAGATCCACAGAATATAAAACTCTTGGTGTTATCGTTTCCCCTTCCATGCCAAAGAAAACTAATATGTATCTCGTTACCTCTTCATATCATAAAACTAATATCAGTCGCAGGATAATGCAGACCCACATAAGGTTCCAGATCAGGTCTTCCGATCCCCAACCTCTGTGTGTTCCTCCCCTTAAATCGATGAGTATGCAAAAAGTGCTGGCAGTATGCCTTGGCCATATGGGGACCTTCAAAGGGTTCCCGCTCTTTATTAAGGAGACAAAACGTGACACAGAGTCATGTGCTCCATGGGCTAGACAAATGGCAGAAATAAGGTTTTTTTGTTCAACGAGTGGAACAGGTGTCCAAAGGAAGGGTCGCGGTGCTCTTAAATAGAAAACAAATGGCGCAATTAGGTAATGGAAGTGCTCCACTAGGGAGACATCCTTCCTACAAAAACTCTTTAACCTCCACCATGTGTTCCAAAACGTTTTTCACCAACAACCAATTTATTACAAGGGGTGAGCTAAGGAATGGATTAATTCTCATTTGACTACCATAGCGAAAACAAACTAAAACATACACACTCGAAATGTTCACCATACTACATGTTTTCATATATTTATGTATATAAAACACTTTTAATTTATAATTACAACTACTTACAATAAACCTTTTCTATAATTCTAACACCTATATGTGTGTACCAATAATTTACAGTTATATAAGTTAATTGCTAGCTTGTTTTGTGTCATCAAGACATAAGAGTCTCTAAATAAAAAATCTTTCCTTTATATTTGTTATTAGTCTTGTAACACGTACAAATATTTATAATTTTACTTACTAAATATTCATATAATATAAGTATGTCAAATTATGTGTTTTCTTGGCACTTATATATATGCATATCTCCCCACATATATATTAAATTAACTCTATTCACTTATTCTTAGTAACTCCTTTCTTATATATATGTATAATACTTTATATACAATTTCATATAATAGCCTTTTATATCTCTTATCTTCTTTTGTAAAAATTTCAAGATTCTTTAATAAAATTATAATCGAGTTCTTTTCTAGAAGGCATGACATTATATATATATAAAATTATTGCCTTTGCTTAACTTTCTTAGGATAATTCTTTTTATTATCTTTTATTATAAAGTAAAACATTATTTTGTTACTAGGTCACTTCAATCATACATTATTTTTGTGCATAAATATCTATATAGGATATAGATAAGGTGATAATATTTATAAAAATATATCATAACCTTTGTTTATAAGACGAGCTTTACTAACTGTGATAGATTTAGCAACTAGTTTATATAGTGAGATTAGTTAGTTTAATCTAAGTACTCGCTTACTTACCTCTCCTTAGTGAAGTTGGTTGTCGTCGTCTACATAATCTTTTAGTCTCTTAAGTATTAAATAACACTTACAAACAAAATGGTAGTTTCCTCATCCACCGGTGGGGCCTTGGCCTTGAGCTCCTCACCAGGGCCGTTTACAAAATTTATAATTATATTTACAAAAGAGTTAACAATAGGGTTGAATTTAAGGGATGTTACATTCTCCCCCTTCTCTACTCTCCCTCTCTCTCAATTTAAATCTATCTCCCCTTCTATAGTCTCTCTCTCTCTCACTAGCTCTCTGTTTCCCTACCTCTCTATCTCTCTCCCTCCATCTCTCTCTCTCTCTCTCTCTCATTATCTATCCCCCCTTCTATCACTCTCTCTCTCTCCCTCATTCACACTCACTACTCTCTCTCTCTCTCTCTCTCTCCCCTTTTATCATCTCTCTCTCTTTCTATCTCTCTTCCCCTTACCACCCCATCCCCTTCCTTACCTCCCTCTCCCTCCTACTTTTTCCTCTCCACCTATACCTATCTATCTCCCCCTCCATGTCTAGCTACATATCTATTTCCCTTTCATTCCCTGTGCTCTATAATTATCTTTATTTACCCCTCTCTCTCCCTAATTCCCCTATACTTCCATCACTCTTTCTTACCTCTCTCTCTCTCGCAATCACTCTCTCTAGATCACTATCTCTCTCCCCCTCTATCACTCTCCCTCTCAAGTTCTCTCCCCCCCCTCCACTCTCTCTCTCTCTCTCTCTCTAACTCTTTGCTTATCCCTTCCACACTTCCTCTCTCTCCCTTCTTCCATCTCTCTTTATTTCTCTCTCTCTCTATCCCACAACCAATCACTTTCTACCCCCCTCCCCTTCTTTCACTACCTCTCTTGCTCTTTTTCCCACCCTCCCTCTTTATCCGTTTGTCTCCTTCCCATCTCCTCCTATCTCTCTCTCTCAATAATTCTCTCTCTCTCTCTCTATATATATATATATCCTACTCTATCAATATTTCTCTCTCTCTCTCTCTCTCTCTCTCTATATATCCTACTCTATCAATATTTCTCTCTCTCTCTCTCTCTCTCTCTCTCTCTCTCTCCCATGTTGTATCACTCTCTATCTCTCTCCCCCTTTCCACCCCTTACCCTTCTATCCCTCCCTCTCCCTCTTTCTATATTCCTCTCCACATGTACCTATCTATATCCGCGTCCATCCCTAGATATATATCTGTTTCACTTTCTTTCCCTACCCTCTGTATTTATCTTTCTCTACCCCTCTCTCTCCCTAATCCCCCATAATCCCCCTGACTGCCCCCACTCTCTCCCTAACGCCCCCACCACCCCCACTCTCTCCCTAATCCTCCCAACCATCCCCACTCTCCCACTCTATATTAGCAACCATAATATCCATTGGTCTCTCTCTAGGCCTCCACGAGACAAATGGATGTAGGCATCCATTTTCATTATGGATAACTAGCTCTCATTAATGCATACATGCTATAATGCACTAGCGTTTGGAGGCCTATTCATCCTTGGCGAAATACAATGATTATGAAAGGATTTCTTTTATGAATGTTATAACACATATGTGTTATCACGCATATGTGTTATAACGCATTTATAGTGCTTAATGCACATCGCTTCATAATGCATATGCGTTAGAATGCATGTACATTATAATGCAAATGCGTTATGGGGCTCTATGTATCCTTCCCCTTACTAAATTACATATGCATTTAATGTATTAATCGTTTAAAATTAACTTTTTCATAATGCGTATACGTTATAATGTGAGTTCGTTTTAACCTATATGTATTTTTTAGGTCTATCCATCCGACGTATTATGAAGTTTGATAATCTGTCCATTAGACATTTAATGCGTTAACCATTAATTGAGGCTGCTGATAAAGCATATGCATTATGTTTTGTTATAAAAAGAATTAAAATATGTGGCTTGATATCTTAGTTTGCATTTTAGAACAAAATACACACACTATGTTTTCACGTTTTGAGCTGGAAAACTCTCTTCTCCTACCGCTATTTATAAAATTCACATCCAATCAATACTCCTTCATAGTTCTTCATGGGGAATCTACGCAAAATAAGTTGTAAATATGAAAGGAATATGCTTACACCAGAATAAATGGAAGAACAAAGAGAGAAGGCATGGGAACAAACAATGAATCGTAGACATTCAACTAGTGTGAGAGAGATTCCCACCCCTCCTCCACAATTGAATTCAACTTATGAGGGAGTGATTCCCACCCCTTCCCCATAATTGAAGAGGATGAATTCAACAAGTGAGATCATCGATTATAGCTCACTACATCAATCAAAGAGGATGAATTCCATAGTGGAAAATATGATTTCAACATCAACTCCGATTGGTTCAATGATTATGACATCCAACCATGATCCACTGATCCACACTTCATTTTTTAGTTCATCACAACTTGATGATAGAGATGGTCAGGAAGAGAATGATTTGTTATTTGAAACCGGTTATGGTCAAGGTACAAACACTAACACTCCACTTGTCGAACATATTGGTGAAAGTATTAATGATTTTGTTCCTAATGTTGCTTTCCAACAACCATCACAAATGGTACAATATCCAAATCAAACTATCCAATTTGTGATATATGTCAATGTCACTCCATCTATTGAAAGACAACCCAACCTTTCCTTTCGGTTAAAAATACTCCAAAACACATACAAGTAGATGAGAGTGCCTTTTATTCAATGGAAGGTAAGGTACATATATGCACGATAAATTTCCATTGTTGAAAAATTTTACAATACTATTTTGAACCTAAATATGATGCTGGTATGTAAATTATTTTATCTTTTCTAAAATCTAGGAGTTTGACAATAGTTAGAAGAAAATCAGGAATAAAATCACTAAAAAATACATACTCAAGTAATCACTTGTTGATGCATTCAAAACCATTGGCCAAAAAACTTGTTCATGTGACAAGAATGTGGCTCGTCATGTATTGGATGAATCAATCGTAACTAGAAGCACAAGACAACATCGTTTACTTAAATGAACATCCGAAATTGTTAAAATGTATCCAAAAAATATAAAAATATATTCCATCCAAAGACACAGTATTGACAAAGAAGACGAAAGAAATAAATTATGGGAATTAAGTGGTAGGTTTCCATGTAAAGACATGAAGTTAGTTGAAGTGGTGAAGGGCCTAGCGCATGCATTTTGGCATGATAACGCTAGGCATTCTTCAAACACAAAGGATGTGTTAAAATGTCATAGGGGTTCTAGGGATCATGAACCCCACATTAAACACTACCTTGACATGACACAAACTCAACTTTATGAGATGTTTGAAGCCACCCATGTAGAGTTGAGGTTTGGTCAATGATATTTTGAAAAATGCAAACCTTGGTATTTTAGGATTGATACCTTCTGTAACACATGCTCTTGTAGATAGCACATAGAGTTTGATTATTATTATAACACTTTTGTACATATATGTCATTTTTTGCATGCTAACTATGTAGGTAAATGCTCAAGTACAATACTACCAATGTCAGCTAGATATTTTATCCATACCATCACATGTCTAAGGCAAGATGGACAGACATATTATGCAAAACCCTGTGTAGATGATACTTGCAACAACTGTGGTGGATTAGCACTATGGAATGAGTGCATACATGAGAGTGAAGATCATCCATTTGGGAATACAATTGTTGAGAAACAAGTCTTCCAATACGAGACCTATAGTTACATGATGGGAAAGAAAGTTGGAAGATTAAATTAGTGAATTCACAGGTAACAAATTCTTTGTGAAAATTTGGTTAAAATTAGCTTATTGTATTGCTAGTTGTTCTATCTAGTTATATAATTCCTTATTTTTATTTCCCCAACATGTGCAAGTATGCAATTTTATTCCATATTTTTGTGGAAAGATTCAACAGTACATTCAGCATGTCCATATGGCTTGGTGGCAAGAAGAACAATTTATAATATGTAGAGATACATTTCCCCTCGAAACAATACTGTGAGTGGTTGATTTTGTTGAAAACTACACAGTACAACCAAATAATGAGATACAAAGCCAATACTATCATTCATATCAAGTGATCATAATGGTACATATAACTTACAGGCACGGGTTGGATAGGAGTGAAGATAAGTGGGTGATATTGAGAGAAAGTCAATTATATATAAGTGATGATTCGACCCACGAAATCCATTATGTGTAACAGTACTCCCAATTGTTCTATGATCAGTTGATCACTAGGAATATATCATTTTTTCAAAATTGGATATGGTCAGATGGTTGCGTAGGGAAGTTCAAGAATGCACATATATTTCAATTGTTGTCTTTGATGCACATAAAATACAAGTTGTTGCATGTATGGAACTATTTTGAGACTAGACATGGAAAAGGAGATCACAATGGTACCGGTGCATGCATAAAAAATGCTATTAGAAGGGAAGAGATGAATTTTATACCTTCTCACCTTTGATATGTTGGGTCCATAGTTGATTGGTGTACAAGTTTAATGGGAGAGCAATCAATGAGGAAAATCCAAGTGCAAGGAATTTTTTGGGAGGTGAGATATGTTGACCAATAACACACATATCAGGTAAACATGGTGCATGGAAATTGAAGATTTCATTCTATTAGAAGCTTAGACAACACAACCCTTGAGATATGGACAAGAAACAAGGATTGATTTTGTTGTTCTTGTAGCATTGGTGAATGGGATGAGTGTGAGTTTTTAGAGTTGTTTGATAATTGGGACTGGTTCATGCTTGGTGGCGATATGTGTGTCTTGAATGAAATAATCCCTTTGGAAGATGATGAAATATTAAATTCTACATATTATGATCAAATATCAGATCTTCTACAAGAAGGGTTGATTATACTTTTCATCTATATGGTTGTGAAGTTTTTTTTTTATTATGTACGTGCTCCTCTTTTTTAACGATACAATGCACATGATTCGAATACCAAGTGTATAATTCGAATTAGCCTGCATGGAGAGATCAAAAGATCATTGGAGTGTCATCGGAGCACAACTAGAAGTCTTCATCATCATTAGTGGAGTCATCAATGCACAAATAACTGTCAACCATTAGTCAAACTGAGTGTAACTGAGTGTCGTAGGTGTAACTGGCACTAACTAAAGGAAGGAGGCTCAGTGGATGGTGCATGAGGAGCTAACTTAAGTCAGAATGGGCAGTCTAGTCTCACTGGAGGTCCATCGGAGTGACACAGTCCGTTGAGAGTCAGTCTAGCCTTAAATCAAGGAAAGAACTAAAGATAACTGATGTACAATTGAATGGTAGGTGACAGAGGGAACATGAGATGCATGAAACTGCATGCAGAGCACACTAAGGAGTAGGAGGGATGAAACTGATCAGTGAGAAGCTCCCGGGGCTAGCTAACTGGGGGCTAGGTGTTGGGACTGATGACTAGGATGCATGCAATTGCATGCATGTATGCAGAATGCATGCTGCATGCAAAAATGCATGCAAGACTGAAAATGCAAATGATGAAAATGATGGTAGGACTAGGATGGAGTATAGGAATATCCTAACATATCTCAAACCATCAATGTCACGTCCCCTTCCATCAAACCAGTTCAAGGGAGGAAACATGACCAAACATACCAGGCTTATTTGACAATCTTAGCCCCATACATTACTAAGAAATTCATGGATTAATAAAAACTTATGTATACATATTAATACTCAATAAACACAGTGGAATTAAGCACTATATATACACACAGTTTCATCATGCATTCAACATATAAACAACAGTCATTAATTAAAACATTGCAGAGCACATAATTAACATAACTCAACCACAAATAATACTTATCTTGAAATGAAACTATCCAACAACTGGCTATGTGAGAGCAACATTCCACCCAACCATAGATCTCTGTCCAGCCTATATTCTTTCAGCTGAGAGATCACCCCCGAGCTAGGTTGTGTATCCACTAAGGAGGAACTAAACAAGCTCACTCACAGCCATGGTTTCACTCGAACAGTCATGCTAAGCCAACACCTAGTTGGGTTTAGCAAGCATGCAATAAGAAAGGGAGGAGGATGATAAGCCGGTGAGCTCAACCACAAAGCTACAAGCATCTCAAATGAATTCAACAGTCATGGAACCCACAATACCTACCTCACCCAACACAAGGAAGGTCCCCTTCTCTGTTGCACAGTCCCTCAGGCGTCCCTTCCCTCCAGTGCTATTCAAGGTGGGAATAGAAAGGTCTAGCTACTAATTCCTTGAGATTCCAACCTTCACTGGGTTTATCAAGCAAACCCAACCTCTATTCAATCATTCACACTTGGATTTCTCACAATTCTGTCATTAAATAACTCAACCCCGTCACTAGATTTCTGGGCTATAAAAACTGGGTTTTCCAATGGATTTTGGGGTATCTAATACTCTCAATTTCACCCCAAGGTTCATATCTATGGATCCCCCATTGGATTTCACTGTCAATACCAAATTCTGGGCGTTTATGGCATTTCAAAACATGGGTTCTTGCAAAGTTGCGATTTTTGGTTTTTCTCACTGCTGGGCATGTGTAATGGATGAAAACTAATGTTGGGATCTTCAACTATGGAATGAGAATGGGGAAGAACCAATTCTCAGGAGGTAGGGTTACTTGTGGTACAAGAAAAATAGAGCCCATACCTGCCATACGAATTTTTGGGCTGCCCATGCTCCATTGAAGCCATGGACTTATTTCTCAACAACTTTCTTACAACTAAATTAAATGTCAGCAAGGAAAGTCAAATGGGTTCTCAAGATAACATTTGGCAGCCTATGGTTCAATCCCATAGCCCCCTCACCACTCCCTAGTGGAATACAAATGCCCCCTTCTCATTAGTTGCTTGCATAGCCAGTTTTGGTATTTTATTGAAATATTAATATTTACATCAAATCACAATATTTCATGGCTTATTAGCACATGGGTAGTAAATTATCAACTACTTGCCTTTCTAGATAAAATCCAAGCATACACTAGTGGGGCCTTTTCCTTGAGCTCTACGCTAGGAAAACATACATCGCATGTACAAAATATTTACATAAAAGCCAATATACCATAAGTGATCCGGATTTGTGTGGGAACGAAACAAAAGATAGCATATACAGAATCATATACATAAATATATATTCACCTACACAGAGATATGGCAAGAAACACAGTGATACAGTAAACACATATTCTATTAAATATCGGAAATAGAACAGACTGTAAATACAACAGTTAGCATGATAGTAGCTATCTCTGAGAAGAGATGTAGCCGTTGTGCTCATTCATGCGAAGATGAATACAAAGAGAGCCCGGAAGGGCCAATTTATCATAATCATGAGGGAAATAATCCCAAACATCCAAAAACCTAACCCTAGAAGATGAACCGTCATAAAGTTTGTGGCCCCAAGGTGGTAAGTTGAACAGTCAACTTCCTGGGGTCATAACGTTTGCATACGATCTCTATTTGGGGCACTCGGTATCCCGTTGGAAAGATCTATCCGAGGACTACACTGAGGACCATAAAGTGGTTGGGCCCCGTCGGACCAAGATTTCCCAAAAAACGTCATTTAGGGCCTCAAAACGGCCCCAGAAGTTTGGGACTCGAAAAACTATAGAAAAATTACTAGAAAATTAGCAAAATGGGAAACTATTTTGAGCCAACGGAATAGGTGGGTGGCCACTAATATCCATCTGGATCAATAAGGGTCAAAATTGGGGTATTAAAATCAAAGAAAAAACAGGACAATGCATCTCATCTAAGGAACTCTGGGTCAAATTGGAGAAGCTTTATTCAAATGAAGAAATAGCACAAGTAAGCCCTACTATTCCAAAAGATGAAGATGAAGGAACAAGTAAAGATGAAGATTCAAAAGAAAATTCAGATGTGGAAGGAAAGGTGGACCTAAAGGAAGAACTTATAAGTGCCCTTAAAGAATTGAGAAAGAGTAGAATGAAAAACAATTCTTTGAAATAAAAATTGTCAAAGTATCAAGAAGAACAGAAGTCAAAAGAAGAGGAAGTCAAGACCCTCCAAGAAGAGCCGCACAATTGAAGAAAAAAAGTGATGGCTAGCATGGAAGAGGCCGAGAGCTTAAAACAAGAAGTTGTTGAATTCAAGGAAGAAGTAAAAAAGCTAAAAGATCAGTTGACTATTAGTGTGAAGTTCAAGGAAAGCACTTAAGCACTTAATAAGGTCCTCATCTTACAAAGGTTCCCGAGGGATAAAAGTGGTCTTGGATATGATCAAGAACAAGTCATTAAAGGATCAAGCTCCATCACTCAAGAAAATGTTGAAAAGGTTAAATGTTGGGATGATGCTTCAAAAGATATACCCAGGCAACAGAAGAATCACAAGAAGATAAATTGCAGTCATCAGAATTCTGCTCACTATCCTAAGATGAAAAAATTCAGAAGATATGTCAATAAGAAGAATCATTACAAGCAGAAATATCAAAGATTCTACAAATATAAAGGAACATTCTATGGGTATTGTCATTGCTATCACAAGTTTGGTCACAAGGTTGTTGATTGTAAAATCAAAGATGAATATCAAGGTTTGAAAAAGGAAGAAGACACTAACATCTCAAATGGAGAAAGACTTATTACATGTTTCATATGTCACAATGTGGGACACTTTGCAAAACATTGCAAGAACAGTACACGCAGACAGTCTAAGGAAACCGAATAAAATCTATGGAAGATAAAAACCAAGAGACAATGAAATAAAAGACCAATAAGCAAAGTACCTCATGGAAAGATGTGGAGAAGAAAGGAAGACTCCAAATATTTAGAAGAAACAAAGATTTCAAACATCAAAGAAGTTTCCAAAGATGATGAGGAGCATAATAGTGTTGTAGATAAGAATGACATTTATTATGATGGAAAACAAGATGAAGATATAAAAGAATACACCGATGGAGATGATGGTGGAACTCAAGATCAGGGTATTTTTTAAGGATTATAAAAGTATACTTAAGTATAGTATTCTAGGCAATTATTTTGGATTGAAAAAAACATAAATATAGATTGGTAGGCGAATATTAAATATAAAACATACAATTTACTACTGAAACTTGTAAATTTTTGGTGAATATTATGATAAAAAAACATATTTTATGTAAATATATGCGATATTAGAGACTAAAAATGACCAAATAGTGAATTTATTTTTTAATAAAAGGCCCAAAAATAGCAAATTGGCGAAATTTCGCCCCTAAAAATTTCCCTTCTCAAGATTGTCTTTTTAAAAAAAATCTCTCATGACAAAGGAAAGAACTCTAAAATTCGTTTTAGAAAGGATCATGTACTCAGGGGGAGTTAATATTAGAAAATTGCAATTGGTGCTTACAAATATCTTTTCACAAAGAGTAAAGAATGTTTTGAGGTTTCCATCAAAACAAGAAGAAGAAGAGTCATAAGAGTAATTGGTAAATGATATCTTCCTCAAAAACAAAAAGAAGTGTAGAAGTGACAAACTGAAAAAGAAGACTTTGCTAGATACAATCTATGTGACAAAGTGAAGTATACTAAAAAGCTCAAGTGTAATAAAGTCAAAAGCAATTAAAAAGAGATGTTCGTAAGACTAGTGTATGGTTGGAAAAGAACAGAGTGTAAGTAACATGAAAATATTAAAATGTGTGATCCATGAGATACATGAGGACAATGAAGTCCATGATCCAAAATGAGGATTATCCTTATTATTCAGATCAGCTAGTTCATGAAAGTTCATCTACAGTTTTCTAGAATGATGAATGGTTGCAATTTGTTGGTGCTATATGATTCTACAAAATATGGAGTCTTGACACATTAATTGAAAACTTTGTCCATCGTGAAATTATTGATTTGATTACATTGGTTTGGGATGACCTTCCATATTTTACACTTGGAGAATTTGATAAGCCTTCCTTCATGGTTGATGAGCACATTTAAAGATCAATGCAAGAGAAGATTTAGACAATCTTAAGGACTGTCTAATGGGACAATTATAAACAGTCATTTTTTTTGGAAAGTGTTAGGACAAGTAAAAGTAGCAATAATATTGCATCCAAGGAGTCAAGAGGAGAAGGTTACAGATTCAAATTTTGCAGATTATGTGGAACTTCAGCCATAGCTTCAATAGTTGAAGATTGTAAAGGAAAAATTTGTATTCAGACACATATTAGTTTGATGAAGTTCTCTCTAAATTTGTTTTTGAAGCTGTAGCAAATACTGAGGAATCATGGTGAAGGCTATAAAAGAAAGTCATCCCAGTAACATTGGAAGAAGAGTATAGTGTGAATGAAGCTAGTGCATATCATTTTGATCTTTGGTAAAAAATGGGAGCAAAAACATAAAGTTGAGAAGTTTTTTATATGGAATTGAAGATTCCTTAAGAAGAACAAGTACATTGTACATATTTAAAGCAAACTATCAGTGAAACAAGGATAGAACTAATAAACATAACCTGAGATTCTTGCTGCAAAAAGGCTATGTAAATCCTGAAATGATACACAAAAAAGGGAGTATTTTAGAAGACACGGGAAATGGTCAACTGGTGTAAAGAACTGAAATAAGAATGTTGAAAGGTAAATATCTTGGACATAAGAAGTGATCTTCTCCTACAAGAATGGTTTATATACTCCAAACACAGTAAGGAGAGATATGTAATCTTTGCTCTACAATGTATGAGTAAGATGAGTCTAGGCATGGTCAAAATATCTATGTCCTATATGAAACTCTATTGAGAAAGAACAATGAATCCTTAAAGAAATTTTGTGAGCATACATATATATGCAAGAATTGGATAAAAGGTGCAAATCAGATTGAATATGATCACCTAGTAAGAAAACAAAGATACTATCCATCCATGATATATGGAAAGCATGATAAGATAAAGTAAGTACGTAATACATATGGGAAGACTCACTATAAGGAGGCTGAAAACACATATTCTTGCAAATTGTTGAAAGGAACAATTGGGATTCAGACACATATCAGTTGATGAAGTTCTTTCTGAATTTGCCTCTTGGAAATGATGTGCAAAGCAGTGCATAGAAGTCTAAACACTACTCACACATAGAATTCTTTCTCTGGACAATCATCGCATTGACTTGAAGTATCTATGAAAGACTCATTAATGGATAAGAAGGAAGCACTATGATAGGGGGAGTCGATGAACTCATCATCCAAGTCTCTATGACAGGGCGGGAGCAGCAGGGACTGAGAGCTGGGTGGTTGCTTTTAGTTTATACTTATTTATTTCCTGCTTGTTAGCATCGCTTAGTTTACTGAGCTAGATTGATAGATGGCTCATGATGTGGATTTAATTTATCTGTTTCTCTATATATATGTTCCTAGGGAATCCTCATTTATCATTTTATTCCATGGAGGGGAATATTTCCTTAAAAATAAATGTATGTGGACCTAATGGTTAATACACATCTAAAGAAGGCGGTCAGGGTTGCACCTTCCTTTCGTGGGTTTCACTTTCACCCTATATTTATTCCCCTAAAAAGAGACCTCCTGTCCATAGATAGACAGGGTTGATAGACCCATACCAGCAAAAGGGAAAGGAAAGGTAAGGTGACAGTGCTCACGTTCTAGCTTACCTCATGAATTTACTTTAAAAAAAGGTAAGGTATAACCTTAAGGTATAGATAAGCGTAATTACGTATATAACAAGCAAGCAATTACCGCTTCAATGACCATTTTCCTTCCCCAATGCGGACAAGCGCTTCGCTAGCTACAAGATGATACCCAATTTATCCTAACAAAGTGGGCAGTACCAAGTCCAAAAATAACAGGAGGAAGAAAAGCAAAAGAAGGGAAGTTGTCAAAAGGAATAAGGATAGGAAATTCTCTATCATGATGGTTACAGCAAAGTACATAACAGGTTATCCTTTGTCATTGTTGTCAAAGGGGGAGAATGTTTAGATGTTTCCATCAATTCCAAAGGGGGAGAATGTTGAATATGATTGTCATTGATGTCAGGGTGAACTCAATGGAAGACAAAGGAATGACAAAGGAAGTGATGACATGACATGATGATATGGAATGTAAGTAATGGCATGTATGATGATGTGGCATGTGTGATGAAGCTGGAAAGACACATTATAGTGTTCTGGTGCTATCATCAATTCAGTGTTGCAATCTGACAACATTTTGTAAAAGTATGACAAGTTTGTGAAACTTGGGAAATTGACCAAGTATGGGAAAATTAGTCAAAACTACTCTAAGACAATGCCCACCATAATTCATGGTTTAAAAATATTTCCCACACCATCATACCATGCCATAGCATGCTGAAGTGGGTATCTATTCATGGTTTTAGTTTTCCTTCATCACTTATGAGGAGAAAGTTCTAGGTCTACCAAAACAGGGTTTTGCACCAGAGGAAGTAAAAATGACTAAGCAGCCTCGGGAAAATGCCCGCCATAAATTGTGAGTTGAAGAAAATGCCCACACCATATGGGAATCTTGTAGGCTTGTGTTTTTTCTACCCAACGATGGTCTTTGTTTGTCCAAAGAGTCTCTGAGGAAAAAGATATGGATCTGCCAAAGTGAAGAAAATGTATTTTAGATATTAAGGACAGAAATTTGACACTATGTCAAATTCACAAGGTTGAAGAGGTATTTGGAAATGCTCACCAAAGTTTGTCTTTGTGAAGATAATTTCATCAAAATGTATAGGGATGTTCCTTGGTGAACTGGCCATCCAGCCATGGAGTCAGATTCCCATTTTGTTCTCACACATGTCAGTTATTGGTCTCCCAAAAGCAGAGAAAAAAACATGATGATTTATAAGAAGGTCTAAAGGATAAGCTCGCAGGAGATGAGATTAATCCCGTTGGGGCTTAATGTTTCGTGCAGGGGTTGATATTAAGTCCGCAAAGGCTTAGGGGATGCCTACGGGAGGTAAGGGTAAGCCTGCAGGGGCTTAAGATGCCCGTAGGAGTGTGGAAATTCCCGTAGGGGCTAGAGAAATGCCCGCAAGGGCTTAGATATGGCTGCAAGGGGTGATGTTAAGCCCACAGGGGCTTAAAGGATGCCCGTAGGGGATAAGGTAAAGCCTGTAGGGCCCTAGAAATTCCCGTAGGGGCTCAAAAAATCCATGCCCGCAAGAAGAGGAAGATAATGCCCGCATTAAAAATGAGAGAGATGCCCGCAAACCAGAGAGAGCCCACATAAGTGAAGGAAACCCGTAGCCTGAGACAAAAGAATCCCGCATGCATGAAGGATGAACAAAAGTGTTATTTTAATTAATTTAAAAATGTGCAATAAACAAAATTATAAATTAAACAATTAATTATCAAAGATATGCAAAGACACGAGTATGAAGAGACACAAGCTCGAATTGAAGAGGTGTTGGCATGGGGTTAGACTGCATAAAGTGCGGAAGCTGATAGCAGCGAAGGAGGACAATCCGTGGAAGAAAGGACCATTCACGGAGAACAAAGAGTCAATGAAAGTGCAAGATTGGTTTAGTTAGTTAGAATGGGTCATGTGGACCGTTTTGTAACCATTTAGGTTGATATAAATAAGAGCATGATTGTAGGCCTAAGGGCATCATATTTGGATCCTAGAATCAGATGTTTTAGCATCATCCTATGTTTTGCTCTGTTTTTGGCAATTTTGTATGAATCCGTGATAAGGTGTTTTGAACTTTTTCTACGAAGGTTATACCGCAAGTTTTGATGAATGCATGAAGATGTTCGGTTATGCTTATATCTTTTGTCTCTGTTTCTGTTAAATGATGAACCCAAGTGTTTATGAAATGTTTAAGGTTTTGTGGTTTGGTAATTGCTGTTGATGTGAATTATTAGTTTAACCATGTTAATGTGAATGTTGATTATACACTGAATATGTGAAAGAATGAATAAATGCAAGAACTGTTAGCATGATGCAAAGGCACAATCTCTGGTTTTGGTAGCTATAAAGTAAGATTTGATGCATGCCCTCCCCTCACTACAAAAATCTGGTTCATGCAGCCCTCTTAATCATCTTAAGTGAAACTTCACTCGCTCTACGAGTGTTGATGGAAAGGGTAAAACCTTTATGGGTCGGTGCTTAAGGGTGTTTGGTCTATCTTTATTGATAGCAGTGTGAAGTGAACCATGAGTGAACCCCCTATTGACAGCCACTGTGTCAACAAATTTTTCCTTTACCGGGACCGTGAAGAGGAAAAGAAGAGGACATGTTGTGGAACCCGATGAAACCATAGATTCAAGAGTGGTTTGACAAGAAGACAGAAGAATTCATGGAAGGAGAGAATCGAAACCCTGGACAGACAGTAAGCAGTTGGTTGCAAAAGCATATCTATTCGGATATCCACGAAGTGTTTTTCTGTGAATTTGAGGTATTGCTGCATGAGTGGTTGGCACAGCTGACATTTCAGAAGAACCATTGCCAAAAGACTGAGCCTGGCCATTGGACACCAAAACTGATTCAACAGCTAAAACGAGTCGACAATAAGGTATCAAGGGCTGTCGACTTCTGGGTGGATAGTATCCTAGAGGGATACATAACTGAGTTCACAGTTAGCACAATCAAACCATACAACAACGTCGAAAGGAAATTTTTCAACGGACCTAGAGGAAGATTCCTACTATCGCTCAAGTTATGGATTAAGATGCTTGTCTGTGAAAAGGGCATATTGAGGATGACTTCCGATGAGAAGAATATCAGGGTGCAAAGGTTGGGGGTATTGCATGAAGGCGGAACTGATAGGAAGATGTGGGGTAGATGGACATGAACGACAACGACTTTCTAAGGGAGGCTGAGGAAGATTGTGGTACCTTGAGGAGTGGGGCGATATTCTGACGACTAGAGAAGAAGAGGAGGACTAAGAGAGAGTCTCCTGAGGGAACCGAAACGGAAGACGAAAAAATAGGACCACAAGAGACAAAGCGACCTTATTATGATGAAGAAGATGGTGACCAGGCTACCCCAGAAGCAGAAGAGGGATGGATCATAAGTTACAATGTACCATCAACCCCGCGCACTACTCAGAACTTTGCAGGAAGAAATACAAGTGATTCGCAGAGTTTTCCTACTTGCAATGGTAGGAGTATCACATCAGTAAACAATAATAGTAGGAACATAAGAATGGAATATGACACAAAAATTCCCACTTTCCAGGGGAACGGGACTGAATATCCCGAGCAGTATTGGTTCCTATGCCAAGCGGTATGGACTGTGAAGCAGGTCCAGGATGAAGATATTAAAAAGGGACAACTAGTGACGAACCTTAGGGGCCGTGCTCTAGATTGGTTAATGAATTTTACTAAGGGACCGACAAGGACTCTAGGTAAAACATTCACACAGATCAAGGTGGGAATGATTGATGAATTTAGAAAACCAAAATCGGAATCACAGTACATCACCGAGCTCAAAGAAATCAAGCAATACCTGAATGAGATGGTATGGGAATTTGATCAACGATATAAAACATTAATGGTGAAGGTGAGTTTCAGGATGAATGATATGCAGCACAAGGAGTGGTTCATCGCAGGATTGGTGCCACACATCCGCGGACCTCCAATGCAGCAAAGGGTAGTGACTCAAGCCAAAGCACTGGAGATTGTGATGAAGCTGGAGGCTTCACCAATCGGCGAAGTGGGCATAGGCATGGATAGGATACAAACGTAGTTGGAAAATTTGACACTTCAACTACAAGATATGAAGAAGGGGAAAGAATCCCGCAAAGACATATGGTGCAGTAGATGTAAAACAAAGGACAGCATAAGGATAATTGCCCAGAATTTCGATAATATTTACAGTAAGGTGCACCGAATCCCCTCAGTCGGGGAGGGATTCCTTGGTGTCGCGTCTGTTAGACTAGAGAACATCGACCGAAAGAATGAGTGTACTTATAGAAGATAGTGTCGAAGCCAGTAAATTTATATTGCAAATTTTGTCGATCGGTTGGCCACGATGAAAAAGAATGTAGGGCTTACGACGTACTCCAAGAATGGACTACCGATACATATTTCATGAAGGGGGAAGAGCAAATGGAGGTACAGCAGCAACCGCAGTATACCCAACAACAACCTCATTATAAGCATCCACCATAATATGATTAAGGGAAGCATGGGAAATCACAGTATGGTCAGCCGCAATATCCTCCACCGCAGTGTCAACCGCCGCAGTACGGGAAACCACCATACCAACAACTGCAGTATGGTCAACTGCAATACCCTCCATATGGGCCACTGTGTGGGGGTTTAGAGGATGATTTCACAGAGGTCGAGGTGCGGACGCAGAACAAGGAGGAGGTGATGGATGAGGAAAAGCACCAATTATATGTTATAATTGCGGGCAATAGGGGCATTATCAGAGGGATTTCCCGAATCCAACACCACAGCGCACTTATTGCAACTTTGTGCACCATGGTGTCGAATACTATCTGCAGCTCATCACAAAATGGAAAACTAATAACCTACCCCCACCTCCATAGAATCAGAATCAGAATACGCCACCGGCGGTGCAAAGATATCAGTAGAGGTCAAAAGTCACACTACAACTGTTGGAGTAGTAACTTGAGGAGGAGCTGTGATAGGAGTCAACAGGTCACAGGCTACCATCTGACCAATAGCACGAAAGCACATCACATTTGACATGGAAATCGAGAGGGATTTTTTCTTGAAAGCACAAGAGGAAATGAGACAGAGGAGGCAGTCACCTCTTCACCAGGAAAACGTTACCTATGATATGCCATTGATGTTCGACACGACGAAGTCACAAAGAAAGGATAACACCTTAAGAGCCTTCTTGGAAAGTTTCCTGGAGTTGGCAAAATATCAGGACACATTGGCAGAAATATCCAGCTTGTTGCATCGATGGGAGGGTGCACACTAAGAGTGCATAATCAATCGCATACACAAGAGGAAGACGGGAAGAGAAATGCGGATGTCTGCACAAATCAGAGCATTTGATGTCGACTCAATCATCTTAGACCTGGGGTCATATGTAAACATTTTGACCAAATAGACCTAGGAAACGATGGGGAAACCATAGTTGGCTTGGTCACCAGTACAACTACTGCTAGCGAATCAAAGTAAGGTTACTCCAATTGGTTGAGTATGCTAGCTTCCAATTGAAATTGAGGGACTCAAAACATACACAGACTTTGATGTAATAGATATTGTTGACAACATAAGCCCCTATCCATTGCTGCTAGGTATATACTGGGCGATGGAGAACCAGGCCATCATCAACTTCAAGAAATGGACTATGTTGTTTGAAAATCACGAGATGAGGGTAGTCGCACCTCTTGATCCTGCAGAAGGGCAGCGATATGTTGAACTGAACAGGGATGAATTCAATGAGGGATGGGACAGTATATACAAAATATTTGAAGATTACATTAATCCTACCGGAAATGGAGAGTTGGGATGGCGTAGCATCAGTTCGGCGTCATCAAATTTGGATGAGGTGCTCAAAAATTGGCAAAATCAACTACATGAAATATCATTTAGGAGGTGTGCACAGATCACATAGTTGCTGCAATGGGTAGCCACCGAGGAGTGTGAAATGCCAACATACGATGGGTTTCCCAACTTAACTACATTCCTCACTGATTTTGAGGAAAAAGTGGTGGAACCAAAATGTCTACTGGCCTTGGAGGAAACCTTGAAGGCTACACCAATGCGATGGTGGGTGGTGCACAAATCGAGTATAACAAACTAGCCACTATGTTGATACTTAATGGAGATTAGGTTTGGTGAACTTACAGCATACGGTGGCAAGAAGTATGATGGAAGAGGGGATCCTAAGGACCATTTTAATGAATGTCAAAGCCAATGGGGCTCACGGGAGAAACAGGAATGGGTTCATGCATTTGTTCACACATTGGATGATGTACCGCAAAGTTGGTATAGCGCAACAGATATACGATGCGGAACAACCTCTTGGGAACAGCTAACTATTGGCTTTAGCCAAATCTTCAGTTTCTCCGACGAGAACCCCTTCATCCACAATGCATTACAGACGATCAGCGAGAAGGTATTTGAAGCAGTCCTGATAGAGAAACCACTAGAACTTTGGTGGATTGTGACACCAGAAATGATGATGGAATGCTACAATATCATAGGAGAACTAGATGATGAGGATGACCCGAGGGATACGTATGTACTAGATTCAGAAGGAAGTCGTAGTGTCGAGGCACCAGAAATGCCTTCCGACAAGTTTCAACAACCACTGAAAATAAAGAAAGTAAACATTGGGTTGGAGGAGAATTTGAAGTTTGTGAGTATTGGAGATTATTGGGATGACTCAACCATTGCCAAGATGACTGATCTGTTTCATGAGTTTCAGGATTTGTTCCCAACAAAATTCTCAGATATGAAAGGAATTTCTAGGGACTTAGGAAAAATGAAAACCCCCCTGAATCTCGATGGGAAGCCAGTTAAGCAGTGGCCCTCCAGCTTGAATCCAAGGTACAAGGAACGGGTGCAAGCTGAACTTGAGATAATGTTGGATGCAGGAATTATAGAACCAGTGATGGATGAGTTTGAGAAGTACACAACAATGACCAAGATAAATCGGAAGGGATCAATGAAAGAAGACCACTATAAGAAGCAGGAAAAATAAAACATAGTGTGAAGCATAAACGCACCAGAGCTGGCTGCGTCGCTAATCGAATAGCGCTAAAAAAAACTCTTAAGGTTACCGCAAATTACAATAGGTACGATGAAGCTCAACATTTGTCAACCATAAAGCATCGGTCAACAAAGGAATCACAGAGTGGTCAGACTCGATGGGAGAGGGTCAATGCAGTAGTTAAGCCACGACGGACAACGAAAAAAATGAAAAAACGACATTAATACCCGACGCATGCGGTGGATTTGGCCAATTGCAGCTAGATTTGGTAATCATGGTCCAAAATGGGTTGGATACGGCCAACCAACACTATAAATATTGGGAAAAGGGACAGTTGAATGCACTGTGTATTAAGCAAGCTCCTGTAGAGTCGCATGGAAGTTTACATTTCGAGCACCAACACCAAATGACAGCAGCCCACGCCAGTTCTACAAGAGCAACCAAAAGTCATGTCTAGAGTACCTGGGAAGAATCGGGGCGCCAATAGGCCAAAAGACACCAACCGAGCATCGAAGAAAGGGACCAGGAACTCAGCACGCCTGGCAGATGAATGAGCCGGCACTTTGGGTGTTGTGCAAAAGACACTAGCATCGTGAAGAGGGAAACGAGACCCAAGGATACCAAGGTATGTGCCACAAAGCAAGGCCGGAACACCAGTGGTTCGCTTCACGAAGAACCACAAATAAAAGATCACAATGGATCCGATACCGAGAGGGGTTGCGCAAGCTGGAAAAATCGTCAAAAATATACAAAAATTGCAATATAGTGATCATGACCTAATGAACTATCCTGAGTGCACGGAAGCCTACATTAATGTTCCACATGGAGAAGGAGGCCTGATCACGCAGGAACCCGTGAAGTGGGTGCTAGGGTTAGAGAAATCGAGAATACTGGGCCTCACCCAAATGCTGCATTTTAGAAGGCTTGTGGAGGTAAATGCATGCATCAAACAATTGCTCACCTGTTTTAATGGAGGATACCTATGGTTGCACAAGAAGATTCCGATCACAATTGGCCTGATTTCAAGAAACACTGGACTACCAAAGGATGGCGACGAACCTTCCCATTTTTTCCAGGGAAAGGACAACGACAAGAAGCTTGCACAAGCTCTGAAAACGAAGTACAGGGTGGAAAAAAACTCCCGAGGATACCTCATCCACACAATTGAGAATGAATACGTCAGAGTCAGAGTGAATATACTTGCCATGAAGATGGAGTGGAAGAATAGGATGAAGGAATGCACATCAGGCATCATCACTTCTGCGGCGCTATGTGCCGCCGGAACACGAATGAACTAGTCCAAATTTATGTTAAGTCAGTTGGTGGAGGATGCTTATGCTGCATAAGAGGCAATGAATCCATTCACATATTCATGGATCCTTATACTAATCGCATTAGTTGGATGGAGGGAGCTAGATCATTATTAGGGTATGGAGATTGTAGTGGCCAGGGTACAAGAGGGTGCAAGGTACCAAAATTTGTGGGCAACGACTGATAAAGAGCGGCAAGCACTCAACGTGGTGTAATTTTATTTGTTTTTAGACATGATGAGGCTAGACACAAAAGCAGTACTGCAAATCCCAGTAGAAGCAGCAAGGAAGCATCGATGGATTGCAAAAATATCCGTTGAGTCTCACACCATTTACATTCAAGCGAGAGAAGACAGACATAATAACTGGTTACTGACATGGTATAAGCTCACTAATGAAGACCTAGACTCCATCATAGAGGGATGGCCGATAGAATGGAAAGCCCCAGCTGTAGAAAAGGATTTATCGAATCATGCAGAAGACCAACCAATAAATCAGTCAGAATAAGATAAGAATTTAGTCAGTGGACAACAGGGTGCACGCAGAGATGATCCTGTGAGCGAACAATCATAGAGGTCCATTCATGATGGCGCTTCTTCAGTCACTCCAAAAAATTCAAAGCTTGAGGCGCAACGCAAGGAGACGAGGACAAAGAACATGATGGACCATGGTGAAGGGATCACACGGGGTGGTCTTACTGCGGAACATGTTAATAGACTCCTGGAGAACATCACAAAAGTTGTGAAATATAACCGTGCAAAGGTTACACAACACACAACACTCAACCGAACACTTCTAGCAGATAGCCAACTACTATCTACACTAGAAGATGCAGTAATACACTCAAGCATACCACACGGGGATATTCAACAAAATCTGTCAACACCAAGAGTTGAAGTGGAAGTCGGCACACAATCGCACATAGTACAAATGGAATCACATGCGATGAAAACAGGTGATGAGGTCATGGACCTCGAGTTTATAAGGAAGTTTGAATTAATCATGGTAAATTTCAATTTACGGCCAATGTTGACATTACACCAGATTCAAGCCGCAACGAGCACAGAGATCCACGACCATGAGGCAGCGATGCATAACAAGATGGTGGAGTATAAATAGTAGTTATGCACCAGCGAGTTGGAGGCACAACATCTCCAAGAAGATAAATCCAAAGCACTGGCCGATAAAGAGAAGGCTCTAGAAGATAGAGGCTGATTAGAAGAGGAGATAGTTGAAGCATGTGGAGATTTGGACGTAGATCAGTAGGTACCACCAGAAGTGCAAGCCATATTATTAGGCGTCACCATCACTGCACTAAGGAAAGCGAATGTGGAACTACAGGCTAGAGCAATACCCAGCACACCGCCGGAACAAATTCAAAGTCGGCAAATTGCGATCGAGGAAGCCGTGACAAATATACTAGAGATGGAAAAGGCAGTCCATACAGTTACCGAGGGTGTCACAGAGTTTTGGGGAAGTGTAGTCCAGGACAACTAGCTAATTGAGCTAAAGGTGCAACTCAGTGAAGTAGAAGCGTAGCTAGAATCCTTGAAGGGGTCGATCAAATCGATGCCCCCACTAATATAGATGACGAAGGCTCCAGAATTAAAAGGCATGTAACAACGCATAACCAAGGCCCACGAAAGGCAGCAAAGAAGGGCCACACATTTGGATGAGCTCCAAACAAAATCATAAGTTCTTGTAGTATGATTAATGGAAGTAATGAAATAGGTCAAGCAGCAATTGGAGGAGGCACAACAGAAAAATTGTGAGCACCCAACAGACCAGTAGGTGGAAGAATGTACATAGCTTAGAGAATTGATGAAGGAAGTGGTCGACCAAATAAAAAATGAATACAACGATTTCAAACAATAGGTGAATGCACCAGTAGTGTCCAGCTGAGGTGGCTCGAGGGCAAGCCACAAGTTTGTGTTGGGGGCCTGTTGGCACGGGGTTAGACCACATAAAGTGCAGAAGCCAATAGCAGTGAAGAAGGACAATCTGTGGAAGAAAGGACCATTCGCGGAGAAGAACAAGGAGCTGACGAAAGCACAAGATTGGTTTAGTTAGTTAGAATGGGTCACATGGATCGTTTTGTAACCATTTAAGTTGATATAAATAGGAGCATGATTGTAAGCCTAAGGGCATCATATTTGGATCCTAGAATCAATAGTTTTAGCATCATCCTATGGTTTGCTCTGTTTTCAGCAATTTTTTATGAATCCGCGATAAGGTGTTTTGAACTCTTTCTACAAATGTTATACTGAAGGTTCTGATGAATGCATGAAGATGTCCATTTATGGTTTTATCTTTTGTCTCTGTTTCTGTTAAATGATGAATGCAAGTGTTTGCGAAATGTTTAAGGTTTTGTGGTCTGGTAATTGTTGTTGATGCGAATGATTAGTTTAACCATGTTAATGTGAATGCTAATTATACACTGAATATAAGAAAGAATGAATGAATGCATGAGTTGTTAGCATGTTGCGAAGGCACAATCTCTAGTTTTGGTAGCTGTAAAGTGAGATTTGATGCATGTCCTTGCCCCACTGTGAAATATGGTTCCTGCAACCCCCTTAATCATCTCGGGTGAGACTTCACTCACTCTGCGAGTGTTGCTGGAAAGGGTAAAAACTTTATGGGTTGGTGCTTAAGGGTGTTTGGTCGATGTTTGTTGATAGCAGTGTGAAGTGAACCCCTGTCGACAGCCGCTGTGTCAATAAGAGGTGCAACAATTAGAGGGTGTGATACATGATATATAAATTGATTTCTGAAGTGAAAAGAGTGTGTCTCTGTTGAAGAGATTGAAGAAGCAAAAAGAATAAAGATAGAGTTAATAAAAAGAGGCATGTGTGATAAACATAATTAATCTCTAGAATGGAAGGACACGACCATTGAATATATGTGTTTTCCTTAATGATATTTATAAGATGCATATCGAGTTGAAGAGAGAGTCTCAGGATATTCAATAATAGAGATTGGAAGCCAAGAAAAACTGAAGTGTATGTTGGTTTTTGAAGTATATCTGAAGCAACATTAAAGATCAGAGGAAGAGACTAGAAAGGTTTTCACATTCAAAAAGAAGAATGGCATGACAGAAGTCAGAGAATATATGGGAAGAATAGAAGCTGTATGTAGCCCAGATCTTTGTAGCAGCAAGAGAAGAAGAAGAAGCAAGAATTATACATGACAGAATTGTGGAAAGAAAGATCTGAAAGATATAAAAACATATTAGGGTGGTAGGGTGGTGCTAGGGAAGGCTACATGCCTACAAGGGGGTCATAGCCTCCTTCCAGTGGTAGCCGATAAATAAGGGTGTCGAAGCATCCTTTTAGTAGCAGCTGATAAAACCAGGGGGTCGTAGCCTCCTTCCAGTAGTGGCTGCAAAATAGGGTGTACTAGCATCCTTGTCTGTAGTAGCAGGCATAAACTAGGGTGTAGTAGAATCATTTTTTATAGTAGCAAGCAGAAACCAGGGTGTAATAGCATCATTGTCTATAGTAGCAGGAATAAACTTATTGTAAATATAATTTTGCAGTATAGAAAGAGTTGGTGGTTTTCCCAATTGAGCTTCCATGATAAAAATCTGTGTTCTGTGTATCTTGTTGAGTTAATGTTTTAATTAAGTTTAATAAGTGATTTAAAGTGGTAAAAAGTTAACAATACCGATTCATCCCCCCTCTCAATATTGACCAATATTCCAATAGTCATGAAGTATGCTCTCGCCACCACCTAAAGGATTTTCCGATTAGTGGTGGATGATCAGAAAAGAGACTCATAGTCAATATTAATTACTATAAAATTTCATTTGATTTACAATTTCACTTTACTTTAAAATTAGAACAAACATTTTTCAATATCTTCATATATATTGCTCTTGTCCATCGCAACCTAGTTTAGGTTGGTCTAACCTTTGGAACAATCAAAAACGATATTTTCCACTGAATAAACCTTCACATTTAATTAACAATACACATTATTTAAAATTAATTCCTTTAAGGATGAAAATCCGACGTCTCTCCTTTGTTTAAAGTGGGAAAATTTTACAAAGGGAGAGAAACTACTAGGTAGTGACCACAGAAACCCGTGAGGATACACCCTTTATTGGTGTGGTGTTGGACATACCCCTACGAATCCGATCTAGCCTTTTCTCTTGTGTGAAACCATATCCAATAAAATCCATACTTTGTTGCACATACCTTATGGTATATCGGAACCCCCTTCCTATAATCCACTCATCATAATAATTCTAAAACTGACCAAGATACAATTGCAAGACATTTCATTTTCAACACCATTTATTTTGGCTCCATTTGGCACCCATCGACTTTACAATAATACTTTTTTCTGCTTAATATATTTTTATTGTTGTTTATGTTATATATTTATATGCTATGTTGTTGAGCTAATTCTTATCTTTTGCACTTGACTTGATTTAGTATTCTATATCAAAAAACTCCTAAAAACTTACTTCCATTTTAACATCTAAGAACTAAAAGACTTAGTAATATTTCTTACGGTATACCCCCCTTGGATTCATTAGGAGATAGCCTAAATGGAGGAGTCAAGATCAAGTGACAGTACTTGACTCGAGACTTTCCCCCAAGGATAGATCAAGTGGACTAAAATTTTATGCAATGTTACCCATGTGTTTATAGGCGACAACATCACCATTTTGTCCTTCAACAAATTTTCAGTCATAAATACCATCCCACAAGTCATTGAAGATCAAAGTGTGCTTATATTCCTTAACCATTTTGGATTGTTTTCATTGCTAGTGAGCACTACAGGATCCAACAATGGAAAAAAGGGAATGCATGCTGACAAACTTTACAATATGCAATACAATTTTGCAACAAGTGCCACAATACAAAAAACTTACAATACAATCTCTACAAATATGCAAGTTATACTACAAATAATTAGAACTTAATTTTCAACACAATGTAGTCTATATGATGCAATTTAAGGAATACAAGATGTAGGTCTATAGTATTTGCAATTAGATTACAATATAGTACTTTCTTTGTGATCCAATTAGTACAATATCTTTACAAGCTACTACAATACAATTTTCACTCTATGATCAGGTCACAAGCCAAATCTCAAGATTTAAGGGAAATACAAATATAATGACAACGGTGTCTATGAAAATTACAATGATATGAACTAACAAATATAGGAAATGTAAACACTACAATGGTACTAAAACTACTAGAAAGTGATCAAATATAAAAAATGAAATTTTTAACATGGTAACAAAGCTTCTCAAAAGTGAGGAACCTAAGTTTTGTAAAGAACCATATATTCTTCCCCCCTTGAATATTTACTCAAACGAATCTTTCACTCCCTTTAGAGCCACCATATTCTATCATGCATATCTATATTATAAGATAATGAATCACTAAGGATGGAACTTCACAAGCATTGTGGAAAACACATTCTCACAAATCCATGTGCTCTCATATCCATTGTTGACAAAGATGGCATGAGATAAACTAAGACCATATTGTAAATTGGCTTGATTACTTGAAACCTAACGCTAATGCTTCTCCAGGCCATTTATAGAGTCAATGCAATTGAAATTGATCGCTAGATGATCTATTCAGTTCACAAATGCATAAAAGGGACTAAACTGGATCAATGATTGGAGTTGGCTAGGTGTGTGAGACACATGTGTTAGTTGTTTCTCAAAAAAAAAAAATTATCCTACTACCCATCAATCAAAACTTGACATGGAATCTTGTGTTTACTACAGTGGTCCACTCGAAGTCACATATTTGATTTCTGCAAAGAGCCAACAAAGAGAATGAGGAGAATATTAGTGCTCCTCTTGTAGACATGTTCCATGGGTAAGTAGGGAGCCTTACGAAGTTTGTGAATAGGTGTAATATTCATGTATATGAAATTCACACAAAATATGAATACAATAATCTCAAAGGAATAACCAGGTCACAAATGTAGACATACCAAAGATGTTGCTTGGTTATGCAAACTAGAGAGGATTATAGTAACAACTTAGGTCATGGGAGGTGACAGAATGAGAGGGATATGGCATGAATCTCTAAATATTTAAATTTCCATGAGTAGAGTGAATGGAAGCAGTGAATATACTACATATACCTAGGTTTATAGAGGAGAGAGTATGGAAAGGAGTAGAATGGAAGACATACTGGACTTATGAAAAAACCAGAGCTTTGATACCACATGACATGCCTCAGATAACTCCAATGGAAGAATACAATTCATTGATCATAGCCACTTAATTATACATCAAATCTGACTCTCAGCTTTAATATTCCAAGAGGTTACTGAGTGACTCTTTAGTTCTAACCAACTGAAAGTAAATCCTATTTATTTATAGTATTTACAAAAAAAAAATTAATACCTATGGATTGGGCTTCAAACATTAATATCCCCACATTGTTGTATCAAATATTCCATAAATATAGACCAAGAGACAATAGAGTGTTTTTTACGGTCACAAAGCCATTGGTACTATATAAATTTATCAAGTTCTTAATATAAATATGCAATAGTTACCTTTTGTAAAGTTGGCACTTTGTCTAGATAGAAGAACAACTCCATCTACAATATCCATGTTATTGGCTCATTGCTATCAATCTTTCCCACATAAATCTTGTGAAACAAGTAGTTTCTTGGACCCAAGTTGAAACCACGATTATGTGGATGTTGGAGTGATAAGCCATCGAGTTTCTGGGACTTCAGGTCCTTTTCACTAACTATAATAGAATTTTCTTCTGGAATGACTTGGAATCTACTAGCTTGTTCTCCTTATCCTCTTCTCAAGTATTTGAGTTTTGGATAAGTAGGTTTCTTATATCCTTCATGTAAGGTTCCAGCTAGGGAACATAACCAATTAACTCATTAAGACATAAGAGATAGGCGTGAAAGCTCATAATTCCATTAAAAAGTGGTCAATATATACATTGAGATGTCCCTTGGATTCTTCTTCCAAGGTGACTCTTGGACTCATGAGTGATTGTTACACCTAAAATATTACCATCAATAGATTCACTGTATACATCCCTAAAGTTTCATTGGCTGATTCATTTACCTAGAAGGGATTCCATTTCATTTATGCTGGGTTTTGAGAGGTCGTCACAGGCTTCCCTCATGCAACCTGCGACGTCGCAGCTTGCTCTACTGCAGGGTGTGATGAAGTCAGTTAATGGACAAAAATAGGTCCTTCGAGCTCATTCTCAAAGCCTACTGACTTGGATCCTTATCCCTGACCTCTCGGGGGAGCTGGCACTCGCTTCCTAACCTCTTGGAAGGATCCCCTATCTCTCTCCTACCATATATCAACCTACCCTATCAATACCCTATCCACTTAGTCCTATATAAGTGAAGCTCTACCCCTCTCCAAAGGGAGGAAGTTTATAGTGTCTACATGCTGGTGAAATCATATTGGAGAGGACTCTACTTCCTTGGGAGGATATGGCATTTGTCTTGGATGGAGAAAGACTGCAACGTTAAGCCTTGGTTGTAGTCTATTCTTTTCTATGTACTTTCCCAATTTACAGTAATATAAACTCTTTCTACCAATATTGTTTATGTGTGATGATATTGTGTAGTTCCCCTACTTAACTGTTTACTTAGATCTATTATTGTATAGATGCTCTTTTACTTGTTTGTATTGTTCTGTGTCTTGACAGGTCTTATAGCTGAGATCTGACAACTGCGAGGTGTGGAGCAACATGCAGGAAGAAAGGACATCAAGTTCAAGGTAAGACATCTAGTCACTCGATCCTTAATTAGATCTAGGAAAGTTGTTTGTAGTCTGTACTATTTGTTATAGACTCACATTGAGTTAGGGAGATCCGGCTCGCATCTGCTCGAGTGGATTGTCCGTCAAACAAATATGGCGACCATACTGGGGAAGAGCATTGCTTTGTAGTTGTCAATTTGAATGTCATTTTTCAGTTGATTTCTTGCCAAGCCGTATTATTTTTCAATTCCTTATTAAGCTGGTTTCACCATCAGATCTTCACTTTGAAGAGTCTGATTACCTTCCTCTGAGTTTGTACTTCTCATTTTCAGACCATTTTGTGCTCACTATTTGGAGAATTGGTTCATTTTTTGAACTTGGATCTCGCCTGTCGCACCTGGTCAGTGTACCCAGAGTGACATTGTGTTATTTTTTATCTTTGTTCTTTGCCTATTAGTCTGTTGTCACAGCCCTTCCATTGGTATATTGCGACACCGTTGCACTCCCCGCATTGTTGAACTGCGACATCGCACTATGTACAAGCACAGAGTGCGCCGATCTGTCATTTTTTTCCATACAGGCACCCTTTCTCCATTTCTGTTTTGAGTTTGGTTTGTGTGCAGACTCCCTCTATACTGTGTCATCCAGTCAGAGATCCCATTTTGCTTTATGTGTTGAGTTGTTTGGTTTTGTTTGGAGTTGTTTTGGGTTCCATCTTGGACAAGTTTGAGATTTGGTAGTGGTGGACACTCTTGTCTCCCCCACCTGCATCCACTCACCCTTGCATTCTCTCCTCTCCTTCCCAGATCTGATCGTTGTATTAGATCAGTTTCCAGACCTCATTTGCATTCATCTTTGAGCTTTGCTTGCTTTTAGTGTTGCTTGTTACTGATTGATTTCGAGTGTTTGTGTGTGTTTTTAGTCCATTGAGTGCTCATCGTTTCTTGAGATTTTTCGAGTTATTAGAGTTCTGAGTAATCTTTTCAGTTCAGTATTTATGTTTAAAAGCATTGTTGTTGTCAAATTATTATTTTGATACATCCATTGAAAGATCAAAAGTACTTTATTTCCGTCATTTTTCAAGAGCATTTGAAGAATTGCATGTGCATTGGAATGTCTCATTTGTAGATCTTTTGGAAAAGTTGAAAGAAAATTGCATTGTTTGTGTTTTTCATGAATTATGAGTTGCTCATTTTCTTGAAAAAATCGAATAGACATCAAGTTTTGCAAAAGTAGTTCCATGCTTCGGAAATTGCATTGTATCTTTTGGTTTTTGTGCTTTTAGGCCATCATAGTGAAAGTGAAAAGCTTGCATACTTTACTTAGAAACTCTCTCTTTTCATCACTTAGCATCATTTTCATTTTGAAAAGATAAAAGAAAAAGACAAAGCATGCTTTGATTTGGTTTATTAGTGTTGTGTCTTTTATGTTTCACTAAAAAGGAAAAGAATACTTTGTAGTCATTTTTTGGTAGACTTGAGATTGTCTTGTATTGCATTGCTTTAGTAAAATTGTTGGAAAGAAAAAGAAAATTTCTCCTTCCCATACATAGAGTTCATTGAAAGAAAAGCATACTTTTTGCATGTAGTTATGTTTACGATTATGTACTCACCTCATGCATTCACCTAATTGTCCAAATAAAATTAAGGGTAGAACTAGGGTAAAAGTTTTAGGAACTTGTGTGTAAGTTAAAGACGTGCTCTGGCGTCATTACGCATGGAAGCTATCATTATTTTCTAGCACTGTATCCCGGGGGTATTGTAGTCTTCCATGTACTTATCGGTATATCAAGCTCCTTCACGTACCCACCAAGTCACCTTTAGTACTTGGCGTATATTGAAGGGTGTATCACGTACTCGGTAGTATATCGGAAGGCCTCTTGCGGAACGGTTGTGCATTAGATAGCACCACTACGGATTTGAGCTCTCACGTACCTTGCGTATATTGGGAGACACCCTTAGGATTCCTGAAACCAACTGAGTTAACCTTTTGGCCATCTTGGCGGATCAGTACACCGAGAACAGCACTCGGGGAGCTACTACGCATGTACCATCCAGGTAATCGAGTATTCAAGCAAGGGTACGGTTCTAATCCTCCTTGTCGCATTTTACTGTTGGACCCTGCGGTATATCGCGAGTTGCAAAGCCTTGACAATCCTGTGAGGTTCCAAACCATTGAATCCACTCTTATAACATAAGTTTGCTTGTGGCCTTAGTTTGTGTAGGGTTTTTTCTGGTTTGCTTTTCTTTCGTTTAGCTTTCCTTAGGAGAAGATTTTGTTTCAGTCACTCTGGCTGACTTTCCTTGGAGAAAGTCTCGTAGGATCCAGAATTTGCCACCCAAATATCCCCTTAACCAGGAGGTAATTTCGAGGGTAAGAATGGATCAACAAGCCAGGGTTGGGTCACATGAAGTGGAAAACCCAACTTTGAATGTTGGAGGACTTTTGTTTCCTCATACTCCTCCAGATTTACCTGCCTGTCATCCCCTGCATGGTGAAGAAGCACAAATCCCAACTTCACAAGACTCACCTCCCATTGCACTGGGAGAGCCTGGATCGTTGGAATGGATAAATCAACCCCATGACGACCCCACAGCAGCTGTTGGTCCTGCAGCAACTTATTGGACATCTTCTACCGGTCACCCAGTGGCCCATTTTGTTGTTGCATCCCCACCCAGTTGGGCTAGCCCCGATGACTGCTTTACTACTTACCATGAGCAATTGGCTCATTTACGTGCTATGGGTGAGGATTTTCGAAGTCAAAACTTTCAAATAAGATTCGATGATAGACCAATCCTAGGTCGCTCTTTGTCTTTCGAATCACCGCATTCATCCACGCAACATGTGACCACTTCTGTAACTGATCAACCATCCATTCTTGCACATACATCTCCTAGACAGGAGACCAGTTCAGTACCTCTTGTTTCTTGGGCTTTCACCCAAGCATGTGCTTATGAGCACCTACTAACTTGTAGTAGCAGTTTATAGAAAACAGTAAAAATAACTAGATGTAAACAGTAAATTTTGATCTAACATGTGCAAATAAATAATTCTAGATTAAAAACTTTAAACAAAGTAAATCTATGAAAGACAGAAATAAAAAACTTTAAAAATTTGTATTACCTCAAAGGGTGAGGATGGTGAGTTTGAGCAGCTCCAAGGTTGAGGTGCTCCAATGTCCAATGGTCTCTTCTTCTCCAATGCTCTAATGGGGATCTTCAAACTCGAAAAGGGAGGCAAGGGATCTCAAAGGGAATTTGGTAGCATAAGGATAGGATGAAGTGTGCATGAATAGCGAGGAGCCCCTATCACCTTTTGTAGTTTTTTGGTCATGGAGAATACCATTATGGTTTAAGGAAACCAATGGTATTGACCAAAATGGTTTAGGTTTCTCTTTCCCTCTTTTTCCTTTTTTGAATATATTTTATATTTTTATTCCCTTTTATTGGGAATTTTGGACTGCTTTTGAGGGTTTTTTGTATTTTTTGAGGAAAATTACATATTTTGAGTGGAAAAAGATGGGTTTGGGTCTTTTTGGTGACCTTTTGAAGGTTTTAGAGGCTCAAATGGTGGAAAAAGTGTACAAATGGGTCATGCGAATAGGGGAATGAGCTAGTGAGCACTTTTTGGGTGTTAACAGATTGCCCCCTGATGTGTGAGGGCAGGAGCTCAACGTATGGCCGATAGACATCATATTTCTTTTGTCTTTTTCCTGGGGTTTGGAGGAGAGAAGATACCGATTGGAAACTGGAACACCGGACCTTTGCAAACTGCACAAACTGAAAAATACGTGTCCTCAAAAATGAATGAGGAATAATCCTTGATAATGGACGAGGCAGGCATACCCATGCTCGTATCAAGACATATAAATAACAATGAGGCCAAAAAAGGGGGACCTAAACAATACATATAAACCTGTTTGTGTACATCTTAATGGTCCAGAGGGGACACAATGTTGGGACATACACATGGTCAAACCATGACTGATCTGAAGGATTGATACACTTGAGAAGAGAAACAACCGTTCCGAATATGGTGTTAGAAGGGTTGATGAACTGTTGAATCTAAAGGTATCCAACAATTGTAGGGACTCAATAACTGTGAGTCAACTGCTGAAGAGTATATGGAACTGTATACTCGAGGGAGTATAAAACTATGCTACTTTCAAATACTATCGCCAAGCGCAACCCGGATATCCATAGGAACATGTAACTAGTTGTTTCCGCAAGTAGACTCACAAATGTGCTAGAGTCAGGTGACATCCGAGGTTTTCAACATATAACTAAAAGGACCAATACCCTGTACGAGTCTAAACAATGCAATCAAGGTGTTGATGTCGAGCATGTGAGAAACAATCAATCAGAGAGGCACTAATGACTCCTTTCAGAATGATCCATAGGCACTCACCATTGATGGTGATGAGTCCAATACACAGGGACCTTTGGGTCTATCCTCTGGAATAGATTTGGTTGGCATCAACAAAGGGAGACTAGAAACTACCAAGGCAATGATGTTTCCTTGGTCGTAGCACAAGGTGTACAACCGAACTGTGATAGTACTGATGGTAGGACTGACATACTGTGAGGATGGGGAACGACTGGGGTTTTAGAGTGGGGGGGACTGAAACTTCCTTTGTTAAGAGCATGATGACATGGTTGACCTGGAAGCATATGAAACTGAATTTTAGGTGTGGGGATCATAGCATAACGGATCAGGGGTATGTATTTCAGACTGGAGTAACTATGGGGGACAAGATGATGGATGCTATTGGGATTTTCTTAGGGTGACATATTGCAGAATACTGTAAACAAAGGTGACCATAATGGGGAAGCTTCCATGTGAGTAGACATGATCTGTTGTGGTGCCGAAAAAGCACCATTGGGGCCTTCTTCGTGGTTTCAATGAGCTCCAAGAAGGGATAAAAGTGTGCTAAAAAATGGTACTGTCCTGTGTATTTTTTGCGAGCCCAGGACTGTTAATGCTCGTGGCTACTTTCAATTTTAGAGAGTTTGAAAGTGATAAGTAGACTCCATTGGTGGTATTTTTCGTATGTTAGTCTCCAAGGCCTAAAAAAGCATAAACTGATGTGAATGGAGAACTCTTCTAGCCAATGTGACTAGAGTATTCGTTTTTCGTAATTAGTCTACAAGGTCCAGAAAAGGGGTAAACTTATACCAGGTAGACGCCCTTTCAAATACTTTTAGCGACCATGAAAGGAAGCAAGATTGCTCGGCGATCTTTTCATTGTTTTAGGAGTCAGAAAAGAGCTTAACAGAAACTCCCTAAGAGCCTTTTTCGTAAAAGAATTGGTCGGCCCAAAAAAGGGATAAAATTATACCAAACAAAATAGGTATTGGTGAGTGCGACAAATGATCTCAAGCATTTTCATGAGCGGGGAAAACAAAATCCAGCGATATAAAGAATGTCAAAAATGGACAATGGTCGATGTGGCACGCAAATCAAGGCGACGAGGGGCATGGAAAAAATGCCCTAAAAAATGTGGTGGTGAGAGCGAGAAATGATCTCAAGCATCATCATAAGCATGGAAAACTGAATCCGGTGATATAAAATTCATTAAAAACAGATAACGGTTGATGTGGCACACAAACCGAGGCGATGAGTGTGTGTGAAAAAGTGCCTGACACTAGGACTGGTGGAATTGGAAAACTGACTAGACCACTGTGGAGTTCTCACCGCACTGAATCCAATGGTATCAACAGTTTGAAAAATGTGTGTCGTATGGCTCTGGAATGGCTATTTGAAAATTGTTCAAATGTCTATAATGGTGAGTGGGCCCATAGGGACATGTGTCATTTTCATGGTTGAGTTTCACAGGAGATTTGATCTAGTCAGAGCTCTTTCTTCATTTGTGGGAGATTCGACCATTGATTTTCGATTTCGTGAGTTCTAGGTAATCCTATTGGCCTTCGCCTTTAATTTTATTTACTGTCGGGGGGAAACTGGGTCTCGGGAGTGGCGTATACGCCACGTTGTCTTGCAAACGTGGAATATCACAGCTTTCGGGCCTTTTTGCACGATCCACATCGCGGTTATGGGCTTCATAGCCACAATCTACATCGCAGCGGGGAGGGTTCTTTCCTTGGGGGCAAAAAATTGGCAATTTTGGCAATGTTTTGCTGCTATGATATAGTCGGTAAATAGTGAGGGCCAAAAATAACCTGCATGGATCACCTTTTGGGTAGTGGCCATTCCATAGAAATGGTTGCCACAGGCGCCACTATGACAGTTGTTAAGTACTTGTTCTGCTTCTTCTCGAGAAAGGCAACGTCGTAGGATTGTGTCGATGCCATGCTGATAGAAGACATCACCTAAGAGGAGATAACGGGGGGCATGGTGATGGATGCGACGGCGTTCGTCATGGTCGATATTAGGTTGAAACTTTTGTGTACGGAGGTAAACCAAAATGTCGTCGTACCAAGAGTTGTCAGAAGATATGATGAATAAATGGTCATCAATAAGATCAGTATGGATATCTGATGATGACGATGATGATGGTAGGTCTGTAATGAGCTGGGCGAGTGCTAAGGCTTTGTTGCTCTTTGGGGTTTTAAAATCCAGGTTGTATTCTTGTAGGATAATTACCCATTTTGCTGCGTGGCCTTGCAAAAGGCGACGTGTCAAGAGATAGACCATTGGGTTTGAATTTGCAACAATTGTGGTATCGCTGAGGAGAATGTAATAGCGCAATTTCTGTATTGAAAAAACAATGGCGAGGGCCATTTTCTCTTCATGTGGGTAGCACAGTGGTGGGCCTGATAAGGTTTGGCTTACATAGTAAATGACATGCTCTTGACGAGTAGAGTCCTCTTGGACGAGTACTCCAGAAATGGCATAATCAGATGACAAATCGTAAAGGATGAAGTCTCTTGTGAAATCCGGAGGAGAAATCAAGGGAGCATTAGTGAGTGCTTTCTTCAGGTCTGTAAAAGCTCTTTCTGCTTGGTCGTCCCATGCAAAATTGGGGACAAAGTGATGGAGGAAGTTGGACCTCCCCTAAAGGATTTGTAGCTATCGTAGTGTACGAGGTGATGGTAGGTCTAATATGGTTTGTACTTTTAATGGGTCAACAGTGATCCCTTTTTCTGAAATGATGAAACCCAACAAATGGCCTGCTGAAATGCAAAAAATACACTTGAGTGGGTTCAAGCGGATTTTGTATTTGCGACAATGCAAGAAGACTTGTTGAAGATCATCTAGATGGTTGGATCATTTCTTAGATCAAGCCATGAGGTCATCTAGATAAACCAATATGATGTTAATCAGGTCATGGAAACAATAAGTCATGGCCCGCTGGAATGTGGCTCCAGCATTTTTGAGACCGAAAGGCATGTCGCGATAGGAAAAAGTGCCCCATGGGGTGGTGAAAGTAGTTTTGTATTGATCTTCCTTGCGGATTTTGATTTGGTTATACCCGGAAAAACTTTCCATGAAAGATAGTACCTTGTGCCCTGCACATGCATCGATTAGTTGGTTGATAAATGGTGTTAGGAAGTTGTCTTTGGGACAAGCTAGATTGAGGTCACGAAAATTAGTACAGACACGAATGGTTCCCACTTTCTTATTGACTAGAACTGGGTTGGAAACCCAGGTGGTATAAGCAATAGGGTATATGAAACCTGCTGATCGAAGCTTCTCAATTTTGGCCTTAACGGATTGAAGCTTAGATGGGTGAATGGGGCGTTGTTTCTGGCGGACAGGGGGTATGTTAGGCCAAGTGTCTATGTGATGTTCTACAATGGTAGGGTTGACACCAGGCATATCAGTGTAAGACCAGGAAAAGACATCGCGAAACTCTTGGAAGAGTTTCTTGTAGGCTTGGACTTCCTGTTCAGTGCATGATGCGCCTAGGGAGATAAGTTCAGGTTTTCCAGGTGTAGTGGAGATGTCAATTTTTATCATAGGCAAAATGTTGGCCATATTACCTTCTTCAAAGGAATCTGGAGCTAGGATTGGATCTTTGAACCAATTGACCTTGGTTGGTAAAAGATCTTTGGATTCAACAAATAGTTGGTTTTCCGCAGTGGAGGTAGATGCTTCAGGGATGAAGTATGACCGATGCTGCATATCATCCCAGGGGTAGTTTAGTGCAGTAAGTATTTCTAGGATTTCCTCATCACTATGGAAGTAGTGTGTCATCAAATCAATTGGTTCAGGCTTGTAGGTGGACGAAATCATATAAATGGTATTGATTTCTTCTGAAGGGGAATATTTTGGGGGTTATATTTCCTCAATGAGTGGGGGCGATATCTCTAGGTTGGCATTATTCAATTCATATAGAGCTGCTCTATAATCTAGGAGATCAGGGAAGTGATGTGAATAATGGCCGTAGATGCCGCATATCACACAAGGGTGGCTGGTACACAATGATTTGTCACAAGGTTGAGGGGGAAGTTCTAGTTTGACAACTGGAATATTAGTGTCATCATCCAACATTTGCATGCATTCTTGAAGTGTCGGTAATTGTGGACATTAATGGGTAGCATGGCCTATATCATCACACAAAGAGCACTTGGGGGAGCACGAGTTATTGGGGGGTTTTTTGCCAACTTGGGGGTTGGTGGGGCGGTACGGGTTGTGGGTCCGGTGGTGTATGTTTATGGGCCTCTTCCCCCATTGTGGCAAAGTTGAGGGGGAGCGTTACTGGATGTGGATGTAGTGGTCCCGATTTGAGGTGGTTGGTTTTGGCTGTTCGCTACGCTAGGTGGTGGACGGTTTGAAGTATTGATGGATTGCACCGGTTGTAAAACAACGTTTGGTCTCAGGAGAGGGGTTGGGGTAGGTAGGTACCACAAAGGTATTCCTAACGTTAACCCTAGAAGATTTAGTGTAGCCATTACTGGCGTGCTGATGACTCCTGAAAATGGAAATAAGAATGGGACAGTGTGAATCGGTGTTGCTCCGATATGACTAGGCACTGTAGGTGGTTGTGGCAATGATGGAGGTTGTTGAGTATGTGGCTATGTGTTGTGCAAAAGGGTGCACAAATCAGATATTTCAGTTATCCACAAAGGGGGTGGGATAGATTGGAACGTGGAGGTCATGGGAGTATTTGAATATATCCCAGGTCCGACTGAGGAGACGAATGATGTAGGTGCACTCTGAATGGGTTGTTCAATCATAGGTAGAGCATTTTTAGGTGATGCAGGGGCATTATGATCATAGTATGTTATCTGGTCAATTTTGACTATGTTTCCTTCATGGGGAAACATCATGAGGCATAAGACGAAAGAAGCGACAACTTTCATTTTATACATGTAAATTCATCCCAAAAGGAGGTTGTAATCAAGTTGTGCGTTGATGACCTCTATGTCTATGACAACCATTTTTCCCCCAAGCTGTACGGGCATGTTAACTAACAGGCCCTGCAATTGATCTGAACGACCATCATAAGCTCGCAATGTGGTAGTGGATGGCTGCAATGCGGGGGATCCAAGTTTCTGCCAAACAAAATTCGACATTACACAGGTGGAGGCACCTTCATCGATGATGCATCGATGAACAAAAAGGTTTCGAATGGATACAGACACCTGAAAAGCTAGTGATGAAGGAAAACATGGTTCATCTAGGTCTAAGTCGAATGCCATCATATGGGAGTTGTTAGTGTCTATGGCACCAATGGCGGACAATAATAATTTTCTCTATGCGGGACAGGTTTTAATGACTTCTAGAGCGGACATAGTAGCAAGGGACTAGGCTAACTCCTCTACAATGTTGTAGTTGGAAGCTGCACAAGCATTTAGATTGTTGTTGATCTGTCTTAGGGGGAAGCGAGGGGATTTGGGACCCCCATCCATTGGCATATTAGGTATGCGTAATGTCTGATTAGTTGGGAGGGTGCTTGAGGATGGATCAGTAGGCATGGTTTGAGGGGCTGAGCCGTATTGGTTTCAGTGAGTTTGAAGGTTGATGTTGTTTGATGACATCATTAGCAGATGGTGAGTACTTGACTCTGTATGCTGGTAATCGGTTGCAACATAGGTAATTTGTTGTTATGGTGCAGTGGTTCCTTATGGGGGATCCATTGGACGAGTGTTTACTACTCCTTGGTTGGGTAGAGGATTTTGCAATATCATGGTTTCTGGCTGAGGAGGTGGCACTAATTGTGCAGCGTGTCCTTGGCGTTGGCATCATCGGCCCAAAGTTGATGTGCTTTCTCCAAATGAGGACAATTATGTGTGGAATGGCCATATACCGAACAAAAAGAACATGGATGGTTTGTTCTTCAGTTGGGGTTTTACCCTATTTCAGTGGATGATCAGGGTTTTGATTGGCAGGAGCAGCATTGTTGTTATTCGGAGGATTAGGTGGCTACCCACCTTGGTTTTGTTGTTGATTATTTCTGCAGTTGCATCCTCTTCTGCAGTTCTATTGACCTCCTTGGTTATGCTGGTTTTTCTAGTTTTTAGGTTGGTTTTGTTGTTCATATACTTTCCCTTGGGCAGTAGGTGGGTTTTGAGGTTGTGCAGGTGTTGGAGCATGCTGCGGTGGATAGTAAGCAGGAGGGCCCGGAGGTGGACCCGGTGCTTGTTGCGGTTGTTGGTAACCTTGAGCTATTGGAAGTGTTGGGGCAGAAAGTGCCGCCTATTGAGGGTAATAAGCCGAGTGGGATGGTGGGTGAATTGGAGTCTGATTGGCCTGCTGGTTATAGTATGTAGGTGGTGCATAAGCTGAGGGTGTTTTCCCATAACACTGTGGTGGACATGAGGGTCTGTGAGTGTGGTGGGTGTGTGTCATTGGAGCTTACGAAGTTGTAGCTCCAGAATGAGATGTATCCCTAGAAAGGTCTGGGGCATTGTTGGTACTCATCATGGTAAAAGGTTTGTTTTGTGCCATAACCTGGCCAATGATACCATCAATAGCATGGGATGCCCCCGGTGCATCACTTAAGGATGGATCACCATGCGGGGCATCCGGTAAGATGGTGTATAAATATCCAGACTAGATGTAGATCAAGTCGAACTGCTAGGATTTTAAAATGGCTTCTTCCTCTGATTGGGGTCGTTCAGATGGGTAGTTGAAAGAACTGTAGGAAATTTTAGGCGAGGGATGTAAACATAGGGTGTGTCCCATGGGGCTGCTCAATATACCATTTGGCTGCTAAGCCAGTGAAAGTTCTTTGTAAAAGTCGCAGTTGAATAGAATCATCGAATATGGAGTTTGAGGAACACCATAGCTGAAATGACATAACATGATTTTGTGGGTCTTCTCCAGCCTTTCCTTCAAACTTTGGGATGTCTGAGGGGAGTTTTGCGGGCATGGGGGCCAAGTACAGTCATGTCTAATTGGATCATTTATCAACCTTTCCAGGTCTGGTAAGTTCAAACTAGCCATAAATGGTAGACTAGCAGAGAGGTACGACATGGTTGTTGGGGCATAAGTGCTAGTGGTAGCATTATGAATCAAGCCACTGCCACCAAGGGGGATATTAGTTGTAAAAGTGATGTGCCCCCCACCTAAAGATGTGTGGGAAGGGCCAGCACCACCAAGTGCAACATGAGTTATAGATGGGTTTGGAATGGTTCCAGTAATCACTGGGATCTGAGTAGTGGCAACGATGAAAGGTGTAGGTCCCATATTGGGCATACCTAAGGTGGGTGTGGATCCCATGTTGGGCATACCTAATGGAGGTGTGGTAGTTGTGGCTACCGTGGTGGCCATTGTGGTGGTGGGGGTGGTTGATGTTCCACCAATAGTCCTTGTGAAGAGAGGGTCAAAATCCCTACCATCCATGTGGCTAGTAGGTGTGGTGTAGATGGGATTTTCGGATTCTTCCTCAGAGTCAGATGTGAAATGAGGTGCATCATAATCAGACGATGGGGATCTATGTTGATGATGAGTGGAGTCAAGTGACAATGCTCTTCGTCTATGACAAGTGATGTCAAGTGAACCGTATTGTGGGGGTTCACCTCGAAAATGTCGAGAATGTCTCGGGGACTCAATGGTGACAGTTGTTTGTTAAAACCAATGGGTGGTGGTGAGTGGAAAGTTTAGAAAACCCTAATGCAACCATTTGTGCAGGAGGGGAGCACAAAAAATAATGGCACTCAGGCCAACAACCAAACTCAAAACACTTACTATAACAACTGTGCTATAGTAAGTGGAGTAATAAAAAAATGTGGTCAAAAATACCAACATGCAAAACGGCTCCTAAAAATAGAAAATGGTGGACTCATTGACCAAGGGGAGGTAATAGAGCATGAAAACACCTAACTAAAAAGTATTATGATTCAACAAGACATATCCTTTGCAAGGTGATGAAATCCAAGTCAGACAATATGAATTATAGAACCAAAGGGTAGATATCCCCCTATTGGGAGGGACACTGGGTAGACAATCCTAGAAGATAGGCCACTAAGACACCCCGTTCATGACACGTCCAGATAGGTGAATTTGCAGCTCTTGTTCTATCACCATTGTACTCCGACAAGGGTGGTACAACGAGAACAACGAGTAGGTATCCTTTGGTGACTGAATGGATTGCGGTAGTCCACTCAGGCCTCCAGAACCAGTTTGGCTACTTCGACCCTCCTAAGGGAGAGGCCTTTTCGACGAATTGGTTTTAAACCGTGCCAATAAATACTAGGGGATTTGGGTACCCTAAATGTCAACCACTATGTCTCAAAATGTAAGTGAGTGAGGGGTGTTATTTGGATACTTATCCCCTCAGTCCTACCTAACTACAATATTCTTTTGGTGTTCCCCAAATGGGGTTCGAATGTTGGTTGAGTTAAGAGAATTTTAAGGCTCACTTGAATTTATTATGACAAATTGTGTGATGGTGTGGTTATGTACTTAAAACCAAAGATGCCATGCTTGGGCAAAAAATTTCACAAATTAAAATAAAGATTTCAACTTGCAAAATATGACAGCAATGTAAATATGGAAACGATTTGAATGAAAATGCTTTTAAAAACTTTTCAAAAAATATCTGAAATTCTTTAAAACGTTACGGTAAAAAAAAAAGCATAAAAATGAACTCGCTTGGGCGAAATATAAAAAAAAAAAAAATTATGGTTTTCATTTGTAAAATATGAAATTTCTAACTGAAAAATGCTTCACTCTTTTTCTTTCACGAAACTGAAAGTTTTTAAAAAATGTAGTAGCAAAGCAAAAAACAGGAAATAAATGAGTTTTTAATGTTGCAAAAAATAAAACAGTAGGCTGTCCAAACATGCAGGGGAGATGGTTGGAAAAAATGGGCCGAAATGAGAAAACTCAGAAAAATGAATTAGACTTTACCAGATGAAATCGCGGCTGTCTGTGGCGAAAGTTGCAATCTGGATTTCGGGCTAAAAGCCGCGATGTGAATCGCGATGATCTGGGAAAAACCTATGATGTGAATTGCGGTTGTCAGGCAGTAAACGCGTGATGTGGATCGCGACTGCAAGCTAAAAATCCACGATGCGGATCGCGGCTGTCAGGCAGTAAACCCGCGATGTGAATCGCGAAAAATAGGCTAAAAGCCGTGATGTGAATCGCGGATGTGGATGCCTAAAGCCGCGATGTGGGGACGAAAAACATCACCAAAAACGAACCCAAAAATTGAAATTTTGGGCTGTTCAAGCTACAAAAAAGGCCAATATCTATGGTAGTAAGCTATGGGCATAGAAGCACGCCAGATCTACACTATTAAAGGTAAAAAACAACTAAAATATGGATCTAAATCAAAGATTGAAAGATTCAAAAATCGTTGAAGTCACAGAAAACTGTTGGTTGGGTTTTCACCCAAGCATGTGCTTATGAGCACCTACTGACTTGTAGTAGCAGTTTATAGAAAATAGTAAAAATAACTAGATGTAAATAGTAAATTTTGATCTAACATGTGCGAATAAATAATTCTAGATAAATACTTTACACAAAGTAAATCTATGAAAGACAGAAATAAAAAATTTTAAAAATTTGTATTACCTCAAAGGGTGAGGATGGTGAGTTTGAGCAGCTCCAAGGTTGAGGTGCTCCAATGTCCAATGGTCTTTTCTTCTCCAATGCTCTAATGGGGATCTTCAAACCCAAAAAGGGAGGCAAGGGCTCTCAAAGGGAATTTGGCAGCATAAGGATATGATAAGTGTGGATGAATAGTGAGGAGCCCCTATCACCTTTTTATAATTTTTTGGTGATGGAGAGTACCATTATGGTTTAAGGAAACCAATGGTATTGACCAAAATGGTTTAGGTTTCTTTTTCCCTCTTTTTCCTTTTTTGAATATATTTTATATTTGTATTCCCTTTTATTGGGAATTTTGGATAGCTTTTGAGGGTTTTTTGTATTTTTTGAGGAAAATTACATATTTTGAGTGGAAAAAGATGGGTTTTGGTCTTTTTGGTGACGTTTTGAAGGTTTTAGAGGCTCAAATGGTGGAAAAAGTGGACAAATGGGTCCTGTGAATAGGGGAATGAGCAAGTGAGCACTTTTTGGGTGTTAACACGTCTCACGACCCAACCTGTTGAATAGCAATAGTCCAACACACCTGTGACCACCACGGTTACATTACCTATTCCTCCCCCACCCCAAAATTTGAGGGGAGGATACTCTTTACCCCATACCTGCTTTACAGGTAGTGGTAATCCCATGGTGAATGATCAACAATCAGTGTTGGGTCAACCTTTACCTAGTGGTCAGCAAGTTGTTGCTGAGGGGAAACCCCCGTCTCTTAACCATAATACTGCAGCAGGAGTTCCCATCGAGCCTTCCGTTAGAAATTCCTTACCTCCGGGACCTTCCACTTCGGGACTATCCCATGTTGGGGGACCTTCCAATGTAATTCAACCTCCATCAAGTCAAGTGTATCCAAGTCATCTTAACCCTATACCGAGTCAACTTAATCCCGGAAACACACTCTACGGGGTACCCTACCCTGGTAATCCTTACACTCTATGGGGACAACAAAATGTTTTACAACATGGACCCCCACTTACAGTCCCTCAAGTCCCTCCACCCTCGTTTGGTCCACCCCCACCTCCCACTGAAGGCGACGAGCCCCCACATAACTCTGGAGCAGGTGGACCTCTACCTTTCGGTGGAGGACCACCTTATTTTGGTCATCATGTCCCAGCCCCCCCTGGAGGAGGTCGTGGAGGACCTCCACCCCCTCCTGGAGGTGGGGGGGGAGGACCATCTCATCCTGGCGGTGGTGGAGGAGCACCACACCCTCCTAGTGGTGGTGGTGGAGGACCATCTCATCCTGGTGGCAGTGGTGGTGGACCACCACCCTACTATGGTGGAGGTGGCCCTCCACCCCCCTCCGGCGGAGGTTGTGGAGGCCTGTCCTATTCTGGTGGTGGTGGTGGCCCATCCTACCCTAGTGGTGGTGTAGGACCCCCACCATTTGGAGGCGGCCCACCCCCTCCCGACGGCAGACGCGGCCCCCCACCTTATGTTAATGGGCCACCTTATTATGGTTATGGACCACCTTACTATGGCAGCAAACCTACATTTGGTCTAGATGGCCCCTACCCCTCTGGCCAATTTCCTCCTAGAACACCCTATGGTCAGTCAATACAAGGTCCCACAGGTCCTTACAAGCCTTATCCGTACTATCATTACTCGTAGCCTAATCTGCAGCTACCCTATTTATCTACTTTGGATCTACCTGACCTGTCTCACTTAACCAATGACCCCATCTACCATGGAACTAATTGGCCACCCATTCCAGTGATGCTTCCGTCAGATATTCCGAAATTTGATGGTAAGCCGAGTGAAGATCCTAAAAATCATGTGATGACATACCACTTGTGGTGCTCATCCAACTCCCCGATGGATGACTTGATCTGTCTTAGATTGTTTCAAAGGACTCTCACTAGTTTGGTTGCCAAGTGGTATATTGAACTACCAACCCATTCTTTTCCTTATTTTGGTTCTTTTGCTATGAACTTTTTGACTCATTTCCAGCTGCCCATATGGTATGAAACTGGTACAAAGCTTTTAATCTTGCTCCGTCAAAATACCGCCACTCATATCTCGGATCATATACATGAGTGGCGGAGGAGATGATGTCTCATTAAGGCTCTTATTCCAAATCAACCCTTAGCAGATTGGTTTACAAAGTCTCTCATATCAACCATAGCATGAGATGTTGCCATGGGTGGCACTGTCACTGAGGAACAAGCCATTGCTCGTGCCCATTTGTTAGACTTAGTCTATGCTCAATTTGGCACATTGTTTGATATTCTTCCTGATGTGCCCCTCAACACTTATGACTCCGCGAAACCACCCAAGGGACCCCAAGCCAATGGCATCATTGGATCCCTTCACACCGAGCCTTCCTCTCAAACTATTGGTTCGTCGAACCCCTAGGGTTCTTCCCCATAACCAACACAAGCTAGTCACTGCACCACCCAATCATCCACTCCTACCGTCACCGAAGAAGTGAATTTTGTTTCATCAGCTTTACCTCAAAAGTTTGGTGGTAAGAAGAAGAACAAGGGAAAACCTAAGAAATCTTCCACCTAGCAGGAACAAAAGAGCACCCCTAATGATACCTAACAGAAAAGGAAGTTGAAGTATCATTGCCTACTGTGTGGTGATGATCACTTTTCTAAAGAGTGCCCCCATAGAGACAAAGCTCAAAAGTTTCTTAATGGAAAACCCACACCCGTAGTTCTCAACGATCCCTTCCCTGGTCAAAATCAGCAGTTGATTTCTCACACTTCTTCTTCCCAAGGAGAAGCATCCACCACCGTACATGTTCTCATGGTACGTAATGAGACTATAAACTTGAACACCCGTTCTCGTTCATATGACTCTATTCCAGCCAAAGAACCTATTGGAAGTAATACTGAAAAAGCTTCCACTTCGATGCTCGACGTCATCGTACTAGCTGCTCCTCTAACCATAGAGAAGCCCTCTCTCGAGTAAGTGTTGCATCCACCCAAGAGCATGATTAGAAAATCAGTTTTCAATACTAATGCTCAGGCTACTCAAAACTACAACATTGTAGAGGATCTAGCACAAGCTCCTTGTGCTATGTCGACGCTCGAGGTCTTGCAAAACTGTCCGAACCAGTGCAAGACTCTCCTCGCTGCCATCGGTGCAGTTGACCCAGATTCATCGACTATTATCATGTTCTAGCTAGAATACTTCAAACCGAGGCTCTCCCATCAATTAGCATTTCAAGTTGCTACAAATATTGCTGGGAAGATAATCCATCGTACTGTTTTGGATGAAGGAGCTTCTACGTCAGTCATGTCAATCACCTATTGGAGAGCCATTGGTTCTCCCGAGTTGAACCGTTCTCTTACCACTTTGAGAGCCTTCGACGGACGTGGCTTTCAACCTCATGGGCTGTTACAAGCTTTACCAGTCAAGCTGGGGGGAAAGACCGCAACCCTTAATGTGGAATTAGTCGTTGCCCCGTTAGATTATAACATTATGCTTGGTCGTAATTTGTTTTACACCATGACTGTGGTCGCATCATCTGTCTTCCACATAGTACAATTCCCCCATCAAGGCCGAATTTTCATAGTTGACCAATTGGATTTATGCACACCTGACACCACTACTCACTCGGGTGATAACGTTCCTTCAATTGGACAATATTCACAAAAGTATGAGAGTGTGGGGGTTGGCCTCCTTAAGGATTCATCCCTTATGGGTATTTTTCCTACTTTGGATCCCACAAACCATGTTCCCACAGTAAACATGATCTCCTCATAGATTTCATCTACCCCTAACTCCACTGATTCATTTCTTGTACCTGATAAGGCCACCACACACCTAATTGGAGACACCATGCCTCTATCACCCACTAAACTCATGTATGAGGCTATCCAATCAGCACTGGAGGACCACTTAACTATGGCCTCCACCTCCTGTTCTCTACAACGGACATCATCTGATCCTCTGCTACAAACTTTTCATTCTGATGAGTCCATTATGGAAATCATGAGTGCAGATGATCCACCGTTGGAAGACCTCCACCATCATTCATCTTTCCTTCCCTTGTTGGATACTGTGGAGAATAGCATCCACACCATCTTTACACCAAATGTCTACTCTGGCTCTCAGTCCTTGGTACTCGCATGCCAAACGGACTCCAAAGGAAACTTCACCAACATTGAGCCTACCACTTTAATAGACATTTCAGTTACTCCTGGTGTAGTGGAACACATTCAGTTAGTCCAAAAGTGTTCCCTTGAAGAAGTCATCGCCGCCATGGCCTTATTCAAGTGATTCTGAGATGTGTTCTCTTTGACCTATGAGGAGATGCCTGCGATAGACCCCTCCATTGTTTTACATGAGATTAAAACATATCCTAAAGTCAAACCTGTCCGCGAAAAGATGCGACTAGTACACCCTCGGAAGACTATGGCAATCAAGGCAGAGATTGAGAAAATATTGAAGGTCGGTTTCATTTCCCCTATCCCATTGACAAAGTGGGTCTCAAACGTCGTCCCTATTAATAAAAAACAGGGTACCATCTGTGTCTGTGTTGACTATCGGGATCTCAACAAAGCTTGTCCCAAGGACAACTACCTGACTCCCTTCATCGACCAAATCATCGACAATTTTGCTGGAAGTGTCATTTTTTCAATCATGGATGGCTTTTCCGAATACAACAAAATTGAGATCCACCCCGCCGACCAACACAAGACTACATTCATCTGCCCTTGGGGAACATTTGTGTATCATAAACTTCCATTTGGTCTTAAAAATGCTGGTGCCACAATCCAGTGGGCCATGTCGTACACCTTCCATGATGTGAAGGACTTTGTGGAACATTACTTGGATGACCTCCCTACCCACTCAAAGGAGCATGAGTTCCACTTAGATCATCTGATAGTCATTTTCCTTAGATGTTGGAGAAACAATATCTGTCTGAATCCTCACAAGAGTATTTTTTGTGTCGAGTCTGGACGGCTCTTAGGCTTTATCGTCTTGAAATATGGGATCCGTATTGATCCCTCGAAGGTGGAATCCATCATCGCTCTTCCACCTCCAACCAACATTACAGAACTTCAGAGTCTGCAAGGAATAGAAACTTATTTATGGTGCTTCATTTGTAATTTCGCACAAAAGATGCAGGGTTACATGAGATCGATTAAGAAATACGTCCCATTCATTTGGGATGATCAAGCTCAACGATCTTTTGATAGTTTAAAACATGCCATCACGCATGCCCCTATGATCCAACCGCCGAATTACTATCTAGATTACATTTTATATCTCGTCTCTTCCGGCACCACTATCACCATGGTTTTGGTATAGGAAGATCAGAACACCCAAGAGCATGTGATATACTATGCCAGTAAAGGTCTTGTTGACGCTAAAACTCGCTATTCACATGTTGAGAAGCTCGCTCTCGCGGCAGTCATAGCCATGCAGAAGTTTCAACACTACATTTTTCTTCGCACCACCACCATCATCATTGATTCGAACCCCATGTACCACACTCTGACTTGTCAGGTACTTGGGGGCAAGTATTCATGCTAGATTGTGATACTGCAAGAATTCGATCTTCTTTTCGAAAAATCTTAGTCAAAAAAATATTTGGTGTTTGCTGAGCTCATATATGACCTCCCTCGTACTGATGCAGAATCTGAGCCTTATGACTCTTTTCTAGATGAGCCATTGTTTCTTATCAATACCTCTGATCCATGGTATGGAGATATCACATTGTATCTTCAAACCCAACGTTTCAGCCCTGAATTGTCTCGTGACAACCGTCATCAAATACGCCACCATGCAAAGTATTATCTGATTATTAGTGATACTTTGTACTATCGTGGCATCGATTCTATCCTTCGACGTTGTCTGACTCATGATGGGCTGAATGCGTTCTGAATGACTGTCACACCAGGGCGTGTGGCGGTCACCTCTCTGGGATGGCTACAGCCCAGAAGATTTTGCGTGCAGGATATTATTGGTCGTCTATCTTTAGAGATTGTATCGAGGCCGTAAGAAAATTTCCTCCATGTCAACATTTTCATACGAAAAAGCACACCCATCCCACCCCGTTACACCCGGTTATTGTCGTTGGCCCCTTCGCTAAATGGGACATCGATTTCATGCATTGTAATCCTACCCCGGCTGGAGGGCATAGTTACATCATTGTAGCTGTGGACTACTTTACAAAGTGGGCCAAGGCAATGCCTACATACACGAACGACGGAAAAACTGCCGCGCTCTTCATGTTTAATCATGTAATAGCTCGGTTTGGAGTTCCTCAAGCTATAGTTACTGACCATGGTTCTCACTTTATGAACGATGGTTGATGAGTTGAGCGAGAGATTGGGTTTTCGCCATGAAAACTCAACACCATACTACCCACAGTCGAACGGACAAGTCGAGGCCATTAACAAGGTCTTAAAAACTATGGTTCAACGTATGGTGGGTACGCACAAGGCCAATTGGCATAACATGCTCTTCTCCACACTTTGGTCTTATCGAACCTCTGTTAAAACTGCCACTGGATTTACTCCCTTCCAACTAGTGTATGGATTGGAGGCGGTCCTTCCCATTGAGTGCGAGATTCCATCTCTCAAGCTCACCATCAAACTTCAACCAAACACTACTGCCAAGGAAGAATGCTTCCTCTACCTAGCTAAGCTCGAAGAGACTCGTCGAGATGCTACTCTTGCCAATGAGGCTCATAAGAAACGCATCAAAGCATAGTACGATAAGTCGATAGAACCTCGCACCTATAGCGAAGGAGATTTGGTCCTTACGTATGACCAAAAACATGATAAGCTAGGGGCAGGAAAGTTTGAGTCCATGTGGCATGGACCTTACATAGTGAAACGCGTCTTAGAGAAGGGAGCTTATGAGCTTGAAGACTACAACGGGATATCTTTGGTGATCCCCGCAATGGGCTCTACCTAAAGAGGTACTATGCCTCAGTCTTTCATGCATAAGTAATTTTGTATATACTATACATGGCGTGTGTGTGTTTTTGTGTGGTGTGACGCTTTAGATTTCTTGCGTGTTTAGGTCTTGTTTGGTTTCTTATACCATGTTCTGTCTACGTGTGTAGATGGAAACGTGATATGGATTCGCGGACGGTGCCAGTCGGCATACCCACAACCTTGCTTCAACAGCTTGGGTACTCTATTAACCTATCGGTGAGCTCATCAGCTCAAGAGGAATGTGTCTAGGTTTCGTAACCAATAATATTGCAGAATATCAAGCAGTCATTGGAACCCTAATTGGCGCCATTTCTTTGGGTATGGACCACGTTGTCATCCACCTGGATTCTGAACTAGTGGTCTCTCATCTTAACCGAGTCTACGCCATCCGCAATCCTATCTTACTCCGTCTCTATCGATGATTCCATCTCCTGGAAAGGTCCTTCAAGTCCATTTAGTACCTGCACATTCCACGAGATGCGAACACAGTTGCTGATTCTATGGCCAATTTTATCTTGGATTGGTACATTGCACACACATAAGCATATACCGTGAACTGTTAAAAGTAGACATAACATGTAAATAACTCATTTTATATAAGCAAACACATAACAAGACTACACCATTCATCCATTTTAAACACATAATGTATAAATCGCCGGAATGTCTGTATATATATATATCATCATGAAAGGTAGTGCTAGTACAAAATCTAAAGCAAAACGGCTTTCAGTGAGTCTCTACAAAATATGAAGCCTCATAGCTTTCAGTAAGTACAAAAAATATGAGGCCTCTAAGATCTCAATACATGATAACAACATAAATCCTATCGCCTGGCCTGTACAACCCTAGGTCTAGCAGCTCTAGCCTACTGAGTGTGGAAACAATCAACTTCTCTCACAACCCTGCGAAGCAGCGCGTTGAAGCGCGCAGTCGCTCCAACCGTGTACACCTACATGGGCCGCAACACCTCATCTACCATCGGCTCGGGAACGTCTAACGTCAACCCACTCAGGTTGGCGTAGAATCCATCCATCTCTGTAATGGAAGCATGTACGGTAGGTCCCATGACTGCTCCCTCTCCTCTCTCTCTCCTCGCAAGAAGAGAGACTCCCATTGGTCATACGGGGCCCACATCTGCACACACATGTTGTTAACTTGTCAGCACTATAACAAAATTTTTTATAAAAACACAAAACTTAAAAGTACAAGGGTTATTGTTCTCACCTATGTCTCCCCATGCTGCTCCCTCAGGCAGTGGCAAGTCTGGATCATCTCTGAAGTCTGTACCACTGTATGGGAATTCCTCTACCATAAGTAACTGACCCTCCAACAAGGTAAAGAACTCAGGACAATGTGTGATGATGGGGCCCCCACCATGTCGGGCCATCACCTTTGTCCACTTAGCCATGTGAGGATCCCTAAGATCCCTGTCCTCCAGTGGTACCTGAGGGCGCAATAGGGGAACCTACTCCAAGAGGAATGAGATCACTATCGAACCATAGCCAAACTGTTTGAGCTCTCCCCATCGACACTTGGTCAGCTGAGCTCACATGTTTGCAAGGACTCCCTCGCACCAGTTGAAGGTCCTCGAAGACATGCAGTCCTCCGCATATAGCATCTGAGACTTGGTGGCTAAGTGAGGAGCTTGGCTCCCTTCCATCCTTGTAATGGTGAAAAGTATGGCGAGCAATGGACGTTCCTGCACATCTTTTATGGGAATCTTCAAACTAGAAGCACGGGTGTTGGGAGTATAGTGTTGTAGGATCATGTCACCCACAGTCCGATCACTTCCACATGATCCAGTAAGAAGCACATTGTCCCCTCTTGAGGACAATCCAGTCAGGAAGTAGATGTCCTCGACATCTATAGTAAGCACGTACTCACCGATCACGAAATATTGTTGGGCCGCATCCCAGCATCGGAGCATATGTGTCAGTAGTGGGATATGGGCCCTCATGCCCTGGATCTTGAAGAACTTAAGGAGCCCACAGTTCCTTAGTGCTTCCACACATTGTGGATCACTTGCAGCCTATACATCATCTATCTCATGCTCCCATTCACGCCACTCCAAAACCATTATGGCTGCTAGTAACCTACCAAAAGGAGAGTTTAAACATTGTTAACACTTGCTTCAACCACGAAAAGTTCTTTTTTTGGGCATGGTTTATGTTTGGGGTTGGGATTTATGCTGGATAAAGTTTAGTGTTACCTGCTCCAGACGGCAGGTGAAATGGCTACTCGTAGCTCCCGGAATCGACAAGTGAACTTTTGGCTCCAAATGGCACTTCTCCTCCCAATTTGGAAAATGAAACAATGGTAACTTTATTTGACCCATTTTTCTATTTATAGATCAAATGGAATATTCTTTTTTCAAATATTTGATGCCTTTAGATCATTTTCTATAGTTTGGATCATTTTTATTACATTTGAATTCTTGGTTAACTATTTGACCTAGTTTCTAAGTGTGCAGGAGTCATAAGTGTCTTTTTACGTCATTTTCCACTTTGGAACGATCATCTCAGGTATGAACACCCCTTGTATATTTTGTCATTATCTTTTCACTCATTAGATTGTAATTATTTAATGATAATGAGCTTACTCTTTGTTCTTTCTCATGCTCTTGAAACTATGAGAATACATTACCGAGTTACAATTTATCAATTTTTCGAGATCGTTAAACTCCTATGGAAAAGGAACCCCCCTGGAGTCTATCTTTAAGCTCTTTCAGGCTCTCTAAATACGAAAAGATTGCCAAGCAAACTTGTCATGTTCATGCTTGTTAAAGAATTTGAATGGTCGTCTTCCTGGTGATAGTTTACCCCTTTTTCGGACCAGGGGGCACTACTTACGGAAAAGGTATACTCCAGCCAATCATGACTAGAAGAGTCCTCTCCCACGTTGTTTTACCCTTTTTTGGGCGATGAGGCTAAATTTACAAAAAAGGACTATTGGAGTCTTCTTTAGTTCTTTTCAGACTCTCTAAACATGAAATGACAACCGAGTTTACCTTTTATGGACTCGTTAAACTTTCACATTGAAGGGCCTGCCATGGGATGAACCCCTCCTATCCCAGGTTCGAAAAATATTTGGGATTGGACTCATCTATGAGATGAGCTATACCGAGCATCTGGCTACCCTCATCAAGCTCATAAAAAACACATGAGGCACTCATCATTCATGATGGGGAAAAAGGAAAGCTTTTATGTTAAACCCCTTTTCAGTGGCAGTATCTAGTTATTTCTTGAACATGGCACTCATTTACATTTGCATACTACACTTGGATCATTCGTTTGTCCTCGCATTTCACCTATTTCTCGAGTCTTGTTACTCCTTTGATTCATTCAAACAATGCGTCCATCATTAGTTGCATTAGGAGATGGTATCATAACTCGTCAAGTCAATACTGCCAAGGCATTGCATGCCCATGTTCAAGAATACTCTCACTACTTGTTATCTGCAATTAGTACACCTTCCATCATGTCAGTCTACTCTAAGTCAGTCTTGCATGCCATTGTACCAACCGATCTACTCTACACATACTTTGTCGTGTTTCATGTCAATGATGGGGGATTCATCATGGCCCTCCTTCGGTGGATTCATCCTTTTCGACTTCAGATCATCATCCGAGGATTGAATCTAGAAACCAATCAACTACCTTGACCCTACATGCCTCAATGGCAGGTTACCTAGCTTTCAATATGAGTTTACATCATTAACTCTTGATTGAAATATTTCATCTTGCGTTCGACTTCAACTCATTTATTCACGCTTGATGATATGTATTGTGATACCTTGGGGATCATTGACATTAATGGTGATTTCCCTTGAACTTGTTAACGGTATACATCAATGATCGATAATCAAGTGGTTTCTACCATGTTCGACGTCAAGACATTTGTAATCACATGGATAGATTCGTAACATTGCAGGTTCAGCTTGAAGACATTGGGGAGTCATGTTTTACCCAAGTTGCGATGGAGTTTGTATTGAGTCATATCACATGGATCCACATTTGTATTGGTCGTGGCTGTGTTATCATATCATCATGGATCTACGCATGTGTCTAGTAGCCATGATTGTGTTCAGTTGGTCATTACTACCATGGATCTGCAATGTATTGGTCGGCAGCCATGTTGTATGTCATATGAGACAGTGTACCCAGAGTCAGTTGTATTGCAGCAGCATCCTTCGTCCGACAGGCAATTGCCATTCTTTCTGTCAAAGCATTTCACCTATCCAATTTTTCAATGGCTTCATGCTTTGGGGGGCATTCTGTTACACCTAAAATCTTACCATCACTAGATTCAGTGTATACATCCCTAAAGTTTCATTGGCTAAGTCATTTACCTAGAAGGGATGCCATTTCATTTATGCTGGTTTTTGAGAGGTCATCACAGGATGCCCTCATGCAACCTACGATGTTGCAGCTTGCTCTACTGCAAGGTGCGATGAAGTCAGTTAATGGAAAAAAATAGGTCCTTCAAGCTCATTCTCGAAGCCTGCTGACATGGATCCTTATCCCTAACCTCTTGGGGGAGTTGGCACTTGCTTCCTAACATCTTGGAAGGATCCCCTATCTCTCTCCTACCATATCTCAACCTACCCTATCCATACCCTATCCACTTAGTCCTATATAAGTGAAGCTCTACCCCTCTCCAAAGCGAGGAAGTCTATAGTGTCTACATGCTGGTGAAATCATATTGGAGAGATCCCTACTCATCCATTGAGAGACTCTACTTCCTTGGGAGGATATGGCATTTGGCTTGGATGGAGAAGGACTGCAGCATTAAGCCTTGGTTGTAGTCTATTCTTTCTATGTACTTTCCCAATTTACAGTAATATAAACGCTTTCCACCAATATTGTTTATGTGTGATTATATTGTGTAGTTCACCTACTTAACTGTTTACTTAGATCTATTATTGTCTAAATGCTCTTTTACTTGTTTGTATTGTTCTGTTGACAGGTCTTGTAGCTGAGATCCGACAACCGTGAGGTGTGGAGCAACATCCAGGAAGAAATGACTTCAATTTCAAGGTAAGACATCTAGTTACCCGATCCTTAATTAGATCTAGGAAAGTTGTTTGTAGTCTGTACTATTTGATCTAGACTCACATTGAGCTAGGGAGATCCGGGTCATGTTCGCTCGAGTGGATTGTCCATCAAATAGTGACTCTTAGTCTCCCTTGAAAATTAATATTCCTCACACAGAGGAATAGAATCCAGCAAATCCCCCCTTAATCCAAAGGGTGTATATGAGTCCAAGAAAAAGAAGAGAGACGAATAAGTGGAAATGGACAACTACCACCAGCAGAACATTTCCATCTCGAACATCCTTTACTAACAAGGTTAGCTAGAAGCTTTCACATGTGGCTTCTCCTAAATACATGAGCTCTCTAAGGGATGGGGTTTAGGCTGACCATCAACCGAAATGGGATAGCAAAAGGTTGAAATATTCTACTATGTGTGTGGTTTAATGTTGACCACAAACTATCGAACTTGGTGACAACACTCACTCAGAGGTTCTCTGGAATGGTTGGGATGGGCTGACATCAAACCAACTAAAGAGCTAGAAATAGGAAGTGAACTGCAACAACTAGCTGAACATTTCCATCTTGACAACCCTTTTCCAAGTTAGCTAGAAGCTTGGAAATTCTTGTGCTAATATAAGGTGCTCTCGATACCGGTGGTTTAAGGATGACCACCAACCATGGAGCTCAGTTGAACATAGATCTTCACAGACACGCTTGTTCCGGCTCGCTTGTACTCGTTCGCTTGTTACTGAAGGACTTCATTCCCCCCTGTCAAGAACAATGTGAGGAGAGGAGAGTCTCATGGTGTTAAAAGTAGGCACAAAACTTACATGAGTATTCTATGTCATGTATATCTCTTATGTCTTCAGAATACATGCATATCAGAATTAGGTGGCATCTCTGACTCTAGTGGTTGTCCAAACTCATTGTGGATCAAGCTCACTTATATGACTTACTTAAGGAAGGATGTAACTGTTTGTTTTTAGAAGGACAAGGATTCAAAACTTGAAGCCTCACATCATGTTCCCCCCTGTCAGGTACAAAGTAAGAAGTAATACAATAATCTACTGCAAGTTTCACTGTTGTAGGTTTCTTCAACTTCACACACCGATCTGAAGAATGGTTTCGCTTCCAAAAATGTCGACAAGGATGAAGATCAGAACACTGATCTTTCACATGGACAACTCTATCATACTATTGGCATCTATAATTATGAATATGTAGTACATATGACATGATTTCACTATTTTATGGGAGCTGATAGGAATCATATTCAAACAAGGGGTTATTCGGAACAAACACTAGTTCAGAATGTTGATTCCTGTATTGTGCATCTTCCTTAATGGCTTTCAAATTATGTAGCTGATTAATAGCTGTTTGTAGTGTGTCTTTGTTGATTGTGATTGAGTAATATACAACTGAATGTACTAGAGTGTTCAACAACTCTAATGTTTCTTCTGTATTAGACATAGTGAAGACAACTTTAGGCTCCCTTGTGCAGGAAGGACCAAATACAAGGACTCAATCAGATAGAGGGATTCTTGCAAGTCCACTCTTTACATGCAAAGTTTTAGAAGATTCAAACTTGAAAGAGAAGGGGTGCCGGTCTCAGTCTAAATTCAGCCACATATAATACAATTCAACTTTTCCTCAGTTTTGGTACTATACAAAAATACACATGTAAGTACCAAAAACATACTAGAACTTACAAAAAACGCTAGTTGCAAGTTACACTTTTGACATTTGATTTGAAGAATCTGATATACCCGATTTCTTTCATGATTTGCTTCTTTAGTTCCTTCTTTTGGAGAAGTTGTAGCAACATGATGCAATCTTGAATCCAAACTAGTACCAAATCTTCTATCGTCAAACAGCTGCAGACAGATACAATTTATAGAAGGTATCCTTAGTGGATTCTTCATGTAGAGATTCAAAATGATCCAATGCATCAATCCAGAGAGTACACCAGGAGGTAAAAGGTCATAGTGTTTCCATGGGGTACCTACATATCAACTGGAGTAATCAATCCAACACTGGTTGGACCAATTGAGGATCTACTTCAATGGAATGAGGGAGAACCCTGTATCCAAGTGTACTCCCATAAACAAATGAAGGAATGCTACCAAAAACAAATGGAGAAAAGCTTGAGAACTGAATGTAGGAGTGCATGGTTCTTTATGATCAAGTTGTGACCTATGGTATCATACGTGCTAGAATGACTCTCACGTAGAAACAACAATATTTCACTCATTAGGGATAATACCCAGCCACACTTATTCCACAGGCCCAACATTGATGCAATGAAATTTTAGGTTTAGTGTTTATAGTAGCATAGTGGAGAGGAAATGCTCACAAGGCAAACACATTTCTCGTGGACTTGAATTTGGTGCATTCCTACATCAAATTTTTGTAGCGCTGAAGTGGTGCCCTCCAAGAAGTGATGTCCCTAATCTCTTAGGAAACTGCATAAATAAGAATATCCTTTCCCAGCTTTCCTTGTTATGACTCATGTAATCCTTTGACAATCTGGAAAATAATTATTGCCAAAGCAGTATGGAGAGATACATTCTTCTAGGGTTAGGCAGAACACTCACTGCACCAGTCTTCACATTGCATATTCTATTAGAGGGAATGTATTGATTTACAATGATTTCAAAAGAATTCAATACATAAGGTATGCTCTTCAAACCATAAACCTCAGAGATTATAATTGTAGATATATAACATTTCAAACCAGATCAAAACTCACAACTTCAATGCACTAGTTATTACCAGAATTCAACACACCATATGGATTTATCTGCAATTTGGAGAGAACCTTCTCATTCGAAGTCACAATATAACACAACCTTCACCATTCATGCATCATGATCTATCTCAGAAAAAACATAGAGTTCCTTTGTGTATCAACGATCCTCACACAAAGGTCGTAGATTTCAACAGTCATAGGTCGAAGCTAGTAGGAGGTCACAATACTCAGCCTTCTAAAAGAGTGATACACACCATCTTTGGGTGGAATATTACACATCTCCTTGGTGTAGTCTGCAATGAATGTCCTCATGCAGATCTACACACTCACCTTATCAATAGAGAGAGCCTCACACATTCAACATTTAGTGAGAGTGCAGACTAGGGTTTGCGTTTACAAAAATCACAACATTCAACAAAAGAAATGAAACTCAACACAGTTGGAGGAGGCCTCAACACTATGCACGTGTAGAAAAAGAGCATACAGGAGATATTAGGGTTTTGAAGGATTCTAGTCACAGCTCCACAATAGGCTATCCACGCAGCACCACACATTATTCACACATAGCTCAACAGAGGGCCTTCATGATCTCTTCACTAGTGTCTTCTGGAATTCAATAGTATGCAATATCAAAGAATGCAATGGCTGAAATCTCATGCCATTGTTAATGCATTCACCAACAACAAGCATCTATGCACAGTGAATAGTACAAACAATTATTCATTCTCACACAATAAAAACACCATACAAGATGGATGCAAAACCAAAAATTAGGGTTTCCTTTGATTGTATAATTGTGTAGGTAGGCAGGAATGAAAATGGCACCAACATTAGAAGGATACGAATGGAATCATGCAGAGAATCAAATGCATATGGAGGCAGAATAGTCCAATGGAGCAGGTAGGGAAGAGTGAGCAGGTGCTGGAAGAAAGAAGAAATGTTGGTGGAGAATAGTAGGAAGCCACACTTGAGTAGGTCTACAGGAGTTATGAGGGAAACCAGGCTCTCATAAGAAGCATCAGTAGGCAAAAAAATGTAGAATTAATTTAATTAATGTGTCAGGAAGAATTTAGCAGACAATGTAAGGTATAGGAAGAATCTCATGCATAGAAATGTCTATGAAACACGAAGACTCGCAGGGAAGAGAATAAATGCATATTGCATAGTGTCAGGGAGCAAATATGGAGGAGTGCAAAATTCAAAATATAGGCCTGAGGCTCATAATGAGCTCTGATACCACTGTAAGGTTCCAGCTAGGGCACATAACCAATTAACTCATGAAGACATGAGAGATAGGCATCACAACTCATAATTCCATTAAAAAATGATCAATATAGACATTGAGATGTCCCTTGGATTCTTCTTCCAAGGTGACTCTTGGACTCACAGGTGACTCTTAGTCACTCTCTTTCACATTAATATTCCTCACACCGAGTATTAGACTCCAACACTTCATAAGTTCATCCCTTGTGTTTTGATGTCAAATTGGATATCTACTTTGAATGTTTGGAATCCATCTTAAATATCCCATTTGAATGTTTAGAATTCATCCTTATTTACCATAGTCATGATGTCCCCCTTTTCTAGAATTGTGTTTTGAAGGTTTTCTACTCTATTGGTAGGCTTGGACACAATAACACTCAAATCATGATGTTCACCTTGTGTTATGGAGCATCCTTCGAGAGGTTTAATGAGCCTAGAATTTACTTCTCCATATATTTTTATCGACTACAACTAATATTTAATATATTTATAATCTATTTACTCTTCATAACACTTTTAGAATCACCTAAAAAAGATATTTAATTTAAAAGTTATGCAAGTTTGAAGTGAACATACCTTTAAAAATATTGGTTTCTGGGTTATCTTGCTAGTCAACCATGATCCATAATTATTTATGAAATTTCAACTACTATAAGTCTACATTTTTTTTATGTAATATCCTAATGTGTTTTCTTTTCGATGTCATAGGTATGCCTCAATTATAATATTCCATGAGAGAGTTATGGTGATTTTACCAAAAATTGTTATTGTTGTCCCTTTAAAGAGAGCGAGTGTTGGCACGGGATAAGTGCACAGGAAGTGTGTAAGCCGACAAGTGCGAAAGGGTCAATCCGCGAAAGAAGGACCATTTGCGAAGTTCGAGGAAGCGCAAGAATAGTTAAATTAGTTAGAATTGGTCATGTGAACCATTTTGTAACCGAATAGAAGCATATAAATAGAGTAGGATTGTAAGGCTAAGATGATCCAGTTTTTGAGGATTGATCCCATCTTTTGATATGTTTTGTATCCGCGACATGGTGTATTGGTTGTTTCTGCGAGGTTCATTCTGCAGGGTTTAATGAATGCATGAAGATGTTTGACTATGGTGCAATCTCTATCTCTATTTTTATGTGATGGTGAATGTGAATGTTTTAGAGTATATTTGATGTGAATATGCTATGGGTTTAAGGATTACTGTTGATATGAATAAGTAAATTGAATATGTTGTTCCGAATGTTTGTTATCTGTTGAAATCTACGACTGACTTAATGTGCAAATGACGAATTGATAATATGCTATGGATGTTATAATCTCTGGTTGCTATAAGGATAATGTGTGTTGAAAGCATATCCTCAACTCCACTACGGAAACTTGGTTCCTGCATCCCCCTTATCCATCTCGGGTGAGACTACACTTGCTCTGCAAGTGTTGCTGGAAAGGGTTACACCTTTCCGAGCCAGTGTGTAAGGGAGTTTGGTTTGCTAGTTTGTTGGTGATAGTGCGAAGTGAACCCTTGTCGATAGACGTTGTGTCAACAAATGGTTTCGTTTCTAGGACCTTGAGGAAGAAAAGAAGAGGATATGTTGTGGCATCCGCTGAAACTAGAGATCCAATATTGGTTCGATAAGAAGGTGGAGGAATTCACAGAAAGCGAGAAGTGAGACCCTAAACAGAGAGCAACTAGTTCGCTGCAAAAATACATTTACTTATATATTCACGAAATATTCTTCTGTGGATTCCTAGTGTTGCTGCATGAGTGGCTAGCGCAGTTGACGTTCCAAAAGAATCACTTCCAGAAGACTGAACCTGATTGTTGGACCCCGGAGTTGATTTGACAGCTGAAGCAAGTCGATAATAAGGTATCGCAAGCTGTTGATTTTTGGGTGGATAGTATCCTTGAGGAATACGTGATTGAGTTCGTAGTAGACACTATCAAGTAGTATAGTGATGCTGAGAGGTACTTCTTCAAGGGGCCGAGAGGAAGGTTCTTGTCATTGTTAAAACTATGGATTAAGATGCTTGTCTGTGAAAAGGGAATATTGAGGATGTCTTCCAACGAGTAGAAAAATTGGTATGCGTAGGTTAAATCTATTGCGTAAATGTGGATATGACAGAAAGATGTGGGGTAGATGGACATAAGCGACGACAAGTATCTAAGGGAAGCTTATGAAGAGTGTGGTACCTTGAGGAGTGGAGCAATATTCCGGTGTCCTGAGAAGAAGAGGAGGAATGAGAGAGAGTCTCATGAGAGGACCGGAACAGAGGACTGCGAAATAGGACCACGAGGGAGGAAGCAACCTTATTGCGAAGGAGACGTTGACCAGGCTACCCCAGAAGTAGAGGGACAGATTGTAAGTTACAAGATACCTTCAACCTCGCGCACTACTCCAAATTTTATAGGAAGAAATATAAACTACTCACAGAGTTTCCCTACGTGTAGCGATAACAGTAGCACTTCAGTAAACAATAATAGTAGCAACGTTAGGATGGCAGATGAGGTGAAGATTCCTACCTTTCAGTGGAATGGGAGCGAGGATCCCAAATAGTATTGGTTCATATGTGAAGCAGTCTACACAGTGTACTTATTGCAGTGATGTAGATCACAATGTATAAGAATGCCCTCAGCTCATTGCGAAATGGAAGACTAAGAATCAAAATAATTAGAACGTGCCATCGACCATGCAAATGATATCGACAGAAGCTAGAAGTAGCCATGCGATGGTTGGAATAGTGACACGAGGAGGAGCGGTGACAGGAGGTGACAGGTCACACACCAATGCTCGACCAACACAAACACAGTGGAAGTAGGTCACCTTTAACGTGGAAGTAGAAAGGGATTTCTTCTTGAAGACACAGGTGGCACTGAGGAATAGGAGGCAGCTACCTCTTCAGGAATAAATCTATGACATGCCACTGACGTTCGACTCAACGAAGTCGCGGAGGAAGGAAAACACTCTAAAGGCCTTCTTGGAAAGTTGCCTGGAGTTGGCGAAGGACCCAGGCACACTAGAAGAAAGAGATGGTCTGCTGCATCAATGGGAAGGTGCACGTCAGGAACAGAAAGTTAATCGCATACATAAGTGTTATAGTGTAATTTTCCACCTTGTGAGCATCAACATTAATTGACCTTCAGGATCCATTTTATTGACTCAAATTCATCATTTTATCCTCCAGGAACACACAATTCCCTATTTTTGTTCCTGTATGCTAGTTGTTCTACTATAGCCAGCGTACACGTAGGCTGTTCCACTATATCCCACGTGCACCAAGTAAAATTGTAAAAATCATTAGAAAATTACTTTTTACTCCCAAAAAAACGGTCTTAGGGTGACCTTTGGCGCTCCATATGCCTCGAAAACACCTCGATGTGCCCTTTCACTTACCTTTGGAAGGCTATATATTCAACTCTTATCGTGTATGGAAGGGAGGAGAAAGAGAGAGCAAGATAACTCTAGTGGATTTTTGCCGATATTTGAGTCTACACTCATTGATCCTTGTTGTTGTGAACTCCTTATGTTCACCTACCAAACTCCTTTCATAGTTTGAGTTTCCCATTGCATGGGGGATTGAAGTGGTGGAGGCACAAGTGGAGAGACCGAGTTCTTGGTTCAAATTGTTTGCCGGCAAGAGGTCGTATATTGTACTTCTTGTTATTCATTAATGGAAATACTCATTTTCTCATCCAACTGATGTCGTGAATATTGTTAAATTACGTTGGGTTATATTTGTTTATAATATCATGGATCATGCTATTGATTGTGCTAATGTCTTTCACATATTATATGAACTTGATTGTACTTGTTGTTGAGACTAATCTGTAGGTTCAAGTGTAGAATTTGAAAGCTCAACGGGGATCTACTTCAAACGTCCGGTTGAAGGTTGGTCTTTTCTCCATTACCTTAGCATTGTCATTTATATAGCATTGCATTGGGAATTTAGTTATTTTCTAGTACTCAGTTGTCTGTTGTGGTCTACCCCAAGCCATAGGAAATTTTCTCCATAACATAAATGGTGAATCCGTTGGGGAGAGCATCCATTTCTGGGTATTTTTAGGAATTAGTCCTTATTTTGAGTTGTTGTTTGTCGAGCTGTTGTGTTATTGATTGGTCGTCGTGATCCATAGTAGAAAACTAACTTTTTCTGGGCTGTTTGACCTTTTTAGGGCTCACTTTATTTTCCCTGTATGTGGGTCAACCTTGTTTTGATCGTGTCTACCTGCCTCTGTCTGAACTCTACCCCGCGTCTACCCACAGCTTTTCTTAGAACAGTTGCATACAACTCCGAGATTGTTTGATTTTTGGCCTTGGATGTTGGCTATAAGTGTACCTTCCTGAAGTTTCCAGTTTAGACACAGGTACTTCGCAGTTCAAGGAACCAACAAAACCCCAATTCACTGGCCCTTTCGGCAACAGGCTCCGTACAGCCTGAGGTCTCACCCGCGGTGAAACTGAGGGGGTGGTTGCGGAATCAAGTTTCCACAACTGGGTGATGTGATGGGGGGAAAGATAATAAGTAGCGCAACGCCTTGTGGGTTGTGCGGATAGATAACTGCGCAAACCTTCTGTTCTGTGTCGGACACTTCAGCGCGCAACTTCGCTCGCACACTTGCACCTCTAATGACTGTGCGATATAGGATACCTTTGCATTACGACAGTAAGCTATCAAGAGCTTACCTCGCAGCAACCTTCAATGACTCGGCGCATCAATGAGACTGTGCGTCCTTGCCACAGTGTCCAATTCTAACCACTCTACTTAGCATTCTTTATCCCTTTATTTTGTTCAAGTTCTTATCAATAAATGGTGGATGGTTTAATAACATACGTTACTGCGCGTTCCAATGTTGCACTTAAACTCAGTGTTCACTACTTGACCAATATATAGATTCATACATTCCAATCGACAGATTCATACATGTTGAATACTTAACATTCCTTTGTGCATGAATTACTTAACATATTATTCCCCTTCACTGTGGCGAATACATATAAAAGCAATCACAAAACATAAGTTTCTAGCACTAAACATTCATACCAAGCAATTAAACAATCCTAAACACACATTGGTCACACAACACAGAATTTAACGTGGTTCACCCCCCAGATGGAGGTTACATCCACAAGAACGGTTGTTAATATTTCTCTTAATGGGAAGGGTACAACCATTCTTAGTCTACGCACTCAGCTACAGACTCTCTTCTCTCTCGGAGATAGGTCTCTGCGCCCTAAGCTGCAGATCCTTTACAATGGCTTTTCTAAGCTTAAGATTCTACAATAATCAATACTTAACAAAATTAAGAGTTCAACCACCAACCCTTTCCCATACAAAATCATGCCTATTTATAGATTATGCCCATAGGCATATCTTTACAATTTGTACGCAAAAACACTTAGGTCTACAAAACCAGTGTGGCCAACTGCCAACCTGACTATTGCCGTCGACAACTTACTCCATGTGCTCCAAACCGTCCAGCTAGACCACTTGTGGTTCACACACTTCTCAGACAGCCGCAGTCCTCAAAATGGTTACATTGCATCATGGCCTATCCCTTTCCACTCCTTCACCTGCCTGTCGCCATCAGCGTCGTGGCCTAGCTTCTCAACTACTTGCTGCCACATGTTCGAATAGGTCATTTTCATCTTTCATCCACCTGTTCCTTACCCAAACTAGGTCGTATCCTTGTCTGACCTTTACCCATGGTCTTCCAAAAAATAGCTTATGCGCTACCATGCGCATCGTCCTACTGCGTGATTATGCCTTAGTCATTTCCATCGCGTGACACGCGCAAAACCTCAAAATTGTTCGTCACCTGCCACCATGTGCAATGCATTTTCACCAAAACCGCTTTCTCTTCCTGTCGTAGCACGCAATGCGCAATTATAAAAATTGCCTTTTCTTCCTGCTACAGCGTGCTACATGCACTTTTCCATACTTTTATATTTTTTCAACCCACTTGGGCCCAACCCAGCAAGCCCCTAACACTCTCTTGTGGCTCGTCCTGAGCCACTTCCACCTATAGACTCTGGTGCCGCATCTTTCATCATCCCAAGCTTTACTGTAAAGCTTTGTAGAGTTTCTTCTAACTCCAGAACTGTGTTCTTGGCTTTTTGTTCAAACCTAGTGGAAACTCTGGATAGGTTGTGATGAACATCGTAGTGATATCCCTCTTAATATCAATATCATGGTCATGTATCTCTTGGAACGGACGGATGGGGCACGACTCGCTGTCATGTACTTCTTGCCAACGACCGTCATTCGTGCGGAACCTTGATCATCTACCTCTTGTGCGCCTTTTTGAGTGGTCCATCAGTTGTCTGGCTAGTGCACAAGTTCTTCCACATCACCAAGTTGGGAAACAAGCCAGCTGTTTTGGCACATCTGTTTCGCGGCTCGGGTTGTCTCCTGCTAAGCTCTATCCGCCCTTGCTCCTGGTGATTCTATATGTAGGGAGACCTTAGTTCTTTCAATGATCAGTAATCACGTAGACATCTGAGATGAAACTCGATGGTTAAGCCTACTGAGTGCCACATTACTCTTATCGATTAGGAACTCCATAGACATCTCGGATGAAACCCGAGTGTGATGTCTCCTGAGAGCTACAGCAGATGCTTCTGCGGATTTCTCATGGTTGCTTGTCGTCTTAGATCTTAGGGCACCTGTGGTGCTTCTACTGGAGATGAAGTGCATGATGGAACCTGGTCAGTTCTCTCTTCCAAGGCCTTCTTGTCCTATCTTTCAACTGGCAACTCTTCAGAGTATATCCCGGGTTCAATCACTACCCGAGGAAAATATTATAACTAAGAATCATTTTCTCAATGCTTCTAGGTTTCAGTATATATAGCCTGCTTCACTGTCGTCCAAGGATTGTAGAATCCCCAGGGCAGATCCGCTTCACGTGATTCGCATGCTCTGACTAGAGTAGCCACGTTGGTGCTAGCGTAAGATGATTAGCTAACGTCGTCCCCCCATGATGTGTGCTTAGTGCTAATCATGCTGCTTTTATGGCGGAGGTGTGTCAAGTGTCGATGTAGTGACCTGCCGTGTGGGTAGACAAACAATCATTTCTAAACGTGATGGCTTCACTCGTATCGGCTGGGTGTGTGATGTCATGCCGGCCTAAACTGCGTCTCCCGCTGTCAGGATCTCAGTTGTCTCTGTTATCAAGGATTGTTAAGTGGACCTGACGGTCTTATAATGAGTAACTATGTTAGTGTGGGTATTTTGGATAAGGTCGCACTGTCTGGATAACCGTACTCCATTTAGCAATTGAATCATGCAATGTTCTCTGTGAAACAATATTCCCTGATGCTCCTCATGTCACACATTTGGCTAGCTTGTGCGAACAATGTCTCGGTGTAGTACCGCATTGCTCTTTGAGTGCTTCCTATTCTGATTGACTTAGCTTTTTAGCGAGGTTGGTAACCACGCATCGTTCCTTTCCTTTTCCAATGGTGGTGAACTTTGAACCAGTTATGTGTAGGAACCTGGGTCTCAAGCTCCTCTTTCTTGTACGGGCTGTGGTGTAGCTTCAATACTCTGGTTCCTGCAATGTTAACAAAGTCATCAAACTCTGTGGAAATATAGAGAGCTATAATGTTAAAGAGAGTAGAGAGGTCCTATTGATGATGTTGAGTGAGATCTTGAATTACTGTCATGGCATTGCGGTCTTCAGTGTCAATGTAGTCAGCAAGACTACATTCCAAAACTGTCATTTCATCCACTTGATCGTCAAGCTCGAGCAATTCAATGGTACTAGTGAGGAACTGATTTATTGATATTACTTCCCTCCTCGGCAGAAGTAGTTCCTCTGCACTGAAGGTCTCTTCATCGTAGATTGCTTCCATGCAACCTATTTGTGTGGAACTCATCGTGATCTTGTGTGTGGAACAAATCCTTCAAGTATGCTATCAACCCAAAAGTCGACTGCTCGCGATAGTGGGCTGTCTATTGCTTTGAGCTTAAGTCCACTCTGTAGGTACTCCTCCTTGAAAATAGTTTTTCTTTTCTACAAGTCGCGAGATCCACTCGTGCAACTCGTTCCCAAATGAAGCCCAGAAAATCTCATGAATCTCTCTCCACAAATATCTGTTCAACCACTATACGTCGGTGAGACGTGGATGTCTGTTCTCTTTCTTCGCAAAATCTCTTTCGATCTTGTCACACCAATCCCATATCTCTTTCTTTTCAGGATGCCAATTGTCTGATCCTTCCGGGAACTGGTATTCTTCTTCACACATTACTTTCCAACACTCTAGCGCATCACTGGTCTTAGTCGAGCAACGGAACCATTTGTTTGCTGTAAGCTCACCTTCTTGAGGTTTCCAGTGTAGACCCAGGTACTTTGCGATTCAAGGAACCAACAAAACCCCAATTCACCAGCCCTTTCGGCAACAGGCTACGCACAGCCTGAGGTCTCACCCAAGGCGAAGCTGAGGGGGTGGTTGCGGAATCAAGTTTCCACAACCAGGTGATGTGATGGGGGGAAAGCTAATAAGCAGCGCAACGCCTTGTGAGTTGCACGGATAGATAACTGCGCGAACCTTCTGTTCTGTGTCGGATACTTCAGCGCGCAACTTCGCTCGTGCACTTGCGCCTCTAATGACTGTGCGATACAGGATACCTTTGCGTTATGACAGTAAGCTATCAAGAGCTTACCTCGCAGCAACCTTCAATGACTCGGCACATCAATGATACTGCGCGTCCTTGCCATGGTGTCTAATTCTAACCACTCTACTTAGCATTCTTTATCCCTTTATTTCGTTCAAGTTCTTATTAGTAAATGGTGGATGGTCTAATAACATACGTTACTACGTGCTCCAATGTTGCGCTTAAACTCATTGTTCACTACTTGACCAATAAATAGATTCATACATTCCAATCAACAGATTCATACATATTGAATACTTAACATTCCTCTGTGCATGCATTACTTAACATATTATTCCCCTTCACTGCGGGGAATACATATAAAAGCAATCACATAACATAAGTTTTCAACACTAAACATTCATACCAAGGAATTAAACAATCATAAACACACATTGGTCACACAAGACAGAATTTAACGTGGTTCACCCCCCGGATGGAGGCTACATCCACAAGAACGGTTGTTAATATTGCTCTTAATGGGAAGGGTACAACCATTCTTAGTCTGTGCACTCAGCTACAAACTCTCTTCTCTCTCTCAGATAGGTCTCTGCACAGTCAGCTGCAGAGCCTTTACAATGGCTTTTCTAAGCTTAATATTCTACAATAATCAATACTTAACAAAATGAAGAGTTCAACCACCAACCCTTTCCCATACAAAATCATGCCTATTTATAGATTATGCCCATAGGCATATCTTTACAATTCGTAAGCAAAAACCCTTAGGTTTACAAAACCGACGTGGCCAACAACCAGCCTGACTATTGTCGTCAACAGCTTACTCCACCTGCTCCAAGTCGTCGAGCTAGACCACTCGTGGTTCACACGCTTCTCTGATAGCTGCAGTCCTCAAAATGGTTACGCTGCATCATGGTCTGTCCCTTTCCACTCCTTTTCCTGCATGTCACCATCAGCGTTGTGGCCTAGCTTCTCAACTGCTTGCCGCCACATGTTCGAATAGGTCGCTTTCATCTGTCATCCACCTGTTCCTTACCCAAACAAGGTCATATCCTCATTTGACCTTTACCCATGTTCTGCCCAAAAATAGCGTATGTGCTACCATGCACATTGTCCTACTACGCGAATGTGCCTTAGTCATTGCCATCACGTGACACGTGCAAAACCTCAAAATTGTTCATCGCCTGCCGCGCGCGCAATGCGCTTTCACCAAAACTGCTTTCTCTTCCTGCCGCAGCGCGCAATGCGCAATTATCAAAATTGCCTTTCTTCCTGTTGCAACGCGCTATGCTCGCTTTTCCATACTTATATATTTTTACAACCCACTTGGGCCCAGTCCAACATTAGGTGTTTGTTGGGTTGATTTTGAGTGTTCTCGAGTCTTAGTTGGCCTATTTCTTGACTATTCCATGCCCTGTTCATGACCAGAAACTCCTCTTTCTCTTAGTTTTTGAGCTTCGATTTTTTTCACAATTTTTTGTTTTTAGCTCATTAGCTTGGCTGAATCTCACTGTTTGGATTTTGTTGGGTTGTCTACTTGATGTACTCTACATTTCTTTACTGAATAGTTGGATTTTGCTTGCATTTTTTCATTCCATTATATTGAAAAAATACAAAAACATTGTTTTGCATTTTCCTTGCATTTGTAAGAGAAAATACAAAAATATTTGATTTATGTACTACATTTTGCATCTAAGTGCTTGTGATTTCATCTAGGACTTGCTTGGGCATTGAAATATTAAAGAGATTGCATTTTATTTCGAATTGTTGGATTGATTGACATATTAGTGGCATGCTCTTTTATTTATTAGATGAGTCTAGTGTTTTTCAGTTGTGCATACCATTGAGTCATATACATCATCAGTTTCACGACCATATCCTTTGAGTAATTACAGCCATGAAAATCAACACTTAATCTTAAAATTTATGAGAACCGATTTTTATTTTATAGGGTCCACCAACTAGCTTAGGTTTAGAGTCTTGGAATAGATCATTGTGAGTTAACAATCCAAGACTATTGAACCAACATTATGTGTTTGACCAGGGAGTGGTGAAACCCATGATATACATCAGTATTCTCAGGAAGCTCTACTCAAACCAGAGTTAAGAACGAGGTCATGGTAGGTTGGTTGCGGAGATAGCCCTCCAATACTAGTTGAACGTGGGATATATTTCCAGTATTTGTTCGTGTACGAGGGCTCTTGAGGGATCTGTACCTCTTGAGTTTCAGGCGTAGCTACCCTGCCCATATGACGGATCGCACCTGCGACTGTCCCCCTAAGCATTGGTTATATTGTGGTGACCTTAGTTGCTTTACCTAGGTATCGCATAGGGTGCTTGCAGTGGTTATACTGTATATATCCTGAGTCAGATAAGGGTTGGACAACATAGTTTCTTGTTGTATAGGGATTTGAACCTATGCATGCGGTGAAGTATGGGAACCCTTATAATTGATTTTGTTACCTCCGGTTATAGTTTGGGAGTCTCAAGCCTCTCCTAAGCGAGACATACCGGCTATAGTGTCGGGAGGTCCCTTGAGCCAGTCCTGTTTGTGTGCATTTGGCTGTAGTTTTCTTAAGTGTGTGCTATTTGATCAATAGTTGGCCATTAGGAGGTGTTTTGTTTATTTGGAGTTATCATGGAGCGAGATCCACCTCTCTGTCAGTCTCGTCATATAGTTGGTTTTCCAGCTGATGAGGTAGTACATCCTTTTCATAAGAGACACTGGGAGATCCCCTCCGATACTTTTTATAATTATGAAGAGCTTCACAACTACCTTATGACTTCTGGATATGGTACACTGGGAGGAATTCCCATGACTTCATCGATGGATGTCAATGGACAGCCCGTTCTGACCACTCCTAGATATATGGGAGGGGAAGGTTCACCCCCACACATCACTTTTGCAAATTTTGGGCCATATCCACCCCCGGAGACAAATCCATATTATACTTATCCACAGGGATTCTGATATGTGATGCCAGATCTTAATGACACCACGAACCTTTCGACCACTAATCCTTCTTCACTTGGTATGCCTAGCCTTAATTTGATTGTTACATCCACTTCGTCGGGTAGTCAAGCTAGTACTAGCCTCATAGCTATAGGAACTGTCCCTTCTGAGGGCGGTGCCACCCATTTTGCTCCCTCCGGCGGCGGCACAGCTTCTTCCGCTCCCTCTAGAGGTGGCACATCTACTTCTGCTCCGTCTGGAGGCGACATGACCTTTACTCCTCCTTTTCAATTTACGTCTGGTCATATCCCTTCAACTTCTATGGCTGTTGGGGGAGGACCACGTCCTAGGACTGCCCCTCATTTTAGTGAGAACACTTCACATAACACGGCTCACGTTACACAACTTAACACGCATGTTTCTACACATATACCTGTGAATACGACCATGACTGCTAACTAGCACGTCCCTCCTAACGCTAGGAGTGGGTAGATTCCTCATGCTAGGGATAGTCACATTTCCAACCCTAGGGGTGGGCACATTCCCAACACTGGGGGTAAGCACATTCCCAATGCAGGAGGAGGGCACATACCTTACACCATGGGTGGACACATTCCCAATACTAGGGGTGCGTACATTCCCAACACTGGAGGTGGGCACATTCCCAAGATTGGAGGTGGGTACATTCCCAACACTGGGGGTGCACACATTCCTAATGCTGGGGGTGGAAACGTACCTTATAATTGTGGTCATTGCTCAATTGCTCCTACTACAAGTAGCACGTATATGCCTCATCAATATGGTGGAAATCCTCCTTATAATGCAGTTAGCTATGGCCCTTATTACAACCCTCCTCAACATGGTACTCATAATACATATATGCCTTCATACCCTTATACGGGTCAAGGTGGAGGCAGTTATCAGCCCTATGGTCATGGTCACGGTTCATATCATCCTTATGGTCCACAAGGTCAGCCTCTTTTGGGAGCCTTTAATCCAGTTTCACAACCACGGCTCCTGTTTCTTGCTCGCCTGAACCTACCCAATCTTTCGAAGCTTACGAATGATCCGGTGTGTCACGATCCTTCATGGCCTCTAGTCCCTACCAAGATCCCTTCAGACATTCCTAAGTTTGAATGGAAGAATGGTGAGGACTCGGGTGATCATGTTACGACTTTTCACCTGTGGTGCTCCTCGAACTCTTTAAATCACGATTCTATTTGTCTGAGACTATTTCAATGCACCCTCATAGGGGCAGCTGCGAAGTGGTATGTCAAGTTGCTTGGGGGCACTTATATAGGTTTCAACGAGATAGATTTGGTTTTACTAGACCACTTTTAGTTGTCGGTTCGTTATGATACTAGCACCGAGATTTTTTCTACCTTCCACCAAGACAAGGCCATGAACATATCTGACCATGTTCAAGAGTGGCATCGACGGAAGAGGATGGTGAAAGCCAACAGTCCTCCAGATTTTTTGTTGGAATGGTTTCTTAAGTCTTTGCTTCCATATATTTCGAAAGACGTTTCCGTATCTGGCATTACGACTGAGGAGCAAGCTATACTTAAATTCCAGCAGCTAGACCTAGTCTATGCTCAGTCTTGCATTTTATATGATATTATCCCTGACGCACCATGGTCACGACATGAGCCCAAACCAGTTCTTGGACCACATGCCCACGGCATTGTTGGATATACAAGTACTCGACCTGTGGATTTGGTCACCAACCAAATGCAAAATTTGTCTATTGTCCAATCCACACCTGGATAGGCTCGTGCCTCATCCACTCCTACCCAGCTATCTGATGTCCATTCTATACAGATGACAAACACATAAGGTAACCAGCAACCTGGTGGAAAGAAAAAGGGGAGAAATAACCGTAAGGGTGGGAATGATTTGAATAATGGAAGTAATCGAAACAATCCTAGGAAAGAAAATGCGAACCCTCCTTGGGACAGTGGAAATGCTGGTGGGGACCGTAAATCAAGACGAAAAGTGAAATTCCCTTGCAAGCTGTGTGGGGAGGATCACCTGACTCAATTGTGTCCTTGAATTGAGGAAGCATCGAAGCATCTTGCACAGAGCCCAGTTGCGTTGAAATTTCCCCTTCCACATCATTAGAATATGGCTTCGAATTCTCCCGCTACTGGCTATGGGACTAATGAAACTACTACATCTTCTTCTCATGCCAGTGGCTGCGGATGCATAAACATGGTCCAATCTCAGGTTAGTGTTGCTACTCGTCAATGCGATTATGGTGCACCACAACAGAATATGGGGAATGAGCCTCCTCCTCCTCCTAACACTTCACTACATATCGAGAAGCCCACTATTATGCCACGGATACCGAAAGGTGTTCTTAAGCGCTCGATGCACAATCCCAATGCTCAAGCCACCCAGAACTACTCTATTGTAGAAGATTTGGGTCAAACTCAGTGTGCCATGTCAGCTCTTGAGGTGTTACAGGCATGTCCTTCACAACGGTACGCCCTTTTATCTGCTTTGGGAGTTCAGGATGGGAACAGCCCTAGTATCATTAAATTTGACACTACTGATGTCCAGCCTCACTTACCTTACCATGTTGCTTTTCAAATCCATGTAAAGTGCTTGGATAAGTTTGTTAAACGCACGGTGGTTGACGAAGGTGCTTCCACCTCGGTAATGTCGTTGGATTGTTGGAAAGCTCTTGGCTCTCCTCCCCTGTCTAAATCTATGAGTATGCTTACTACATTCAATGGTCAGTCATTTAGGCCGCATGGTATTATCCCTTCCCTTGAGTTCCACTTGGGTGGGAAATCCATGCCTATTAAGGTTGAGGTGGTTGATGCGCCCATCGACTACAACCTTCTTCTAGGAAGGAATTAGATCTATGCAATGAAAGCAATCGTATCCTCCGTATTTAGGGTTATCTGATTTCCTCATGAAGGTAGAATCATGACGGTAGATTAGCTCGACTTCCCTAGTTCTAATTCCGTAGCATCGCCGGGAACTATTGTTCCCTAGATCAAAGATTCTTAGCTGGCAACTGGGATCATTGGTGTAGGATTGTATCCATCCTTGTTAGGAACTTTCGACTTTGTTGCACCAATTTCTTTTATTGGAACCATTTCCGATAGTGCGTCCTCCTCGTTGAATAATGTACCATTCTGGACCTTGTATTTTAATGACTCATGGACTTTACCATCCATGAGCGCTTCGTTCGAAGACATTTCACACATCGGAATGGCTATGCCGTTATCCGCAGCTGAGCTTGCATACCGTGAAATTCAACAAGCCATTGCGAAGCCAGATCCATCCTCTTCATGGATAGAAGAGGAAGATCCCGTTATGTTGTCAGCATGGGCAGCTAACTCGTCTTGTTCGCATAATTGTCTCAATGGTGTTTTACCTTCAGATGAAGCCATCGTTGAGGCCATGTGTGGTAGTGAGAGACCTTGGGGAGATTTGCATCATCGCTCTTATTTTAATCCCAACCTCGATCTCGTTGAGCAAGAAGAGTTTAGGACGACTCTTGCCGAGAGGGTTGGTCACCCTATGACACCTTTGGATTCACACATGATTTACGCATAAGGGAATATGGCTAATATTTCCCCAACCATACCGATCAACATCTCTCGTATACCCGGAAAGGTAGAGAATGTTTACATTAGTGCCAACTTTTCTCCTGAGGAGATTCAGCTGTACACCGAACTATTCAAGGAATTTCAGGATTTATTCGCCTGGTCATATGAGGAGATGCCACGAATAGACCCTAGTATTTTCAAACACGAGATTAAGATATATCCCAATGCCAAGCCAGTTCAGCAACGACTTCGTGCTGTGAATCCCAGAAAGGCAGCCGCCATTAAGGCAGAGGTAGAGAAACTCCTTAAAGTTGGTTTCATCTACCTAGTTATTCTTACTGAATGGGTATCCAATCCTGTTCCTGTAGATAAGAAGCAAGGAACCATCCTTGTATGCGGAGAATTTTGAGATCTGAACCACGCATGCTCGAAAGACAATTTCCCCACACCATTCATAGATCAAATCTTGGATGCTTGTGTCGGAAGCGAAGTTTTTTCGTTTATGGATGGTTTCTCTGGATATAATCAAATCCAGATAGCCTAAGGACCAACATAAAACTGCTTTCATTTGTTCCTAGGGTACGTTTGCATACCGAAAAATGCCCTTCGGCCTTAAAAATGCCAAAGCTATGTTTCAGCATGCTATTACCTATGCGTTTCATGACCTTAAGCATATAATGGAGGCATACTTGGATGATCTTTCCAGCCATTCTCGTAGGAGAGTAGACCACCCCAAGCACCTTCGTCTTATTTTCGAAAGATGTCGATATTACAAGATTCGTTTGAATCCTAATAAATACATCTTTGTCATGAGAACGGGTCGCCTTCTAGGGTTCATAGTTTCACAAGAGGGTATAAGAGTCGATCCTCTTAAGGTTGAGGCAATACTTCAGTTGCCTCCCCCACGTAATCTAGTTCAACATCAAAGCCTCCAAGGGAGAGCCACTTTTCCATGACACTTTGTAGTGAATTATTCTAGTTGTACCAAAGGTTTTGCACATCTATTGAAGAAGGACACGTCGTTTATTTGGGATGAGCGAGCCCAGCAGTCTTTCTACAATTTGAAGAAAGATTTGGTATCAGCCCCTCTGCTTAGTCCACCTGACTTTGCTAGATATTTCTTGTTTTATGTGGCCACGTCTCTCAAGATGATTGGCATGGTCTTAGTTCAGGTAGATGATGCACGCCAAGAGCATGGCATCTATTACCTTAGTTGAAATTTAGTAGATGCTGAGCTGAGATACACTCATGTGGAGAAGTTGGTACTTGCGACTATTCATGTAGTCCAATGCTTAAGGCATTACATCATGCTTAGGAAAACCACGGTTATAGTGCATATCAATACATTTCAGTTCGTGCTATCATGACATATTATAGGGGGGAAGTACAATAAATGGATTGTTATTCTTCAGGAGTTTGATCTTGATTTTGCTTCAGCGAAGTCGGTGAAATCCTTGGTTTTCACTGAGCTCATGTCATATTTCCCACGGCTTGATGAGGACATCATCCATGAAGATTCCTTTGTGGCTGAGCACTTATTTCTTATCTCGTCGGTGCACCCTCAATATGGGGATATCATAGTATATATTCAAACTTTGAAGTTCCCTTCACACTATTCACAGGATGAATGACAACGTGTGAGACACCAAGCTACAGATTATGTCATCATCGGCGACACTTTGTATCGTCGAGGAAAAGACTCTATCCTCCGTTGTTGTTTAACTCATGAAGAAGAGGAGTGTGTGCTGAATGACTACCACAGCGGGGCATGTGGTGGTCACTTATCTGGGCTTGCGACAGCTCAACGTATTATGCGAGTTGGTTACTTTTGGCCATCGATCTTTAAAGATTGTATGAACGCTGTAAAGAGATGTCACCCTTGCCAGGTGTTTTCTCGGAATATACACTTGCATCCAGCGCCCCTCCATCCGGTCGTCACCGTCGATCCCTTCACTAAGTGGGGGGTGGATTTCATGGATTGCAAACCAGCTTTGGCTAGGGGGCATCACCATATCATAGTGGTCATGGACTACTTTTCCAAATGGGCTGAGGCCATGCCTACCGTAAAAGCTGATGGTGCTACAACAGCCCATTTTGTGTCCAATCAGATTATTACTCTGTTCGGTATTCCCAAAGAGATTGTCCCTAACCATGGAAGTCACTTTCAGAACAAGATGATGACGGATTTGTCACTTAAGCTTGGGTTTTGTTAAGAACATTCATTATCGTACTACCCCCAAGCGAATGGTCAAGTTGAGGCAGTCAATAAGTCCTTAAAGACCATTCTCCAACCTACCATCCAATAAAGCAAGAGCAACTGGCATATTATGTTATATCCTGCTTTGTGGGCATATCGAACCGTAGTTAAGACTACCACCAGGTTCTCACCGTTTCAGCTAGTACACGATGTGGAGTCTATTTTACCGATTGAATGTGAAATCCCTTCATTTAAACTAGCCATAGAGCTCCTACCTGATACGTCGGATGTTGAGCAATGTTTGATCCACCTTGAGTAGCTTGACGAGCAGCATCGAGATGTCGTCGTGGCTATAGATGCCAATAAGCATCGTTTCAAGGTTCAATATGATAGGTCTGTCCGTCCCTGGCAGTATGCTGAAGGTCACTTGGTCCTCTTGTATGACCAGGCTAAAGAACCCCTGGGGGTAGGCAAGTTTAACCCCATGTGGCACATTCCTTACATAGTGAGGCGGGTCCTTGAGAAAGGAGCCTACGAATTGGAAGATTATGAGGGGAATTCCTTGAAGGATCCTAGAAATGGGCTCTACCTCAAGCAGTATTACGCTTGAGCTTCTAGCTCAAGCTAATACTTTTGTATACTATTGTATAGTTTCATCTATACATAGTTTAGATTTATTTTGGTTTTTTGGGTCTACTGATTTGGTTCTGTTTGATTGACAGATGTCAGTGGAATATCCCGTGTTCTTAGGATTTGTGGATGGTGCTAGACATCATACGCAGCAACTAGCTTATGCTGCATGGGTTATTTATTTACCGGACCATCAGATTGTGTCTTCAGGAGGTTCATGTCTTGGCCCTGCATACACCAATGTGGCTGAGTACAGTGCCATAGTCGAGCTACTTCGAGATGCCATTTCACATGGAATCTAGTCTTTAGAGTTCCACCTGGATTCACAACTAGTTGTGTCTCAGTTGAAGGGTCGGTATCATGTAAGGGATCCTACATTACTATGGAGGTTCTTAAAGGTGAGACTCTTGGAGCGTCATTTTGTTTCCATTCATATATTCATGTTCCAATATGTTTTAATCATGTATCTGATGCATATGCTAATTATGTCCTAGATTGGCATTTATCAAATCAATAAAGAAGCACACAAATAAACATTCATTCATACATTTGTACATACACATATAGTAGAACCGGAGAATCATAGTTTTTATATATAAATAACATGTCCAAAAGGTAGTGTCACAGTACAAAATTGGAGCCCGTAGCTCTAAAAAATATACATAATCGATACAAATATGGGACTCTGAGATATCTAAGCCCAACGAGGAGGCCTAGTTGCCAAGGCAGGATGTGTCTGATAGTAATAATGTACTGCTTGGGCTATGCACCGTAGTAGCTGCACCGAGGTTCCTGGTACTCCCATAACGTGTCATTACATTGCCTCTAGCAGATGCTCCACCTCTATCATGGGTACCCTGTTGGTCATACGGTTCGGGTTGACCTACACGGTCTCTAATGTGCGCTCATTTGTAGCGCCGGCTACCTCTCCACCCCTGCCTCATCGACGATGTCTCGAGAAACCATCTGGTCTTCGCAGACCCATATCTGCGAGCAAACAGTGGAATGTCAATATGTGATACTACACCAAAAATATTTTTGCATTTTCATATATAATAAAAAATCCCAAAATATTGAATATACAAAACATAAAAAGAGTAACATACCAATGTCTCCAAATGCGGCTCCTAGAGGAAGCGGCATGTCGTGATCACCACGAAAGTCTATCCCTACATAGGGGTAATTGTCAATTGGCTATGACCTATCGATCCCACCAGTGAAAGAACTCATATGTATATGGTGACGCCTATCGGCCACCACCCTGTCATGCCAATACCTCTACCCACCAGGTCAAGGCTGGGTCATGGAGACTATGAGGAGGGACTTCAACCCTCGGACTAAGCCCTGGAACTCTCTCAAATAAAAAGCTGCATGGTATACTGCCATACCTGATGTTTTTTTCCTCCCCACACTTGCACTTCATTAACTGGGTCTTCATAGACACCAGTAACATTGTGCACCAGTCATATACCATGGGCCGCGTGCACTCTGTGGCGTAGAACATCACTGGACTTGAAGCCTGGTGTAGAGCTGCTGAACATGTAATCCTGACTAGAGTGGACACTATGTTATTCATACTCAAACTGAATATGGCTCCAATGGGTACCTGACCCCCCACCTTCTGGGTGTTGGGGAGACAGTACCTCTCTATGTAGTCAGGAATGGTGATCCCACCACCTACAGTGCGAGATCGAAGACTAGCCACCTCCCCTCTGCGGGACAACCCTATAATGAAATATATGTCATCCACCTCTAAGGAGAGTGTTTGACCATCCAAGGTGAAGTTTTGTGCATCTACGTCCCAATAGTCTATCAAGCGATGGAGCAATTGGTTTTGGGCCCTCAAACCCCCAATGCTCCGGAATTTGAAAACCCCACATGCTTGTAATGCTTGTTGCGCAGGAAAATCTTGGCAGATAGCCTCATCCACAAGATCATGCTCTCTTTCCCTCCACTCTAGAACCATCCTGGAGGAAGAAACACAAGTTCTTTAGCTTTTTGCACTTAAAAAACCAACCTCACAGCCATACCCATGGGAAACTGAGCAAACATAGGCGTCTACCCATGGTCCACGCAGCCCTACCCACGCCTGTATAGTTGTAGCCTGCATACAGCACCATGAACAAGTAAGGCTTCCCCAATAAATAATTTTGACCAATGAAAATTAAAGTAAAAGCTATAAAATGAAAGAGGGGGATGAGATGACTAACCTACTCCAAACGGTTTGAAAAATGGATGCCCGTAGCTCCCAGAATCAACGATTGAAATCCAAGGTGAAAACTAACCAAAAACTCCAAATTGGGTAAAAAGTGAAAATGAATTGTAAATTGTAATTTTTTATTACTATTTATAGTTTTTGAAACCCACTTTCCTATAGTTTTTGCATTTTAAGCTATTTTGACTAATATGTCATCTTGGAGTACCATTTTGAACAGATTTCATCGACAAGAATTGTTTTTTTTTACCATTTTGCGCCTACGAAAGGCATATTTCACACCCGTCATATAGGTTAGATGTCATTTTCACCTGCATTTTGCATTTGACCTTTTGACCATTTATCATCAACCCTAGGTGCGACCCCGCTTTGTAACTGACACAAAACCTCCACACTATTAAAGAAGTGTCGTTATTTGGCGGTAGGGCCTGTTCGAACATGGGTGCCCTGGTTAGAACCCTGTTTTGCCTTATAGCGCCCATGCTATTGTTTTTCCCTTAAGATTGGGAGTCCTTCGTAGTTATGCCATGATGTTGCAATAAAGACTCATACTCTACTCTGTCTTATGCTGGCCATCTCCCATGAGGACTCCCACATTTGTATATCGAGTTGTGATTGCATTGCATCATCCTGCTTGCTGCTTGAGCCTTGTGTCGGCTCTCGCTCACTCAACTGTCAGCTTGGTGCTAGAGCACTTTACTTGTCGAGCCCTGCAGAGATTTCATTTTCCTTCACAGTTTGATGACCTTTTGACCCTGAGGGAACACCCCCCGAGTGTCCACATCCTACACATGCTTCCTTGCATTGATCATAGATATGGTCCACTGCTTGGGACTAGTTTGCTCACTATTTGACACTCGTTCCCTCAATTGTTGTACTATAAGAAATTTTATTCTTTTTCAAGCTTTACAAATATGAAAAAGACCAAAAAAATCAAATATTCCAAAAAGCCGGACGGGAGAATATTTACTACTTTTTATTGGCAGTTGTTGTGTTGCCTTTGAACAGAGCATTCATTCCACTCCATTCATCATGAGTCAGGACTATAGTAGGACCTTAGGAGCTGTATTCATTTCTTAGAGTTTACTCCGCCGATTGGTTAAGCTTCAAGTCACTATGGAGCCCTTTTGCTGATGCCTCCTACATCGCACAGTGTTATTATTTGAGTCTATGCTACCTGAGTCTATCGATCTGCTCATGCTCTTGTTCAAAGGAAGTCCTGAAACTAGAGTCGGCCACTCCTCAGATCTCTTGACTAGTGCATGTTTGCCATCCTTATTGAGTCATTCCGTTCGTCCGAGTTCTTCCAAATATTTCAGTGTAGCTATTACCTCGTGCTGGTTTATGGGGGATGCCTTAATGCCCTCCTTCTAGAGAGTTTCGTTCCATCGACCTCAACCCATTTATTCCAGAATTGAGACTTAGAGTCGGTTGAGTACCTTGAGGCTTGCAGTCATTAGTGGTAGGTTCTCTCGCCATCGACAGTTTTGGGAATACATCAATGTCCCCTTATTGATGGATTCATCTTAGTGTTTGACTTCAACACATCCATTCACACTTTGATGATTGTACTATGTTCCTTGATGCCCATTTTCATTATTGGTGGGTTATCTCGTGTCCGTTAATGGTATACATCATTGACCGGTAATCAGATGATGTCACATTAGGTTCGACCTCAACACCTTTATTCACTTGATGGGACTTGCACCGTAGATGATTTGTGTAGAAGACCCCAGACGTTAGTAGCATTCAGTATGCTTCTCTTAATCGTGACTGTACTCATGAGAGATTATTCTCATACATTAGTAGTTTGTACCTCCAGTATTGCACCAGTTGTTTCCTTTTCAGCAGGAGACCATATCTTACTGTATGGATCATGGATATGATCACCTATGACATGTATTCACTATATACTGCCTATCATGTCTATTGTATCAGATTGTTGTATTATACCGACATGTATTCAGAGATATTATTGTATTATGACGAGTGAGCTACTCTCTCCATTTGTATCTCCATCAGTCCACTTCTGAGATTTATAATGTATTCCGGCCATCGTAGTACCTTCTCTGACCTCACACATTAGGGGGCATCTGTTATAGCATAATTTTACACCTTGTGAGCATCAGCATTAATTGGCCTTCAGGATCCATTTTATTGACTTAGATTCATCATTTTATCCTCCAGGAATACACAATTCCCTATTTTTGTTCATGTACGCTAGTTGTTCCACTATAGCCAGTGTACACGCTGATTGTTCCACTATAGCCCGCGGGTACCAAGTAAAATGGTAAAAAACATTAGAAAATACTTTTTACTCCCAAAAATAGGTCTTAGGGTGACCTTTTGCCCTCCATATGCCCCAAAAATGCCTCAATGTGTCCTTTCACTTACCTTTGGAAGGCTATATATTGAGCTCTTATGGTGTATGGAAGGGAGGAGAAAGAGAGAGCAAGATAACTCTAGTGGATTTTTTCCTTGACTTGAGTCTACACTCATTGATCCTTATTGTTGTGAACTCCTTATGTTCACCTACCAAACTCCTTTCATAGTTTGAGTTTGCCATTGCATGGGGGATTGAAGTGGTGGAGGCACAACTGGAGAGACCCAGTTCTTGGTTCAGATTGCTTGCTGGCAAGAGGTCGTATATTGTACTTCTTGTTATTCATTAATGGAAATACTGATTTTCTCATCCAATTGATGTTGTGAATATTGTTAAATTATGTTGAGTTATATTTGCTTATAATATCATGGATCATGCTATTGATTATGCTAATGTCTTTCACATATTATATGCACTTGCTTGTACTTGTTGTTGAGACTAATCTGCAGGTTCAAGTGTAGAAGTTGAAAGCTCAACGGGGATCTATTTCGAACATCTAGTTGAAGGTTGGTATTTTCTCCATTACCTTATATTGTCATTTATATAGCATTGCATTGGGAATTGAGTTATTTTCTGGTCATCAGCTATTTGTTGTGGTCTACCCCAAGCCAGAGGAAGTTTTCTCCCTAACAATAAGAAGAAGACAGGGAGGGAGATGCAGATTTCGGCACAAATTGGAGCATTTGATGTCGACTCCATAATTCTGGATTTGGGTTCGGATGTGAATATTCTGACCAAGCAGACGTGGGATACAATGGGGAAGCCATGGATTACCTAATCACTAGTACAGCTGCGATTGGAAAATCAGAGTAAGGTCACTCTGCTTGGTCGAGTATGTCAACTTCTAGTTGAAATTGAGGGGCTCAGGATGTATGCTGATTTCAACGTCATTGAAATCATGGATGACACTAGTCCCTATCTAGTACTGCTGGGGATAGACTGGACCATGGAAAACCAAGCGATTATCAATTTTAAGAAGAGGACGATGTCATTTGAGAATCGTGAGATGAGAGTCATCGCACCATTGGATCCTGTGGAAGGGATGCGCTATGTGGAACCAGCCAGAGATGAGTTTGTGGAAGGGTGGGATAGTTTGTACAACATATCTAAGGATTATGTTAATCCCACTGTGGATGGAGAATTAGGATGGCGCAGCGCCAACTCGACATCATCAAATTCAGACAAGGCCCTCGAGAATTGGCAGAACCGGTCACATGAAGTATCCTTTAGAAGATGCGCACGGGTAACCCAGTCACTGCGAAGGGTAGCCATGGAGGAATACATGTTACCTACATATGAGGGATTTCCCAACTCGAGAAAGTTTCTCACATAATTTGAGGAAAAAGTGGTAGAACCGTAGCATCTACTGGGCCTAGAAGAAGCCTTGAAGGCTACTCCCACGCGATGGTGGGCGGCGCACAAGCCAAACATCACAACTTGGAAACTATGTCGACATCTCATCGAGGTTCAGTTCAACGAAGATGCGGGGTATGACCAAATGAGATATAATGGAAGAGGCAACCCGAAGGAGCATCTGAATGCTTGTCAACACTGATGGGTATCGAGAGCAAAGAAGGAGTCTGTACATGCATTCATACACATGTTGGATGAAGTACCATGGAGTTGGTATGTCGGAGCAGAACTGCGACGTGGGACAACTTCTTGGGAATAGCTTACCATTGGCTTTATCCAATCGTTTTCTTTCTTAGACGACAACCCCTTCATCCACACTACACTACAGGTGATCTGCGAAAAGATATTTGAGGCAGTTCCAACAGGGCAACTGATGGCACTTCAATGGATTGTGACACTAGAAATGTTGATGGAGTGTTACAACGTCACCGGAGAGCCCAACGATGAGGATGATAACAGGGATATATATGTTCAAGCATCAGAAGGTAATCGTAGTGCTGAGGCACCAGAAATACCATCGGACAAATTTCAGCAACCATTGAAAATCAAGAAGGTGAACATTGGATCAGAGGAGAACCCAAAGTTTGCAAGCATTGGTGACTATTGGGACAAGTCGACCATTGCGAAGATGACTAACTTGTGGCATGAGTTCTAGGATTTGTTTCCAACGAAATTCTCAGAGATGAAGGGAATTTTTAGAGACTTAGGGGAATTGAAGATCCCTCTGAATCCCGATGCGAAGCCAGTCAAGCAATGGCCATATCGATTGAAAGAATGCTTGAGGTCAGAATTATAGAACCTGTGGAAGAATCAGAATGGATCAGCCCAATGGTCATCCAGGATAAGAAAAATGGAAAAGTATGAATATGCGTCAACTTGAGGAACCTGAATGATGCATGCCTACATGATCCGTTCCCAACCCCATCCACGGATCAGGTGCTCGAAGGAGTAGGAGGTCAAGAGATATATTCATTTATCGACGGATTTTCTGGATACCACCAGATCAAGATTGAGAAAGAAGATCAACACAAGACTACATTCGTCACGGAGTGGGGATTCTTTCAGTACACGGTGATGCCGTTTGGATTGAAGAATGCGCCAGCGATTTTTTCTAGATTAGTGGTTGCGGCATTAAAAGACTATATTCAGAAGTTTCTTGCCATCTATATGGATGACTGGATAGTATATGGATTAGTCAAGGATCATGTTGTGAACTTAAGACTAATCCTGGAGCGATGTCGACAGCACCAAATTTACTTGAACCTCAAGAAGTGCATCTTTTGTGCTCCATTCGGCATCTTGTTAGGACACATTGTCTGCAGAGAAGGAATGTTGGTAGACCTGGCGAATATTTCCATCATCGTCGACCTCCCACCGCTGATGAGAGTTAAACAACTGCGAGCGACGTTGGGACACACGGGATACTATAGGAAATTCATTAGAGGATATGCAGCCATTACGACACCCATGGAGAAGTTATTAAAGAAGGATGCTAATTTGAATGGAATGAGGAATGTCAAAAAAGCCTAGACATATTGAAAGCAAAGATAGTCGCGGCACCAATCCTTTCATTTCTGGATTGGACAAAGGAATTTCACATACATGTTGATGCATCGTCAGGCGCACTAGGTGTCATTTTGGCCCAACCAGGAACAGGCGACATCGACCACCCCATAGCCTTTTGTTGGGGCCAAGGTCGCAGCTATAGTAAAAGCTGCGAATTTTGGGAAAAAGCACGAGTATGGAAGGAAAGTGCTAATTTTGGGACAAGCACTAAGTTTTGGGTAAGAAGGAGACGGTGCGCAGTACGGTGCCAGATGGATGATCTCAGCGCAGATCACGGACCGGAAATTGTGGAGATCGCGCGCACGTCATCAAAGAATGAAGGTGGCTCAGCTACCATAATAAATAAAGGCGATGGAGTAGAGGGCTCAGCTACCCTCATTTAAAGGCTTAGTACAGAAGTTATGGTTGCTCGGATCAAGGAGGAGCAACGGACCAGAGCATTGAAGGCGAAGGACGATCGCCCATACCCACAATCTGCGCCGGAATTCACGGAGCCTGCAGGAAGCGGCGACGTGACTGCAAGCGGCGCCTACAGTACACCTAGCCATGTGCGTGGTTAGGGTTTTTGGGAATCACTGTTGGGAAAGGCCCACAGTTTTGTAAAGGTGTGACCGTCATGGCTACCTATATAGATGAATCATTGTAATGGGTAGAGGGTTCTTCCTCCCTTCCTTCAGTTCCTTCCTTTTGGAGAGTTAGAGAGTTGGACACTAGACTGTTAGAGAGCCAGTCTAAAGGATAGATCATGTGTTGATTATCCTTCACTGTAATTTCTACCCGGTGTGTAGAACTAGAGAGAGGAAATCGGATAGCCGAGGAGCTAATCCCTGAGTTGCCAGACAGTCTGAGTCGACGTCTGTGCCTTTGTAATCTCCATAGAGAGGAGACAAGCTTGAGAGAAGGGCTCCCAGCTGTGTGCGTGGAGTTTCCTGTAAGTTCTAAGGCTGCAGCTGTGTGCGCAGCATATTGTATGACTCTATCATTTTCTGGTTAATAGAACGCTCCCGTGGACGTGGTTTTCCTCGAGGAGATGAGCTTCACTTATATCTTCTTGTTATAATGTTTGCGTGAATGATAACTATTTAGAGTTCATTATTTGTGTATGCAAGACTTATGTCTTATCTTTGTGACTGTTTGAGCGAGTTGGAAAGATCCCTTGATAACTATAAGTGTCTTAAGGACTAAAGAGGTAGTAACGCACGGTCGCTGCGGCGAGAGCAGACTGCGTTACTGCGCTAGATGTGAAGGGCGAGGAAGTGTTTAGCGCGTCGACCCAAGGGATAGTTGCCTGCTGCGTTAGAGAGAAGAAACTGCGCAGTAGACCTGCCAAGGAAGGGACCCACGCAGCTGCGACGAGCGGCCTGCGGGAAGGTCCGACCGCCGATTTCACAGGAACCATTCAAGGAAGAGCCATCTCCGCGTCGCCCCGGTTAAGGAAACCTGATTCCTTAACCCCCCCATAGCCACTTCGGGTGAGACCTCGAGCTGCCGCGCAGCTCGTTGCCGAGAGGGCCAGTGCGCCAAGGGGTTTTGTTGCTGCGCTTCATTAAAACCCGGGTCTGCCCAGAACAGCAGCCAACAAATGGTTCTGTTGCCTTATGACTTTTTGATCACATTACTTCCATGGCTTTGAACCCTGTTGATTGAGCCAACAAATGATTCCTTTGCCTTGCGACTTGTTGCTGTAAGACTTACTAGTCACGCGACATCTGAGACTGTTGCTGAAGACAACATAAGGTTCTGTTACACTGAGACTTGCTCAGCTAACAAATGTGTTACTGGAATCCTACAGCTAAGGAAATTGGAGATTGGTTTGATTTAAAGGCTAAAGAGTTTGCTGAACAAGAAAATAGAAGCCTTACGCTTCAAACAGAAGATTGGTTACAGAAGTATATTTATGCTGACCTTTACGAAATTTTCTTTGTTACGTTTGCATTGGAGTTACACGCTTGGATAGCCAAGTTAGCAGAATCTAGACCTACGCTGCATGTTGATCGACCCGTCACGTGGACGCCTGAGCTAGCTAGTATTGTGAAGCGGATAGACAATCCTGTGTCCCGCGCAGTAGACTTTTGGTTGAATAGTCTACTGGAAGGTTTTATTACCGAATTTGCAGTCGATACAAGAAAGAGTTTCAGTGAAGCTGAGAGGAGTTTCTTCCAAGTACACAGAGGTAAGTTCTTAAACTCTCTGAACTTATGGATTAAAATGCTTCTGTATGAAAAAGGAAAGCTGTGTATTGCTTCTGATGAATAGCATAGTCAAGTAATGTCCGTAGATTCTGATAGCGATCCTGAAGTTATTGGTTGCACTCGTAGTGGAAAACGATATAAAGTAGGCCTTGACCAATATCCTTTTGAGTCTATCCCAAACGATAGCCAAGTCCCTAGAGCAAGCCATATAGAAAGACAAGGGAGTGCTCATATCCCGTATTACCCCTTTACACCGCAAAAACCAGACGGAGCTCAGTATAATCCTACAGTAACACCTTCTAGTAGCCCACACGCTACTTCTAGTACCTCTGTACCACCTTTGTTTAACCATCCCGGAGGAACTGCTACAGTACCTCCACCTCAAACCCGTGCAAGAAGGATGGGTGATGACATGAAACTACCAACTTTTAGAGGAACAGGGATAGAGGACCCTGAGCAGCACTGGTTCTTATGTGAAGCCATTTGGACAATTAAGCAAACTAATGATGATGCTGTTAAACTGGTTCAGTTAGCAACCACACTAAGAGAAAGAGCCTTGACTTGGTTCATGAAATACTCAGCAGCACAGAATAGGACGCTTGCTGAGGTAAGAAATGCCATGATTAGAGAATTCAAGAAACCTAAGTCAGAATCACAGTGTATAACAGAGCTCAAAGACATCAAACAGTTACCTACAGAATCAGTATGGGACTTTGACCAGAAGTTCAAAGCTTTGATAGATCAAGTAAGCTTCGAGTTTGCACCACAGCAACATAAAGAATGGTTCATTGCTGCGCTGCTCCCACACATTAGACTTCCTCTTATGCAACAGAATCTCAATACTCAGGAACAAGCTCTAGAAATGGCTATGAAACTAGAAGCTTCGCCAATTGCAGGAACAAGCAACGATGTTGCGCATTTACAGAACCAATTAGCAAACTTAACCTTGCAAGTGCATGATATTAAGAAAGGCAAGGAGATTAAGGAAGAAATTGGGTGTACAAAATGTAAAGCCCAAGGTCATTCAAAGGACCATTGTCCTGTTTTCATAGACTATATTGCAACTGGAGCACCTAATCCTTTACCACAGGCACAAGGGCCTTGGTGTGAAATCTGCAGAACTAGAGGTCATAGACCACAAGAATGCCACTTACTTCAGAAATATGTACAAACTCCAAAGAATCTATATTGTAATTTCTGTAAATCAGTAGGTCATGATGAGAACAATTGTAGAGCATATGATCTTATGATAGAAAGAAAGCATGATGTTTATAGGGTACAAGCAGAGACACAAGGACCCACAGCAGGTCCACCTTATGACCAACCTCGGGACGCCCGAGCAGCAAATTACAGAGGACGCGGACGCACAACAAACTTTGGTTGTGGAAGAGGACAGATCACTTGTTATAATTGCGGAGAACAAGGTCATTTTGCTAGGGATTGCCAAAATCCTACAACCCTCTGCAGATATTGTAAATCTTCTGACCATATCATTGAAGAATGCCCTCAGTTACAGGCTAAGATGCAAGCAAAGACACCACAGGTCAATCAGAATATCCAGTTGATTGGAGCAGAAAAAAGAGAACCAGACCCTACAGTTAATATAGTGACACGCAGTGGAGCTACCACTGGTGCGCAAGAGATGGGAACGGGAAAGCAAGCGACGCAATGGGTGCGCCGCGCTAACATTAAACCAGCCCCACTTAACCTACAGAAGCAAAAAGAAGCATTTAAGCAAGCTCAAGAGTATTTCTCAGATCCGAGAGCTTCAAGTTCTGCCGCAATTCCGCAGAACAATAGTAGATCGCAAGTGCTAAGACAAGACAACCTGGTACAAGAACAGGCCACTACAGCTAGAAGACCTGATGACGATAAGGAGCATGCACTAGGCAGTGTTCATGCGTTCCTGCGACAATGTTTAAAATTGTTGCGCAATGAACAAGCAACTCTAGAACTCCAACACCTGTTGGATCAGTGCCAACACTCTGCTTCGACGAACACACCACAGCGTGCTGTTCACCAGATTAGGAGTCACACTAGAACAGGAAAAGAGATGAGGCTCACAGCGCAGATTGGAGCATTTGAAATGGACGAAGTCATGTTAGATTTGGGCTCAGAAGCCAATGTTCTCACTATGCAGACATGGGAACAGATGGGAAGCCCTCAGCTTACAAGATCCCCTATCCAGCTAAGACTCGCAAATCAGCAACGAGTCTCTCCATTGGGCAGATTACCCAATGTACCTATTGATATTGAAGGAGTAAGAAGCTCTGCAGATTTTGAAGTAATCAAAATCATGGATGATAGTAGACCATACCCAGCGCTGTTAGGAATAGACTGGGCACTTGATAATTTGGCTGTCATTAACCTGAAGAAAAGACAGATGACCTTTGAGGATGACCAGATCAGGGTCATCGCACCTCTTGATCCTATTCAAGGACCAAGATATATAGAACCCATTCGCGCAGAAGAGGAAGCGCGCCACATGGAAAGCTTGTATCAGATGACCACTAACCACAGTGACTATGTCAACCCCACAGCAGACGGCCATATCAGCTGGCGATGTGATAGCTCGTGCACATCAGATTCAGATGCAGGATTGGAAAACTGGCAGAATCGTCTACATGAGGTTTCTGCAAGACGTTGCGCCATGATGACTAAATCCATCCGATGGATTGGCACAGAATTAATTGATACTCCAACTTTTGATGGCTTAACTGAAGTAACTAAATTCATACAGGAATATGAACAAAAGCTTCCAGAACCGCAGCGCATCCAGGCACTGGATATAGCATTGCGCGCTACACCCGCAAGATGGTGGATTGCGCACAAGGAGAATATTCATACATGGAAAGACTGTCGCAGATTGATACTGCACAGATTTCAGGACACCACAGCCGAAGCGCTACACAAATATGAAGGACAGAGTGACCCCAGGTCACACATTGAAGCATGTATTCAGCAATGGTCAGATATTCCGGAAGATGAATGGGTTCACCAATTCATCCACACATTAGATACAATTCCAAGGAATTGGTATACTGAAATAGAATTGCGCAAAGGCACTCTTACTTGGGCTCTTATGATAGAAAGTTTTCAACTTACATTCAGCTTTGAGTCAGAGCATCCAAGCATTGATCAGGCTCTGAAGTGTATTAAAAAGAAGGTATTTGAACCAGGTCTAGTAACAGAATATTCCCAACCAGATTGGGCTGTCCAGATAGAACATGCCCTGGAATGCTATAACTTCACCGCTGAAGATGAGGAGGACGATCCTCGCAACATCAATATCCCAGAATCAGAAGGGACGCGCAATATTGAAGGTCCTGAGCTTGACATTCCTGCCATCGCAGAACACGTCAAGCTCAAGAAAGTTAACATTGGTACAGAAGCTGACCCAAAGTTTGCTTCTATAGGAGACTATTGGGATGATGAAACCGTTGCGCATGTTTCAGATTTATTACGTGATTACCAGGATATCTTTCCTACCAAGTTCACAGAAATGAAAGGCATCCTAGGAGACTTAGGAGTGATGCGCATACCTCTGAAACCCGACGCCAAGCCAGTAAAGCAGCGCCCATACAGGTTGAACCCGCGCTACAAAGAAAAAGTCAAAGAAGAAATTGATAAGATGCTTGCAGCAGGTATTATTGAGCCAGTAGAGGAAAGCGATTGGATTAGTCCTATGGTGGTCCAAGAAAAGAAAACGAAAGGTGAAATAAGAATTTGTGTCGACTTGCGCAAACTCAATGATGCATCAGCGCACGACCCATTTCCCACTCCTTTCACAGATGAAGTACTTGATAATGTTGGAGGACAAGAGGCTTACTCTTTCACTGATGGATTTTTGGGATATCATCAGATTAGAATCCATCCGGATGACCGCCACAAGACTACTTTTGCAACTGAATGGGGCTCATTCCAGTATACGGTAATGCCCTTTGGTCTTAAAAACGCACCTGCTATCTTCTCTAGAGTTGTTGTTGCTGTTTTTAAAGAATTTATCCACAAGTTTTTAGAAGTCTATTTTGATGACTGGACTGTATTTGGTTTACTAAAGAACCATATTGCGAATCTGCGCATGATGCTAGAAAAATGTAGACAGCATCAGATTTCCCTTAACTTGAAAAAATGTATATTCTGTGCGCCCTTTGGTATTTTGTTGGGACATATTGTATGCAGACAAGGACTCTTGATGGATCCTGCGAAGGTTGCCATCATTGCTAATTTACCTGCGCCCAACTCAGTTAAGCAATTGCGCACTACATTGGGACATACAGGATACTACAGAAAATTCATCAAAGGATATGCAAGGATCACAGCGCCTATGGAAAGATTGCTGAAGAAGGATTCGAAGTTCCAATGGACAGAAGAATGCCAACAGAGCTTGGACACACTTAAAGAAAAGATGATCACAGCGCCTATTCTAGTTTTCCCGGATTGGAGAAAACCTTTTCATGTTCATGTTGATGCTTCTTCCATAGCATTAGGAATCGTGCTTACACAGTCTGGAGAAGGAAGTATTGACCACCCAATTGCTTACTCCAGCAGAAAGCTATCTACAGCTGAGAAGAACTACACCACTACAGAACGGGCAGGACTAGCTATGGTGTATGCCCTACAGAAATTCAGACACTACCTGTTAGGAGCTCACTTTAAAATGTACACTGATCATTCTGCTTTGAAATATTTGGTCAATAAACCAGTTTTAGGAGGAAGAATTTGCAGATGGCTATTGCTCTTTCAAGAGTATGATTTTGAGGTTATTGTAAAGCCAGGCAGATTGAATGCAGGGCCTGACCATCTATCCAGAATAGAGTCAGGAGAGGAACCTACGAGTCTGGAGGACAATCTGCCTGACGCACAGTTGTTTTATATCCAAGCAGCAGACGAATATTACTCTGATATTCTTAAGTTTCTCACTACCGGACAAGCGCCGGCTGAGTTTACAATCCAGCAGAAGAAGCAACTTGTTGTCAGAGCCGCAGACTTCACTTTGATAGCAGGCCAGCTTTATAAGTTGGGCCCTGACGAAATTTTGCGCAGATGTATCTTACCACATGAAAAGAGCTCTATCATCGCAGAAGCGCATTCAGGTACCGCAGGAGGCCATTTCGCAGGAAAGCCGACTGCGCAGAAGATATTAGCCGCAGGACTTTGGTGGCCGACATTGCACAAGGATACTAAGGAATTCTGTAAATGTTGCGATGTGTGCCAGCGCACAGGAAAACCCTCAAGGAGAGATGAAATGCCGCTAAGACCCCAGACCACACTGCGTGCTTTTGATAAATGGGCCATTGACTTTGTAGGACCTATTAACCCACCAGGAAAAAGAACTGGCGCAAGATATATCATTACAGCTACTGAGTACCTCACCCGATGGGCTGAGGCGAAGCCAGTTAAGAACTGCGACGCTGCTACTGCCGCGCAGTTCATTTTCGAGAACATTATCACTAGGTTTGGATGCCCAGTGATCCTCATGAGTGATCAAGGTACACATTTCCTCAATGAGACTATAGAGGCCCTTACTGAAGAATTTCAAATTAATCACCATAAGAGTACACCCTACCATCCTCAAGCTAATGGTACGGTGGAAGCATTCAATAAGATCCTTGAGAATGCCCTGACGAAGATCTGTAATCAACAAAGAGATGATTGGGACCTTAGAGTCACAGCTGTATTATGGGCTTACAGAACCACTTGCAAGAAATTAACAGGTCACACACCTTTCAGCTTGGTGTATGGACAAGAAGCAGTTATGCCCATGGAATACATTGTTCCCAGTCTCCGAATTGCGCAAATTACAGAAATGGCAGATCCTGACACTATGAATGAAAGACTTTCGCAACTGCTTTCTTTAGAAGAAGACAGACTTATGGCCGGATTTCATCAACAGGTACAGAAGGCAAGACAGAAAGCTTGGCATGACAGGCACATTAGGCATAAGCACTTTGAAGAAGGAGACTTGGTACTCCTTTACGATAGTAAATTCATCAAGTTTCCAGGCAAGTTTCGTGTGCATTGGTTAGGCCCTTTTCAGGTAATAAAAATAACAGACGGAGGCGCAGTTCAGCTTGCGAAGCTGAATGGAGAACTACTACCTACAATGATAAACGGGAGTCGGCTTAAGCTTTATTGCGACGGCCACTCCGCCCTGTCGACATAATATATTACTCAGGAATGCAGATGCCCAGTGTAGTTGAAAGAGACATCGCATTTAGTCTACACGGAAGCTGCGACACACCCTCAGTTTCCAGCTTCATGCGCAGTTCCTTGAAATATCCGCGCATCCTGAATAAAAATTGCTTGAGCAAAGCTTAGCAGTCCGCTCTGGCGAAGTTTTGCTTTGTGGACCATTGGACTATCGCTCTTGCGAAGTCCCCCTTCATAATTTGCCGCTGAAAAGAGTTTTGTTGTGGACCCATAGAGGCACGGTTTCCTAAGTTGAAATGACCCGCCGGAAATTTTGAATTACAGCAGTTATGTAGCCGCGTTTGAATAAATGAAGGATAAGGCCGCTATTTAATTCTACCTGTTCCGACGGATTCGGCTTAATCTCCGAAAGATTTGCATTTAACTCAGGCGCCGAAAGCATTAGCTTCTCCCGGAAGGCTGTCAGAACCCGTCAATCACACTAAATGCACCGCTACGGCAAGGAGGATAGCGTGTTGTCAACTCATCTGTAGCCGCCTATAGCTACGTAACCCCACTTGGTCGCATTTACTAACCCCGCTGGCTATAAATACCTCACACCTGTATCAATTTCGGGTTACTGTCTCGAGTTGCATAAGTTGTGTTTGAAGATCTGCATTATTGTTTTCAGAGCCGAGTGTGCAGACTATTTTCCCTTGTTTTCAGAGTCTATACCCTACGCAGTTCCGCCATTTGCTGTCCAGAGTTTTGTTATTTACATTGGTTCACAACGGAGAATTTATCGACTGAAGGAGTTGTTCGTCAATTTCTACGCCGAGGCTTAGATTTCGGCATGGCCACTCCGGTGACGGCTTCGACCTACGTACACCCCGGTGCTACTGATCCCAGAACATCTCCAGGCACAAGAGCATCTCAGCAGCAGCCGGAGGAACCTGTTCCAGAGCCGCTCGCGTCTATGGTGAACTACCTTCCGCCGCGTCCAGATGATGCGCCGGATGTACAGATTCCGAAGAATGCAAAGTATCCAATTCCGCTACCGCCACTACCGGCTAGTGTGCGGGTAGAGGGCCAACTATTGGGAAACATTCCATTGGTTAAATTCTCTGATTTTAACCTTGGAGACTATAAGACATATCCTCAGTTTCAGTTGGACCGATATTTGGATATCGTCCATAATCCCACCAGAAACGTTGATGAGTTTATCCCGAAGGGATTTGCAGCAAATCTTGAGCGCCCTGGACTCTTGAATTTGTTGAAGCTACCGCACTTTGGGCGTAGCAATGAAGTGAACGCAGTCGTTAAAACACTGCTATCCTGCGTTCATGGAGGTTACCTTTGGCTCGGGAGGCCAATTGATCTAAATGTTGATTTGATACACCGTATCACCGGCCTATCTAAGGTCGGGAAGGATCCCAATATCCATTTTGCGGGAAAGGAGAAGGACCGAAAATTAGCTGCAAAGCTGGTCCAGAAATATAACTTGACAAGAGGAGGTCGGGCTTATGACCTCACCACAGTTGAAGATGAGGCACTTCGCTTCACCGGAAGTCTGCTTGCAGGCAGACTTCTCACCAAGTGCCGACCAAAAGAAGTTACTGGAGCTGTCGTAGAGCTCGCTATCGCAGCTGCGGAGGGAGAACAGTACAATTGGTCTCTCTTCCTGCTGAATTCTTTTTTGGCTGATTGCCTGAATGTGCAGGACAATGCAGGCCAATCATTCCATTTTTCGTGGCTTCTAATTCTATGCGCTCTCGTCGGGTGGAAGGAGCCCCCGAATACTCAGTTCCGTCCACGCCGCGCAGGAGAGGTTGCCGGCATGCGCTACATCAACCTCTGGGATTCCCCTAATCCCGCGAAGCGCAAGATGAATCGCGCTGTTTTTTGTGAGTATTACTATCTCCTCTGAGAGACCATACAAGATATGCCAAGGCTGAGCGCGGAGACAGCCACATTGTATGACGGGAAGTTGGCTTTTACTGCCGACATCCATCAACTCTACCTTCGGCCTTGCGACATTCCAGGTGACTGGGCGCTAGGTCTTTACAGGATGACCACAGAAGATGTCGAAGAAACCATTAAGTCGTGGTCGGACGAATGGAGAGCAGCAGCTGACATCGCACCTGCGATGCCACCCGCCGCTGTGCAAGCAAAAGATAAGGGCAAGGAAGCCCCTGAGCAAAGAAGCGATGAAGGCTCAACAGAACCAGCCACAAAGAAGCAGAAAGTGTCGCATCCCACTGAGGCCATTCCCTCGGAGATCGACAAATATTTGAAAGAGCAATTTCGTGAGATGAGGAACATGCATGCTCACATCCGAGGTGCTCTAGACTTACAATTTGTAGAACTAAAAGGTCTCGCAGGAAGGATTGCGCAGACCCATGCGCCAGCATCTACTTCGCAGGCGCCACAAGAAATTCCAACTGGTGAGCGAGTTGAAGAACTCACAGAAAGGCACACTGTCGTGCATATTCCGCCTACCAGCATGACACTTCCAGATCCCCTAGCTGAACTGCAGGTAAGCACAGTTGGACCTGTAGAAATTAATTTGTCTATGATTCCTATAGAAACTCTACAGCTAGTACACGAGAAAGTTTCTCTTGAGTTGAGAGCTAGAGAGCTCTCTACTTTCCAGGAAAACCAACGACTGCAATCGCAGGAGATAGAGTTGAAGGAAAGTCATAAGAATATCTCTGCGAAGCTTGCACTCTATGAGGCGCAAGACACCGGCATCAGAAACGCAATAGAGGAGATTGCTCAGGAATTGCCGGCTTGCGAGATTCAACCAGACCTCCCTCTGGTTGCAAAAGTTCAAATTATTGGCGAAAGGGCGAAAACCCTGGAGCAAGAAATAGCTGCTATGGCAGAAGGCCATAAAACCCAGATTGTTGAGCTAGAAGCTCGCGTCGCTGCGCATCTTACGGATGATGCGCAGGTACAATTCGAAGCATTGAGCAGAGCTTCCACACGAATGAAAGGTCGAGTACAGGAAGCCAAGAACCTGATGGACCAGGCTATGGAAGCATGGTCAGAGCTTGTGAACCTCCCTTTTAAAGTGGGACTATCAGAACAGGTGCAAGCTGCAGAACAGTCTCTCACTGTTCTGAATGAAGAAGCCAAGTCCTTAACAGGCTTGCCAAAGATGAAGAAAATGGGCGAAGTGCGCAAAATGCAGCAGCAACTGCACAAGCTCAGAACTGAAGATGAGAAGCTCACCAACAGCATTCAGCCATTCATGGATGAGTATGCTGAAATCGTTGGCCAGATTGAGACAAAAATCAAAGAGATTGCCGAGTCTCAAGAGATCATTGATACACTCACTAAAGATGAAACAACCGCAGAAACAGTACAAACAGCTGATCAGTGTATTGAGTAATTGGACTCCGCTATTGCGAAGTGGCAGAAAACATTCGCGGAGATTCAAGCAAACACAGAGGCGCAAATCCAAAGACCACGCGCTAGTGCGAGTGGCTCGAGGGCGAGCCACAAGTGAGTGTTGGGGGCCTGTTGGGGCCAAGGTCGCAGCTATAGTAAAAGCTGCGAATTTTGGGAAAAAGCACGAGTATGGAAGGAAAGTGCTAATTTTGGGACAAGCACTAAGTTTTGGGTAAGAAGGAGACGGTGCGCAGTACGGTGCCAGATGGATGATCTCAGCGCAGATCACGGACCGGAAATTGTGGAGATCGCGCGCACGTCATCAAAGAATGAAGGTGGCTCAGCTACCATAATAAATAAAGGCGATGGAGTAGAGGGCTCAGCTACCCTCATTTAAAGGCTTAGTACAGAAGTTATGGTTGCTCGGATCAAGGAGGAGCAACGGACCAGAGCATTGAAGGCGAAGGACGATCGCCCATACCCACAATCTGCGCCGGAATTCACGGAGCCTGCAGGAAGCGGCGACGTGACTGCAAGCGGCGCCTACAGTACACCTAGCCATGTGCGTGGTTAGGGTTTTTGGGAATCACTGTTGGGAAAGGCCCACAGTTTTGTAAAGGTGTGACCGTCATGGCTACCTATATAGATGAATCATTGTAATGGGTAGAGGGTTCTTCCTCCCTTCCTTCAGTTCCTTCCTTTTGGAGAGTTAGAGAGTTGGACACTAGACTGTTAGAGAGCCAGTCTAAAGGATAGATCATGTGTTGATTATCCTTCACTGTAATTTCTACCCGGTGTGTAGAACTAGAGAGAGGAAATCGGATAGCCGAGGAGCTAATCCCTGAGTTGCCAGACAGTCTGAGTCGACGTCTGTGCCTTTGTAATCTCCATAGAGAGGAGACAAGCTTGAGAGAAGGGCTCCCAGCTGTGTGCGTGGAGTTTCCTGTAAGTTCTAAGGCTGCAGCTGTGTGCGCAGCATATTGTATGACTCTATCATTTTCTGGTTAATAGAACGCTCCCGTGGACGTGGTTTTCCTCGAGGAGATGAGCTTCACTTATATCTTCTTGTTATAATGTTTGCGTGAATGATAACTATTTAGAGTTCATTATTTGTGTATGCAAGACTTCTGTCTTATCTTTGTGACTGTTTGAGCGAGTTGGAAAGATCCCTTGATAACTATAAGTGTCTTAAGGACTAAAGAGGTAGTAACGCACGGTCGCTGCGGCGAGAGCAGACTGCGTTACTGCGCTAGATGTGAAGGGCGAGGAAGTGTTTAGCGCGTCGACCCAAGGGATAGTTGCCTGCTGCGTTAGAGAGAAGAAACTGCGCAGTAGACCTGCCAAGGAAGGGACCCATGCAGCTGCGACGAGCGGCCTGCGGGAAGGTCCGACCGCCGATTTCACAGGAACCATTCAAGGAAGAGCCATCTCCGCGTCGCCCCGGTTAAGGAAACCTGATTCCTTAACCCCCCCATAGCCACTTCGGGTGAGACCTCGAGCTGCCGCGCAGCTCGTTGCCGAGAGGGCCAGTGCGCCAAGGGGTTTTGTTGCTGCGCTTCATTAAAACCCGGGTCTGCCCAGAACAGCAGCCAACACCTTTGCAAGTAGAAAGCTATCTACTACGGAGAAGGACTATACGACCACCGAATGGGAAGGGTTGGTGATGGTCTATGCCTTGCATAAATTCTGGCATTACCTCTTAGGGGGTCACTTCAAGATGTTCACAGCTCATTCCGCGCTAAAATACTTGGTGAACAAGCCTCTATTGGAGGGGGAATTTGTCGCTAGTTGTTACAATTTCAGGAGTTTGATTTTGAGATCATCATAAAGCTAGGACAATTGAACGTAGAACCTGATCATCTTTCACGGATAGAGTCAGGAGAAGTACCAAGGAGCATCGATGAAGGATTACTGGATGCTCAGTTATTCAGGGTTGGCATGGTCGATAACCACTATGAGAAAATCATTCAATTTTTAGCAACAAGGAAGGCGCCAGCTGAGTTTACTACTAATCAAAAGAAGCAGCTAGTTGTCCGAGCTGCAGACTTCCAGTTAATTGCAGGAGAATTGTACAAAATGGACCCAAATGAGATTCTGCGACAGTATGTCCTTCTGCATGAACGGGAGAGGATTCTTTCGGAAGCTCATGACGAGATTGCTGGGGGACATTATGGCGGGAGAGCAACTACTAGGAAGATCCTTCGAGCAGGGTTGTGGTGGCCAACCTTGCATGGAGATGCTATGAACTATGCCAAGAGCTACGATGTATGTCAATGCACCGCGAAGCCCTCACGATGGGAGGAAATGCCACTAGTACCACAAGTGACGCTGTAGGCCTTCGACAAATGGGCCGTTGATTTCGTGGGACCCATCAAACCAACTGGGAAGAGAATAGGGTCGCGCTACATCATCACTATGATAGACTACCTGACACGTTGGGTAGAAGCTGCACCAGTAAGAGATTGTTCCGCTGCGACTGCAACACAGTTCGTATTCGACAATGTGGTCACCAAGTTTGCGTGCCCAAAAGTGTTGTTGAGTGACCAAGGGACGCACTTTGTTAACCAAATGATTGCAGTAATGACAGAAGAATTTCATATCCAGCACAAGAAGAGTACGCCTTACCACCCTTAGGAAAACGGGATAGTTGAGGCATTTAATAAGGTATTGGAGCATGCACTCACCAAGGTGTGCATTGTGAACTGCGATGATTGGGACATAAAAATTCCAGCAGTCCTTTGGGCATATCGCACCACATGCAAGCGACTGACCAACCAAACTCCACTTAAGATTGTTTACGGGAAGGAAGCAGTTATGCCAATGGAATACATTATACCAAGCTTGCACATCACAACAGCGACAGGGATGAGTGACGATGGCGCAATGGAGGAATAGTTGACACAACTGATACAGCTCGACGAAGATCGATTCATTGCAGGATTCCATCAGAAAGTGGAAAAAGACTGATAGAAGGCGTGGGATGACTGCCATGTCAAATTGAAGCACTTTCAGAATGGATATAAAGTTCTGATGTATGACAGTAAGTTTGTGAAACACCCAGGTAAGCTGCAAATGCACTAGTTAGGACCATACATCATAACTTTTGTCACCGACGGAGGTGCAGTGTAGTTACAAAGTTTGGATGGAGTATTGTTACCTAAGTTAGTCAATGGGAATAGGATGAATCCCTATCGCCATGATCCAACATAGAGCGGCCGAGCACCAAAGGTGCAAAAAAAGAAAAAAGAAAAAAAAGAGAGGATAATGACAGATAGTGGAAGCATGCTAGATGCTTCGCACGATTGGCACACAGAAACGGAATCATGGCCAGTTAGGCTGTGGTCGATGCTTCCCACGATTGGAAAGTGAGGAGTCAAGTCCGACCATGAGCGCTACGGATCAACCTCACCTGAAGATGATGAAAAGCTATGATGATAGGATCAAGAGAGTATGAGAAAGGATTTGTCGAATGATTACAGAGTCAGGTGTTAAGGACACAACGAACAAGCATAAACGCAGGCGCAGGAGGATAGCTTAGCAAGGAAGTATCTATCAGTCGAGAGTAACCCATGCTACAAGTTGGTTAGGAAGAGAGTTAATTCAGGAATTCCAAGGAAGTTGTGGAAATGATCCATTTCATTTCGTGCAGCAGTACCCCAGGGGCATTGACGGCTAGAACAACGAGTGTGCATGAACAACCACAGAAGGCAGCGGCGAGGATACTCGGGAGGAACATAGACGAGGTATCAACCGAGATTTCTAAGTGCATGGTTGTAGTTGGAAGATTCGCGGTCCCTGTGACCATCAGAATGCCAGGTGCGGTGGCCCCCTGGCCCCGGTAGGAGGCAATCCAGGGTGTGAAACAGATGTGCCGGAGTAGTCAGCCTATTTCCCACCTTGGCAATGTCGATGAATTTCTTCCCAGTATGGAATGGGTGTGGAGTGAGCCCGCAGATACTGAATAGGTAGATGATCAAGGTTTCTAGAGACTGGAGTATGAGTTCAAGAAGTACATGACAGCGAACCAAAGATCGACGGGTGAAGTTGAGAAGTACACAACAACGAGCTCCAAACTGCAAGAATAGTTTCAGAAGTAGAACACAGTGAAGGATGAGTACAAACCAATAGTGTCTAACTGAGGTGGCTCGGGGATGAGCCACAAGTTTGTGTTGGGGGCTTGTTGGCACGGGATGAGTCCGCAGGGAGTGCAGAAGTCGACAGGTGCGAAAGAGTCAATCCGTGAAAGAAGGACCATTTGCGAAGTCCGCGGAAGCGCAAGAATAGTTAAATTAGTTAGAATTGGTCATGTGAACCATTTTGTAACCGAATAGAAGCATATAAATAGAGTAGGATTGTAAGCCTAAGGACATCCAGTTTTTTAGGATTGATCCCATCTTTTGATCTGTTTTGTATCCACGACATGGTGTATTGACTATTTCTGCGAGGTTCATTCTGCAGGGTTTAATGAATGCATGAAGATGTTCAATTATGGTGCAATCTCTGTCTCTATTTTTATGCAATGATGAATGTGAATGTTTTAGAGTATCTTTGATGCGAATATGCTATGGGTTTAAGGAGTATTGTTGATATGAATAAGTAAATTGAATATGTTGTTCTGAATGTTTGTTATCTGTTGAAATCTGCAACTTACTTAATGTGTGAATGATGAATTGATAATATGCTATGGATGTTATAATATCTGGTTGCTACAAGGGTAATGTGTGTTGAAAGCATATCCTCAACTCCACTGCGGAAACTTGGTTCCTGCAGCCCCCTTATCCATCTCGGGTGAGACTGCACTTGCTCCACAAGTGTTGCTAGAAAGGGTTACACCTTTCCGGGCTGGTGTGTAAGGGAGTTTGGGTTGGTAGTTTGTTGGCGATAGACGTTGCGTCAACATTGAGTTTGTACAAACTACCATGTGTTTAATTTTCCTTCTCTGCATATAAAATTTCTACCACAAACACTATGGTCCGCTTTCCTTAGGATGCAATAGCTGACACTCAATTTGGATATGTAAAGCCTTAGATAAACTAGTTTTGGACTAGTCAAATTTATCCCTAACTTACACAGACGATATATTTAAAAGTGTAATGAACTAGGACCTGCAATTTGTACCACGGGTACTTCACTATGTCCTCGAAGGCCCCTCCAATTTTAGCTATCTGAAACATTCATAAATAATTTATAGCAAAAATTTCTATGATACCAAATGTTATGTACCAAATTCCCCAAAATAGCATAAAATAAGAAAGAGAGAGTAATCCAACACCTTAAGAATGAATTAAATATATGAAGAAAAAGCCTCTTCAAGGGGGAATCCTCCGTTTACAATGTCATAAGTACACAATACAAGATGAGATGATCCTAAAGCTAGGTATCCTTGGTATACATAAAGGAGACAAATGGTACAATTACAATTCTAGACGGCTAAACAATTACAATTTTGAAGGTCCTGGAGGACAAATGAAGACAAAACTAATGTAACAATAAAAATGCAATGTCACAATGTACAGGGATTAATAGTTGCATGCTCATAACTAGTTTATTTTCCTTGGTGGTGTCATAATTAGGCTTGCAGTGGCATACATTATAAGTAAATTGTGCTTCTTTCGGAAGCCAACTTTATTTTATTATGGACAATTTGAATGGCAATGGACCAAATATGAAATGGAGGAGAGTGCACTTACCCATATTTCATGGGGTCCATAGAAAATTATAGTTATGAATCATTCAATTGGTGACTAGGTGAAGAGATATGAATTGATAGAGGTCTATCATGTGTTTAGAAACCAAAATCATCAAGTAGACTGCTCAACCAATGAAGCCCCTTACCTAGAGGTTGGAAATAAGGTATTAATTCCCTCGAGCTTGAAGGTACTATCACACACTTCAATCTTGATGGAGGAGTAGGTTGATATTCACTATGGAATTAAAATGGAGAATGAAGGTGGGATTATTTCAATGTTTAGTTTAATTAGCCTATACCAATTTGTGTTTTGCATGGATAGAGGAGGGTCAAGGATTTTATACCTTAGCCTCATTGTGGATGGTAGCTTCACCTTACATTGGACTCATGCCTTCTCTATGGAGGTTGGATTTCTCTTTGAATCATTTATTTAGGTCTTGGTACCTAGAGGTATTCTATAGAATTGGATTGGTCTTCTCTTAATATTATCTACTAGAGAATCATAGAAGAGTTAGAGCATGGTGGAGCACAACCACCCAGATTGTGTTTATTCATGTGAGGTTAAGGATCTTCCTTGCGTTAGAGCATGGTGGAGCACAACCACCCAGATTGTGTTTATTCATGTGAGGCTAAGGATCTTCCTTGCGTTATGAGGAGACATAAGCAAGTTTTGGCAAATACCAAGTAGCTATTTCACATTTGACAAGTAGAGTGTCAAGACATGAGAACAAGAACCGAAGCCTCCAATAGAGTACACAAACGAAATCCATAATGGGCAAGATTTTGTTTGATGATAAATTTAACTATGTTTTGCAAAATAGTTTTAATAATGTGCTATACCTTCCCACTCGCTGGTGAACCGGTTCCAAATTAAGGCTGACCCCAGCTCGTGGTTTGTAATCCGACCTACTCGATTGACGATGTTCAAAAGGGAGAATCCAACTAGTTCCACGATTATAAAAAAAAAAAATAGATAATTTTTTAAAATCACATTTTTGTGAATCAGAAAACGTTCCAATTTATAGGAAACAATCTTAAATTTTGTATAGATTATAAAATATTAACTTTTAAAAAACCTTATGTTAATATACTTTACAATCTCTCTATATGTAAAGTTTTATAACCAAAACGATCCAAATTTTTATTACATTTTCTTCATTAATAATTTTTATAATTTTTATCAGTTTTATTTTAAAATTGATATTTAAATAAGATTTTGTTTTATTGGATTCACTTTTGAATGTGTATGCCAGTGCCTCTATTTTCTTCTTGTAATAAAGTTTTATAACCAAAACGATCCAAATTTTTATTACATTTTCTTCATTAATAATTTGTATCAATTTTATTTAAATAAGATTTTGTTTTATTGGATTCACTTTTGAATGTGTATGTCGGTGCCTCTATTTTCATTTTGTAATAAAATTTGTAGGAAACAGTCTGGACTTTTTAGCAAGTTGTAAAATATTATTTTTTATAAAATCTTAAATTATTTGTACAAATACAATACAAATACATATGAATGAATGATTTGGTAAATGTCTTTCTTAATGTTTTTAAAAAAGTGAATGAAAGTGTTTTGGTTCCAAATTTTTATTAATAATTTATTGTATTTATTATAAAATTAAAATATCAGTAAAAAAAAAAATTTGTTGTATTGGTAAGTTGTCATCCCTATTACTTCGCCCTTCTAAACAAGTCATTCCATCTAAAGCATTTAAAAAGAAAAACGGATATAGTAGCCTTTCTGCATACGGTTAATGTGCACAACTGATCAATTTTGATTCGCCTGGGCCCGCTGGAATAAGCCATAGGTGCATCAAACACGCTTTAACCCTCAAGAATTCTCAATTGCTGTGCTGGTTTAAGGAAGGTATATTATCTATTTATAATAGCTGTACTTTGGAATTAGTTGTTTATTACTGTTAACTCTCAAGTAAGGTATATTATTTGTCTCTCATTGCTGTGTTTTGGAACTTGTTGATTATCGCCCAATATATATCATTCATGCCCGGCCTTCACCCAACTCAAACTTCGTTGTCGCCTCTGCCTTCCTGCAATAGGCTCCTCTGAACAATCCGCTACCTCAATCCATTCAATATGGCCCCACTTCTCTGTTTGCTTCTCACCTTGGTATTGATGACCGCACCATACATCGCACAGGCCACCACACCGCCCGCCATGGCTGGACCAGCGCCCAAGGCTTCGCCGGTTAAATCCCCCGCGCCAATTCCTGCAACTATTCCACCACCTCCGGCTTCTTTTCAGACACCACCGCCACCTCCTGCAACTATTCCACCACCCCCGGCTTCTTCTCAGACACCACCGCCACCTCCTGCAACTATTCCACCACCCCCGGCTTCTTCTCAGACACCACCGCCACCTCCTGCAACTATTCCACCACCCCCGGCTTCTTCTCAGACACCACCGCCACCTCCTGGCGCTACAGCCCCTATTCCATCACACGCCTCACCTCCTCCTGTGACTCCACCAACTGCGACTCCACCAACTGTTTCTGCTCACACACCACCGGCGGCCGCCCCTCCTGCGATTCCCCCCACTGTTTCTTCTGGCACACCACCGGTGGCCGCCCCTCCTGCTACTCCTCCCACTGTTTCTTCACGCACACCACCGACGGCCGCTGCTCCTGCGACTCCTCCCACTGTTTCTTCTCACCCACCACCGCCGCCCGCTGCTCCTTCTATAGTCGCCACCCGACCGAGCACACGCTCCTCGCCCACAGCCACCACTTCACCAAGCGGAGCCGCCTCTACTGGAAGATTAGAGAAGCTTGCAATCTGTGGAGTCGTCTTGGTTGGAGGAGCCGCCTTCCTTCTTTAAGCTACTTGGATACATTCGGATATCCATCCTGGCGGCCGTTCAGTGTGGTTGAAGGACGAAATGAAGCCTGGATTCTACGATGATGGGATTCATCGATTCAATCGGATGCACAGCTGCTGCGGAGCTTATTCTTATTGTTTGCGTGATATTAGATAACATTATTGTTTCTATGCTTTATATTCTTTTCTTTGCTTCCACTCTGGATCTGCTAGACTACTGCATATCCGAGACCTCCTCATTCATTAAACAGCCCCTGTATAGTTTCTTATCACGGTGATCATTATTTATAAAAGTATTGCTGATTGCCCAGCCTTGAATGGAAGAACCTACTGTTAAATACCACTGACTATAATGATAATTTGTTTGCAACTCTTTTATTATAATCATTTTTTTATTCATGTCATCTATCTAAGGATAATATGTATGTGTGGGGACTCATGTCAAAACCTGAATGACCGGTAGACAAAAAGGTAATGTGTTAAGATTAGTATTGCAAAAGTTTACTAGTTTTTATGTGAAATGTAAGTAGTTACGAGTGACATGGAGTTAAGAAGATGGCATTGAATTTAACAATAAGGATACTAGCGTTATATTGTCTTGTCACATTTCTTTTATTTATTTATTTTACTTACTTCTACCGAAGTCACAGAACAAATATGATTCAAAATTTAAAAGTGAAAAGTTATTTATTTTCATAATGATATGAAGTTGGGTTTAAAAAAAATAAAATAATATTTAAATTAGTAAAGAAAAATCCAATAAGTCATATGGTTATGTCCATCACACTATGAAACCATTTTCCATGTATTTGTTTAGTGGTAGGAGTTTCAAAAATACATTTTTCATTTTTGTAATGTCCCCAGCTTGACCCTATTGCATTAATATTGTAAACGATGTAAATATTGTTATTTAGTCATGGTGAGGAGCTCAAGGCCAAGGCCCCGCCATTGATTTATCGTTCTATGTATCGGCAATTAGGATGGATGCATAGAGTTCATGTGCTAGTAGTGCACAATGTAAAAACGGACATCATGTAAATATGCAATTTTAATGAGAAAACCCACAACCAGTTACGCAATGCAACAAAGAGATGGGGGCATGATCTTTACAAGGAATAGGGGGGTAAAATAACCAAACCCTTGAGCCATGGTGTTAAGCCATTACATTGAGGAAACCCATGAACTCTCAACTACCCATTTGGTCTCATGCACCCAATCTTTTAAATTCTTCCGAGAATTGGTTGAGGCAATTAATGCCTTGGGATGGGAGAGGTATGGCTGTCAATTTTCGTGTATGGGCAAGACAACAACCTGGGAAAGCGAGTTTTGGCTTGCTGGGCAAGAAAACCCCCACGAAATTGGCCCAAAAGCCATTCTTCACCCATGGCATTCTTCCTCTCACGCAGGCTGAGCCTGTTGGGGTATTAACCTTCACGTTTTTCACCATTTCCTACGTTTTTCCATGCCCAGAAACTCGTTTTGGTATTTTGCAGCAGCTGGGGAAGGAGGGGCGCGATTTTGGACTAAGGGAGGTCGTTTTTGCCCTTGGGGGCGTTTTCCTGGAATGGGTTGCTCTCCCAGTCAATTTTTCCTAGTTGCCATTTCGCTTTGAGTCTACCCACGTTTTTCTGGAACTGGTAGAAACCCACTGTTGGGAATTCCACTGTATAGGCGTTTTTCTCATGCCCAACACTTATGCTTTTGATGATACCTGCACCCATCTCTTAACAGCCTGAGAAACCCAATTGCTGATTGGATTGGCTGATTGTGATATACCTTTGGCTATGTGAGAGCCTGTTTTCCCTTTTCCTTGTGGAGATCATGCCCAGCTCGGGGGTGGCAGTGGTGCTGAGAGATTGAGGAGCACACTGGCCTACGGTTGGGTGGAACGTTGCAGAAGCGTAGCTGGTTGCTCAAGAACTACTTGGTTTAAGATAAGTATTCTCGTTTGATAGTTTGATATTGCTCAATCGATGAATGGCATGAAAATCTGGAATGTATGATGGACGTGTGTTAATTCTGTACATGATTTACTTCTGCTGTGTTTGCTTAGATTTGTACATCTGCATGCCTGTCTTTTTATATATGTGGATGTTTTATTTAGTAAGCATTGGGGAAAATTGCCCGGTTTAAGCACAATGATCCTCTCTATCAAGCTGGTATGATAGGAGGGGACATTACATTTGGTATCAGAGCTGCGTTGCAGCATTGGGCCTCTATGGGCGAAATCTGATAGCAGTTAGGAGGGAAGATTTTGAATTTTTCCTTAGAGTTTTTGGAAATTTTCGTTTTAAGACTGTTTTTGGAAATTTTGGTTTAAGCCTGTTTTTGGAAATTTTGATTTTGAGTCTATTTCGGGGAGTCCTCCCGAAACTGCGGAAAGGTTCCGCGAACCTTCCCGCAATTGCGGAAGAGTTCCGCGAACCTTCTCGCAATTGCGGAAGAATTCAGCCAACTGCTCCGAAACATCGGAGAAAATGTTTTTAAGTGAAAAATTTTCTAAGTGTCGGCGTGAAAAGGAATTTTCGGAAGGAAATCTCTTCCGAAATTGCGGAAGGAATTCTCTTCCGAAATTGCGGAAGGATTCCGCGAATCGTTCCGCAATGCGGAAGAGTTCGGCAAGTCATTCCGAAGTTGCGGAAGACTTCGGCGAATCGTTCCGCAAAGACTTCGCCGAATCGTTCCGCAATTGCGGAAGACTTCGGTGAATCGTTCCGAAATTGCAGAAGCATTCGTCAAGTCCTTCGGCAAAAGCTTTTCGCAAGAACCGCCTGAAACCCCCGGAAGCATTCCGCGGACGTCTCCGAAATTGCGAAAGCCTTCGTCGAATGGCTCCGCAATTGCGGGAGCATTCGCCGAATGGCTCCGCAACTGCGGAAGCCTTCGCCGAATGGCTCTGCAATTACGGGAGCGTTCGGCCAATCGCCCCGCCATTGCGGAAGCGTTCGGCGAACTGCTCCGCAATTGCGGGAGCCGTTGCCGAACCGCCCCACAGTTGCGGGAGCCGTCGCCGAACCACCCCGCAGTTGCGGGAGCATATAGTGAACTACCCATCGCGGAAGGATTCAGCGAACTGCCCGTTGCGGCAGGATTTCGCGAACCGCCCGATGCGGCATGATTCGTAAAAAAAAAAAAAAAAAAAAAGAGTAAAGTGACGATAACTTAATTTTTGAATAACAGGAACAGCCGGACTCAGAATGAAATGATTCCTATGGGGCTCAGAGGCCATTGACGAAGGCCATGAAAGAACCAGTGAAGACCCCGAGCCCATTACACTCCGATTTGACAGAAATTGGATAATAGTGACTTTTGAAGGACAGAGTCCCGAGGCTTGACAGAAGGTCGGTTTGAGCTGAAATTGATATGAGGCAGTCATGAAGCAGACGCGATGTTAAGTTCAGAATCTTGGAGCCAAACTCCAAAGGATGTGAAGTCGGGATGAGCAAGAAGGCCAAAAAGCACTGTTCCGGGCCACTTTTTCGGGATTTTGAAAAGCTGGTGGACAGTAAAAGTGACCCTAGATGTGGGAATCCGAAATTTTACTGAACTAGACATTTCATATTCTCATTAAGACGGACAATTTCCGTTAGATGAAGATTTTTCAGAAATGCACCGTTTGGGAGATAGCCATTTTTGGCCCAAATTTTGGAATTTTGGAGAAATGTGAAAAGTGAGAAGTAGTAAAACCTAGAAATTCATAGAAGATGAAGGGTGCATCAGAATTGAGATCCAGGAATTGCTGACTGTTCCTTGTTATATGGAATAACTTTGCCCGATAGATATGTTTTTTTGATTCCTCATAGATTTTCTTCCGCAGGTGGCTAAAGTTGGCATTCTGGACCAAAATGCAACTATGTAAAATGTGCAGAATTGTAGTGAAAGTTGTCATTTTTGAAGGGATGTAGTTTCCACACCTGATGTCGGAATGAAGCATGAAAACAGGCATTGGAAAGCTTGTCCAGCAGGGAACGATGATACATGACCAGAGTTTGAATGAGGTCTACATATATCATAGATATTTAGTGCAGAAGAGTGTCAGCGGCTGCTTGGACAAACACAATTTTGTTGTCAATATGGGCAATTTCTACAATTGCATGATATGGAAGAGGAATTCCATGTTACGATGAGGGATCAAAAAGGGAAGAATTTCTTAAACCTCTGTTTGTCATCATACTTATAATTATGAAATTGTCATATGGCATAAAAATGTTAAAAATGTAAAGGATTACATAGATGTATATGCACTAGATGGCATCCTAACAAACATTGCATAGTGCATATAGAAATGCTTGTGCATAAATGAGATATTGCATATTGGTAGAATAATGAAGTCTGCATATGCAATGAACCACTAATGAAAAATATTGTGGTTGATAATCACTATTGATGTTGGTATTGGTTGTAGGACCAAAGATAACAAAGAGCATGGCTAAGTGTGCTGAGGATGTTGTTGCATGAAGCCAACAACCTTTTGCAAAAAGAATGGTGCAACAAATCTATGATCATAAAGTTGGAAAAAGGACTGAGCAACCTTGGTAAGAGGCCAATTGATCAGGTAACATCAGGCGATGTTGATGGTAACCATGTAGGTAATGATTAATGGTGCCCAATTGCATGAATGTCGAAAGGGGATTTGGTAAGATCTCTTCAACTATGTTTGAGTTATGTTGAGATAGTTTGCATGTGATACTGGTTACCGATTGGGACTGTTAACCTACCAAGCTTGGTGATGTGTGGATAAGTGAAGGAAATGATCCTTACACCCTATGACTGTTTAGAAATCTCAATGCATTCATATAAATTTATATACTGCCATGTGTACGTTGGTTATGTGCTTAATAACCAAAGCAAGTGAGGACCGGTGGTCCTGATTATGGTAATGCAAGTTATATGAGATAGTCATGTTTCGATCATAATATGCTTGAATGCATAGTACTCATGAAACAATGCAAGGAACCATTGAGTAGATGTGCATTGAGAGAGTTTATAAATCTTGTGATGCATTGTATGAATGATATGACTGTGAAATTTGATCTAGAGCTTATGAGAAGGAATCTCATGGTTGAGAGTTCTAAGTTCTATTAGTAAGAACAGTTGTAGATATCAGATTTGTAAATGTTTCGGATTTGAAATTTTGCTAATGACTGTTTGGCTTATATGAAATGTGTCAGGAGAACATGCTGTAAGTGGATGCTCATGTATGGCAGCGGGCATAAGACCATAACGGGCAGAGTGATGTCACTTACAAGAGCCAAGCAAATCAATTTCTGTAGGAGACAGAATTGTAAATTCATATTGAATTTAATTATAAATACTATTGACCGGTTATGGAACAATCATATTTGAAGCTTATTGCTAAATGTTGCTAACTATTTGGCTATTTGATTAAGTGTGCCAGGATGACACATTGCAGGAAGACCATGTGTGATGGCCTGCAAAAGCCAGACTAGATGGGAAGGATCCCATGCTTTGGAAATGGGTTTTGGGTGAAACGCCATTGATAATGTCTCAGCCAAACTGCATGTCGGTAAACCATGAGAGTGAAATGGTAAAGCTATGCCCAGAAGGCATGTGAGACACATCTGCAAAATGAATGAGTATCCTGTAACCCTAGACAAGAACATTCATGTCTAAATTATTAGGGTTAATTTGCAGAGCATGCTCTATATTACTTATATCATTGCAGACTGCTTGAATATGATTAGGGCCTACATGGCGCACATCGGAAAGGGGGTGCACACCTTTTCTGGTGCTGGGTCATGATAGGGTTTTCAATATTGACTACACCCTAAGGGAATGGACGCATTCCTGGTGTTTCAATACTTGGTAGTGAATGATATGGAATGTGGTTAAGAATTGAATAGCAATACTGATGAGCTTGCTTATCCTTCTTATGTTGTCAGCCTACACAGATGCAGATTGATACTGCACATTAAAGGGCAAAGTGAAGAAGGGCACGCAAAGAGACTGTATGAGAATTGGCAACCTTTCTATGCCCACGTGAAATATTACCAGAAGGGATGGACAGTCCCGAAGAGCTGTGTAATAAGAGAAGGTATCATCCTTGTGTGAGTAGGGGTCATGTCAACCTACAATCAAGAAAGTCACCTATAAAGTTCCTAAAAGAACCATCGATTTACACAAAAGAAGGAGTGGCATCCTTGTATAAATGAAGAGCTGATGGGTGTGAAGGGTTATGGTGCAAGAAGGTGTGGTGGCATTGGTAAAGGCATGAAATCTCTATTGGGTCAGCAGTGGGAGGGCGGGCGCCGATGACTGACTGAAAACCCTGAGATGCCTATTGGGTCAGCAGTGGGAGGGCGGGCGCCAATGACTGACTGAAAACCCTGAAATCTCTATTGGGTCAGCAGTGGGAGGGCGGGCGCCAATGACTGACTGAAAACCCTGAGATGCCTATTGGGTCAGCAGTGGGAGGGCGGGCGCCAATGACTGACTGAAAACCCTGAAATCTCTATTGGGACAGCAGTGGGAGGGCGGGCGCCGATGACTGACTGAAAACCCTGAGATACCTATGGCTCCTTAGTAGAGCCTTGACCTATGATGGTCAGTGGCGCAGTTTCCTTCCATTGGTCGATGACCTAGACGAATGTGCTGGCTCGGCACTGGAGAGGGCCAACCAGGTATGGGACTGGTTGGGCACCACCAAATGCTTGGTAAATCCAGCCGATGGGGAGGTGTACTGGTTAAGCATTAACTTTATCCAAGTCCATAGGCGATCCCAAGGCTTGCGAAGCGAAGCAGGATCCTGTGGACCAGAGGGGAAACGCACAATACAGATAAGTATTCATTTTCATTTATGTCTTGTTTGGAATAATGAAGATTTCAGGTATAATTACTCTAACAGCTAAGCTGATACACTATTGTTCCTTTGTTGGAAACCTTGGTCATTGCAGGAAGGCAAGACCCTGAAAGACTATAAATTGCTGGTAAGACCAGAAAGTGAATGAGTGGGCGATATGAATTGCTGGTGATCCAGAGAGTCAATGAGTGGGCGATATAAATTATTAAGAAATCCAGGGAGTAGCTGGTTGAACGCTATAAAGTTCTTGATAAGTCCAGAGAGTGACTAGTTGGGCATTAACCACTTGATATGGTAAAGCAGCGTGTACGCTGGCCCAACACCCCTTAAACAATTGATAAAACCAGTCGGAGCACTGGCCTAGCATGGTTGCCTAAAGGAAGTGATTGATAAACCCAATCGACGTACTGGCCCGAAATTGCCTATTCGAATGATTGTGGGGTAGCCTACGTGCTGGCCCAACATTCGTTATTGTGTTCACGGGAAATCCAAGGCTCGTAAAGCAAAGAAGGATCCCGTGGAATAAAGTGAAGACATCCAATACAGATAAGTATTCAGTTACCTTGCAGCTTCTTGCTTATGAATATACGTGTGTATACGATTTGGTTATGATTTCCTAAACTCTTGTTTAGAGAAAAACCCTCTGAAAATGAACTAAACATGTGAATTGATTCAATGTTTGAATGTAGGTATTGCTGGAAGCAAGGATTATGAAGGCATCCTAGAGATGCATGTAGACATGTGACCGTCCTAAAAAGCTCAGTATGAGCAGTAATGAAAGATGGTGCTAGTGGATACAAGTGGATCCTAGCAACCCAACGTTCTGTAGGCAATAATGGGAAGGGTGCCCTGGCTAAAAATCCATACGCAGACCTTAGACACTAAGTGTCATAGCAAGGAAGGAAAGTCAAAGCATTCACATTGAAGTGAAAGAGACTAAGGAGCATGAAACCACAGCGGTGGTGTAGCTCCATTATAGAACAGGACTAAGAGGGAGAAACCCCTACTCTTCTCTTTCCTTTTGATTGATGCATTTATAAAACAAAAGATTGTTGAGTGCATATCATGGCTGAAAATAGATTGTGTTTAATTTCTTGAGATGAATTGTGAATGCTGAAATAGTAAATTTCTTGTGAAAGGATGAACATGAATGAGTTCATGTGTATGTTGGGGAAAGCATGAAAAGTGTAAAAATCCCATGAATAAAGCATGGACATTCTATGTCGATTAGGAAAACAATTGACTAATCTTAATGATATGTTATGCTTGTCCTAACAAAGAATTCCCATGATGAATTTCACAGGTAAGAAAGTGAAACAATTGGTTGCGGCCGGCACAAGAAAGTATTGCTAGTAAGCAAAGTGTGTTCAGTTGTGCCCATTGACCATGGCAGCAGACCGAGGGCTATTAGAGTTGGCTGAAAGTCTTCTTCAAACAATTGCCAGGACCCAAGAGAATCTTGGGGAGATGCTCAAGCTACAGAGGCAATAGAATGAGATAAACCATGAGGCTTTGCAGGACTTTATTCATCTGCAAAAAGAGGTAAAAAGCATTATGGGAGCAATCAGCAAGGGAAAGGAAAGTGGGTCAATGAAGAAGCATTCATCCAATCGTCCGATTAAGAAACGTCCCAGGTGGGAAGAGTCAAAGGAAATGGACCGGGAAAAGGTAAAGCCGCTGATGAAATGTTGGGGATGTGGAGGAAATCATTGCCTCCGTGACTGCCCAACAAGAGAATATCAAGGGGGTAGCAACCGTAAATTCCTTAGGTTCGTGGACCAGTTGGAAGGAAAAGGAAAAGAAGGAATTGTTGTGGAACGACGTCCTCATGCAGAGCTAGAAGGTCCTAGCTAGCAAAAGCAGCTTGTAAAGACCAAAGGACTTAGTCCTGAAAGACCCAAGTAAAGGGTGAATTGCGGGACAAACCTACCACACTTTTGCGAATTTTGGAAATATGTAAAGTGGGTATTTATTTTCCGAAGTACTGGAACACCGAGGACGGTGTTATTCCAAGGGGAGGGGAATGTAATGTCCCCAGCTTGACCCTATTGCATTAATATTGTAAACGATGTAAATATTGTTATTTAGTCATGGTGAGTAGCTCAAGGCCAAGGCCCCGCCATTGATTTATCGTTCTATGTATCGGCAATTAGGATGGATGCATAGAGTTCATGTGCTAGTAGTGCACAATGTAAAAACGGACATCATGTAAATATGCAATTTTGATGAGAAAACCCACAACCAGTTACGCAATGCAACAAAGAGATGGGGGCATGATCTTTACAAGGAATAGGGGGGTAAAATAACCAAACCCTTGAGCCATGGTGTTAAGCCATTACATTGAGGAAACCCATGAACTCTCAACTACCCATTTGGTCTCATGCACCCAATCTTTTAAATTCTTCCGAGAATTGGTTGAGGCAATTAATGCCTTGGGATGGGAGAGGTATGGCTGTCAATTTTCGTGTATGGGCAAGACAGCAACCTGGGAAAGCGAGTTTTGGCTTGCTGGGCAATAAAACCCCCACGAAATTGGCCCAAAAGCCATTCTGCACCCATGGCATTCTTCCTCTCACGCAGGCTGAGCCTGTTGGGGTATTAAACTTCACGTTTTTTCACCATTTCCTACGTTTTTCCATGCCCAGAAACTCGTTTTGGTATTTTGCAGCAGCTGGGGAAGGAGGGGCGCGATTTTGGACTAAGGGAGGCCGTTTTTTTCCCTTGGGGGCGTTTTCTTGGAATGGGTTGCTCTCCCAGTCGATTTTTCCTAGTTGCCATTTCGCTTTGAGTCTACCCACGTTTTTCTGGAACTGGTAGAAAACCCACTGTTGGGAATTCCACTGTATAGGCGTTTTTCTCCTGCCCAACACTTATGCTTTTGATGATACCTACACCCATCTCTTAACATCCTGAGAAACCCAATTGCTGATTGGCTTGGCTGATTGTGATATACCTTTGGCTATGTGAGAGCCTGTTTTCCCCTTTTCCTTGTGGAGATCATGCCCAGCTCGGGGGGTGGCAGTGGTGCTAAGAGATTGAGGAGCACACTGGCCTATGGTTGGGTGGAACATTGCAGAAGCGTAGCTGGTTGCTCAGGAACTAGTTGGTTTAAGATAAGTATTCTCGTTTGATAGTTTGATATTGCTCAATCGATGAATGACATGAAAATCTGGAATGTATGATGGACGTGTGTTAATTCTGCACATGATTTACTTCTGCTGTGTTTGCTTAGGTTTGTACATCTGCATGCCTGTCTTTTTATATATGTGGATGTTTTATTTAGTAAGCATTGGGGCAAATTGCCCGGTTTAAGCACAATGATCCTCTCTATCAAGCTGGTATGATAGGAGGGGACATTACAATTTTACAATATTAAACTTTAATAAAGAAAGGGTATTTCACCTCAAAATTTATAGTGTGGATACCATTTGACATCTATCCCTAATGCATCAATGCAATATTGTACACAAGTACACGTTGCTGCTGCTGATGCTTGCTTGAGCGGGGCTTGCATGCAAGATCCATATCTTCTGGATAATTAGTGCTGCCACCGGTCTTGGAATCTCCATTCAACTACATCGCAGCACCGCTGACGCCAACGCGACTTAAGCAAATTTTGCAAAAGCTCGAGAGTCGCCACTCCGACGTGTCTTCTACTCGTTCGAAGTCGAGATAATAATCACGAGCAGCGATGCTGGGAGTTGGACGGAATTGCTGACTTGGATTCCCAAAGTCTTGTTGGGAAATGCTTGCTAGCAATTTTTTTTCAAGGGCAAAATATTTTTTCTTTGCAATGGTGGATAGGCATAGCAATGCTCAGAATTGATTCTGGACCTAGCCGGGGTAACTTTAACACTGGCATTGGCTCGCCCCTGCCCGACCATCATAAATCCAAATTTTGTAACCTTTACGGTAGTTTAATTTTTAGTAAAAAATTCCTTACAAAGTGGATTGAAATAATAATTTACAAGTAAGAAATAACAACCATACGTGGAGCACGCCAACATCCCTTACACCTCTTAATCTAGAAATTCACATTGTAGTAATAATAATCTCCTTGAAGATAACGAGCATACCATTTGCATTGGCTTTAGGGTACAACTACAAGTGCTCAGTTAATTTTGTCACTTCACAAATGGGAATCGGAATATGAATTCACATGAATAACAAGCATACCCATAACTTTGGTACAAGTACTTCATATAGTGTGGGCTACAAGGTTAATTTAGTCTCATGATTTTGGGTGTAAATACTTTATATGAGTTAATTTTGCTAGAAAATTGGAATACAAGTATAAGTACCCTCCATAACTTTGGTACAAGTATTTCATATTAGGATACAAGTATTAAGCACACTCATAACTTTGGAACAAGTATTTCATATAATATAATGTGAGGTACAAGTAATTTATGAACTAATTGCACCTTATGATTTTAGAATTTTGTCCAATTTTGGGGTATAGGTATTTTTAACAGGTAATTTTATTAGTCAAGTTCCATTAGTGTGGTTGGTATTTAAGGGGTTTTGTTTATTAGGTGGTGTGATCCATGAGTGATTTTGATGGCTTAAATACTCCTAGATCCTTATTTCTTAGGAAGATTCATGCAAAGATTTTTTTTATTTTATTGTGTCGAGAAGGCATTTCTAGAGCCCATGTCGAAATGTAATAAGAATATACCAATCCATAACCCTATCTTGCTTTAGAAGTTTCTATATAGATTAGAGGAAAATCCTTAGCTTTGGAGTTAAAGTAATTAAGTTGATTTTTTAAATCTAAATGTTAGCTTTAGGATACAAGTTAAGTTTATGGGTTGATTTTGCTAATTCAAAAGATGACAAGGGGATGTGAATATCCAAGTTGAAATACAAGTTTTTAAATTTGTTTATCAATCTAGTAGTTGGCTCTATAGTGCAATTTCCCTGGTTTGATTTGTCAATTTAGAAGTCAGCTTTAGGATACAAGTACTCAATTTGATTTTTCCAATCTCATGGCTGGATTTGGGGCATAATTTTTGTGTGGAAGTCGTTGGATTGATTTCACTAGTCCAAAAATTCTCTTTGGGATACAACTCCCTAGGAAACATTCTTTTTTACTTTCATGCTAACATTTGTAGCAGTTTTAGTATCATACCTTATGATGACATTTAGTTGTTGTTTATGTGATATTCATAATTACAAATAATTAAACATCATTATATTCATATAATTGGGTTTCATTCAACATCAATACTTATGTCCTCTATCTACATAATGTATTACAAGTTATTACAATATTGGCCTATTTCTATTGGAAAATTTCATTCCACTTTAAAAGAGAGAGAGAGAGAGAGAGAGAGAGAGGGAGAGAGAGAGAGAGATTAAAATCTTGTTCAATTTGAAAGTTGGATGCATTGGGGTTCAAGCCCCTAAATTGATGTCATAGCATCCTCCTCCCTCACTCTAGTACTAACATCATCAATTGTTTTGGTGTTACTCCAAAGATGGTTTATAAAATATTTCCTGCACCAAAATCTTGATTGTGATAACAACCCCCTTCATCATTTTAATCTATCACATGTATTACCCACAGAAGTCCTAAGTTTGATGTAATAGCATCATCTTTCACTCCAATACATTACCTAGGTTGGTGCGGCGACATCCTTCCTCACTCCTATACATTGCATACACCAAAATATTTGTGTCCCCCTCACTCTAGTACACTACCTATACCAAAAGCATGCAAGACTTGGGTTGGTGTGATATCATCCTCTCTCACTCAAATGCATTCCTTATAAATAAAGTTTTGTAAATATTGAGTGCAAGTCCCTATAGAATGAAAGTCCACTAAAAGCATGAAAGCCTTGGGTTGACGTGATAGAATCCTCCCTAATTCTAGTACAATATGTGCACCAATTTCTTTGTCAATATAGAGGCTTGCTTTTGCATTGCATAAACCAAAATATTCCCCCCCCCCTCACTCTAGTACGTTACCTACACCAAAAGCATGCAAGACTTTGGTTGGTGTGATAATGTCCTCTCTCATTCTAATGTATTCCATGTATGAAAATCTTTCTAAATATTTAGGCTCACCTTAAAGTGCACGGCTTTGGTTGATGTGAGAACATCCTCCCTCATTGTGCCAAGAGGCACTTTCTATAGTCCAGTATGAGAGAGAAGTGCAATTCCTTGCTCAACATACAGTTGACATGGGGTACTTTAATAAAATAATAAAAAATTAAGTAATTAAAATTTTTGCAATGTTGTCCCTAACCTAAAGTTCAAAACCGATAGGAAGGAGAAGTATAATTCTATGTTCAACCAAAGTTAACATGTCACACTTTAATAATTTATAATAAATATTAAGTAAATAATTTTTTTACAATGTGGACCCTAAACTAAAGTTCAAAACCAAAGAGATATATATTTCAATTAATTAAAACTAAAAGAAAATAATGAAACGTGGATACTTATTGCTATGCGATCTAGGAATTGGGCCATCATTAAACTAGGCTTTACATATGAGGGATTTTACCACATACAAGAGATTTACATATTAAATTAGTATATATTCATCTCAACTTCGGATATACCAAGCACTGATAGGGATCATATCCCTTGTAGTGCAAGCTTTTCCTCAAATTTTACACTTAACTTTTTTTTTTCACCTTAACGGATTTGATCCCTCTAGATGCTTAGTAATTCCAAAGTTGATATGGATCTATACTAGTTCTACTACATTGTGTGTGCCAATTGCTCTATCAACCTAAAAATTTTCTTGTACAAATCTCAAAATTAATGTAATAACTTATTCCCACCTCACTCTAATACATACTAATATTTGAAAGGTAGCTAATATTTGCAAGGTAACTTTACGATGCAAGTCCTTAAGTGGATCTAATTCACTCTAACATGCAAATATTTAACCCCTTTTCACACCAACACTAGTATGGCCAAGTTATAAACGAATTTTTACCCTATAACATTGAAAGTTATATCTATGTGCCACAATAGTACTCGTCTCTTCTTCCCTACAAGTACAAACTGTCATAACTGCCCGAACTCTAGTTTCCTTGCCGTGTCATTATCCTCCTACCCCAATAAGAACAATTAAAAGCATGCCTGAAAACACCTAGGAAAGTGATACCTCCTTCTCTCCTAGTCATATTATTACATTTTATTATGTTTTGAATAGAACCATCCAGCTAAATTTTATGAGGACTAGAAAGCATTAAATCTATAAGGCCTTGGAGGTTTCTATCCTAGTCATGCAAACTTCAGTGCCAGAACAAGAACACCTTGTAACAAAAAGTTTCCCATCATGCCACGTCACACAAGGAGAGGAAAGGAGGATAGAATCAATCATTCAAGAAAGGGGTAAGTTGGTGCTCAACGTTACGTCCACCTAAGCAAGAGGATTTGGGGGGCCTTGGGATCTCTTTTGGAGATGGAAAGAGTATGGAAGGGAATCCATATCCCACACTTGCAACGTGATTCCTACATGTCTCTACATATGCTCTTAGGGAATGGTCACTAAGTTAAGTATGCCATTCATCTCTTCTATCCCCAACACATCATCTTATATCTAGTCAACAAAAAAAAAATGAATCCTCGCAAGTACTACATTCATGCCCATTGCAAGGAAATTGAAATCCCACTTTTTTAAATTGTGAGGATACTCCCCTACACCTTAGGCTTTTAATTCTTGCGCTATATTAGAAAGTGTATAAATAACTCTTCCCCTCGTTTTATTTTTTAATTTTTTTTTATAATTTATAAAGTGTATTAAAGTAAGAAATTTGAATAATACCAAACAACGAGAGGAAGATAATCTATGCTCCAATACATAGACATGGCACAAACAATTGAAACTGCACAGTTTCTAATGATAAGATCAAAAACCATCTTTTATATATGAGATCTCTCAATTCGATTTCAACAATAATTCTTGCAATATTTGAAAGGGATGAGAAAAAAAAGGGTCATTTCTTGGGTATTACAGAATGGTGACTCAGAAAGATTTTGCTTCCTATTATAAAGCCTTTGATTTAGTATAGTGATTTGCTATGCAATTACTATTTTGAATCCTGTTGTGAGTTACCATGAAACTCGTATGCAACAATAATGAACTTGAATCTATATATGCATTTAGAGATGTTATTTTCATATGTGCGTGCACTATTTTTAAAATTGATTGGGATGTAAGAAGATTCTTGGAAGGTGCTTGACCGGGGTTTCAACCACTTTTTTTTGGCATTGCTTTCTACAAGAAATTCCTTTTCAATAACCTCAAACTTGGAATGCCTATGATTTAAAGTTGTTGTTTTTGCAAGAATATTTAGTGGGAATAACGGATGGAATTTGACACATAATTTATCTTGTTTGAACAATTTTATAAGATGTTTCAAGTATTAATGAGGATTTGTTGGGCATGGAATCAAGTATCATTCTCACCCTAATATTCCTAGAATCTTTGTTGGGCATGGAGCCTAGGTTTATTCCTTGACCATGTCCATGGTCTCAAACACATATATCTAATGTTCACAACTTACTAATCGCGTCAAGATCCACAATCAAAGGAAAAGGATACCCTCAAGAGGTCAAATGTTGTTCTTTAAGGAATTATTCATGGTCTGGGATGCTTAGAATATTCTTTTACAATGTAAGGCTAGAGTTTTCTACCCTAGCAATGTCCAAGCTCCTTATATCCACACATTGTGCTTAAAAACTCCTAGTGGCACACATTTTCCCACTTTAAAAATAAATATAACATAGAGAGGTCATGTATGATGCTTCAAGGTGATTTTTTCAGTCTTTGATGGCTAAAGTATTCCTTTAGGACATAAGAACCACATTTCCTCCCATAATCATGTCTAGGGTCTCACGCCTATGACTCCTTTTAAAACCTCATAATGACACTAATATCTCCATAGCGTACATGCTAGGGACACTCTTTGGAGATCATGAATGGTGGTTTAAGGTGTCGTTTAGCCTCTGATTCTAGAATATTGTTATACTAGTTAAGGCTTTAGTTTACACCATTGACCATGTTGAGTAAAAAAGACCCATACCTATTGATGCAAACCTTTTAAGGGCACTTGCATCCCCACATTGAGGCAAAGAACTCCATTGGAGGTCAAGTGTCTTTCTTTGATACAGAGCATTTGCAAGCTAATGAGGGTCACTTTTAGCGCGTTAGATGCAATATAAAACTGAAAAATCATGCATCCCTCAACTTAATTGGTTTTTTTTGAGATACTTACACATGATATCTTGCATCGAGTAAAAAAGATGAAATGTAGAAAATTGAGTTACGTTTCCGAATATATAAGTTTTAAGTATTGAAAATTTACATAACTATGTCAAATTTCTTATTTTCTAACAGACACTTTTTATTTTTTTGGCAAATGATAACATATATGTTTTTGTGAGTGCAGCCTTTCAGTGCCTAAATGATGGTTTCAAGCTACAAAAATCGGTAGACATGTATAGAACTCGTAGCACTAGTGAAACGCTATTTTTCCAAAATTAAATGTTTACTTTTTTTTTTTAATTATGTAAGTGATCAAACCTAGAGAATGGTATGCCAAATGTGGGTGTAGCCTTTAAAGGTATTAACGCAGTTATTTCGACTTGGATTTTTTATAGCATGTAGAGGTCGGTGTCTACTAGTGCAACATACAATTGTTTTTAAAAATGGTTGTGAAATGAAAAAGTTACGAAATAAACACTAACAACATGTTTTTTAACTTAAGGAGTGATGACACAACAAAATTAGGAAACAAATAGAAAATATCAATATTTTTTTTTAAATTACATATTTGGAATCTGCATATAAAATTCTATCTATGCCTCAAATTTCGTCAATAATGGTCATGTATGTCATGCTGTAGAGAGCAGTGAAAAACATGCATATTGAGAAAAATGGTGGAAATGCCTAATTAGCTATGGTTCAGTAAATTCCATAGCACAGGCTTGGTAAGTATGAAACAACCACATATGATTGTGGTTGACATGTGGGTGCGGGGGGAGGGGGTTATTAGGTGCTCAGGAATGCGTGCGTGTTCTATTTAAATTCAAATATTTTGGTTGGCGTGCTTTGTGTTAGAAGAAACACATGTGCATTATGTACATACAAAACGCTCGAGCATTATTAACTTCACAAATTTGTGGTTTTAAGTGTTGAATGGAGATAAAGTGGGTGAGAGAGAGAAGAGAGATACGAGAGGGGGGGAAAGGGACATAAATTTAAGGATTCGGAGACAGTAATGATAATGGAGGGAAATTAAAGTCCTAAACCCATAAGTCCTAAGTCCCAAACCCCCTAAATCCCTACACCCCTAAGCACCTAATCCCTTAACACATAAACCCTTACCCCATTAATAGTTGATCCTAAATCCCTTAACCTATAGAGGTATTACTCCTTAAATCACTAGTCCCTTAATTAACCCTTTATCTCCCCTCACTATTGTTCTTATCCTCTAATTACCTAAGCCTTTAATAGTATAACACCTTAGGCCTCAATTCCTAAATAACACCTTAGACCTCAATTCCTAACCTCTTAAAACCTAACCCCCTAAGCCCAAAGTCCTTAATCCCTTTACCCCTAAATCCCAAACTGCTAAACCCCTTAAGTCCTTTAATTGTTTACCTGTAATCCTTTAACCATTATCCCTCTAAGCTCTAGTGTAAAAACCCTATACAGGTAAAATAATTCTTTACCTCTACACTACGTTTTCATGTGTGACCTCCCTTGTGCTAGCATGCCCTACATTTGCTTGTGTGCTCTATGTTTGCATGCATGGTATTTTTTTTGCACGAGAGATCTATGTTTTCCTAAGCTCTCTCCCTCTAGATTGATCGCTCCTCTCTCAGCTTTGGAATTCTTGCTTGGTCTTGTGCATTAGTCTCTTTAAGCTCTAATGTACCCCTTATAAGCCTTTAAGCCTTTAACCCCTTTATCATTAATGCCTAGCCTTATAAACCTTGACACGCTAACCCTAGAGCACTAAATCAATTAACCCCTAAGGCCGGTAACCCCTAAACTCCCTAGCCACTTTATCTATAACCCCACAACCCCTAACCCCTAATACATAGTCCACCCCTAACCCCTAAACAGTCTAACCCATATTACTTAAAAAGCTCAAATGCCTAAGCCCTTAACCCTAGAAACAATTAAACCTTTTCCACCTACTCATAACCCCCACCCCTAATCACATATTCCACCTAATCATAACCCCCACTCCTCTCTATCTAAAAACCCCTAAAAACACCTCCCTACCCACCCCCCCCCTCTCTCTCTCTAACCCTTCCTCTCCCTCTCCCTAATCCCCACCACTCTTACAACCCCCTCTCTCTATCTCTCTCCTAATCCTGTCGCTGCTAACCCTTTCTCACTCTCTCCCCTCCTACACCTAACCCTTACTAACCCCCTCTCTCTCTATCTCTTATGAACTCCTCCACCAACCCCTATCCCCCAACCCTCTCTCTCTTCTAACCCCCTTAACACCCTCCTCCCTCTCTATCTCTCTAAAACCCCTTAACCCACGCCACCCCACCCCATCCCACCCACACTTAACCACCTCCCCTCTCTTATTGTCTCTCCTACTCCCCATACCCCTAACTCCCATCTATCTATCCCCTCCTCCTCATAACCCTTACAAAACCCTTTCTCTCACTCCCTCTTACCTACTTCTACACCTCTCTCTCTCTCTCTAAACTCCCTCTCCCTCTCCCTAACCTCTCCCCCATCCCTAACCATCCTACTCTTTCTATATCTCTCTCTAACCTTAGTCTCTCTCTCTTCCCTACACCTCCACCTACCTCTAACCACACCTCCCATCTCTCTTTCTCACTCCCTACAACCAATAGCCTCTCCTCTCTCTCTCTCTCCCTCCTCTCCCCCCCCCAACCATTACTAACCCCCTCTCTCAGTCTCTCTCTCTCTCTCCCCCCCTTCGCTAACACCCCTCCCTCTCTCACTCTCTCTTCCCTACTTCTACATCTCTCTCTCTCTCTAAACCATCTCTCCCTCTCCCTAACCTATCCCCCATCCCTAAACATCCTACTCTTTATGTCTCTCTCCTACTCCCCCTATCCCTAAAACACCTCCTCTCCCTGGCCCTTACTAACCCCCTCTCTTTGTCTCTCTATCTTCCCTACACCCCCACCAACTTCTAGCAAGACCTCCCATCTCTCTTTCTCACTCCCTACAAGTAACACTCTCTCCTATCCTCTCTCTCTCCCTTCTCTCGCCCCCTAACCATTACTAACCCCCTCTCTCAGTCTCTCTCTCTCTCCCTTCTCTCGCCCCCTAACCATTACTAACCCCCTCTCTCAGTCTCTCTCTCTCTCTCTCACCCCCCTCCTAGCCCCTTACCCATAAATAACCCCCCCCCTCTCTCTCTCTCTCTCTACTCCCCCCCCCCTCTCTCTCTCCTACTCCCCCCCCCCTCTCTCTCTCTTCTACTCCCCCCAACTCTCTCTCTCTCCTACTCCCCCCCCCCTCTCTCTCCTAATCCCCCTTCCCCTACCACTAACCACCCCCCATATCTAACCCCTATTCCCCTAACACCAAATCTCTATTTAACCTCCTAACCCATAAAACATGAAACCCAAAACCTTTCAAGATAAGTAGGGATCTAGGGAAATAAAGGAAATTAATTTTCTTGGAAAGAAACTATTAAAGGGATAAGTCTATTGAAGTGGGCTTCCAATTGTATCCCGAGGGTTTATATTTTGAGGATCCTCCAAAATCGTCGTCTCCACAATATTCACTCTTGATCAATCTCTACTCCTTGTTCCCTATCACCCCGTTCTCTATCTGACAGGTTTCTCTCATCCTCCTCTTCCATTTCACTATCACTTTCTTCCATTACCATAGGTTTTATCGCTGCCCCAGCAATGAATTGCACCTAGGATTGATGTCTCTGCTCTAGTTCCCTTAATATTACTAATTTAATAAGACCATGGTTGGTAACAAAATATTGGGGAGAGCGGGATCTTCTCACATAATGTGTCATATTTTGTAGAGACCTCAAAACTTAATAGGACAGATTGATAAATATGACATGTTGCAAATGAGACAGTAAAACAAAATCATAGGTATAAACCACTCGGTACCTACCTTCACAGGTGATGTACTTTTTAAGGAACACTGCGAACTGATACCAAGGGCGAGGAAAGGATTCCAATGTTGTCCATCATCCCCTTGGTTGAACATTCTCCCCTGCTATGAGAAAGTCTTCTTTTACATTTGGAACAGGAACCTTTCGGCCAGACCATCTCCTCCCACTCTTGGGAAAACCCGTTACTTCTGCTATCACTTATTCATAAACTTCAATCCTTAATACCCCAACCTCTGAACGATCTTCTATCCAATTCTGTGCGAACTGTAATGCAGTATCCTCATCGAACCCATTCAACCTCTCAAAATAAGTTGTCCATGATCCTGCTTCCTCGAAAATTATGAAAACCTCCCTGTTCTAGCGCAAGGGCTCCATTGTCTCTTGTTCATGGAAAAATGCAAAGCCTCTCATGATGTTTTTCTTCAACAATCTTAGTTTTGCAAGCGATTTTTCCAAATTTGGATATCGTAGTTACATCATGCAGAAACAACAATGTATAGTGGGAAAGTCTGTCGTCTATTTTTAGAAAGGTGCTATAATTATGAAATAGGCTCGTGGGAAAAGACATCACATAGATTGGGTAAAACAGTGGCGGTTAATAAGTACAGGTGAACAAATATCTTGACTAAACTTTGCTAACAAGTATGAAAAAATATGGTATAATCATAATTACTTGTCAATTCATGTTTAGTCATACCCATGGTTAGGATCCATACCTTCACACGTACCGTGACAAATTGTCAGCAATCTGAAGTGGCCCACCTTTATTGTTACATTACTTTAATGAAGGTGATTTTCATCACTTGAATTTGTGAAATGTGGACGCCCTCATCCATAAATAAAAATGAGTGTGTCCAGCTGAGAACTAACCGTATCCGTGAGAAAAATCTGGCATATTTTCAGCTATTGGAAAAATGTAGTAGGGATGGTATTGATTATTAAAGTGGTAGAGCTTCCAAATGGATAAACTGGTGAAGTTTCGGCTGAAGAAATGATGGTGTTTCAGCAAGAAATGGATGAACTGGCAGAATTTTGGTTGAATAAATGGCTTTGATTCAGAAATAAATGGATGAACTGGTGGAGTTTCAACCGAAGAAATGGCAGTGTTTTGGAAATAAATGGATGAACTGGCAGAGTTTCAGCTGAATAAATGGTGGTGTTTCCGCAAGAGATGGATGAACTGGTGGAGTTTCAGCCGAAGAAATGGCAGTGGCATCAGGATGAAGTTCAATGGCCTTGACAGAAATAGAAATTTTACTTCACCGATCTTTGTAAAGCGATGTTCTACACTTGAAAAGGACCACCAATAGTTCCTACAATTGATTGGCCCAACACAATTGCTCTTTCTTGTCCAGGTCCTTCACATATATCCTTGCACACAATTCCTGTGAACGAACCAATCAAACTAAACTAACAAAAATCATCAAGCAATCTAACGAAAATAAAATCAACTAAATTCACAAAAGTTTATTTATGTACATTTTTGTTGAAAATGCACAAAAGATTTAAAATGCTGAGGAAATAGGAGGGGACTCCTATTCTTCTACCAATTGAAAATTTGAATCAGAAGCAATGTGAGAAGTGAATGCATATTTCAAGAGTGGCTTATGATAGAGTCGCAACCGATGACCATTGGAAAATATGGGTGACAGTCTATTGTTCATCGATCGTGGTCAATCGAAAACTCCCATTATCAATATTGTGTCCACTCGGTATGGTCCCAGCTGAGAAAGGAAATCATTAGAAACATTATGTTCTATCAACGATGGTGATATCAAATTCTTGCAATAAAAACAACCATCTATCCAAACGAGCATTAGTGATAGGCTTACTCATTAAATATATAATAGTTGAGTGATCAATATGCACAAAAGTAGGATACCCTGTAATATAATGCTAGAATTTATTGATGGAATAAATGACTGCAAGAAATTCCTTTTCAGACACTGTATAGTTGAGCTTAGCAGGATCCATATTCTTACTTATATAATAGATGACATATGGAGCATGGTCCTCCTCTGTCGCAACATAGCCCTAATAGCAGTGTCTGAAGAATAAGAAGAAATGTGGAAAGGTAAGGCCTAATTAGGCCCACGCAGAATCGGTGCTATGGATAATATTTTATTCAGTTTTGCAAATTCTATTTGACATTTATCTGTCCATATGAATTATGCATCCTTCATCAGTAAGGTAAATAAAGGAGATGTTAGTTTAGAAAATTTTTCAATAAAGCGTCTATAGAAACCAACATGTTGCAGAAAAATACGTACCTCTCTTTGCGTTCCAGGAGTAGGGATGTTTAGAATTACCTTTATTTTGAGGGGATCCACTTGTATCCATGCAGCAGATATAAAATATACAAGAACTATACCTTCAATCATCATCATATGACACTTTTCAGTGCTAAGAGAAAGGTGAGTTTTTTCACAATGTTTAAAACCTTTTCCAAGTTTTTCAAAGCCTCATCAAAATTGTCACCATACGGGGTAAAATCATTCATGAATATTTCCATACAATCATTAACCATATCAGAAAATATTCCAATCATAGGTTGTTGAAATGCAGTCGGTCCGTTGCATAGTCCAAAAGGAAGTACCCTATATGCAGAGGTACCCCAGGGACAGGTGAAAGTAGTTTTGTCAAGTGGTATTTAGGGGACATTTCCCTTTAAAGTAGCATGAAATAATTTTAACTTTTTCTACTATATGCAAAGGTAAATGCCCTTTCACCTGTCCCTAGGGTACATTTTCATATAGGGCATTTCCTTTAAAGTAGCAGGAAATAATTTTAACTTTTGTTCACTGGTGATATAATCATAGCTTCAAAAGAGGATGTAAAATTCAAAGAGAAGCTCATCTGGATCTTCAGTAGACTTACCATAGAAGTTTGGTAATACCAAAGGAAAAATATTCTTCATGGGAGCCACCCCAGGCATTTGTCAAATGGGGAATTCAAGTGTAGAAATTGTCTCTCCATGTTGAATATTACCATTGTCCCCCATCTCTTCTTCATGATCATTAGGGTGCCACCTACGTTCTCTGTTCTCTTCGTTGTTCATATCTTCTTCCTTATTCTGCTCTTCTCTCCTTCTTTATTCTGACAATTCATTTTGATACTTCAACCACTCTTCTTTAGTTACTTCCTTCTCATTAATTCGATAAATATCCTCTAGTTTTCTTGCACCCATAGCACTTCCCTTATATTCATGAGGTTGCTTATAAGAAGTAGGGGTTGAAACTTCTGTTACCTTCTCCATGGTTGATACCGATGATTCAAAGTTGGGGAGAATAAAGCTTCCCCTACTTGAAGATGGTCTCCGAAATACATCTCCAGTAGAGGAATCAGCCTTAGCGATCAACTCATCAATGAATGTTGCTCTTCCTAAACCTGAATACCGCCACGACCTCTTCCACCTGCAGGGTTAGTGTTTTTGGGAGCTTCACCTTCTTTTCCTTTCTTATTCATGCAAACTTACATAACGTACCTTGTTTTGTGGTGAGAACCCATTCAGTCTGTCGAAGGATGTGCATCTCTTCACTGTGTCTTATCGCCCTACAATCGCAAAAACAAGAGACCTAAAGAAAACAAGGCTTAATTAACTACGTGCTATGTGTACCAATTACCTTCCCCGGTAACAACACCAAACTATTGGTCACTCTAATTTCCTAATTACTTTGACAAAAAAAGTGCTCAATATAAATTGTCAACCCAGGGAATTCTAGTTATTTCAAAGGTAATCAAGCAAAATATATGCATAAACATTCAGTAACTGATATAATAAACTATAATTCACCCAATTTATTCAAGAAATACCTTGCAACCTACTCACTAAGTCTGTACTCTGATCACTAACCAATCAACTTTAAATGCTAATTCAATCTTCAAGAATCAAAAGAGCTCATCATCATCAAACAATCCTTCAATTTATACCAATTCTAGAAATGATTTCTTCAAGAGAAAAATAACTATTTTACTTTTGCAAGAAGTTAAATCCTAAATTATCATTGCAAGAAATAAAAGATGTTATTCTACAGTTGCAACATACAATAGTAAGGATCGCTCCTCTTGCTCAAATAGAGCCACACATCATTCTATCAGTTTCAGCAGTTCATACAAGAAAACAACGGGAATGGAATTCAGTGACAGAGCACTAGAGTAACAACAATCACTCTACGATTCAATAAAACACTTCAAAAAAGGGAAATCAAGCACACTACAGTCGATTGTTGCAGCAAGCTAGAATTCTATCTAATCAATTGTTCAGAAGCTCAAAACTAAATTAAATCTCAATTCCACACCAAAGCAAATCAAAGAAACCAAATAAATAACTAACTGGGCAACTCTGAGAGAAGGTGGCCCCTTTCCCGCCAATAGATATTCCTCTACATACTACAAAGAACAAGTACTCAGAAGATCAATGAAATAATTCCAATTTCATTAATATAGTAAATTCAGATACAACATGTCTTCCCTCCTATTACAAATCTCTCTTTTACATCATAAGATCTCCCCCGTGATCCACCTAGTGCTCTCCTAAATACCCAGATGAAACAGTTCATATCCTTCAAACTCGGACAACCATGAGGATCAAATATGCTCAGGCTTTCGAATCAATCTTGGAAAATAGAAACAGTTACATTCATTGTTAAAAAATATAAAACGTTCCCTAAACATTGTTGATCTCAATAGATTGAACTGATTCAACACCAAATGAGTTTCAACCAACCATGTAAATGAGTAACTTAAGCTGCCTCTTGCAATGACCTACGTTGGATTCCTAAGAAGGAGGAACTGCTTGCCATGTACTCGTCCATCTATGTGTATCAACAAGCTATCACACTCGAAATCCTTGTGGTCTTGATTGCTTTCATTAATCCATCACAAGTTAGCTTAATTAGGAAACAAAATCCATAAACGCAGATAGGTTATGAGCATTAATGTAACAAAGTAATAATGAATTATACCTGCTCAAGACCATGCTTTTCTTTAAGGAAGGTAACAACTTTGGCTATATTAATAAAGAAAAACAGGGTGAGAGTATCATAAAAGAAATAAGCAAAAATGGTCATTTTTGGAACCCAACAATATCCATTCCGGATATCATCATATTAGAATGAAGGAGTAATACATTCCAAAAACAACATTCAGAACTCATGAAGGTCATTATGAATTTTTGGTCATGCCATTTGGTCTCACAAATGCACCTTCCACATTTCAAGTTTTGATGAATTCCATTTTCAAGCCTTTCCTTAGAAAATTTTTGCTTGTATTCTTTGATGATATACTAATCTATAGAAAGGCTTGGGAAGAACATATTCAACATGTTGGCAGAGTACTACAACTACTAAAGGAGCAACAACTATATGCAAAACCTTCCAAATGTTTCTTTGGGGTAAAGGAGGTAGAATATTTGGGTCATATTGTATCTCAGGAAGGTGTCAAGGTAGACCCCAACAAAATTAAAGCCATGATGGACTGGCCAATTCCCCAAAACTTGAAGAATATTTGAGGATTCTTAGGTATGACAGGGTACTACCGCAAGTTAGCTCAGAACTATAGAAGAATAGTAGCACCTCTAACAACATTATTGAAGAAAGATGCATTTTCTTGGAGTCCAGAAGCTTTTGAACAACTTAAGGAGGCAATGTGCAAAGCTCCTGTTCTGGCCACACCAGACTTCAGAAAAACATTTATTGTGTAATGTGATGCTTTGGGAAATGAGATTGGTGTTGTTATAATGCAATAAGGAAACCCGCTTGCTTTCACAAGTCATCCAATCAAGGGAAAGAACTTACAGAAGCCCATTTATGAGAAGGAAATGTTGGCAATTCTACATGCTCTTAAGAAATGGCGTCCTTACCTTAGACCTAATAGGTAGACACTTCAAGGTCAAAACATATCATGATAGTCTTAAATACTTCTTAGAACAAATATTATATTCAAAAGAGCAACTAAAATGGGTAACCAAGATGTTGGGATATGACTTTGAAATCATCTATCGAAAAGGGAAACATCATGTGGTGGTAGATGCGCTTTCTAGAAAAGATGAAGATGTCGGGGCATTACTTTGTGCAATTTCCATTCTAAAACCCAATTGGGTTGCAACAACAAGGGAAGAATGTAAAAATGACCTATCTATGTGGAAAGTCATTCAAAAGCTACAGGACGATCCTAGTGTATCAAATACTTTTGTGTGGAAAAATGATTCAATATGGTATAAGGACCGCTTATATTTATGCAAAGAATCCCAACTCAAACAAAAGGTCCTCTCAGAATTACACACCTCTCCTATAGTTGGGCACTCAGGATTCCTGAAAACATACCACAAGGTCAAGAAGGAATTTTTTGGGGAAGTTCTTAAATCTGGTGTTCAAAGTTTCGTGGTCGATTGCTTGGTTTCCAACAAAATAAGGTGGAAATAGTTAAGGCACCGAGACTTCTACAACCATTAAACATACCTTTCCAGCACTGGGAAGAAGTCTCAATGGATTTTATCACAGGTCTACCCAAGTTAGAAAGAAATAATTTTATTATGGTGGTTGTTGATAGAATCACAAAGTATGCACATTTTTGTGCACTCTCTCACCCTTTTAATGCAAGTATAGTAGCTGTAGCTTTTTTGGAAATAGTTCAAAAGTTACATGGAAATTTGAAGATTATTGTAAGCAATAGAGATCCAATTTTCACTAGAAAATTTTGGACTGAATTATTTTCTTGTTTGGGTACCCAATTGGCTCACAGTGCATCTTATCATCCTCAATCTGATGGGAAAACTAAGATAGTGAACAAATGATTAGAAGGCTATATTCATTGTTTTTCATCTGATAAACAAAGACATTGGGTAAAATGGTTATCTTTGGCAGAATGGTGGTACAATACTTCATTCCACACATCATCAAAAATGTCTCCATTTATGGCACTTTATGGGTACCAACCTCCCTCTATCACATCTCCCTTAAAGGGAAAATCTAAATTTCAAGCCATGGAAGATCACATAGAGCACCAGCAAGAAGTTCTCCAGATACTTAAGGACAACGTCCTAGCTATGCCACAAAACACCATGAAACAGCAAGTTGATCAACATCAGAGTGAAAGGAGTTTTGAAGAAGGGGATTGGGTATTTCTGAGGCTACAACCTTACAAGCAGATGTCCCTCAAGCAACTAAATAAGGACAATAAATTAGCACCCAAGTATTATGGTCCTTATAAAGTGTTGCATAAGAGTGGTAGTATGGATTACAAATTGTAGCTTCCTTCATCTTGAAGAGTACATCTAGTTTTCCATGTTTCTTGCTTAAAGAAGGTAATAGCACACAAGATCCTAATTCAAAAAATCTTGCCCGAGCTTGATGAAGAAGGAAGAGTCATATTGGAACCCAAACAAATCACTAAAACAATGACTAAAAAACTATGAAATAAGGCTATTACGGAGTACCTCATCAAATGGAAGAACCTGCCAGTGGAAGATTTGACATGGGAAGATGAGTCCTTCATATAGAAGCATCCACAACTAATCAAGCATTGAGGACAACACTTGTATGAATCAGAGGGACATGTTAATCCCTAAATATTGGCACATTACCCCCTATGTAGTGGAACATTACCCCCTTTACTATGGTGAATTACATATTATTGATGTCATCTTGGGTCTATTAGTGGGTCTATTAGTTGTTATTGTACCCCTTTGTCTCGTATATATAGGAATGAGGCCTTTTCATTTTATTCATCGTTGTATCTTTTCTTGTCTTATGTACTTAGTACATTATGTAAGGAGTTTCCTCCCTCGAAGAGGATTTTTATTCATCTCAATTATTTATTATTAAGGTCTGGATTACTTTCTTATGGTCTATTTCTGCTATTTTTATGCTATATATGGGACTTGGTTGCATAAAAATTGCTACACAAAGATCCATGCGCCAAGCACGGTTTCGTATGACAACAAATCACTCAGTGATATATATATTTACTTTCAAAGGATGCAACCATTAAATATAGCTCAGTAAGAGCCATTAGTAAGCTGGTACTTGCTTAGTTCTCATGATATTAAACAACAGTTTAACGTTTATAGCCATCTTATCGCTCAACATTAGGATCAGTTACATATTACTACGATAAGAGGAAAAGAACACTAGATAGAGGGAACCGTCCATTGAACAACATGTTACATAGACAGTAGAAAAATATTCCATAATCAATGGAAAGAAGAGAGATTTCTAATATGGAAACATTCGATTTTAGGGGAACAACGATCCCATATTATCTGGAGAGAATCAACGTACAACTGATATCTTGTAAAGACAATATCATCCCATAAGAGGATTATTGATTCATTTCCAATGATCAAACTCAGGAGATATGATCACTACCAAGTTTCAAGTTAGAACTATAATGATAGCAACAATCCACAAGAGGATGGATGATTCACTTCCATCATTCGATCTCAAGTTAAAGAGACAGAAACAATCATGATTTGGTTCGAGACCGAGGGCATAAAGTTTAACAGGATAAGAGAGAAGCACTGAACTATATTTTATCTAACAGAGACTTTGTTTTTACTTCAAGCCCATAATTAAAACAAATCAACACTAATATTATATTTATATGCATATGGATCCCTGGCGCTTACTGCGATTTACCACAAAACTCGACCAACGCTCAAAATTTTGACGAACGATCGGGAAGAAGAAAGGTTACAGTTGACCAATTTGGGGTTAACGCAACATGGAAACCATTTCATAACCTCATCCCAACCAAACCACATATTTTTTGAAATCATATCACAAGCTGATCATAAGATTGAAAACACTTCTCACACAAATTGCTAATCTAGAATTGTCAAGAACACTCAAAATCAGACTCATAATTATGCACAATATTAAACTGTATTAGCATAAATATACATTAGCCAACCATGTACCATAAATTGGATGCAAATATATAGAGTTACATCATAAATTTGAATTTCTATGGAGGTATTCGAATTGGTCACAAAAGTAGGCTTACTAAACTAGCTAAAACCCCCAAGGTAGAAAAATCTCTCTCCAACACACTCAAGATGCTCACGAATTGGATAAAAATATTTTGGAATGTGAATTACACTGGAAATGGAAAAATATGATAGCTTTTGGAGTGAAAAATAGGCAAGGTGTGTTGGCCACAAAATCTAGTAGCTGCTAAAAACACTGGAGCACCTAGCTTTAGTCTTATCCATCCAAAAACAGGAAAATGTTGTGAAAGCACTGCAAAAGAAAAACATGCACCCTTTCCATTCTGGATATCCAATAAAGTAGGAAGGATGACCAAGGATGTGCTCAAGTGGATACAGATGGAATATGGTGGACCTAGGAAGACAAGTAAGTGGCTAAAACATAGTAAAACTACCTAGGAAATTAATAAAAAGTGAAATAAATTATATCCTAAGTATTAACTGGGTTTTAATGCTCTAACACCCTCCCTTAATCCTGAAGGTTAGTGAAAAAAATATCATAAATATTAGGGCCCAAAAACAAAGGCTTGGTCACCCTTTACATATCGTTTTCCAGAAAAACAAGGAAACGAGGAAAACCTCATGGGACAAAACCCTCCCTGAAAATGGACAAGAAAAAAACTTGAAACCTGATCTTCAAGCAGCCTTCACTTCATTTTCAGCCACTCCAAGCAACAAATTAATATGGCTGAAATTATTCTCTGTGAAGGATTTAGTGAAAATGTCAGTAGTTTTCTCAGCATTGGGGCAATACTCCAACATAATCAATCTCTCATGCACTAGAGTCCGAAAGTAATGGAAGTGAACTTCAATGTGATTGGTTCTTTTTTTGAGTACTGGATATGAGGATAAACGTATAGCACTCTAATTATCAACCCAAAGAACAGTGGGAATGCTAAAATCAATCCGGAACTCACCAAGAATTCCTTGCAACCAGATGCACTGAGTAGCTGCATTAACTGCTTCCCAGTACTCTGCCTCTGTTGAAGAGAATGCAATTGCACATTGATTTTTACTAGAACATCATATAGGATCTCCTCCAAGCATGAATACAAACTCGTAAGTGGAATTCCATATTTTCTATATCCATCCCAATCCAAGTCAGAAAATGCAACTAGATCCAATGCAGAATTGACAGCATAGTGGATCCCATGTGCCTTGGTGCCTTGCACAAAGTGCAAGATTCTTTTTTCTTCCCTCCAATGGATCTCATGTGGTTTCTCCATATACCTTGCAACATGACTTACTGCATATGCCAAATATGGTTGGGAGTGAGTCAAGTACAACAAGATTCCAATTGGTTCAATGTAGAGAGTGTTGTTCACCAAGGGTGTAGAATCTCCTTCTTCTAGCCTGACTCCTCATAGGAAAGGAGTGTTTGCAGCCTTACATTCTTCTATATTGAACCTTTATAACAGATCCTAAGCATATTTGGACTGACATATAGTGATTCCATTGGGTGATTGAGTGATATCAAGCCCCCAAAACTGCTTGAGAATCCCAAAGTCTGTCATGGAGAAAGCTTGATGAAAAGATGTCCTTAGTGATGCAATTTCATCAGTGGCACTTCTTGTGATTAGTAAATAATTAACATATAATACTATAACCACAATCTTACCATTGATTTGATTTAGATACATATTTGGATCATATTTTCACCGATGGAAATATTGTGTTGGGAGGAAATGGTCAATTTTTGCATACCAAGCTCCGGGAGCTTGCTTGAGTCCATACAGTGATTTCCTTTACCTGCACACAAGTGATGGATCTGCAACAAAGCCTTTAGGTTTCTTCATATATATATCCTCCTCTGAATCACCATGAAGAAAAGCATACTTCACATCCATGTGGTGAACTGCCCAACACTTTGTTGTTGCAACTGACAAAACTAGTCGAATAGAATCCATTTTTTCCATTGGGGAAAAGGTCTCATTATAGTCCAGACCTTGGAACTATGAAAATAACTTGGCCACGAAAATTTATTTGTACTTGACTCCATCAAAATCAGTATCCATCTTAGTCTTGTAGATCCATTTTCATCTTACTAGCTTTCTTCCCGGTGGAAGCTTGACTAGCTCCCAAGTTCCATTCTTCTTCGAGGAATGAAACTCTTCATCCATAGAAGAATTCCATATTGTATCTTCTGAGGAGGATTATTCGTGTGTTTGAGGATATGATTCAATCATGAGAAAACATTTATCAGCAAGATTTGTATCACTTACTAAAAGTGCATTCTCATATTGTGACCTTGTCTTCCTAGGATCCTGAGCATTCCCAACAAATTAACCAACAACTTCTATGGTTTTTACTATCCACTTTGGCCTTGTTGTTGATATTGGTTCTGAAATCATATCATAAACATCATAATATGAATATGAATTTGAATATTAACCATCAGAACCGTCATTCAACTCTTCATTTTCTTCTTCCGGTGGTGGTTGAGAAGATTCTCCAATCTCAACTCCTTGTAGGGTCTCTTCCTCAAACTCAACACTTATTTCTATGAATTCTTTGTGGGTGATCAAATCAAGAAGTTTGTACCTTGTTACACAGAAATCTTCCACCCTGTGAGCATCAACATTCTTTGGCCTGTAGGATCCATTTCAGTGACTCAGATCCATTTTTATCCTTCAGTGATACCAGTTTGCCCTATTTTTATTGCTACTCGCATGTTGCATCACTATAGCATGCATACCCATGAGTTGCATCACTATAGCCCGTGGGTATCAAGTAAAATGGTAAAAACCACTATTAACTACTTTTTACTCCCAAAAAGCGGTCATTGGGTGACCTTTGGCTCTCCATCTGCCCAAGTAACGTCTCGATGAGTCCTTTCACCTATATTTGAGAGGACTATGTATTGAGCACATATGGCTTATGGACGGGAGGAAGAAGAGAATAGTAAAGGAACTCTAGTGGATTTTTGCCCTATCTTGAGTCTGCACTGATTGATCCTTGTAGTTGTGAACCTCTTATGTTCACCTTCCAAACTCCTTCTAGTTTGAGTTTGCCATTCATGGAGGATTGAAGTGGTGGAGGCACAAGTGGATTGATCTAGATCTTGGTTCAGATTGGTTGCCGACAAGAGGTCATATCACTTTGTACTTCTTCTTGTTCATTAATAGAAATACTCATATTCTTGTCCATTCATGGTGTGAATGTCATTTATTATACATTGGGTTACATTTGCTTATGATATTATGGACCATTGTTATTGATAATGTTAATGCCAATTATATATTATATGTACTTGTTGGATATTGGTTGTCAAGACTAATTTGCAGATTACAAGTGCATGGATTGAAAGCTCCAACGGGGATCTACATCAAATGTTGGATCAAGGTTGGTTACATTTATCCATTATCTTAACATTGTCATTTATAATAGCATTGCTTTGAGAATTGAGTAGATTTATGGTAGTCATCTGTCTATTGTGGTATTCCCAAGCCATAGTGAGTTTTTTCCAATACATACCCCTTTGAGCCTTTTGAGTATCCAACAAACAAACATGGCCTACTCTATGGCTCTAAGGCCCTTCTCTTATCGAATGGCACTATAGCCCAAGGCTTGACACCAAAAATCCTGAAATGTGTAATATCATGATTCTTACCACACCAAGCTTCATGAGGGTAACTCATTTCAATACTTTATGTGGGAATATGTTTTGTATGTGGGCTACACATTCCATTGCTTCATCGCACAAATTTGGTGGTAAGGACCTTTCTTCCAGCATACAAGTTGCCATTTCTTTTAGAGATTGATTCTTCCTCTCATCAACTCCATTCTGCTGAGGAATGTATGGCATAGTGTGTTGCATATGGATGCCAGCCACTGTACAGAGTTTCTAAAAATCATATTTGATGTACTCTCCCCCATTATCAGATCTAATTTCCATTATTTTCCTTCTAGACTGGTTCTCAACCAGGGCTTTAAAAACCTTGAAATGGCCAAAAAATTCAAACTTAAACTACAGAAAATAGACCCATCAATACCTAGTATGATCATCAATGAAATTTAATAGGTATCTGGATTTGTGACATGTGAAGTAAAGGACCAACAATATCACTATGGATTAGCTCCAATGGTTCAAAGGTTCTATAGAGCCTTGATATCTCAAACTTTCTCTCTGGGTGTTTTCCTAGAACACAACCCTAGCAGACTCCCTTTTTGAAAGTGATGTTTGGAAAACATACAACTATGTTTTTATCATTAATTTCATGAGAGTATATGTAATTTAGATGGCCAAACCTCTCATGGCAAAGCTTTCTTTCTTTATTATCATGAGAGAGGAGTGCTACTGGTGGAGAGATAGGAAAAAACCGTGAAAACTTGTAGAATATAGTGGAATGATCCATAGTGCCTAGTGCTACAACTCTTCCCATGGAGATATCATAGATCTCCACATCATTAGGGGTGAAGACAACTCTTTCGGGTGAACTTGTATGGGTCATTTGGTATATTGACAGTAATTTTTCAGCTAGATCAGGGACATAAAGGACATTTAAAAATTAGCCATTGTCAAGATCTACTCTACCTTCATCCTTTGAAGTAGTTTCTGAGTCATCTCCAAGAATAATGATAGTATATGGGCCATCGGAGGTACTGAGCATAGAAAATGATTCTATGGTTGCAACCATGTGCCTTGAAGCTTCAGAATCAATGATGTAAGAAGTGGATGAAGACGTGCTGGTTATTAGAGCATGGACTCGCTCCTTGTCATCAGAGTTAGAACCTCCTTCCTTCTTCTTTGCACCTCCATGAATGGGGATATAGTTCTTCTCAAGGAGTTGTGCCATCTGATCTATGTTATTTCTCATATAGGAGCTTTCAGGATGAAAGCCCCTTTGGCAATATGATAACTTGGTCTTCTCTTTCTTCTTTTGTTGATATTTTTGGGAGGTGGAGGGATCCTCTTGTGGCTTAGATCTCTCCTTCTTTTGCTCAGAATGATTTTTGGAGTTTTCTTTCTTCTTACCATTCAAATTCCTTGAGTCACTAGAAGCTAGAGCTTGATATTTTGAATCCTTCAGTGCGCCCATCAACATAAGCTTATTCTTCTCCTGAGTTAAAGACTTCATGAATTCAGACAGACAGGGTATCTTCCAATTCTTTACAGCTAGCTTTGCAGCATGGAAAGTGGAGACAAGGACTGAGTAGTCTTGCTCCAATTTCGAAAGAATTTCCAGAAATAACTGCTCATGCTTCTTCTCAATACTGCACAACTTCAACTGCAAAACCAGTGACTTGAATTTGGAGAAAAAATCTTGTAGATTCTCGAAACTGCTCGAACTTAGAGAAATCAGCTCATTCTCTAGTTGATGTCCTCTCAGATCATCGGTTTACCAAACACATATTTCAATTTCTCCCAAACTTCATTCGGTGAAGTTAGACCATTCAAATGAAATAGAATATTTGTCGATGTGTTAAGGTAGAGAAGGCCATAAGCCTCATCTCTCTGATTGTGCCACTTAGAATTCTCTATTGCAGAAGTAGGCTCTGCTTCAGTGCCCATTGTTACTTTGTAGAGGCATTTCCACCTCAACAAAATTTGCATCTGCACCTTCTATTGAAAATAATTAAATGGATTCAAAAGCACATTTTGAGATGGATCCACGAGAAGACTGAGATGCGCACTAAGGAATGATATGAACCTACAAAAACACAACCAAACAACTCTTTCGAGAATGATTCAAACTATAGATATATACAATATGATAGTAGAAACTTTTAGGAGTCCGTCACACCCAGGTAGACCTCTTGTGCTAAACTCAAGAGTACAAGGCAATGGTCCGTGGGACTTTTGTGGAAACTCCTTTCTTTTGGTGTGCTACTGGATGTAGTTGTGATCCCCTAAAAATCTCTAATACCATGTGAAATCAGATCATAGGATGCTCATAAGATTGAAAACATTTCTCACACAAATTGCTAATCTAGAATTGTCAATAACACTCAAAATTAGACTCAGAATTATGCACAATATTAAACTGTATTAGCATAAATGTACATCACCAAACCATGTATCATAAAGTGGCTGCAAGTATATAGAGTTACATCATAAATTCAAATTGATATGGAAGCATTCGAATTGGTCACAAAAAGCAGGCTTACTAAACTAGCTAAAACCCCCAAGGTAGAAACATCTCTCTCCAACTCACTCAAGATGCTCACGAATTGGATAAAAAGATTTTGGAATGTGTAGACTGGAAATGGGAAAATATGATATCGTTTGGAGTGAAAAAGTGGCAAGGCATGTTGGCCACAAAATCTAGCGGTTGCCAAAAGTAATGGAGCGCCTACCTTTAGTCTTATCCATCCAAAAGCAGGAAAAAACTGTGAAATCATTGCAAAAGAAGGAAAGAAGGATATGTGCCCTTTCCATTATGGATAGACAGTAAAGTAGACAGAATGACCAAGGATGCACTCAAGTGGATAAGGATGGCATGTAGTGGACCTAGGAAAGCAAGTAAGTGGCCAAAACATAGTAATACTACCTAGGAAATTAATAAAACATGAAATAAATTATATCCTAAGTATTAAGTAGGTTTTAATTCTCTAATAGTTTTAGGATTTTACTTCGGATAGTCCAAATATAATCACTACACAATAACTAGTTTGTAATACTAACATTATATGCAATAGTCATTCGATTTATGTAATGATTGAATGTTTTACCATCTCGGTTCTCAAATTAAAATAACATCATAAATGATATATGCATTCATTTGAATACATAAGGGTTTAAAGTATTACATATATCAATACAAAACTACCGCAACACATATGCAGATCGCCACTTCGAATACCAGAAATAAAATTTACTGCATATATATTTAAAATACCACCTAATAATAATCTAGAGAACAAGCAGCAGATTAATACTACATATTCATAGGAATTTTTATACACACGTTATATAGATTATTACTTGACTGTCACAGGAATGAACGTGTATCATATAATAAAATATATATGTATAACACAAACATAAAGGTAGAACGATGCTCCACGGATCGTTTAACCTGAACAATTGATTGAGAATAAACCATGGCCATATAAACATATTCAAGTCAGAAATTAAGATGAAACATACATGTAGACTACGTGATTTTGGAATGGAAAACAATAAGGGGAAAAATACTTAGAGGAGGACAACCACATTTACTTTTCTAAATTCACCCCCGAGTTAGATCACAATCATATACCCATGAACTTAGCTAAGCTAATCTGAATGGAGCACTCTTCTCCAAGAGTCTGTAACAGATCAAAAGATGGACTTTCAAACACAGAGAGTACTCAACAACTATCCCTTAACATAGAAACACTTTCTCTCTATGCACCAGACAATGTTTTGTGTATTCTCAGTGCATCATTATATAATTTTTTCCCAAGACTTATGCCATCTCAATCAAATCTCAAGCAAAAATCTTGATCCCTATAATTGTGGATCTGGTCGGCTTGCTCAGCTTTTATCTTGGATTTGATTGATATCAAATATCTTGCTTGCTATCCACTTGTTCATTGTTTCATAATGGTGTCCCCTCTTTCAACTGGTGGCTCCAAGTGTCTCTTTTTATTAATAATAATAAAATAATATTTTTTTGCATAATATTCACCCACATGAATGAGTGTATAAAGTTTTATAACTCTTTTACAAAATAATAATTGTTTGGAGAATATTTCTAAAAAAACATTAAATTAGATAATTCAAAAATATTTCAAGGTATCACAATTTAGATGAAAATTTGTTTAACTCTTTAAATTCAATTTAGATATTTGTATCCTTTATCAATTACTTTAATTTTATTATTAAAATAAAAAATAAGAAAAAAAGAATTTAATAACATTGCAATGTATGTGTATCTAGGTTGAATTACAAGTATTAATCATCAAACTGGATCATGAATGTGGATTTAATTGTACTTGGATGAGAATTTACATCAACTTTAATATATTTAATTTGGATGTTTGTATTTTTTCAATTCTTTATTAAAATAAAAAATAAAATAAATAACCAATTAAATAACATTATTATTAAAATAGAAAAAAAAAACTAAATCAAGTGTCAATCTAATTATAATTATTAATTATATAAAAAATTAAAACTATTAATCATGAAAATCGATTTAGTTATAATTAGATGAAAATTAACTTTAACTTTCTTAAATTGTTAATTTGGTCAATCTAATTATAATTATTAATCATTAAAAAATTAAAACTATTAATCATGAAAGTGGATTTAGTTACAATTAAATGAGAATTTACTTTAACTTTCTTAAATTATTAATTTAGATGTTTGCATCATCCTTCAATTACTTTAACTTTTTTATTTAAAAATAATAATAATAATAATTAAATAACATTACAATATATATACATCTCATCAAATAATTTTCAATTACTTTAACTCTTTTATTTAAAAATAATAATACTTAAATAACAATGCAATGTATATCCATCTCATCCAATAATTTTAAATAGGTGTTAATCCAATTAATCGTACATGTTATATTTAATTAAACTATTAAATTTTCTTTAATAATTAATATTTATTTATTTAAATTATTTAAAATTATTCATCTAATAATTTAGTTGTTTTTCATTATTTTAATTAATAAATTAAATTATTTTAAATTTTATGTTTTTTAATATGTAAAAAATGAAATTCACTAATTTTTAATCATCAAATCTAATTAGCATGATTGATTTCCATCGAGTTGTATAAGGGCTAATCAAAATGCCCTAACTCGTGCCAGCGGGATAGTTTTAAAATTGGGCAATTAATTTAGAACAAGCAATTCCAATTGCTAAAATTACTGGTTTTGGACCCAAAATCGTCTGAAAAGTGGAGAATTGGACAATTAATTTAGAACAAACAATTCCAATTGCTAAAATTACTGGTTTTGGACCCAAAATCGCCTGAAAAACCGGGCATTTTGGTTGTGTTTTATTGTACGCAGATTTCCATAACCCCGTTTTAGATTTGCATGGACTGCCCAGTGCAAACCAAAAAAAAAGTTCCCCTTCCATTTAGACACATTTTTTTCTTATTGCTTTGATTCTCGGTTGCACTCACTATGGAATATTTCCTAAGGGTTTGTCTCGTCCACAATCTCATTCTCTTTGGTTCCATTTTTAATATATCTTGTCACTGATGTAAGCCTCTTTCCGTATCACTTTAGCCTTCTAAACAAGTCATCCCATCGAGTCATTTTCAAAGGACCTCGTAGCCTTTAAGGAAAAGAATTAATGTGCACAACCAGTCAATTTTGCTTCGTTTGGTCTGCTTGGAATAATCCAAAGTTATGCCAAACACCCATTAACTCTCACTTGCTTTGCTGGTTATGAAGAAAGGCATATTATCTGTTTTTCACTGCTGTGGTTTGAAACTTGATGATTGCTACTTCTCAAGTAAGGTATATTATCTCCTTCTAATTGTGGTGCTCTGGAACTTCTTGATTGTATATAACATATGTTCCCCTTCTGCAAAATTCAACTTCCTTCCTTCTGCCTGCCTTCACAAGACTTCTCTGAACAATCCCTTCCCTCAGTCATTCATATATTTCAACATGGCCCCATGCAATGCAGTTCTATGCTTGCTTCTGGCCTTGGCATTCATGACCTCCCACTGCACAGCACAGACTGTGATAGGAGCAGCTCCCACCTCGCCGATTCAAGCGCCTCCAACAATCTCTGCCTCACCGCCTTCTGCTTCTTCTCAGTTACCTGAACCGCCAACTTCTCCCGTTACAGAGCCTCCTACTGCGGCTTTCCCCCCTGTTTCTTCTTACACACCACCACCACCGGCCGCCTCTGTCCCTTCTATAGTCGCCACCCCACCGATCTCAACCTACACGCCCACACCTCCATTTCCCACCTCAAACCCCTCGCCTCCAGGCACAACCACCTCTTCGGCAAGCAGCGCCGCCTCTACAGCCATTTTGGTGAAGCTCGCTATCTTTGGAGTAGCCTTGGGAGGAGGAGCCGCCTTCCTCATTTGATCTACTTCCATGCTCATCTGAAGCGGCAGACTGTCCAGTGTGCTTGAAGGAGGAAATAAAGCCTGGATCCTACGGTGATGATGGGAAAGGAGGCGCAGTTGCTGCTGCAGAGCTTACTGTCATACTCTTATTGCTTGAGTGATATAAGATTGTATTAGATACATGATTGTCTCTCCTTTAGTCTATTTTCTTTGGTTTCATTCTGGATCTGCTAGAGTACTGCATATCCCAAGTCCTCCATATTCATTGAACATCCAATTGTTGTAGAATTTATTTCCATAAATACTTAAAAGAGTATTTGCTGATTTCATTGTTTTATAGTTACGAGAGTTTTAATTGTGGAATGCAATGGATGGCATTAGATATTCTTTTAATATATTCACAAACTTAAGTTTACTAATTTTTCAGCTAAATCATACATGTTTCTATGTGATTTTGTTGAATTAAAAATAATTGTACGTTTTGCAGGATTCATAATTGCCAATTTAAGAAGTGATAACATATTTTTATTAAAAAAGTGGGGGAGGTTTATTAGTTTATTAGAGATGCCATTTTAGAATGTGGAGTATTTCTTCTGTTTCTTTAAATATTTTTTTTTAAAGGAAAAAAAGGTTTAAGTCACATTTATAAAAGGAAAAAAGGTTAAGTCAAAGGTTACTTGCCAAGTTGCGAGCAATCTATTTTGTAGGTTGTTAGCATTAGCTTAGGGTTTATAGCAGTAACACTTTAGATTTGAACATGGGTCTCACCTACCTAATCAATCCATACGAGTTACTAATTCCACTAGATCTAAAAAATAATGCAGTATATCCTTTCAAATGTTGTCGGGTGCTTAGTTTTGTTCCCAACCATGGACATTTTAAATCTCCTTGAATGAAACACATTAGTTTACAGCAAAGGGTTCATTAGTTTACACCAAAGGGTTTAGGTTTCATTGGAATAGGAAATATATGTGACCATATTACCACTAACGGTTAGCTTAATTCATTACATCATTCACCTAAGGCATGTTGTTTACAAACAGGCATATGCATTGAAGAAATTATATAATAAATTAATAATATGATGTATGATGACCTAATTGCTAAGACAATGAACATTTATAAACTCATATATATATATCTATATATATATAGATATCTATATCTATATATAGATAGATAGATAGATAGATAGATATGCAATGCTATGATTGTATAATAATGTGTTGTATATCGTGTAACTCAAGTAGTTGTGGGATGGAGTGTTATGGTCACCACCTATATTCTATTCCCCTTGGTAACATGTTGAATTCATATTGAGTATATTGTTGTATTGGCTTATGATGATTTATTAAGATAAATTTAGTGATTTGTTTGTTAATAGACTTTAAGATATGCTTGTTTCTTATTATGTATTGTTAATTTTTTTGCTTTGCTTATTAATAGACTTTATAGTTATGTTTAATTATTATTATTATGTATTATTAATTAAGTTTTATTATTTATTATAAAGATAAATTATTTAGTCATTACCTTAGGGTAATGAAGGGAATTACAATTTTTTTGTTTGTTTAGATTTCAAAAAATAGGATACACCACGAAAAAAAAAAAACTTATGTATTTCTAATTTGAATAATTATTATTAATTATTTGAAATCATCACAACTATGTTGATTTAGGAATGGTTTTCTTAAATATTTTCAAGCAAATAATATAAAGAGAAACAAGGGATTCCTTATCTTTTTAAAGATCACAATAAAGCAAAGTTTGTCTCGGTGTATGTCAATAATGACCACCACCCCAACCACCATCATCATCATCAATAATTTTGTATTGAGTATTTAAAGAGTTAATTTATGTCGTCATCGTCATCATCGCTTTCGATTATTACATATTTTCTTCTTTATGAATTATCAAAATATATACTAAACAAAATTAAAAAATATAAATTATGTCTTATACATATTACATCAATTCCTTTATTGCATCAACTCCTCTCTCTTTCTCTCTCTCAACAACTTACTTATATATATATATATATATATATATATATATATGAAAACCATACAATTAATTTGAAAACCCAAAACAATAATTGTATTAGATATAATGAATAAAACAAATTAGCTTTTTTGAAGGGATATCGTCTCAAAAGAATTTCATAGTTGATGATCATTAATTCCTGGCCTAGTTGATGATCATCAAGGAGTCCCCAAAGGCCTTCATAGAATCAATGCCCAACATGTTGGCAATGAAAAGAAGGAACCACAAGGCTAACAATTCAGCCTCTGTTTTTTTCCCCTCGCACAACACAGCTTGAGTTTAATGAAACGTTCATTGTTGATATTTAAAACAAAACCCGCACCACAAAATCCCCCTTGTGCCACACCATCGAAGAATCCCAAAGTTGTTTAAATAATAGGAATATTATTGAACTATCTAATTTTCTTGCACTTTGGGGAGACAAATACATAATAATTATACATACCAATTAATTTGATAACACTAGCCATCATATTCGGTAACCTTCCTTCAAAGATGAAAGAATTCCTAGTTTTCTAGATCTCCCAACATATAAAAGTTTGAATAAGTTTATGATCCTTTGATCTTTTATACCATCTAAAAAAAATTCTATTCAAGAGATTCCATACCCCGAGTTAGTTGTATATTTAATGTTTCACATACCTTACCCCAAATATCTCTACAAAAAGAGCAATTGAAAAATAAGTGTGAAACAGTCTCATTGTTTGCTTTGCATAAGGAACATATGCTAGGCCCAATCCATCCTCGACAAAGAAGGTTATCCCAAGTGAGTGTTGGCTTCAGTAGTTGTTCTAAAGGTTTCCAATGTAGACCCAGGTTCTTAGAGGTTCAAGGAACCAACAAAACCCCTTTTCACCGGCCCTTTCGGCAACAATCTGTGAAGAGACTGAGGTCTCACCTGAGGCAAAGTTGATGGGTTGGCTGTGGAATCAGGTTTTCACAACCTGGTGATGCGTGTTTCTAATGAACTGACAAGCAGCATGACGCGGGGCTGCACTACGTGACTAGTAACTGCGCGAGATTCACCTTCTACACGACCGATACATCTACAAGCTGAGACGCTTGCACAACCAGTGCATCCAACGACTGCATGGTTCAGGGGGTGTTTCAATGGCAGGACAACACAACTGACAACTGCGCTCCCTCTTTATACTTAACCGATTCAATGTCTTTCCTTAGTGATTTCTAGCCATTCATCTATTACCTTAAGTGTTTATCCAACTGACTTATGCATTCACAGACTTAGAAATACCTGTGTATCTAAAATTCAGTCACATATGCGATACTTAACATATCATTCCCATCTTCATCCCTAATGGCAAATACATATAAAAGTAAAACACGTAAACTGATAAGCAAGATCTTAAGCATTCATTGTAAGCAAATATACAGATTCAAACACATGCATAGTCACACAACACAATATTTAACGTGGTTCACCCCCAGGATGGGAGCTACGTCCATAGGAACTGTTGTTATATTATCTTGGGAAGGGTACAATAGTTCCAGTCTGCGCACTCAGCTGCAAAATCTCTTCTCTCTCCATAGGCCTCTGTGCACACAGCTTGTAGATCCTTTACAATGGATTTCAGCAATACAACACAGTATCACTCAGATTCAGCAATTACATTTCAACATTAACCATTTCCCTTACAAAATGTGCCTTTTTATAGATCATGCCCGTAGGTCATGTCTTTACAATGCATAGGCAAAAAAAAACCTAAGGTTTCCCAAAATTGGTGCAGATACCCACCAGCCTGCCTATCGTCATTGACAGCTTGCTCCACTCGCTTTGACCACCTTACTGGACCACTCGTGGCTCTAACGCCCTTTTGACAGTCGCAATCATCAACAAAACGGTTACAATTGCATCGTGGCTTGTCACTTTCCGCTCCTTTAGCCTGTCCGTCGTCTTCGACTTAGTGGCCTAACTCCTTAACTTCTTGTCTCCACTCTCTCTAACAGGTCGCTTTCCTCTTTCTCCACTATGCTCCTTACCCAAAATAGGTTGCTTCCACAACTCGACCTTCCCTTATACTCTTTTACCAAAAATAGTTGTTGCGTTGGCACTGCAAAAAATTGAATATGCACTCCGAGCTGCACACTCCACAAAACTGTGCCTTCTGACTTCGCATCCCAAACTACGTAGCTTCCAAAACCATATTTGATCAAAATTGTGCCTACTTGGGCCATGCCCAATAGGCCCCTAACATTGACTTGTGGCTCGTCTTGAAATTCAATCCAGTTTCTCCATCTGTGCATCCTTCAAAATACCTGATCGTGCAGTAAAGTCTTGGACAATTGCACTTAGCTTTGCAACTACTTCCTTTATCTCCTGCTCGCATCCTCTTACCATGTTGATCATTTTATCTGAGGTAGGTTCCACATGGTGTTCCTTAAATTTATTATCTATTTCCTAAAGATCTTGCAACTTTGTTTCAATTTCATCGGTTAAGGTGAGTGCCTCTTCTTGTAGCAGCTGTAACCTCGAGGAAGTTCCATCTTCTTTCGCTCTTAAACCTTTGAGCTCCTTCATGAGTGCCTTGGTTTCTATAAAGGTCTTCCTCTTCTTTAGCACAGGCAAGTCCTTCATAGATGCACCGATGGGGTCCACTTTTTGTTGCTTGTGTTGTATTTCATTGTGGATACTTTGTAATTCTAGTTCCTCTTGTAATATGATCCAAATGTTCGAAACATCATCTAGCAGGTTTTGGCAGCACACTATCGCTGTGCAGATGCTCTACGTAGAGGCCCTCAACGCCTCTTTTCTTGCTTCTTCTTCTTGCTGTGCTATGTCAACTGGCCGTTGAGCTGCTAGCTCGGCCATCTCTGCTCAACAGTATCTAGTGCATCTTCTTTCCAGTACTCGAACCAGTCTTCAATGATCAGCTCAATCATCAACGCAACGGAACCATTTGTTCGATTAAGTAGTTTTTCTAGAGGATTCCAATATAGACCTAGGTTCTTAGCGGTTCAAGGAACCAACAAAACCCCTTTTCACCGGCCTTTTCAACAACAATCTGTGAACAGACTGAGGTCTCACCCGAGGCGAAGTTGATTGGGTGGCTGCGGAATCAAGTTTCCACAACCTAGTGATGCATGTTTCAAATGAATTGACAAGCAATGCGACGCGGGGCTACGCTGTGTGATAGGTAACTGCGAGAGATTCACCTTCTGTGTGGTCGATACTTCTACAAGCTGAGATGCTTGCACAACCAGCGCATGCAAGGGCTGCGCGGTTCAGAGGGTGTTTCAACAGTAGGACAACACAACTGACAACTACACTCCCTCTTTATACATAACCGATTCAATGTATTTCCTTAGTGATTTCTAGCCATTCATCTATTACCTTAAGTGTTTATCCAAGTGATTTATGCATTCATAGAATTAGAAATACTTGTGCATCTAACATTCAATCACATATGTGATACTTAACATATCATTCCCATCTTCATCCTTTATGGATGTAGCTAGGGTTTTCACCCTGACTTGTGCAAATGAGCACCTACTAAGGAGAAGGGCCTCCTTAGTAGTAGTTCATTAAAACAGTAAAACAACATAAAATATAATCTAGCATGTGCATTAATAGAAATAAAAGATAATGACAATATGAGAAAAAAATTTGTTTTTGTATTATGATATGATCAAGATTACATTTACCTCAAAGGTTGAGGTTGGTGGAGCTCTTGCAATAGTCCACGAGGGCTGCTTCCATGCTCCAATGGGTTCCTTCTCCTTCTCTAAAGTGTTTGGATAATGGGCCAAAAGGGGCACTCAAAATGGGAAATTAGCTCCAATGGAGAGCTAGGGTTTCAAGAGTGATTTTGACAGAGTGAGGATAGGATAGATTGTGGACATCAAATGGGGAGCCTCCATCACCTATTTATAGGTTTTTTAGTGGTGGAGTGTTGACCCATGGTTTTTGGCACCATATGGTTTAGGTCAATTGTTTTAGGGTTTTTGCTTCATTTTTTCCTCTGTTTCCTCTTTTTTATATTTTTTATTTCCTTTTATTTTATTTTTGGGAATTTAGGGCCCTTTTAAAGGGTTTTTGCTATTTTTGGAGGAAATTTAAATTATTTTGGGGGAAAAAAAGGGGTTTTTTGGTCTTTTGGAGGCTTTTTAATGGTTTTTTAAGGTTTTGGAGGCAAATATGGTAGAAAATATAGACAAATGAGTCATGTAATGAGGGAGATGAGATGGTGAGCACTTTTTGGGTGTTAATAGATTGCCCCCTGATGTGTGAGGGGAGGAGCTCATCATATGGCCGATAGACATCATAGGTCTTTTATGGTTTCCTTGGGATGTGGAGAGGAGAAGAAACGAACTAGAGCCCGGAACAACGGTCCCGAACAAACTGCAAAAACTAAAAATACATGACCTTAATAAGGAATGAGGAATAATCCCAATAAATGGATGAGGCGGGCATACCCATGCTTGTATCAAGATATATAAAATAACAATGAGGCCCAAAAAAGGGGACCTGAAAGATACATGGAGAACCACTGTGTACATCATAAGGGTCCAAAAGGGGACACAAATCTGGGACATACTGCTAGGGTGACCATGTCTGAGCTGAAGAACTGATACACTGGAATAACAATAGTGTTGCTGAGTGTGGTACTAGAGGAACTGATGAGCTGTTGGATCATAATGACGGGGGGTCATACCCTCAATGGTACACTGGATTGGAGCTATATTGGGTACTCAAGGAAGCATCTGAGTGAGTAGCCTCTGAATACAATTGCCAACGAAACCCGAATATCCATGGGAACATATAATTGGGTTTTCCAAGGCGACTCACCAATGTGCTAGAGTTAGGGGAAGTCCAGGGTCTTCGACCAATAATTGAAGGGATATATACCCTGCACGAATCTTAACGATGTGATCAAGGTGTTGAAGTCGAGCATGTGAGAAACAACCATTCGGAGAGGCACTAATGACTCCGCTCAAAATGGTCCGTAGACACTCACCACAGATGGTGATGAGTCCAAGGTGCAGGGACCTCTGGGCCTATCCTCTGGAATAGATGGGATATCGCTGACAGAAGGAGAGCTACAACTAGCAAGGAAATGATGTTTCCTTGATAGGAGCATGAGGTGGATAGCCGAAGTGTGAGAGTACTGATGGTAGGACTGACATACTGTGGAGGTGGGGAATACTTGGGAAAATAGAGTGGGTGGAGTCAAACTTCCTTTGTTCAGAGTATGATAGCGGGGATGATCGGGAAGCATATGAAATTGACTGGTGGGAATGGGTCATAACTTTAATGGATCATGGATGGTCACTGGGATGAGTGATACTTAAATTGGTGTAAAATGGCAGGATACTCTGAGGGTGGTTTATCGCAGAATACTATGAACAAAGGCGACCTTAGTGGGGGTGCTGCTGAGATGATTGATCATAGTGCTGAGGGGCACCGGTGGGGGCTTCTTCATGGTTTAAGGAGTTGGAAGAGGTGTGCTCAAAATGGTACTTTCATGTGGATTTATACGAGTCCAGGACAGTTCATGCTCGTGATTGCTTTCAATTTTAAGGAGTCTGAAAGCAATAAGAAGACTCTGAAATAATAGAATGGTACCGTTGTGTGGATTTGTACGAGCCCAGGACTGTGCATGCTCGTGGTTGCTTTCAATTTTAGAGAGTTTGAAAGAAAAAAGAAGACTCTAGGGGGGTTATTTTTCGTGCATTAGTCTCCAAGGCCCGAAAAATCATAAAAGGATGCAATGAAGAACTCTTTTAGCTAGTGTGACTAGAGTATTCATTTTTTGTAATTAGTCTACCAGGTCCAGAAAAGGGTTAAACTTATACCAAATAGACGCCCTTTCAGGTACTTTAACAAGCATGAAAGGAAGCAAGAATGCTTGGCGATCTTTTCATTCTTTTAGGAGTCAGAAAAGAGCTTAATAGAAACTCCCTAAGTGCCTTTTTCGTAAAGGACTTGTCCGGCCTGAAAAAGGGATAAAATTATACAGAACAACAAGAATGGCCAAGCAAACAGAGAGTGTTCAATCAAGGGACATCGATGAGAACCAAGAACAAGGGTTGGGGGGAACACTGGTGGGCCTCCTTGCGGGGTGATGAATGGTGGCAAAATAACAAAATAATTGTAGTATGAATGGAGTGAATGGCTCATGTATAAATGTGTAACAATTCGATGGTGGCCGATGTGGCACATAAATCGAGGCAGTAAGGTGTCGGGACACAATGTTGAAATTGTTGCTGGTGAGAGCGAAAAATGATCTCAAGCATCATCATGAGCTTGGAAAACTGAATCCGGTGATATTAAAAGTGTAAAAAACGGATAACGACCGAGGTGGCACGCAAACCGAGATGACTAGGGGTTGGTGAAAAAATGCCCAAAAAATATGGGGGTGAGAGAGAGAAATGATCTCAAGCATCATCACGGGCACGGAAATATGAATCCGACTGTGCAAATGGTGCAAAAAATAGAGGTCATAAGGACTCCGGAATGGTCAAAGGAAATAACTAGGTTAAAAAATGGTTACAAATAAAGGTGAGCCCACCAATCCAAGGATGCAATGGTGGGGAGAAATGATTACCCGCAGGGGAAGAATACTAGGTGTATCAAATCAAATCAAATATACAAGTGATATGTGACCTAAAAAATGGTTGCGATCACGCATGTGAAAAAGTGAGCAGGGTTAATGACCTGCCCCCATGCTATGTGCATGGGGTTTATGATTGTGGATCAGATATCTATTGGTTTGAACAAGGGGGTCATTGAAATACTGAGATAGATGTGATGGGGAAGGTCCAAAATGATTGAGCATGCCCCCTATCCCAGGGTCGAGGTAATCTATTATGCCCCTAAACTCAGAGGTGTCAATGCGGTGCAGATGCTGTTTTAGAGAGGGATCAACAAGGAATTGACCAACTACTGGAGGGGGGTGTACCATGAGGCTATGGGCCGTGGTGGCATGCTGAAGTGATGATATGATGAGGGGGGATTCCCCTTGTTAGGTGGATGCCCCCAGTATCGTCGACAAGAATGACAATGATGATGAGTAGGCAAGGTATCGGGCCTGCCCCCATGCTGTGGACATGTGGTTTCCTCTGGGAGGAAATAGGAATGATGGTGCATATCCTCCCATGGGTAATCAAGTGCGGTAAGAGCCTCAAGAATTTCCTCATCATTGTGGAAACGTTTTGCAATCAAATCGGTTGATGAGGGAATGCTAGCAGTAGATATCATATAAATGGTATTGATCTCTCATGTTGGCAGAGATGCTAGGGGGTGGATCTCTTTAATGGTGGGAGGAGACGTCTCGAGGTCCAAGTTATTCATCTCGTAGAGGGCGGCTCTATAATATGGGAGATCAGGGAAGTGATGTGAGTAATGGTCGTAAATACCGCATATTGCACAAGGGTGGTTAGTACGCAGTGATTTATTACGAGGCTTAGGGGTAGGATCGAGTTGGACAACTGAGATGTTGGGGTCATCGTCAAGCATTTGCATGTGCTCCTGTAGTGCGGGTAATTGTGGAAATTGATGGGTAGCATGGCCCAACCCATCACACAAAGAGCATTTCGGAGGAGCTCTAAATGATGGAGGGTTTTTTAACATTCTGGGTAGAGGTAGAGCGGTGTACGGCTGTGGGCCTCTGCCCCCAGTGTGTTTGGCAAGAGGGTGTGGGTTAGTGGATGAGGAAGGAGTATTGACACTGGGAGGTGGTTGACTCGTAGTGGTAATGGGTTGTACCGGTTGTAGGACGGTATTTGGTGTTGGAGGGGAAACGGGAAGTGTGATGTACCACACCAGTTGTCCTAAAGTTAACCCTGGGAGGCTGAGAGTGGCCATAACCGGGGTGCTCACTACTCCCGAAGGGGGGAATAGGAATGGGATTGTATGGATGGGTGTTACACTGACATGACTAGGTACCAACGGTGGTTGGGGAAACAAGGGCAGTTGATGGTTGGGTGTTTGTGTATTGTGAGAGAGGGTACATACGTCAGATATTTCGATTGCTGGTGACGAGGGTGGAATGGATTGAAATGTGGAAGTCATCGACGTATCTGAGTAGACTCCGGGTCCAACTGAGGAAACCAACGAGGTAGATGCACCACAAACAATTTGTTCAACCATCGGAAGAACGTTTTCGGGTGCAGTGGGGGCATTGAGATCGTAATAGGTGAGTTGATCAATCTTGACCACTCGTCCTTCATGAGGGAACATCATGGTATGAGAAATGGATGAGGCAACCGCCCGCATGGCGTACATGTAACTGCGACCAAGTAAGAGATTATAATCAAGTTGGGCGTTGATGACCTCTATGTCAATAAGCACTATTTTATTAGCCAACCAGATGGGGACATTAGATAAGAGACCTTGGGGTTGAGCCGAATGACCATCGCAAGCTCGCAATGCAGTGGTGGACGACTGGAGAGTAGGGGATCCCAACTTCTGCCAAATGAATGTGGACATAACGCATGTAGAGGCACCTTCATCAATGATGCATCAATGGATGACAAGATTCCGAATGGATACAGAAACTTGGAATGCTAATGTTGAAGGCAGGCGTGGTTTGGATTGGTCCAAATAAAAGGCCATCATTCATGAATGAGTCGGTTCAATAGCACCAATGGCCGATAATAGAGTCTTGCACTGTGTAGGACAGCTTTTTAAGATCTCTAATGTAGACATGGCTGTGGGGGACTAGGCTAAGTTGTCTACAATGTTGTAATTAGACGTAGCGCGAGCATTGGGGTTATTGTTGATGTAGTGAAGTGGGAAGCGAGGGGCTTTTGGGGCTCCATCTAATGGGGCTAGAGGTATGCATAATGGCTAGTTGGTGGGAAGAGCATTGGTGGTTTTGTTGGTGGCAAGGGCTTCAGGGGTGGAGCCATATTGGTTTCGGCGGGTTTGAAGGTTGACATCGGCGGATGATATGATTAACAAGTGATGGGTACCTGAGTCTAAAGTGGGGTGGGCAGGCGCAGTGTACGTGACTTGCTGTTGTGGTGGCATGTTTCATTGAGGGGGAGTTAATAGTTGAGTGTTCACCACTCATTGGGTTGGTAAAGGGTTCTGTAACACCAAGGGTTGAGTTTGAGGTGGTGGGGGGTTAGGTGGCGCCTGAGGTGCCACGTGCCCTTGGCGGTGCACATCATCGGTCCAGAGTTGTCATGCCCACTACAAATGTGGGAAAGCGTGTGTGTAATGACCATATACCCTGTAAATAAAACAAGGATGGTTCGTTCGCAAGTTAGGGTTTTTAGCTTGTTTTGGAGGCCTGTCAGGGTTTTGGTTGGCAGGTGCAGCATTATTATTGTTTGGAGGATTAGGTGGCTGGCTGCCTTGGTCAGGAGGGGGGTTGTTCCCGTGGTTACGTCCTTTTCTGCAGTTTTGCTGGTCTTGTTGGCCTTGGTTATTTTGGTTCTGCTACGGATTTTTTTGCATGTACACTTTCCCTTGGGCGGCAGGTTGGTTCTGGGGTTGTGCAGGCGCAGGAGTAGGCTGTGGTGGATAATAAGTGGGTGGGGGTGGTGGCGGTGTAGGTGCTGGACCTGGTGGGGGTTTTTGATATGTCTATGTGACAGGTGGTTGATTTGTCGTAGGTGCTTCTTGTGGTGGATAATAAGCGGGTGGGGGGGGGCTCAAGAGGATACAGGAGCATGCGCGACCTACGGGTGGTAATATGGTTGAGGTGCAACCAAGGGAAAGTAAGCGGGGGATGCGTGGCCGAAGCACTGAGGTGGACATGAGGCTCCGTGGGAATGGTGGTTATGTGCCATGGGAGCATACGAATTGGTTGCTCCAGAGTGGGATGTAGCCTGCGAAAGGTCGGGGCCAGTACGTGTGATGGAAAAGGGTTGGTTATGCGATGCAACATGGCCAATGATGCTATCGGCGGCATGGGATGCCCTCGGCACATTGTTTCAGGAGGAATCGCCACGGGGGGCATCAGGTATAATGGTACATAAGTAACCAGACTGGGCATAGATAAGGTCAAATTGCTGGGCTTTTAGAATGGCTTCTTCCTCGAACTGGGGTCGCTCAGATACCACATCCTTGGCAATGACGGGAAGGAGAGATTTGAGAAACCAATCTAGGAAGATACGGTCATCTAACTTGATTTTGCATAGGCTTCAGCGTTGACACCACTCATGAATGTGGTCAGTGATGTGGGTGGCCGTATTCTGTCTGTGGGTGGCCGTATTAACTCCCACATCATAACAGACAAGTAATTGAAAGAACTACAAGAAGGTTGAGGCGAGGGAAGTAAAGGTGGCATGGATCCCACGGGGATGCTCGATGTACCACTTGGCTGCAGAGCCAGTGAGAGTTCATTGTAACAGACGAAGTCGGATAGAGTCATCCACTATGGAGTTGGAGGAACACCATAGATGGAAGGACATAATGTGGTTCTGGGGGTCTTCACCTGCCTTTCCCTCAAACTTAGGGATGTCTAATGGGAGCTTGGTGGGCATGTGAGGCCAAGTAGGATCATGTCTGATGGGATCGTTGGTTAGTCTGGCCAGGTCAGGAAGGTTGAGACTAGCCATGAATGGAAAACTAGTAGAAGGATGTGACATGTTGGTGGGGGCAACCATGGTGGGACTGCTGCCCCCAAGTGTGAGAGCTGGGTTCAGGTTGGGGATGTTGTCCCCAGACGGAGGAACAAAAGGTGGTATGGGAGGGTCCTGCGCTGCCAAGTGTAGTGTGAGTCACTAGTGGGGTTGGGTTGGGTATGCTAGCCACTGGAATTGGCACAGTGACCGGAATGGATGGTGTGGGCCCCCTCGAGGGCATACCCAAAGCAGGTGTGGTGGCTGGGGTGGTTGTGGATGCTCCACCAATGGTCCCTATAAAGAAAGGGTTGGAATTCATGCCAGCCATGGGGCTGGTTGGGGTAGTGTAAGTGGGGTGTTCAGACTCTACCTCAGAATCAGATGTGAAATAAGGGGCGTCAGAGTTAGGGGACAGAGCTCTATGGCACCGACGAATGGGGTCGAGTGATGAAGCTCTAGGTCTATGACGAGTGGTGTCAAGTGATGAAGCTCTACATCTATGACAGGTGGTGTCAAGTGAATCGTGTTGTGGGGGCTCACCCCGGAGGCACCGAGAATGTCTCGGGGACTCAATGGTGACAGATGGTGTCAAGTATATGGGGGTTGTTTCAAGTGAAAAATAGCTCAAAAACCCTAATGCAGCTGAGTGTGCAGAAGGAGAGCGCAAAAAATATGGCACTCAGGCCAACAATCGGCTCAAAACGCTTACTATAACAGCTGTGCTACAATAAGAGAAGTGTCAACAACAATGGTCAGAATACCAACAAGCAGCAGGTTTCCTAAAAAATAAAAATAGTGGACTCGCTAGACCAAAGGGGGGTAAGGGAGCATGCAAACACCTAGCTAAATAGTATTCTGACTCAACCAGACATATCCTTTGCAAGGTGATGAAATCCAAGTCAGACAATATGGATAGTAGAGCCAAGTGGCTAAAGATATCCCCCTACTAGGAGGGACACCGGGTAAGACAATCCTAGAAGAAAGGAAACTAAGATACCCCGTTCATGACATGTTCAGAAAGGTGAATCTGCAGCTCTGGTCCTATCACCGTGTGGGCCTAAAAGGAATCACCACACGCAGACCAACAAGTAGGTAGACTTCGGTTACTGAATGGATTGTGTTATTCCACTCAGGCCTCCAGAACCAATCTGGCTACTTCAACTCTCCTAAGGGAGAGGCCCTCTGATAAACTGGTTGTGAATGTGTAAAAAAATACCAGGAGATTTTGGTACCCTAAAGGACAACAATTATGTCTCAACTATAAGTGACCGAGGGGTGTTATTTGGATGCCTATCCCCCCTGTCCTACCTAACTACAATATTTTTATGTGTTCCCTAAGTTGGGTTAGAATGTTGGTTGTGTTAAGTAGTGTTTTAAGGCTCACTTGAATTAGGTGACAAAGTGTGTGCGTGTGAGGTAATGAACCCAATCAAAAGTGCCACGCGTGGTCAACTTTTTAAACCAATAATAATAATGCAGAAATTTAACTTTGAATGTAAAATTTTCTATTTTCAATGTAAATGCTTAAACTTTAAAATTTTTTGTAAATGGAACAGAAAGCAAACTGCAGAAAAAGGTTGTAGGTAACTGTGGCTGCAGACAGAACAGTTAGCTATGCAGGTGCAGAAAATATCGCAGAACAATTATGGGTTCAAAAAAGGGTAAAAAATGCAGAAAATAGATCACGGGTCTGTGACTTAAATGTGTGGCCTGGAGCGCGGCAGTAGGGGTAAAACCTGCAGTCAGATCCTGGGTTTAGGGCCAAAAGGTGCGATTTGGGGCACGGCTGTAGGGATGGACCCTATGGTCGGATCGCGGGTCTATGGTCAAGAGGTGCGGTATGGGGCGTGGTTGTAGAGGTGAAACCTATGGTCGGATCACGGGTTTATGGTCAAGAGGCGCGGCTAAAGGGAGAGGAGCTATGGTCGGATCGCGGGTTTACGGCCACAATGAGCACTTTAGAGTGTAGCAAAGGGCTAGAAAGCTATGGTCAGATCATAGGTTTGGGGATAAAATGCGTGGTCTGGAGCGTGGCAAAGGGGTAGAAGGCTGCAGTCGGGTCGCAAAAAAATGAAAGGAAATTGCAGTTTGGGCTGCGGGAAAAGAGCAAACAGTTGCAATCTACATCATGGAAAAATAGCCGAAAGCTGTGATCTGGGTCACGGCTGGAAAGAACAGAACCGTGATTTGCGGCAGAAAACCCAATTGGCCAAAGCCACAGCCGAACAGGGAAAACAAAAAAATACTTGCAGAAAATAAAAACTTTGAAATTTTTTAACCAGAAATTCAAAGGCCAATAGTGGAGTTGCCAAAACTGTAGCTAGGGTTTTCACCCTAGCTTGTGCAAATGAGCACGTACTAAGGAGAAGGGCCTCCTTAGTAGCATTTCATTAAAACAACAAATTTAAACAGTAAAACAACATAAAATCTAATCTAGCATGTGCATTAACAGAAATAAAAGACAATGACAATATGAGAATTTTTTTTTTTTTTGTATTATGATATGATCAAGATTACATTTACCTCAAAGGTTGAGGTTGGTGGAGCTCTTGCAGTAGTCCAGGAGGGCTACTTCCATGATCCAATGGGTTCCTTCTCCTTCTCCAAGGTGTTTGGATAATGGGCCAAAAGGGGCACTCAAAATGAGAAATTAGCTCAAATGGAGAGCTAGTGTTTCAAGAGTGATTTTGGCAGAGTGAGGATAGGATAGATTGTGGATATCAAATGGGGAGCCTCCATCACCTATTTATAGGTTTTTAGTGGTGGAGTGTTGACCCATGGTTTTTGGCACCATATGGTTTAGGTCAATTGTTTTAGGGTTTTTGCTTCATTTTTCCCTCTTTTTCCTCTTTTTTATATTTTTTATTCCCTTTTATTTGATTTTTGGGAATTTAGGGCCCGTTTAGAGGGTTTTTGCTATTTTTGGAGGAAATTTAAATTATTTCGGGGGAAAAAAGGGGTTTTTTTGGCCTTTTGGAGGCTTTTCAATGGTTTTTTAAGATTTTGGAGGCAAACATGGTAGGAAATATAGACAAATGAGTCATGTAATGAAAGAGATGAGATGGTGAGCACTTTTTGGGTGTTAGCAATGGAAAATACATATAAAAGTAAAACACGTAAACTGATAAGCAAGATCTTAAGCATTCATTGTAAGAAAATATGCAGATTCAAACACATACATAGTCACACAACACAGTATTTAATGTGGTTCACCCCCAGAATGGGAGCTATGTCCACAACAACTGTTGTTATATTATCTTGGGAAGGGTAGAATAGTTCCAGTCTGCACACTCAACTACAGACTCTCTTCTCTCTCAATAGGCCTCTGCACACAGCTTGCAGAGCCTTCACAATGGATTTCAACAATACAACATAGTATCACTCAAATTCAACAATTACATTTCAACATTAACCCTTTCCCTTACAAAATGTGCCTTTTTATAGATCATGTCCATAGGTCATGTCTTTACAATGCACAGGCAAAAAAAACCTAAGGTTTCCCAAAACTAGTGCGGATACCTGCCACCTTGCATTTCATTGTTGATAGCTTTCTCCACTCGCTTTGGCCACCTTACTAGATCACTCGTGGCTCTAATTCCCTTCTGACAGCCGCAATCTTCAACAAAACGGTTACAACTACAGCATGTCCTGTCACTTTTCGCTCCTTTATCCTATCCATCTCCGTCGACTTAGTAGCCCAGTTCCTTAACTCTTGCCACCACTCTCTCTGACAAGCCGCTTTCCTCTTTCTCCTCTCTGCTCCTTACCCAAAATAGGTCGCTTCCATGGCTCAACCTTCCCTTATACTCTTTTACCAAAAATAGTTGTTGCACTGGCACTGCGCACCAGCATAGCTGCGCAAGACTGAATATGCACTCCGAGTTGTGCACTCCGCAAAACTGTGCCTTCTGACTTCGTAACCCAAACTACGCAACTCCCAAAACTGTATTTTATCAAAATGGTGCCTACTTGGGCCACACCCAATAGTGAGTATGCAAATTTCAAAGGCTAACCATAGGCAACATTTCATCTTCATAGGAATCTGCCACTTCCCTAATTTTTCAAACCACCATTTAGGAACATCAAATTATTATTCAACATAAGGGTTGAACTGAATAAGTAGTCTTTGTAGTGACCTGTCTTGTGGCCTAGTTGCACAACCAAATCAATTCATATTCCTCAAAAGTTAATATGATTCCTGCTTTATTAATATGCGATATATAATCCGACCACTTTTCATCCCAAATACTTCCTAACTGCAAATCACTTGCAGTCATTTAGTAAGAAGAATTAGGATGGAGCCAGCTAGGTCTCGTTATGTGGGACAAAGTAACAAAACCCAGTTCAGCCAAGTATTGATGCAGGTAAGGACTCAAAATATAGTTTTCTTAATTTCCAATTAAGGGATCTACACCTACAAGAACATTAGAACCTTTTCCAACTTTCCAAGTTATCCCTTTACTAATCCAACAAAAATCTTTAATGAAACATCTCCAAAAGTTAGAAACATTCTGGGTGTTTTTTATTGGATTCCTAATCCAACCAAGAGTAGATCCTTTGATGTATTTTCCATGAATCAACTCACTCCAAAACCCCTTCCCGAGCAAACCCTTCCACAAACTTTTCATGCTTAAGGTAGTGTTGAACCATTGAAAATTTTTGATGTCCCATCCCCCCAAATAGCTAGGCTTGGAAAGTCCTTCCCAATTGGACAAATGATATTTACCACTTTTAGCATATCCCAACCATAATAAATTGAACATCGTCTTTCTAATCTTGGACAAGATAGACTGTGGCACATGAGCTAAAGAAAACAAAAAAATTGGGATTCTATAATTCCATTTATTGATCCTTTTCTCATTCTTCTCAATTAAACACAACGAGTCTTTGATACCATAGCAATTTGGATTTAAAAATTAACCTAAGTATTTGAAACCATCATCTATTTTTGACATATGATAAGGGAGAAAGGAAGAAATTTGTCTCAAGGTTGCATCATCAACCCCATTCTTGAGAAATAAATATTTTTGAACACTTACTTCCATACTAGATTCTTTACAGAACACACCAACAACCTCTTCAAAAACCTTCCATTCAGTCACAAAACCGGACCAAAATAAAACCACATCATCTACAAAAAGTAGATGAGTAATAAAGGTAGGAGCATAAATTTTAATAACCCTTAATTTGCCTTCACTTTTAGCACAACAATGAATATGCTAAGGTCCTCTATGACCAAAAGAAATAAAAGGGGTGAGGGTGGGAATCCTGGTCTGATACCTCTGCTGCTAGAGAAATATTCTGAGGGAGCACCATTACTAAGGACAACAAACTGAATTGGTGTCATTTCACAAAATGAATTAGTATATCGTTCTAATTGTTGTGTATTTTTCCTTTGAAGAATATTTTGTTCATATGTAATATTTAACTCAAATATTCAGGAATTAAATAAACCTTGAAAAATTATTATGAAAGTATTCATGTCTCTAAGGTATTAGAGACAACTTGTATCTTTGGAACTGATAAGGTGGAGATGATTGTCTCTAGTATCCTTTAAAATATCCCTAAATTTTAATTCAAGGAAAGACTTGGGAATCGAGCTAAGTTATGAAAATTTATTTGAATCAGTATATTGCATTTGCTTGTTGTAAAATAAAGGACATTGAAGCTACCTTGCAATATTTTCTTTCTTGAGTGGCCTTCATGAGAAATGAAATTTGAACAAAATAATCTGATGTCGTTTATGACTTGTGAGGTTTTTGGGTTCATTTAGAGATATTGAAAAATTAAAGATAGAGACTTAGATATTTTAAATTATTCTTTAGATTAAATGGCCATATGGATAATTGAACAATAGAGTTTTCATTTCATGTAGTGTTTTCCAAGACATTAAAACTAGAGTTTATGATCACAAAAACTGATGGTGTAATGGAGAGACTCAAATAATGTACTTCTAATTTTCTTGATATGGCCCCCTTTATTCTACATTAAGGGTTTCTCTCCCCATTGACTATAATCTCAATATTAACCTTCTTCCTTGCATAATTTTTTAACAAGACATTTTGTGCCTCCTACAAAATCCTTTTAAAATATATTGTTTCCCACTATTTGATATGCAACTTAATCCTTCCCATATTTGTGAGTATATTGAACAACATAGGAGAGGGTGTTTCTTAGTTTCTAGCTCCCCATTTCACAAACTTGACAGAATCTCCCCTCCCATGACTCTTAGGGTCATTCCCATCTCCCTATTTCACATGTCAAACCACGTAAGTTTGTTCTTAGTTGTGCTATTACATGTTTTTGATGACATGGGATGTTAAGTTTCAAGTATTTTTGCACCTGTGCCTCCTCATATTTATTTAAATGGTCTATATAGTATTTTGATCCATTCCACGACTTGATTGGCCCCACTAACTAGTGCGTAGTCCTAGTTGGCTCCTTGGTAAGATCTCAAGCACATAGACTCATTCAACAGTACGGATCAATTGATCCATTGAACTAGTCGACCCCACACAATATTCTACAAGGTTCGTTCATCATACATGCCCTACATAATTTGATGAATCCATCACATGTTAGATAACATTTTGAATAGTCAAAAGGAATTAGGAATACACCAACAACATGGAAACAATATCTCTCCATCTTCTTCTGTTCGACAAATGGGAATAACATGGTTGGTCCCATCAGTTAAATTGTAGCTACTTCATTGTAACTGAAACACGAGAGGTAGGCACCCAAGCATCCCTCATATTTGTATATATGCATGTAAACTTGAATATGAAAAGGTTTATTATTCTTGATTGCACTAAGATGGGTCGTGAAAGAGAAGGATTGATTGGTTCTTTCATGGGTCGTTGTTTTAGAGATTATGCATGTAAGCTATTGAAAGTTCAAGCTAATTCCTCTCCTTCAGATACTATAAATTTGTAGGAAGAACATCCTACAATTATTCTTGATTCTGCCTCGTCTAAAAAGCCTGAAAGTGTTTCAACTTTTCCTCCACCTTTTTATATAACCTTGACTATCCATGATCAAATGATTCACAACTACCTTCTAGATTCCGGAGCCTCACATAACTTGATGCCTAAAGCAGTCATGGAGGCCCTTGGTTTGAGTGTCACAAAGCAATACCATGATTTATTTGCATTTGATTCCAGAGCTATGGTCTAGGAGTAATTAAGGATTTTGTGGTTAACCTTTCTCAATTACCAATGAAGAGTGTTATAATGGATGTGGTATTTGTTGACATCTCTCCTAAGTTTGGCATGCTACTCTCAAGGTCCTGGGAAAAGAAAATAGGTGGTAAATTGCAGATGGACCTGGCATATGCAACCATTCCAGTGTTTGGTGGATTGAATAGAAGATTGTACAGGGAATTATAGTATACTTTCATAGTCACAGATGATAAGAACCTAACCAATCATCCCCTTTATCCAGTAGATGAAGAATTGGGATCTTGTATGCTTCATTTTAGTGATGAAAATACAACTGGAGTATTGTAGGTAGAAAAAGAAGCATCAGTTGAACCTACTATTGAACAAACAGATGTGTTGTGGTAGATGTATTTTGATGGATCTTCATCCAAAGAAGGAGCAGGTGATGGTATTGTGTTGATTTCTCCCGGTGGAGAGGTAATTTGTTTGATGAATAAATTGGAATTTGTCACTACTAACAACACAACAGAATATGAGGCATTAATACTTGGTTTAAGGGCTACAAAGGACTTGGGAATTCAACAAATTTCTGTTTATGGCGACTCTGAATTAGTTGTCCAACAGGTGAAGGGAAAATATCAGGTAAAGCATGATTTTTTGAAGGTATATAGAAACGAGGTTTGGGATATGAGTGATAAATTTTTCATAGCATTCAATATTACTTTTATTCCCAAATATCAGAATCAGACTGTTGATTCATTGGCTTTGGCAGCCACTCATTTCAAAATTCCAAAACATACTCAGCTGAAATATCCAATTGAAGTTAGATATAGACCCTCAGTACCAGACAATATAAAACAATGGAGAGTTTTTGAGGATGACATGGAAATCAAAAGATTCTTGGAATTAGCTGGAGATTTTTCTAATTCTCTAATCGATCAGGATCAAGATGAAGAGATAGATGACACCGTTGCATACACAGAAAATACAATCACTGATCATAAAATTATTGAGTTGAAGAGAAATTTTATTCCTAAGCGTTTGGTTCCCCTTGAGAGATTATTTTCCAAAGATTACACATTATTAAAACCATCCATGCAATCTTCAGAGGAAAATATTATGAGCAGTAACATTGGTATAGAAGACCAGCCAAATATAGTGAATATTTCTAAATCTGTTTCAGTTCAGCAAAGAAATAGGTACATTAAATTGTTGAAGGAGTTTGCTGATATTTTTTCCTGGTGCTATGAAGATCTCAGAACTTATGACACTAATATTATTCAGCATAAAGTGCCTTTAAATCCATATGTGAAAACTTTTAGACATAAGCTAAGGAGAATCAATCCAGCTTTGTTACCAGTCATAAAGAAAGATGTCAAGAAATTATTGGATGCGAAGATAATTGTTCCACTCAAATTTTCATCATGGGTAGCAAACTTGGTTCCAGTACGAAAGAAGAATGGAGAGATTAGATTATGTGTGGAATTTCGGAATCTTAATAGAGCTTCATTGAAGGATAATTATTCATTGCCTAAAATTCAACAAATTTTGCAGAAAGTAGTGGGTGCTTAGAGAATTTCAATGGTTGATGGATTTTCGAGGTATAATCAAATTGATGTGCATCCTGATGATAGAAAAAGACTTCTTTTACAACTCCTTGGGGTACATTTATGTACAATAAGATGCCATTCGGATTGATGAATGCTGGCACAACATTTCAAAGACCTATGGATATAGGCTTTGTTGGAGAAAGAGAGAAATTTGTAGTCATTTACCTCGATGACATTACTGTGTTTTCAAAGTCTAATGATGAACACTTGCAGCATCTTAGACAAACATTTCCTAAGTGTAGGAAATTTGGGTTGTCTTTGAACCCTAAAAAATCACATTTTGTTGTAAAGGAAGGAAAACTTTTGGGGCATCTTGTTTTAGCAGATGGTATTAGAATAGACCCAGAGAGAGTTAAAGAAATCCTGAAGATTACAATCCCCAGAAGCAAGAAAGATGTTCAATCATTTATTTGGAAAATCAATTTTCTAAGATGGTTCATCCCGAATTTTGCTGAAAATGTCAAACATATCACATCTATGTTGAGGAAGGATTAGGAGGTGAAATGGATAGCAGAAGCTAGAGCTTCATTTGAGAAGATTAAACAAGCTTTGACAGATGCCCCAGTCTTGGTGAGTCTAGACTTTTCAAAAGATTTTCTCACTTTTTCTTTTGCATCCCAAGACACTATAGCTTCTATTCTACTATAGAAAAATGCAGATGGCTTAGAGCAGCCTATAGCTTTCTTTCGTAAGACTCTCAGCGACTCAGAATTAAAGTATAGTACACTTGAGAAACAAGCAAATGCACTTGTTAAAGCCTTGAAGTTTTTCAGAATCTATATTCTACACTCAAAGATAATTGCCTATGTACCTACTGTTCCTATTAAAGAAATTTTAACTCAACCAGATAGTGAAGGTAAAAGATATAGATGGACTGAAAAAATTATGGAATATGAAGTAGAAATCAGGCCTACAAAATTAGTGAAGGGGAAGGGTTTAGCAAGATTGTTAGCTTATTCAAATTGTGAGGCTTTAGATATCCATTTGGTGGCCAATCAGCCAACTCAAGAAGAATCGCGAATGAAACAAAATGAAGAAAAAAACCTTGGAGAAATATGCAGAATTAGAATGGTACGTAGATATAGTTCATTTCTTATTGCATTTGAAATGCCTGGATCATTTCGATAAGAAAGCATCAAGGTCATTGAAGTTGAAAGCCACAAAATATTGTTTGGTAGATCAGCAGTTGTACTGGAAGGATCCAGGTGGAACATTACTCAGGTGTTTGGAAAAGTCACAAGTAGAAGAGGTTATTTTAGAAATGCATGAGGGTGATTGTGGGGGTCACAAGTATTGGAAGTCTACAGCCTATCAAATTCTCAGGTCTAGGTATTAATGGCCTTCTTTATTTTCAGATGTGCATCAACAGGTAAGAGCATGTGTTCAATGTCAAAAGTTTTCTAGAAGGCAGAAACTCATATCCCTACCATTAAAGCCTATTGCAGTGAATGCTCCTTTTCAACAGTGGGGATTAGACTTTATAGGGGAGATTAACCCTGCATCTAGTGGACAACACAGGTGGATACTTATATCTACAATTTTTTTCACTAAATGGGTGGAGGCAATTCCAACATGTAATGCCAATGAAAATGTCATCATGAATTTCATACAAGAAAACATTTTAAGTAGATTTGGTTGTCCTCGGAGATTATTGACTAATAATGCACCAGCTTTCAAGTCAAAAGATATGGTTATTTTTTGTGAACAAAATGGAATTGACCTGAGACATTCTACACCCTATTACCCTCAGGGTAATGGATTAGTAGATTCATCAAACAAAAACATCATTCAGAGTATCAAAAAACTATTAAATCAAAATAAGAGATCTTGGGATTCAATGCTTACATATGCATTGTGGGCATATAGGATAACCACCAAGAAAGCAATAGGTATGTCCCCATTTCAATTGGTGTATGGTACAGATGTAACTTTTCCTATTCAGTTAGGCAATCCAGTAATGAAATTTTTCCAAGATAGTCAAGAAGAACCTAATGATCTCCAAAGAAGAATTTTCTCATTGGTTGAATTGCAACAAGAACGAGAACCTCTAGCAGAAAGGGATGAAGGATACAGAAGTAAGATCAAAGCAAGGTTTGATAAAAAAATAAAAGAAGATACTTTTTCTCTTGGATATATGGTACTCAGGTGGGATGCAAGGAGAGAACCGAAGGGCCAGCATGGTATGTTTGACAATCTGTGGCTAGCTCCCTTCATGATTTCAAAAATTTTAGAAAATAATACTTTCATACTACAAACTTTGGAAGGTGAGGAATTGTCTAATCCAGTTAATGGATGGTTCCTCAAACACTTTTTCATCTCTTGAAGGCGAAGGAATTCACACTCATTGTACATACCGGTGATAAATAAGACTCCATACCCAATGGATGTTTACAGAATAAAGCAACAATTTCAGTTTTAGATGGCAGAAGGCACTAGTCTACAGGTTCTTGAAACCTCACAAGGAGGCTTTCATCCCCCAGCTGGAGGCAGATGTCAACACTAAAATTTCCCTTAGTTTTTATTATGTGTTTTCTTTAATATTTTTTATTTTATTTTCTCTTTTCATTTTGTTTCATTTTGAATTTTAAATCATTTTCATTGTTTTCTAATATTTATTTTATACCTATGATTTTGATTGCTTTACTCATAGTCGCTTGTTTAGGTTATATTTTATTTCAAAATCTTTTAAAATACTTACCGATGTATTTTCTAGAGTTTTATCCAAAGTCTAACCTATACTTTTGAGTTTATATGTCAAATTTGCACATTGAGTGATTCCCGCAACGCAAGACCCAAATTCAATACTCTAGCATGTTGCAAGAATCCCAAATTATGAAAATCAGTGGATCTGTGACAGTAGTACATAGCCAATGTATTTGATGATGGTGAGGATCTTCTAGAGACCTGTTCGCCTCATTATGACACTTGTGTAAACATATGATGATTACTTCCAAAATTTCAGGGTATTGAGATGCCACGTTTCCAAATTTGGCGATTTTCCTGTTCGTAGCTGAAGACACGAAGATTTTGCAAAACATTTCTTTTAAATCAGTTGCAGAAGAATATGGTCACAAACTTGCAGAGTGCATTGAAAATATGGGCAAGAGTGGTAGGAGTGGTGAGCTAAGTCGGTTTGAACCAACCGACGTCACCTGGGCAGCGGAATTTCTGGATTGTGCTGCGATTTTCAAGTTAGTTCGATGGTTTGTGTTTTTCGAGAAAATTACAGGATTCAATGTCAAGGTAACCCATGCTTTTTCCCAACACCTTGTTAATAGTAATGTGACATTGCTACCTTGAAATTCGAATTGACAGAATCCCTAGTTGCTGAAGCAATCGGTGTGCCATCAGAGGGCAAATCTTGGTTCAAGAATTCTGCTTTCGACATCGACCCTAGCATGTTCATAATATCAGGAGTTTAAGAGTTAGATTGGAGCAAGGATGTGCATCAGAAAAATTTCAAACTAGAGTGGAAAGAAGTTATGGGGATAATCCAAAATTACATTACCTGTGATGGTCGTTTTGCTTCAGTTTTCAAGTATCATATTAGGATTCTGATGCACTTAACTCAACAATCAAAGATGAGTTTACCCTTCTTCTTGTTAAAAAGCCTTCAGAAAATGTCTAGCAGAGTTAAGGGTCAGGTTAACAGTTTGAACCAGTCTTTATTTCATCATGGACTTGTTAAGTTGATAGTTTGTTCAGTTTTACAGAAGGAAGGTCGAAATTGGGACCACTTCTTGTTCTAGTCAGGGTTCATAATTAAGCAAGATGAACAAGAGGAAAAACGTACACCAAGCAAAAAAACTAGTTTTATGAAGAAATTTAAAAGAGATGCAGAGGAGAATTTGCAGAGTACTAGTGTAGAAGATGATTCGCGGAGTGTTAATGTATAAGAATCTAATGATGTTAATGTACAGGAATTTCAAAACTTTGAAAATACAATGAAGAAGATATGCCTGAAGGACAGCATGAAGATGTTTTAGAATATAATTCATTGAAAATCATTGTGCCCATGGACAAGGAAGAGGCTACTAGTTTGAAAGAAGGTTTGCATAGTTGTTTTCTTGAGGTAGAAACTTCATCCCTAAGTCTTCCTATCGTAAGTATTGAAGAGAGGGTGTTCCATACTCCGGATTTTAAAGCTGATGTGATAGCTTTGAAAAAACTGAGAGAGACTAAATGGAGACTTAAAACAAGATCCACCAATCAACCCAGATTAAATATGAGGAGGCTAATTGATCCTAAGCTGAAGGAAGAAAAGGTCACCCTTATTGAAGATTCTTCAAGAGGAGAAGATGAAAATAGAAATACTGAGAATGCTGAGTTTAATTCAAATAAGATTCAAATGAATGCAGAGAAGCAGACTGACATGATAATTGAAATGGTCAAAGATTGTGAAAAAATTGCAAAACATGAAATGATAGTAGAACAAGAAACTATTCTTAATGTTGAACAACCTTCCACTTCAGCATTTCCTCTATCAGGTGCACTTGCTAGAAATAAGCACAAAGAAGAGTCACTTTTCAGAAAATTAGATATTCCATTTGGGGAAGAAGAATGTTCAAGCATACATCCAGATGTTCGAATAGACACAGAGGTCAAAAACCTAAAGAAATCTATTCAACAATATCAATCACAGGAGGCATTTTTGAGTGAGTCTAATGAAAGACTTAGAACTACCAACAAAAGGCTAAGGGAGGACTTATATGACATTAATTATCATTACCAAGAGCTGATTGTAGTTGCTAAAGAAGCCTTAAGGAGAAAAGGACAGGTAGAAGTGGAGGCTGAAGATATGGCAAAGTAGATTGAGGACTTAAAGAAGTAGAACAATGGACTAGTCAACAAGGTTCGAGGATCGGAGAGTCAACAAAATCTAGATAAGAAGAAGTCACATGCCTTGGAAGGCATAACTATGCTAGCTGAGGCTACCAAGCAATTATGAGCCACCCCATCTCCAGCTATTAGAGTATTTGATTTTTCTTATCATAAAAATAGTTGTTAATGATGTTGTTTTAAAGATTCGAAAGCTAAGTTGTAACTACTTCGAAGATAGATCTAAAGTTAGTTAGGAAATTCATATTTTGTAAAGAGGATAAAAGGAAGAAACTTTGAGGGGTAATGGTACGATTTTTTTGTCAAGGAAGATATATTTGAAAGCTTTGGATACATTTTCAGACTGATACACACAGCTCTTATGTAAGTTTTAAAGATTGAGATTGAAATATATACTTATAAGCACTTTATCTTGTTTATTGTTTTGTTTTTTATCAATTTGATCACTCAACTAGTGACTTCATTCCTTACTTAAAATTTTTATTCATGGAGTGCTCATGTGTTGTGGATGAGCCAGTAATATTTTTTATGGATGTGATGGCTTATGTTTGATCTTTTAACTTTTAAATATCCCATTTCTTTCATACATTACATGATTTAGTTTCTATATTAGTTTTTTTTTGTTTGAATGAATGATTACTTCTCTGAATATAAATCCCTCAAACCACAAAACCATAAAAATAAACCATAGTTTCTGTTCATTTTATTGAGATTGTACTAGTTTTCCCCTCTGTAGTCTAGGGACAATGTCTAGCACAAACATCTTTGGTGCCGTTTCCGGGGACGAAAGTGAAGTAATATTTTCTCTAGGGTATCTATATTGTTCTGGTTCTGAGGTGAATAAGATCAGAAGTTATATTTCATACTACATTTTCAACAAAAATAGTGGTTCACAGTGGCTTCTAGGAGGTTTGGAACAAGAGGGAAACCAGCTTCACCTTTACATCCAGGATTTTTAGACCTGGAACAGATTTTGAAAGAAGCTAGATAAATTCAAAGGTCTCAGTCCTCCCCACCTTTCCTCATTTATGATCAATCATAGACAACATCTCCATTTCTGTATTCAGAGCCCATGTTAGAGGAGGTTGATATTTAGGTTTTCACTAATCCATTGTCTCCCAAAAAGGTCAAAGCTGAATTACTTCCCTTGCTGCAATCTAAACCTTATATTTTTACCCATCAACTAAGTTCAAGTAAAACTATTAATAAACCTTTGTCCTCATTAAGTCAAACTACTTCCAAAATGGCTGGACAACAACTTGATATGATGGATAGAATTGTAGTTGCTAGGTATGCTCCCCTAGTTTTACCTCAGCCTCTAAATGCCTTACCTGGAGGAGACTATCAGAAATACCTACCTAGGTTTAATGATCAACGAAAAGTCACTGTTGAAGAACATTCGAACGCTTTTCTGAGTTATGCAGATTGCCAAAATATTGAAGCTAAAGATGTGTGGATGAGAATGTTAGTGCAAAGTTTAGATGGGGAAGTAAGAAAATGGTTTCGGGAATTGCCAACTAACTCAATAACTTTGATTGAGGAACTCCAAGAAACGTTTATGAGACAATGGGGAGATACTAAGGATCATACTTATTACATTACTGAGTTTGCAGCATTAAAAAGGAAAAAAGATGAAACTGTAGTAGACTTCTCCAAGCGCTTCAATAAAATGTATGGAAAGATCCTAGCTGAAATCAAGCCTTCCATGACCTCAGCTAAGCTAACCTACGCTAATTCCTTTGACCATGAATTTTCTTTGCATTTAAGAGAAAGAAGGTCATTGACTTTACTGAACATGCAAGAAGCTGCCTTGGTGGTTGAATCAAATATTCTAGCTTCAAATAGTCTTAAAGACCAGTCTGATTATCAAGTTCCTGACCAGAAGGGTAAAAATGCAATAATGCCTTCAGCCTCTACATCAAAAAAAGAAGAAGGTCAGATAGATGAGATGAATAATTTAATTAAAACACTGACTGCAAAAGTGAACAAACTGGAATTGGAAAAGAATTCAAATAAACCTATTCAGAAGGGGGAAAGAAATCCTAATCAAAATCCTAATCAGTTTAGACGTCCTTTTGTACCAAGATTCATTCCTCGGGAAAGAAGAGAAAATGAAGACCAGAGAGTTCCTCCCCCATTCCAAAATAATTTTATAGAAGAAGTTGAACAGGTGGAAGATGTGCAGTATGAGGATGATTCAAATCAAAATTTAAATTATTTTGGGGAGTTGTCATCTGAAGATTTTACAACTGAGTGCAGCTATCAGAATTCTAAGTATTATGATTCACATGATAATCAAGAAGGAAGTGATCATGACCCTTAGGTTTCGGCTAGTATGTGTCAGACTGAACCTAAAAAGTTGTATATTTTAAGATCAGGTCCAAAACAATTTGTTCATATTCCAAAGAAGAAGATAGTTCCACCTGCTAAATAGTTTCCTAATGAAACACAAGAAAAGAGATAGAATCAAGGGGATGAGGTCAAAGCAGCAAAGATTGAAGAAACTAGTAAAAATGCACAAACTTTTAAGTTTGAGAATGAATGATGTAAAATCAAGGTTCCAATGCCATTGACTGAGTTAATGAAGACTCCTTGTTTTAGAGATTCTGCATTTAAGCTAGTGAATGTTCAAGCTAATTCCTCTCCTTCATATACTGTAAATTTGCAGGAAGAACATCCTACAATTATTCTTGGTTCTACCTCATCTGAAAAGCCCAAAAGTGTTTCAACTTTTCCTCCACCTTTTTATATAACCTTGACTGTCCATGATCAAATGATTCACAACTTCCTTATAGATTCCAGAGCCTCACATAACTTGATGCCTAAGGTGGTCATGGAGGCCCTTGGTTTGAGTGTCACAAAGCCATACCATTATTTGTTTGCATTTGATTCCAGAGTTGTAAAATGTCTAGGAGTAGTTAAGGATCTTGTGGTTACTCTTTCTCAATTACCAATGAAGAGTGTTATAATCGATGTCGTAGTTGCTGACATCTCTCCTAAGTTTGGCATGCTACTATCAAGGTCCTGGGCAAAGAAAATAGGTGGTACATTGCAAAGGGACCTGGCATATGCAACCATTCCAGTGTTTGGTGGAGAGAAGAGAAGATTGGACATGGAATTACAGTATGCTTTCATAGTCACAGATGATAAGAACCCAACCAATCATCCCCTTTATTCAGTAGACAAAGAATTGGGATCTCGTATGCTTCATTTTAGTGATGAAAATACAACTGGAGTACTGGAGGTAGAAAAAGAAGCATCAGTTGAACGTACTATTGAACAAAAAGATGAGTTGTGGAAGATGTATTTTGATATCTCTTCATCCAAAGGAGGAGCAGGTGTTGGTATTGTGTTGATTTCTCCCGGTGGAGAGGTAATTTGTTTGATGTATAAATGGGAATTTGTCACTACTAACAACACAGTAGAATATGAGGCATTAATACTTAGTTTAAGGGCTGCAAAGGACTTGGGAATTCAACAACTTTCTATTTATGGAGACTCCGAATTAGTTGTCCAACAGGTGAAGGTAAAATATAAGGTAAAGGAGGATTTTTTAAAGGTATATAGAAATGAGGTTTGGGATATGATTGATAAATTTTTCATAGCATTCAATATTAATTTTATTCCAAGAGATCAGAATCAGACTGTTGATTCATTAGCTTTGGTAGCCACTCATTTCAAAATTCCAAAACATACTTAGGTGAAATATCCAATTGAAATTAAATATAGACCCTCAGTACCAAACAATATAAAATAGTGGAGAGTTTTTGAGGATGATGTGAAAATAATTTTTTTTTGGAATTAGATGGAGAGTTTTCTAATTCTCTAATCGATCAGGATCATGATGAAGAGATAGATGACACTACTGCATACACAGAAAATACAATTTATGATCATAAAATTATTGAGTTGAAGGGAAATTTTATTACTAAGGGTTTGGTTTCCCTTGAGAGAATATTTTCCCAAGATGACACATTATTAAAACCATCCATGCAATATTCAGAGGAAAATATTATGAGTTGTAACATTGGTACAGAAGACCAGCCAAAGATAATGAAGATTTATAAATCTCTTTCAGTTCAGCAAAGAAACAGGTACATTAAATTTTTGAAGGAGTTTGTTGATATTTTTTTCCGATTCCTATGAAGATCTGAGAACTTATGGCATTAATATTATTCATCATAAAGTGCCTTTAACTCCAAATGTGAAACCTTTTAAACAGAAGCTAAGGAGAATCAATCCATCTTTGTTACCAGTCATAGAGAAAGAGGTCAAGAAATTATTGGATGTGAAGATAATTGTTCCACTCATATTTTCATCATGGGTTGCAAACTTGGTTCCACTACGAAAGAGGATTGGAGAGATTAGATTATGTGTGGAATTTTGGAATCTTAATAGAGCTTCATTGAAGGATAATTATCCATTGCCTAAAATTGAAAAAAAATTGTAGAAAGTAGTGGGTGCTCAGAGAATTTCAATGGTTGATGGATTTTCGGGGTATAATCAAATTGCCGTGCATCCTAATGACAGGGAAAAGACTGCTTTTACAACTCCCTAGGGTACACTTATGTACAATAAGATTCCATTCGGATTGATGAATGTTGGCGCAACATTTCAAAGAGCTATGGTATAGCCTTTGTTGGAGAAAGAGAGAAATTTGTAGTCATTTATCTCGATGATATTATTCTATTTTCAAAGTCTAATGATGAACACTTGCATCATTTTAGACAAACATTTCTTAAGTGTAGGAAATTTGGGTTGTCTTTGAACCCTAAAAAATCACATTTTGTTGTACATGAAGCAAAAATTTTGGGGCATCTTGTTTCAGCAGATGGTATTATAATAGACCTAGAGAGAGTTAAAGCAATCCTGAAGATTACAATCTCGAGAAGCAAGAAAGATGTTCAATCATTTATTGGGAAAATCAATTTTATGAGATGGTTCATCTCGAATTTTGCTGAAACTATCAAACATATCACATCTATGTTGAGGAACGATCGGGAGGTGAAATGGACAGCAGAAGAAATGGACTGGATTAGCAGATTCATCAAACAAAAACATCATTTAGAGTATCAAAAAACTGTTAAATCAATATAAGAGATCTTGGGATTCAATGCTTAAATATGCATTGTGGGAAGATAGGATAACCACCAAGAAAGAAATAGGTATGTCCCCATTTCAATTGGTGTATGGTACATATGCAGTTTTTCCTATTCAGTTAGGCATTCCAGTAATGAAATTTTTCCAAGATAGTCAAGAAGAACCTAATGATCTCCAAAGAAGAATTTTCTCATTGGTTGAAATTGCAGCAAGAATGAGAAGCTCTAGTAGAAAGGGCTAAAGCATACAGAAGTAAGATCAAAGAAAGGTTTGATAAAAAAAATAAAAGAAGATACTTTTTCTCTTGGAGATATGGTACTCGGGTGGGATGCGAGGAGAGAACTAAAGGGTTAGCATGGTAAGTTTGACAATCTGTGGCTAGGTCCCTTCATGATTTCAAAAATTTTAGAATATAATACTTTCATACTACAAACTTTGGAAGGTGAGGAATTGTCTAATCCAGTTAATGGATGGTTCGTCAAACACGTTTTCAGTTCTTAAAGGTGAAGGAATTCACACTCATTGTACCCAATGGAAGTTTACAGAATAAAGCAACAGTTTCAGATTTAGATGGTAGAAGGCACTAGTCTATAGGTTCTTGAAACCTCACAAGGATCCTTTCATCCCCCAGTCGGAGCCAGATGTTAACACTAAAATTGTCCTTAGTTTTTATTGTGTGTTTTCTTTAATATTTTTTATTTTATTTTCTCTTTTCATTTTATTTTATTTTGAATTTTAAATCATTTTCATTGTTTTCTAATATTTATTTTATAGTTATGCTTTTGATTTCTTTACTCATAGTGGTTTATTTACGTTATATTTTATTTAAAAATCTTTTAAAATACTTACCCAAGTATTTTCTAGAGTTTTATCCAAAGTCTAACCTATACTTTTGAGTTTATATGTCAAATTTGCACGTTGAGTGATTCCCATAGCGCAAGATCCAAATTCAATACTCTAGCGCACTGCAGGAATCCCAAATTATGAAAATCAGTGGATCTGTGACAACAGTGCATAGCCAATGTATTTGATGATGGAGAGGATCTTCTAGACACCTTTTTGCCTCATTATGACACTTGTGTAAACATATGATGATTACTCCCAAAATTTCAAGGTATTGAGATGCCATGTTTTCCGATTTGGGGATTTTCCAGTTCATAGCTGAAGACACGAAGATTTTGCAAAAACCTTTCTTTTAAATCAGTTGCAGAAGAATAGGGTAACAAAGTTGCAGAGTGCATTGAAAATATGGGCAAGAGTGGTAGGAGTGGTGAGCTAAGTCGGTTTGAAAAACAGACGTCACCTGGGCAGCGGAATTTCTTGAGTGTGCTGTGATTTTCAAGTCGGTTGGATGATTTGTGTTTTTCGAGAAAATTATAGGGTTCAATGTCAAGGTAACCCATGCTTTTTCCCAACACCTTGTTAATAGTAATGTGACCTTTTTACCTTGAAATTTGAATTGATAGAAGCCCTAGTTCCTGAAGCAATCGGTGTGCCGTCAGAGGGCGAATCCTAGTTCAAGAAATCTACTTTCGACTTTGACCCTAGCATGTTCCTAATATCAGGATTTGAAGAGTTAGATTGGAGCAATGGTGTGCATTTGAAAATTTTCAAACCATAGTGGAAAGAAGTTATAGGGATAATCCAAAGTTACATTACCTGTGATGGTCGTTTTGCTTCAGTTTTCAAGTATCATATTAGGATTTTGATGCACTTAACTCAACAATCAAAGATGAGTTTACCCTTCTTCTAGTTAAAAAGCCTTCAGAAAATGTCTAGCAGAGTTAAGGGTCAGGTTAACAGCTCAAACCAGTCTTTATTTCATCATGGACTTGTTAAGTTGATAGTTTGTTCAGTTTTACAAAAGGAAGGTCAGAATTGGGACCACTTCTTGTTCTTGTTAGGGTTCATAATTAAGCAAGATGAACAAGAGGAAAAACGTACACCAAGCAAACAAACTAGCTTTATGAAGAAATTTAAAAGAGATGTAGAGGAGAATTTGCAGAGTACTAGTGTACAAGATGATTCGCAGAGTGTTAATGTACAAGAATCTATGATGTTAATGCACAGCAATTTCAAAACTTTGAAAATACAATGCAAGAAGATATGCCTGAAGGATAGCATGAACATGTTTTAGAAGATATTTCATAGAAAATCATTGTTCCCATGGACAAGGAAGAGGCTACTAGTTCGAAAGAAGGTTTGCATAGTTGTGTTCTTGAGGCAGAAACTTCGTCCCTAAGTCTTCCTATCGTAAGTATTGAAGAGAGGGTGTTCCATACTCCGGATTTTAAAGATGATGTCAAAGCTTTGAAAAAACTGAGAGAGACAAAATGTGGATGTAAAACAAGATCCACCAATAAACTCAGATTAAATATGAGGAGGCTAATTGATCCTAAGCTGAAGGAAGAAAAGGTCATCCTTATTGAAGATTCTTCACGAGGAGAAGATGAAAATAGAAATGTTGAGAATGATGAGTTTAATTCAAAGAAGATTCAAATGAATGCAGAGAAGCAGACTGACATGATAACTTAAATGGTCAAAGAATGTGAAAAAATTACAAAACATGAAGTGATAGTAGAACAAGAAACTATTCTTAATTTTGAACAACCTTCCACTTCAGAATTTCCTCTATCATGTGCACTTGCCAGAAATATGCAGGAAGAAGAGTCACTTTTCAAAAAATTAGATATTCCATTTGGGGAAGAAGAACGTTCAAGCATACATCTAGATGTTCGAATAGACACAGAGGTCAAAAACCTAATGAAATCTATTCAACAATATAAATCACAGGAGGCATGTTGGAGTGAGTCCAGTGAAAGACTTAGAACTACCAACAAAATGCTAAGGGAGGACTTAGATGACATTAATTCTCATTACCAAGAGCTGATTGTAGTTGCTAAAGAAGCCTTAAGGAGAAAAGGATAGGTAGAAGTGTAGGATGAAGATATGGCAAAGCAGATTGAGGACTTAAAGAAGCAGAACAATGGACTACTCAACAAGGTTCGAGGATTGGAGAGTCAACAAACTTGAGATAAGAAGAAGTCACATGCCTTGGAAGGCATAGCTATGCTAGCTGAGGCTTCCAAGCAGTTATGGGCCACCTCATCTCTAGCTGTCAGAGTATTCCATTTTTGTTATCATAAAAATAGTTGTTAATGATGTTGTTTTAAAGATTCGAAAGCTAAGTTGTAACTACTTCAAAGATAGATCTAAAGTTAGTTAGGAAACTCATATTTTGTAAAGAGGATAAAAGGAAGAAAATTTGAGGGGAAATGGTTCAATTTTTGTGTCAAGGAAGATATATTTGAAAGATTTGGATACATTTTGAGAATGATACACACATCTCTTACGTAAATTTTAAAGATTGAGATTGAAATATATACTTATAAGCCAGTTTATCTAGTTTACTATTTTGTTTTTGATTAGTTTGATCACTCAACTAGTGACTTCATTCCTTGCTTAAAATTTTTATTCATGGAGTGCTCATGTGTTGTGGATGAACTAATAATATTTTTTATTAATGTGATGGCTTATGTTTGATCTTTTAACTCTTAAATATCTCAGTTCTTTCATACATTACATGATTTAGTTTCTGTATTAGTTTTTTTGTTTGTTTGAATGAATGATTACTTCTTTGAATATAAAACCCTCAAACCACAAAACCATAAAAATAAACCATAGCTTATGTTCATTTTATTGAGATTGTACTTGCTTGCCCCTATTTAGTCTAGGGACAATTTCTAGCACAAACACTACTCAAAGTTTGATTTCTAGCACATTGAAATATCACCCATTTATTTCAAGATTGGAATTCCACATTATTTTCTGTCAGCTGTGATTTGTTTTTGTAAATATTTCAGAAGATATTATTGATGCCCATGCATAGTTCTAAATGTTGGTTATGGAGCCAGATCTTCCAGACTCATAGATGATAATGTCTTGGCCGTGCACCCTGGAGGACTATACACCCATTTTGCATTTTTAGGGGTTCGGGGCTATTTTCACCAGCTATTTTGCGGGCCCATGGTTTTGGGTATCCCGTGGTATTTTTCTCATTGTATTTTCCCTATAACAGAAAGACATTGTAATATGTCTAGGGATGATGTATTAGGTTTTATGCACTGTAAAGATCTCTAATATCAGGAAAGAGACTGTGAGACAGTGAAGAGAAAGTGCAGCGGATGTGCTGCAGGTTGTATCCCTTCACCTTGTTGGACGGTAATAATAATAAGTACTGACAAATTTAGTGTGGACATAGCCCAAGTTGGGGTGAACCACGATATATCTATGTCTCTCTTGTAATGTGTGTGTGATTATATTTATATTTTTGTTTATTGTTATTGCTCTGCGATCCTGTTTTTCTAACAATTGGTATCAAAACCAAAGGTCTATTTGGTAGATAAACCCGCAGGAAGCTAGGGTTTCTGGTTCGAGTGGGAGCAATGGTGGAATAAGGAAAGTTTAAGGTCGACAAGTTTAAAGGCCAAAACTTCCAGTTATGGAAGATGCAAATGGAGGACTATCTGTACCAGAAGGATCTATTCTTACCGTTGGGAGGAAGAGCAAAGTAGCCAGCGGCCATGAAGGACGAAGAATGGGAGGTTCTTGACAGAAAGGCTCTGGGAACAATACAGTTGAGCCTGGCTTCATCGATGGCTTTCAATATCTCAAAAGAAATGACAACGGAGGTTTGATGAGCGCACTGGGTAAGCTGTATGAAAAACCCTCAGCCTCCAACAAGGTATTTCTAATGAAGCGTTTATTTAATATGAAGATGTCTGAAGGTGGATCTGTTACTAATCATTTAAATGAGTTTAATACAGTTACAAATCAACTAAGTTCTGTAAGTGTGAACTTTGATGATGAGGTTAGGGCTCTTCTAATCTTGTGTTCATTGCTAGAAAGATGGAATTACTTGGTCATGGTTATAAGTAACTCTGTCTTTGGTTCAAACACCTTGAAATTTGATGATGTTATTGTTGTTATTCTTTGCGAGGAAATGCGAAGAAAAATAACAGATGAGAGACTAGGTGATGCGTTGAACATGGAGAGCAGGGGAAGACAAAAGGAGAGGGGAAAGAGCCAAGGTAATCGTGGCAAGTCTAAAACAGGAAGATCCAAGTCCAGACTGGGAAAAATAGAGTGCTGGAACTATGGAAAGAAAGGACATCTGAAGAAAGACTGCAGATCTCTAAAGAAGAAAGGAGATGCACAGAAGGAAACTACCCACGAAGCAAATGTAGTAGGTGATGTGTTACAAGATGCTTTGATTCTTGCATTAGATAATACTAGTGATTATTGGGTAGTAGATTCAGGGGCTTCATGTCATGCTACACCCCAAAGGAAATATTTTCATGATTATGTTCCAGGTGATTTTGGACATGTTTTATTGGGTGATGATGAGCCATGTAAAATTGTTGGAATGGGGAAGGTATGGATAAAAGTTAAGAATGGAACTGATTGGCTATTGAAAGATGTTAAGCATATTCCTGCTATGAAAATAAATCTGATCTCAACAGGGCAGTTGGAAGATGGCGGTTGTCTATCTACATTTGGAGAAAAGTGGTGGAATATCACTAAAGGATCAATGGTAATAGCAAAAGGAGACAGGATAGGTATGTTGTATTTATGTCCTCATAATACTGACCATTCTATCTATTTAGCTTCCACAGGAACAGATACAACATTGTGGCATCATAGGCTTGGCCACATGAGTGAGAAGGGGATGTAGATTCTCCACTCAAGGAAGTTGCTGCCAGATTTGAAGTAGGTAAGTTTGGAATTCTGTGAGAACTGTGCTTATGGAAAATAGAAGAGAGTCAGATTTCTCAGGGTTGGGAAACAGAAGAAGAATGAAAAGTTAGAGCTAGTGCATAAAAATGTATGGGGACTGGCTTAGGTACAATCTCTTGGTGGCTCTCATTATTATGTTACATTTATTGATGATGCAACTAGAAAAACTTGGTTTTATTGCATTAGATAGAAATATGATGTGTTTTCTACTTTTAAGAAGTGGAAGATTTGGTTGAGAATGAGACAGGAAAAAGGTTGAAGTGTCTCAGATCTGATAATGGAGGTGAGTACTGTGGCAAGGAGTTTGATAGTTGCTGTTCATACCATGGAATTCGTAGAGAGAAGACAGTCCCAGGAACACCAGAAGAAAATGGTGTGTCAGAAAGGATGAACAGAATGATCATGGAGCGTGCAAGGTGTATGAGATTGCATGCAGGGTTGCCCTATAGTTTTGGGCGGATGCTGTAAATACTATTGTTTATTTAATAAACAGAGGACCTTCAAGTGCTTTGGATGGTGGTATTCCAGAGGAGGCATGGATAAATAAAAAGGTAAACTACTCATTTCTAAGAACGTTTGGTTGTGAAGCATTTGTCCATATTGATAAAGAAAATAGAACAAAGCTTGAAGCTAAATCCAAGAAATGTACCTTTATTGGTATGGGGTTGATGAATTTGGTTATCGCTTATGGGATTATGAAAATAACAAAATCATTAGGAGTAGAGATGTGATATTCAATGAAAAGGTCATGTATAAAGATCAGTTGTAGGGAAAGAAACAGGAAAAGGAAACCACAAAGTACATAGTACTTGATGAAATTCAAGAAAATGAAGTTTCAAAGGTGCCAAAAAATCAAGAACAACAGCAAGTACCTGAAACTCCTGCAACTACAAGAAGATCTACCAGGTTAAGTAGACTCCCTGAACGATACTCTCCTTCAATGTATTATTTGTTGATGACTGATGCTGGTGAACCAGAATGTTATGAAGAAGCAATGCACGTCGAAACTAGAAAGAAGTGGGAGCAAGGCATGAATGAGGAGATGGACTCATTGGTAGGAAAACAGACTTGGGATCTGGTTCAGTTGCCTGCTGGTAAAAGAGCATTGCAGAACAAATGGATTTACAGGTTGAGGAAGAAGAAGGAGGTAAGAAGCGGTACAAGTCCAGACTTGTTGTAAAGGGGTTTGCATAGAAGAAAGGTATTGATTTTGATGAAATATTTTCTCCTGTTGTTAAGATGACTTCAATTAGGACTATCGTAAGTCTAGTGGCGGTAGAAGATTTGCATCTTGAATAGTTAGATGTAAAAATAGCTTTTCTCCATGGGGATTTGGAGGAAGAGATATATATGCAGCATCCACAAGGGTATGAGGTAAAAGGTAAGGAGAATTTGGTGTGTAGGTTGAAAAAGAGCTTGTATGGCTTGAAGCAAGCTCCAAGGCAGTGGTATCTAAAATTTGACAGGTTTATGATAGAACAAGGTTATAGTAGATGTCACTCTGACCACTGTGTTTATTTCAAGAAGTTAGACAATGAAAGATATATTATCTTGTTATTGTATGTGGATTACATGCTTGTTGCAGGGTCTAACATGCAGGATATAAATGTGCTCAAAAGGAAGCTAGCTAATTCATTTGCGATGAAAGATTTGGGTGCTGCAAAGCAAATCCTTGGTATGAGAATAACTAGAGACAGAAAAATCGCAAATTGACATTGTCTCAGAGTGAGTACATACAAAAGGTGTCAGAGAGGTTTAGAATGCTGAATGCAAAACCAGTAAGTACACCTTTGGCCAGCCATTTCAGTCTAAGTAAAGAAATGTGTCCCAAGACACAGGAGGAGACAAATTACATGTCCAAGATTCCCTATCAATCAGCAGTTGGAAGCTTGATGTATTCCATGGTGTGCACAAGACCAGATATTGCACAAGTAGTGGGAGTTGTGAGAAGATATATGAACAATCTAGGTAAAGAACATTGGAAGGCAGTACAATGGATTCTCAGGTATTTGAGAGATACTAGCACTCATGCATTATGTTTTGGAGGTTCAGACACTGTTCTACAAGGATATGTTGATGCAGATATGGCAGGTGATAAGGATAGTAGGAGGAGAACCATAGGGTATGTGTTTACTGTAGGTGGAACAATAATAAGTTGGATTTCGAGATTGTAGAAGGTTGTTGCACTTTCAACAATGGAAGCAGAGTATGTTGATGTTACATAGGCTAGTAAAGAGATGATTTGGTTGCAGAGGTTTATGGAGGAAGTGGGTAAGAAGAAGAAGGATAGCAGGCTGTATAGTGATAGCCAGAGTGCCATTCATCTTGCAAAGAACTCAGCATTCCATTCTAGGACTAAACATATACAGCTCAAGTACCATTTCATACGCTCTGTTCTGGAAGATGAATTGTTGAAGCTGCAAAAGATACATACTATCTAGAATCCTGTAGACATGTTCACAAAGGTAGTGACCAGAGAGAAACTGAGTTTTTGCTCGGTTTCAGTTGGCCTTCTAGCATGAAGGTGAAGAGGAGAAATTTTTCAAGTCCAAGTCCAGCAAGTGCATCAGTGGTGGAGTTGCTGTGATCATCCTCCAAGTGGGAGATTGTTGGTTGTGGAGCCAGATCTTCTAGTCTCATAGATGATATTGTCTTAGCCGTGCACCCCGGAGGACTGTACACCCATTCTGCATTTTTGGGGCTATTTTTTGTCAGCTGTTTTGCGGGCCCATGGTTTTGGGTATCCCGTGATATTTTCCCATTGTATTTTCCCTATAAAAGAAAGACATTGTAATACGGCTAGGGATGATGTATTAGGTTTTATGCATTGTAAAGATATCTAAGATCAGGAGAGAGACTATGAGACAGTGAAGAGGAAGTGCAGCAGATGTGCTGCAGTTTGTATCCCTTCACCTTGTTGGATGGTAATAATAATAAGGATTAACAAATTCATTGTGGACATAGCCCAAGTTGGGGTGAATGAAGATATATCTGTGTCTCTCTTGTAATGTGTGTGTGATTATATTTTGCATTTTTGTTTATTTTTATTGCTCCGCGATCTTGTTTTTCTAACACTAAATACAGCCTTAAAACATCTCTGGGACTAACACCTATATCATAGCTACATATTGAAACCAACTGATGTGGCTACGCACATAACTTTCACCTCTCACATTACAAGAGTTTATTTAATGCACTATGATTTTCCAAATGGTAAAAATGTTATTTAGAGATAGGGTACATACGATCTGACTTGGAAAGGAGATACATGTTTATAACTACTGTACATTATTTAGGAAGTGTCTAAATAAAGCCCAGCTACTCCGTCTTTTTTTTTAAACTGACCACGTCCACTATTCCCACAGTCTTAAGGAACACCTAACAAATTTGCACATGAACTAAATGCTACAGTGTCCAACTATGCACAAACTTCTCTACATCAATCTGTCAATGTATTTGTAACTTTGGAAGATATTCATGTGTATATTGTATTTGTACTTTATTGTATCCCCAACGGAGATGTATTATTCCTCTGATTGTAAGTGTCGTCAGTTGTACTTGCAAGTGTCGCAAGTTATATTGTAAGTGTCATAACTTATACTTGATGGGTTATTAGACCACCTTGATGGGGTCGGCCCTGTATGAGTCATGTTGTAACATCCCCTCCTACCATACCAACATGATAGAGAGGACGTGATGCTAAAACTGGGCATCTAGCCCCATAAACTTTTAAGTCTGCATTCACATAATATAAAATACATATGGAGTCTGTAATTATAGGAAAACACAGCGGAAATAATATCAATAACACATCCATCATACATTCAAAATATTCATCAAATAATAATTGGGGAGTTAATACAAGAGAATACTTATCTTATAACAGTAGTCCCAAGCAACTGACTATGCAACTGCAACGTTCCACCCAACCATAGGCCAGTTGTGCTTATCAACCTCTTGATGCAACTGTCACCCCTGAGCTGGGCATGATTTCTACAAGGAACCAAGGAACAACAGACTCACACATAGCTAAGCTTACACCAAGATGAGCCAAGCCAATCTACAATTGGGTTTATCAGGCTGCTAGGAAATGGAAAGGAAGAATTACTAAGCTAGTGAGCTCAACCACAGAGCTATGGATACCTCTACAAGATCTATTTAGCTTGGAACCCACAATGCCTCCACACCCAACACAAGGAAGTATTCCCTTCACCAATTTACAGTCCCTCAGGCCTTACCTTCCAAATTCTAGAGTGTCCCAGGTGTGCATAGAAGAGTAGCCAGCCCTCTTGATCTTCTTGAGAGGTTACTCCCTTCACTAGGTTTATCAAGCCAATTCTATCCACTACCACTCCAAGTTTCTTGCTCATAGGTTCAAATCAAAACAGGGATGCACATAACCACGGAAGTGTAAGTGATGGGCATGAAGAAACGTTTTCACAGTGAGATGCCCAAAGATGGGGTTTTCATTAACTTCCGAAAAACGTGGGTAACCCAAAAATGAAACTAGAAGATGGTGAACAACCCTAGGAATCCAAATCCGTTTTTAGAAAAATGCCCATGGACATTCTAGGGTAAAAACGACCTCCATAACAGTCCCAAATCGTGGCCCTTCTTACCTAGCTGCTTTCCAATGCAAAAACGAGCTCCCAGGCATGGAAGATGCAGGAAAAATGGTGAAAAACATGATGGGGAAAGACCCAGTAGTTCATACTGCGTGAGAGAGGAAAGACTGTGGGTTCAGAATGGCTTTGGGCACCATTTCGTGGGTGTTTTCTTGCCCAAGGAGACAAAATACGATTTCCCAGGTGGATGGCTTGCCCATGCATGAAATTGGCTGCCATACCTCTTCATTCCCAAGGCATTAACTGCCTCAACCAACTCTTGGAAGAATTAAATGATTGGGTCCATAACCCAAAATGGGTAGTTGAGGGTTTATGGGTTTTCTCATTGACACATGGATTAACACCATTGGCTAAAGGGTTTGAATAATTTCCCTCCCTATTCCTTGTAGAATCATGCCCCATCTCTTTGTTGCATAGCATAGCCAGTTGTGGGTATTTCCATTAATATTCGTATTTACGTGATGTCTTATTTACATTGTGCCTATCTAGCACAAGAACCACATGCATCTATTTTTAATTGCCGATACACGAAACGCTAAATCAATGGTGGGGCCTTGGCCTTGAGCTCCTCACCATGATTAAATTACAATATTTACATCATTTATGATTTAATACAAAGGGGGTCAAAATGGGGACATTATACATGTGGGTTAAAGGGTTATTAGACCACCCTAATGGGGTTGGCCCAGTTAACATTATGTTAAGTGGTTAAGTTGGGGCCGACCTAGTTGAGTAAAGGTCAAGTGAAAGTAAAAGTATAAATAGAGAGTGTGACTCTCTCATTTGACACATTCTCTCATTCACTCACTTTGCATTAGTGAGAGAGAGTAGTAGTGCACACAAGTAGAGGAGGAGTATCTACTGAATTAATCTATCTCTTGGGGTTTGATATTTGTGATCTTTGTATTGGTTCTTATTCTATCTCTGAGGAAGTTGCGAGGTTTTTCACCTTCTTGGTATTCCATGGTGAAATGTTTTGTGTCTCTTGTCTCTTGTCTCTTATGCTTGATATGTTGTACATGTTGTTCTTTCAGTTAAGATCCTAGATCAGATTGAATTAAATGTTGAAAAAATAACATGGTATCAGAGCTGTCCTGAAGGAAGGCATGGTATGGCATTTATGACACTTGTTGCACTTGCGACAAATTGGAAGCTGGGGCTTGCTATAGTAAACAATAGTCATCATGGAACTTTCCTATAAATCCATTTTGGTAATGGTTCAGGTTAAGAAACTTGTATAGGTCGAAGATAACATCCCCATGTACCTTGTGTCTGAAGCAAATCATCTAATTCATTGTACTTTATGTTTTATGATCCGTACAATTTAGGGTTTCTGCCTCATCTAGATCTCAGTCATAAACAGGTGACCTAGGAAAAAAGGTCACAAATTGGGCTTGGAAGCTGCAAATGAAATTCTGTAAAAAGTTATAGTAAGAGCATGGACTGTAGTTTCACACGTCCCTGTTTCAGAGGCCGAAGTTGAAACAGTGACACGTGGCACTCCATACAAGTTTGATATACTATTTAATCCCATAAACAGGTCATGTTGCGACATTTGGCATATCACTCTCTTAGAGAATCCATTTGAGGTCAAACCTATGGGGTTGGAAATATGCCAGGTCAGGATACCACAGTCTAAAGTTTCAGGCTACCACAGTTTGAAGTTTCAGACCCTGTGGATCTGAAATTTCAGAAATGCACCAAAAACAATAACGCACATATTTTTGTGAAATAGAATTTGATTTTGAGCATTCTCATTTTTGGCTTGTCACTGCTGTGGGAAATTAGGGCTTTTGACAGAAGTGGAATTTTGGATTGATCTTAGCATAGGATTACTCTCCTTAGCAAAATCAAAATTTATAGACCAAGTTCAAAGTTTTTGGTTGGGTAGAACCCCGAGCATTATCAAACCCTAGTTCGGGATCTTGATCGGAAAGGTGGAAAATTAGGGTTTCTACAAAAGTTGAAATTTTTGGAATCTGTGAACATGGCTGGATGCTCCTCAGAAAAATCAAATTTTAGAGAACAAGATCGAACCTTTTGGCTGGGCAAAACCCCAGGCATTATCAAACCCTAGTTCGGGATTTTGACTAGAAGATCCGAAAGGTTCAAAGGCAATTTTGAGGGGTCAAATTTTGGAGATTTCAAAATTGAAATATACCATCTTGATCAGCTCAGCAAGGCACATCTTTTCTTCTAATTAGAATTTTGAAATTCAAAGTTTGAATTTTTAGGGTTTCTCTAACAAACCCTAATCCAACTCTAGATCCACTTTCAGCAAATCAAAGTGGATTGGGTTAATCCTAGAAGAGAATGAATTGGACAACTACATAAGTGAAGAAGTTCCAGTTTCAGAGGGAGATGAGGCTAAGGCCTTACATAAGAAGATTACAAGCAATCCTAACAGGTGTGACTTGAAGAGATACAGGTATGTTTTGAAATCTATTCATGATTATGTTTATGATATTTTTGTCTTCATTTGAGGTTAGTACAATCTTGATTAATTTTAGACTTGTTTTATCACCATAGTAAAAGTATGAATGCATGTGAATACATTCCTTGATTAGGGGTATGACACTGATGATTGTCCTAATACACTGTGTTGTTGTATGAGGATGATGTTGTCCACTAACATGAAGGGTACATCAAAAAAGACAAATCAAGTTCTAGATCAAGAACATATGACCATGGTGACATGAAGACAAAGACTCATCCATAGTCATGGATCACATAGAAGCTCTACTTATGAGGTATGTATAACTTGGTTCCACAGTTATTAACTTATGAGATATGCAGGTTGCTAGCACAAGGTCTCTGAGAGAACAAAGAAGACATTGTTTGGGTATGTTATACAAACATGATAATCTAGGTATGTTGTCCTATATCGAGTTAGAATCCTACTTTGTGTTAGGATCTTAGATAAGTATACCTTTGTATGATTGATAATGATTATTCATGAAGTTATAAGTTTGAGTAATCATGGGTTTATGCATATTATACTTCTTACTTTGATTGATGATATGGCAAACCAGAAGATTCCTCTGGTCAAATAAGAAAATACATGAGTAAAAGAAGTACTCCCTGAAACCTTGAATACTAATGCTTGTGACAAATTACATGTGTATGAAATGATCATGACCATACATGTTTAATATTATTTAGAGTCATAATGTTTTGATAGTATTGAGATTATGCTAATGGATGTATGACTATGTCTGAGATCTTGAGGATGACACAATGATGACACTAGTGCACACTCAAGCATGCATAGTGGTCTGGCATTGATATAAGTTAAAGGATAGATAATCCAGGAAGCAAAGATCAAGAGGGAGCACACTCCAGTAGTTACTGCAAGGAAGCAAATATTGAGAGGGAGTCCACCCACAACTAAACAAAGATAAGTATTTGAATTGTCATATGATTACTTAAATAATGTTGTATAGTCATGTACATACTTATGTTCCTAGATTTAGTATGTATATTATGCATATTAGAAAATTTGCTTTAATGAAAAAGAAACTACTAATATGCAAATAATGGGTAAGTGGCCTATGGTACTGTACAACATTCCATTGCTACTTATCTAGAATGAAACCTCTTCACTAACATGTTGGGAGTTGTGCACACTCTTAACAAATGTTCTGGTAGAGATGGAAGGCATCTAGAAAGTTACCATGTGAATATGGGATATGGATAAATGTTGTATTGAAGCATTGGCTAAGATAATTGCATGACTGTATGTCATATGTCTTTATGCATAAGAATTTGTTTTGAAAAACTATGAGAAGTTTCTATTCATGCAATTGAATTTGACTTGTAGGAAAGATCATGTACAATCACCTACAAAAGAAGGACAACAACATTTGTTCCAGCAACGAAGTTCACTATCTATTGAAGATATTGAAGAATCTGAAGTTCCTAGGATCTGAGATGCAGTAATGGAAGGATGCCATGATGGAGGAATACCAATCGATCATGAAGAATGATGTTTGGGATGTGGTCCCAAGACCAAAAGGGAAGTCTGTTGTGACTTCCAAGTAGATCTACAAGATCAAGCATGCTATAGATAGTAGCATAGAGAAATACAAGGCAAGTCATGAAGTGGAAGATACACCAGATGGATGTGAAGACAATTTTCTTTAATGATGTAGTCGAAGAGGAAGTAGAGAATCCACTCAGATTTGAGACACATGACCGGGAGTCACATGTGTACAAATTGAAGAAAGCCTTATATGGCTTGAAGCAAGTACCCAGGACATGGTACGAAAGGATACACATGATCATGGATAATGAGCTTCAAGATGTTGCTTTAGATGATATGCATCAGGATGATGCTATGATGATGATTAGGATGATCATGGATGATGAGCTTCAGGATGTTGCTCCAGATGATATGCATCAGGATGATGTTATGATGATGATCAGGATGATCATGGATGATGAGCTTCAGGATGTTGCTCCAGATGATATGCATCAGGATGATGCTGTGACGATGATCATGTGATGATGCACATCAAGATGATGTATGGTGACTATCAAGTTGATACTCTATGGCCGTGGACAACTTGTGCAGATAAGCTCATAATAGCGCCCTGGGAGATTTGCAGATACTCTTTCAAGGTTTTTCCTATGGTATATAATAGCGCACTAGGATATCTGGAAAATGCTATGGTGAGGTTTTGCTTGGGAGGACATATAATAGTGCCCTGGGAGATTTGCAGATACTCTTTAGAGGTTTTTCCTATGCCATATAATAATGCCCTGGGATATCTGGCAAATTCTCTTTCGAGGTTTTGTCCTATGGCATATAATAGCGCCCTAGGAGTTCTGATAGTTTGAGCTGTGTGCTTGTAATCAGTTCTGGGATGCTCTTTCGAGGTTTTTCCATGACCACATATAATACGCCCTGGAGATCTAGACAGGTTGTGCTAGTCACATAAAAGACCTCAGATGCTCTTTAGAGTTCTTTCTAGTCAAGACACTCTTTTAAGGTTTTGTGGTGGAGGTCACATGTAATACATCTTGGAGATCCGGACAGGTTGTGCTAGTCATGTAAAAGGCCTCGGATTCTCTTTAGAGTTCGTGCTAGTCAAGACACTCTTTTAAGGTTTTGTGACAATCAACATGTAATAGTGCCCTGGGAGATCTTTCCATTCATGCTTAGGCACATAAAGGATCCCAGCATACTCTTTCGAGGTTTTGTTGATGCACGTAATAAGTCCTAAGGATTCCATAGTATGGCCAGTGATGATGAAGACCTGCAGGTGGTGGGCCTACATCTAGTATGAAAAAGGACTGGCTCTGTAGAACTTCCTATGACGAGTAGATTAGAGATTGATTGAGATAGCAGCAGCCATGACGATGATGATGATTCGATGACAATGATCTAGTGACGATTATCCAGAGAAGAAGACTTGTGCTAGCAGATCTGTGTCGAGAAATATCTTCCTAGTTAATAGGGAGTGTTGATGTATTTGTAAGTTCGGAATGTATTTCACATATGTATATTGTATTCCTATAGAGATGTTATTATTCCTCTATGTGGAAGTGTCGTCATTTATATTGTAAGTGTCGTAACTTATACTTGATGGGTTATTATACCACCTTGATGGGGTCGGCCCTATATAATTCATGTGGGTTAAAGGGTTATTAGACCACCCTATTGGGGGTCAGCCCTGTTAGCATTATGTTATGTGGGTAAGTTGAGGCCGACCTAGTAAAGGTTATTAGGCAAGTCAAGTCAAGTATAAATAGAGTGCGGGAGGCACTCTATTTGATCATTCACTTCTCACTCACACACTCATTGGAGAGTGGTTCATTAGTGGAGGAGGAGAAGCTACTGTTAGAAAAACTATCTCTTGTACTTGGGTTGTATCATTACTCTACCTATCTCTCAGGAAGTTGCGGGGTTTTTCACCTTCTTGGTTTTCCCCAGTGAAACTCTGTGTCTCTTGTGTGCTTGCACTATTGTGTCCATGATTGGTATGCTGTAGATATGTTGTACATGTTATTATCTCAGTTAAGATATTAGATCAAATTGAAATTCTAAAAAACTAAAATGTATCAGAGCTAGCCTGAAAGAAAGCATGGTATGGCATTTGTGACACTTGTTGCAGTGGCGAAGCTAGGGATTGATACAACAAAAACCAGTCATCATATTACTTTCACTATAAATTCATTTTGGCGAAGTTTCACGATCTAAAAATATTACAGGTCGAATATACGAACACCATGTACCTTGTGTCCGAAGCACAATATCTAATTCATTGTACTTTTTGTCTTATGGTCCATACAATATAGGGTTTCTACCTCTTCTAGATCTCAGTCATAAATAAGTGACCTAGGAAAAAAGGTTACAACTTTGGCTAGGAAGCTCCAAATGAAATTTCATAAAATGTGTCAGGTAGGGCATGGACTGTACTTTCAGAGGTCCGATTTTTAGAGGCCAAAATTGAACCAGTGACATGTGGCACTCCATACAAGTTCGCTCTCCTATTTTATCCCATAAATAGGTCACATTGAGACACTTGGAATAACTCTCTCTCCAAGAATCCATTTGAGGTTAGACCTATGGGGTTGGAAAGATAACAAGTCAGGATACCACAACACAAATTTTTAGACCCTGTAGATCTGAAATTTCGGAGTTACACCAGAAACAATCAGGTGCATATTTCTATCAAAACATAATTGGATTTTGAGTGCCTTCATTCATGGCTCTGGGAATTTAGGGTTTCAGAGAATGTTGGAATTTTTGGAATCGAAGACCATGGCTGGATGATCCTCATCAAAATCGAAATTTAGAGACCCATATCGAATCTTTTGGTTGGGAAAAAGGCCGAGCTTGAGCAAACCCTAGTTCGGGACTCTCATTGGAAAGGTGAAAAATTAGGGCTTCTGCAAAAATGGGAATGTTTTAACTCTGTGACCATAGATGGAAGCTCCTTGGAAAAAATCAAAGTTTAGAGCTTTGGATCAAACTATTTGGTTGGGTGAAGCTCCGGGAAACTCAAACCCTTATTCAAGGTCCTCCCTAGTGAATCCAGAAGATTAAAAAAAAAACAAATTTCAGGGGTGAAACTTTACAGTTTTGAGTATACCAAGTTGATCAGCTCATCAAGGCGCATCTTTCTATCCTTTCAGAAGTTTGAAATTCAAAGTTTGAATTTTTAGGGTTTCCCTGACAAACCCTAATCCATCTCTAGATCCAGTTTCTGCAAATCAAGTGGATTGGGTTAATCCTAGAAGAGAATGGATTGGTCACCTACATAAGTGAAGAAGTTCTTGTTTCAAAGGGAGATGAGGCTAAGGCCTTACATAAGAAGATTACAAGCAATCTCGATAGGTATGATTCGAGATCTGTTCATGATTAAGTTTATGGTATGTTTGTCTTCATTAAGGTTAGTGCAATATTGATTAACTTTAGACTTGTCGTATCACCTTAATAAAATTATGAATACAGATATTCATTTATTAGGGTTTTGACACTTATGATTGTACTAATGCATTGTGGTGTTGTATGAGGTTGATGTTGCCTACTAACATGAAAGGTACATCAAGAAAGACAAATCATGTTCTAGTTCAAGAACATATGACCATGGTGACATGAAGACAAAGATTCATCCATTGTCATGGATCACATAGAAGCTCTACTTACGAGGTATGTATAATTTGGTTCTACAATGCTTAACCTATGAGATATGCAGGTTACTATCACAGGTCATTGAAGAGAACAAGAAAAACATTGCTAGACATAACTAGCAAATATGATGACTAGGTATGTTTTTCCTATATCAAGTTAGAATCCTACCCTATGTAAGGATCTTATACTTTTGTATGATTGATAATGATTACTCATGAAGTTACAAGTTTGAGTAATCTAGGGTTTATGCATATTATGTCTCTTACCTTGATTGATGATATGACTAACCAAAAAGGTCCTATATAATCCTTGAATGCTAATGCTTATTATCTGTGTTTGAAATGATCATGACTATACATGTTTAAGATTATTGTGTTAAGATTATACTAATGAATGTATGATTATGTATGAGATCTCGAGGATAACACAATGATGATACTAGTAAGCATGCATAGTGATCGAGGATGGATATAAGTTCAAGGATAGGTAATCCAGGAAGCAAAGATCAAGAGGGAGCACACTCCAGTAGTTTCTGCAAGGATGCAGATATTCAGAGGGAGTTGACCACTTCTCACAATCCACATTAGAATGGAGTTGCAGAAAGGAAGCAAATATTGAGAGGGATTCCACCCAACAAACAAACAAGATAAGTATTTGAATTATCATTTCTTATTGTTTAAATAATATTGTTCAATGATGTATACACTTATGTTCCTAGACTTAGGTTGTGTATTATGCATATTAGAATAATTGCATTAATGAACAGTATGTTACTAATATGCATGTGATGGGTAAGTGGCCTATGGCACTCTACAACATTCCATTGCTACTTATATAGAATGAAACCTCTTTGCTGACATGTTGGGAGTTGTGCACACTCTTAACAATGTTCTGGTAGAGATTGGAAGGCATCTAGAAAGTTATAGGATATGGATAAATGTTATTGAAGCATTGGCTAAATTAATTGCATGACTATATGACATATTTATTTATGTGTAAGAATTTGTTTTGAAAACAATGAGATGTTTCTAATCATGCAACTGAATTTGACTTGTAGGAAAGATCGTGTACAATCACCTACAAAAGAAGGACTACAACATTTGTTCAACAACAAAGTTATCTATTGAAGATATTGAAGTTCCTAGGATTTGGGAAGAATGCCATGATCGAGGAGTACCAGTCGATCATGAAGAATGATTTTTGGGATGCAGTCCCAAGACCTGAAGGGAAGTCTGTTGTGACTTCCAAGTGGATCTATAAGATCAAGCATGCTGCAGATGGTAGCATAGAAAAATACAAAGTGAGGTTTGTAGCTTGTGACTTCTCTTAGAAAGAGGGGGTAAACTATGAAGAGACTTTCGCTCCTGTAGCCAGATACACTTCCATTACATCAGTACCTGCTCTGGCTACAGTGATGAAATTGAAGATACACCAGATGGATGTCAAGAAAGCTTTCTTGAATGGTGTAATCGAGGAGGAAGTGTATGTGGTGCAGCCACTCGGTTTTGAGACACATGACAGGTAGTCATATGTGTGCAGATTAAAGAAAGCCTTGTATGGCTTGAAGCAAGCTCCTAGGACTTGCTATCGTAGGATAGACATATTTCTATCAATTTTGGGCTTTACCAAGAGTAAAACGGATTCCAACCTTTACTACAAGGTTGAGGAAGGAAATCTAGTGATACTACTTTTATGTGGATGACCTGTTTGTTACAGGTGAGGATAGATTGATTGCCGACATGAAGAGGAAGCTTGCTGCTGAGTGTTGGTTAAAATTAATGTTATTTAATTTACCTTGATTTAATTATCGATCGGATTACGCATACTTTGTGCTGAAGTATCAGATCTATGAGATTTAGCAGACTTTGAACCCGACTTGGAAAGTGATGCTTTAGCAGATTTTAAACTAGATTTTGAAGGTGATGCTGCGAGCAAAGGTTCACTGACAGGACTAGGCATTGAAGAATGATGATGAGAATCATGAGAATCAGAGTTATCATGGGCAGAAGAAGCAGTGGATGAGGACAATTCAACATGGACAGGTTCTTTACCCTTGGATGCCTTTCTTCCCTCTTTAACAGCCATGTTGCGAGTAAACCTTTGATTAGCTGAAGCAAACAGGTTTTCATGACCCTTATCTCCCCCAGACCAAGAGCTTACACACTGTCCCTTAGATATTGAAGACTTCTTAGTACGGCATGGGGCAATTTTCTTACAACTGTTAACAGCTGGTTCACGAGGGGGACTGTCTTGGTGTACAGAAATGTTTGCAGAGGAGGCTTTCTCCACTAAATCAGGGATACAAGGCTCACCTAGCTCCTTCCCCAGGGATGATTTTAGATGAGCATTAGACAGTTCATATACGAATTACTCCCATACCCAGTCTTTCTTCTTTAATTCAGCTAAAATGAGCATTTTAATAAGCCCATGATGGTAAAGACTGTGAGTTGGATGCTCTAAGTTTTTTCTAACTTGTGAAGTTATCTTACTTAAGCTTTTCCAAAAATAAAATGGGATATTCAGAAGCTTACCGAACTCAAAGTGAGCTAATAGACGAAAATGACAAGCTTTGTAAGTGGAGAAACGACCTTCACAAGTAATTAGTTTGGTGATGATCATCAGGGAATTGTGAAATCCATCTCTAACCCAGAGCTTGGAGAAGCCCCTTTCACCCTTCACAGCCAAAAACTCGGGTTTGAAAACACAGTCATAGTCTTTTCGTGGCAACCGAAAATTATTAAACCACCTATCCCCTGTGCGTGGGAGCCCTGTAGCCAATGCAATTGACTCCTCTGTAACTGAAAACTCCAAGGACCCGAACTTGGCTGTATGCCCGTCAAAACCCAAGGTGAACTGTAAAGAAACAACATCATCGTGGCCCTATAAATTGGTTAAGAACGAATGCCACCCAGCCCGAATGAACATCTCCTTGCATGCTACAAACTCAGGTATGGCTAACAACTGCTCATATTCTGAGGGTTCATGCCGGTTAAGCATTGTGAAAGACAGGAAAAGGAAAAACAACAAAATAGCAGAGAGATCGGACAGTCAATTCACAGGCAAAAAACTTCATCAATGTTTCTCTTCACTGGCGACGGTACAACCTAGAAATAGCCCGATAGAATTATGGTAAAGGGTTGTAATAATCAGCAGATGTGGTGAGGACATCATTGTGAGACGAGGCTCGTACCATCCACGTCGCAGGGAATGGTGACCATAATATAACACGTTTTGATTCACCGTCACCTCATGGTGAGTTACGAATTAGATAATTGTTATAAATTTTATTAAAGATTGCAAATTGATAATAAAGAATGAAATATTACCAAAGGTTAACACCATAAAATGATTTACAAATAAACGTTGGTGTATCAATTAAATAAATGCCAAGGTTATTATGGTAATTCCATAGTTCATCGAACTTTGTATTAAAGATAAAAGCAATTGGTAATAATCATAATCCTTAATATATAACAATTAAGACTTAGCCAATCATGCAACCTTCATTACCTTTATCAACGTTCATTACCTTTACCATGTAACATGATAACTTTCCAATTTTTCTTTCGGCACCCCATACGACACTCAATCCGGAACTTCAACAAATTTAAAATACAGAGGTATTTTCAGGCTGATAAGGATAAACAATAATTACCAGCATATGTTGAAGGAGTGATAATTACCAGCATCTTTAGCAGCTGTAGTGCTATTAAAGCAAATGCACTCAAAACAGTGATGTTAAAACAATTAGCTTTCCAAAAATACACCACTCAGATGAGTTAAAAAAAAAACAAGTAAAATGGATTGAAAATTTGTTTGACCCCCAACAGTTTCATGGCATAATTAACTCATTTCAAGGTTGATGCTTCACCTAATCACATAGGAAACTAAGCTGAGTTATGAAATCAATTTTTATTAACAGCACAAGAAACAAAAGTAACTACAATTCACAAGCAATCAATCTGACTTCTATATTCCACACTTCAATCATGAACACCGACTTCATTCTCGTCATTCATATAGAAATTTTTCACCAAGACATGTGTCATAACACAAGAGGAATACTAACATAAGCTAATGGGGTACTGGTCCACTTTGACTCAGCTTCACACAGGACAGTTTGAGTAGTGCCAAAAACAAGTTCAGCTATGTTCAGGACTCAGAAAATATCAGGCATAAACCCCTTTTTTCACAAGAATCAGGTAACCAAAATTCAGAGCAGCTGGAGATGATTATCAACTGGATATCAACTAAATTTTTCAAATAGTTTCTTTAAATTTTATTTAACCACCCTTATGAACTCTCTTTTACCTTTACATAGGTACATTGTTCATACAGACAAGTATAGATGAGGCTTTTAAAGGAGATATTAGAGTCAGAACCCATTGACAGCGAGCCCGTTCAGTACTCCGGTGGGGTAACTGTAACATCTAAGAAGCTTCTTCCCTAGGTAGATGCCCCATTGCCAACAGGCCTGTTCAGTACCCTGATGGGTTTGCCTGTTTATACCAAAGGTCGGTACCCGCTGCCAGTGGACCTGTTTAGTATCCCGGCGGGTTAACCTCTTGCACCCGTTTTCTATCAGAGGCCCTTGTCCCAAGTTCATCTTAAAGATAAAGTTTATGATTTGCTCATGCATAGATGAGTGGGGGAGTAGCTTTGAAAACCATCTAGGAGTGGGATGGTATCAGAATTGGAAGAGTATTCTTTGTACATGCCTGTAAAAATTTGCCCGAATGAACAACTAACCTTTGCAACTGTATAAAGTAAAAGTCATAAAGTGGCTGCACAAAAATGTATATATATGTATTTAATATTATGGAAGCCAATAGATAATAACCACCAGACTGCCCAGTCCTGGATACCTTTTTCCAAAATGGTGCCTGACAGAAGAATAACTCAATACCATAGTTGTCATTATTAAAAACAATTTCATCATTCCATCTAGTGTGAAACCAAGTCAAATGGTCCTAGTAACCCATAAGTTCATAAGTAAAAACCAATTTTGGAAGCTTAAATCACTGATGGGGACAATGCCAGGTGGAAAAGTACTCATATGAATAAAGAGGACAAGTCTGAAAAACCTAGAAGCACACATCTATTTACTTGATACAGGCATTCCAATCAGCCAGTGAAACTCAGAAATTTAATCCAAATTAACACAGTCCTTAAAAATGCTTTGCAAAAATAATCAAAGGCTGAAATAGGGGTAATAACAAAAGACTTCCCTGTTGTTTTTTTTTTTAAACATCCTGAGCCTGAAAAGAATATCTGCATCCTTCAAAAAGAAACCTAATAAAACAAATTCCTGTACATATATACAAAACAATTTCATTGAATGTTACTGTGAGAGAGTGGGAGATGAAGAAGTCATTTCTTCACCCACCAGCTCTAGTTCAGATTGCTGACTCATGTTATGAAGGAACTCTTGCTTAGAAAGAGGTTTGTGATATACCTTTAACCGATGTCCATTCACCACAAAGGCAGTTTGATCTTCATCTATTGTCCTTATTTTGACAGAACCATTATAAAAAACATTCACAATTTCATATGGCCCCATCCATCTAGTGGTAAGCTTACCTTTGAAGTGTTTAAACCGTGAGTCAAACAACAGAGCCCAATCACCTTCTTCAAAAGTTTTCTTCTTCAAAAATTTGTCATGCCACTTAGTCCACTGATTCTGTATCAACACAGTTCGTTGGACAGCATCTTGTCTGATTTCATCAAGCTCATTCAATTGCATCAGCCTCTGCTCCTGGGCTTCATCTAAATTCAGGCTCAATTGTGCAGCAGTAGGAAAAGTCTTCACCTGAAATTCTATAGGAAGCAAAACCTATTTCCCATAAACAAGCTGATATGGGGTATACCCTGTGGTATTTCTCCACGTAGTTCTATAATCCCATAATGCCTCTGGTAGCCTGTCTTCCCAGTCCTTGTGATGCATCTGCACAGTCTTATTTAAAATGGATTCTATCACTTTATTTGTTGACTCCACCTTCCCATTTGCTTGGGGGTGGTAAGGAGAATATTTATAGTGCTTAATCCCATATTGATCTGTCAGTGCTTGCATTGACTTAGAGACAAATTGTGCTCCATTGTCAGTCACAATTTCACGAGGAATCCCAAAGCGAGTAAAAATTTCTTCATAAATAAACTCTATGACTAATTTCTCAGTGGCCCTTAATAGATATTTTGCCTCTACCCACTTAGTCACATAGTCAATACATACTAAAATATATCTCTTCTTCTGTGACATTGGTGAGATTGGCCCAACAAAGTCCAATCCCCATTTTTCAAAAGGTTCAATTTGTACCTGGGCTTGTAAAAGCATTTGATCAGTAGCAGTGGGTCTCCCCATTCTTTGACAGCTGTCACAGCCCTGTACATATTTTTCAACATCTTTAAAAAGTGTAGGCCAACAATACCCTTGATGCAACACCTTGTATGCTGTCCTCTTATCTGAAAAATGCCCTCCACAGGGTCCATCATGACAGGCTTGAAGGATGTCATACATCTCATCCTCCCTTACACACCTCCTGATAATCAGAGATGGGCCGGTTCGAAAGAGGTCATTACCTACCCATGAGTAATTAGCACTTTGTTGTATGATTCTTTGTTTTTCATAGGATGACAGATGGGCAGGTATTTTCCCTGTGACCAAGTAGTTGGCTATATCTGCAAACCATGGTGTTTTAATAGAAACAACAAATAAATGTTCATCAGGAAAGGTATCATCTACAGGAACATTATCATTAGTATGAGTTAATCTAGAGAGGAAATCTGCAACCAGATTTTCCTTCCCTGGTTTATCAACTATAGTAATGTTAAACTCCTGTAGCAAAAGCAACCATCTAGTAATTATGCCTCTAGTTATAGGTTTATTCATCAAAAATTTAATAGCAGAATGATTAGTATGAACAAATACCTCATAACCAGTAATATAATGCTGGAATTTATTGATGGCATGAACCACTACTAGAAACTCTTTTTCAGTTACTGTATAATTTAGTTCTACAGGTGTTAAATTTTTACTGATGAAATAAATGGCATAGTAAGACTAATTTTCTTTCTGTCCGAGCTCTCCCCCTAAGGCAGTGTCTAAAGCATCAGTTTGTATATGGAAGGGCAAAGACCAATTTGGCCCCCGCAGAACTGGTGTTGAAGACAATTCTGATTTTAAGGTGCCAAAGGCTGCCTGACAGTGTTGATCCCAACAAAAACCACTGTCTTTGACTAATAATTTGAACAGTGGGGCTGCTATCTTGGTAAAATTAGTAATAAACCTACAATAGTAACCCGCATGTCCCAGAAAACTTCTGACTTTTTTTGTGTAGCTGGTGGAGATAAACCAGTAATGATTTCAATTTTTGTTGGGTCTACCTTAATACCTTCTGATGAAATGTGGTGCCCTAAAACAATGCCTTCAGTTAACATCATCTTACACTTTTCATGACTTAAAGCAAGATTTGTTTCTTGGCACCTAATTAAAAATTTCTCTAGGTTATCTAAGGCTTCCTTGAAATCATTACCATAGACTGTAAAGTCATCCATATATATTTCCACACAATCATGGACTAAATCAGCTAGAATACCTAACACTGCCCTCTGCAAAGTGGCAGGAGTGTTACACAGTCCAAATGGTAACACCTTGTAAGCATAAGTTCCCCATGGGCAGGTGAAAGTAGTTTTTTCTTGAACTTCTGGGGCTATTCTTATCTGGTTATACCCACTGTATCCATCCAGAAAAGAAAAATACTGTTTTCCTGACAAGGTATCCAAAACTTGATCTTTGAAGGGAAGAGGGAAGTAGTATCTAAGAGTTGCTTTGTTTAATTCACGAAAATCAACACATATTCTCCACTTACCTCCCTTCTTCGGGACAATCACCAATGGAGATACCCATTTGCTATCAGAAATGGGATAGATAAAATCTACATCCAACAATTTTTGTAATTCATCCTTCACAATGTCTTTAAGCGCAGGATTCATTCTTCTTTGTGGTTGTCTTACTGGTCTAATATTTTCCTGCGTATAGATGTGATGAATGCATGTGTCAGGGTGAATGCCTTTCATGTCTTTATAAACCCAAGCAAATGCCCCAGACTGTGCTTTAAGTAAATTAACTAACTGATTTTGCTGGCTTTGAGACAAATTTGCATTAATAAACAAAGATCTCCCTGGACTAATCTCCATTGGTATAGTTGCGGCTCCAACCTTCTCATCTATGAATAAAACTACTGATGATGAGGTGGCTGAAGGGTAGTACTGTTCTTGAAAATCTTCTATGAAAACATTGTCTAAGTCAGACAAGGACTGAGGGAACTCAATACTAGTGGTGGCTGAGATAAATTGATCTAGGATATCATCTTCAGTATGGTGTTCCGGCCCCCTAGTTTGACTGATGGACAGTAAGGGTTGTTCCACATCCTCATCCCCGTAAGGATTCTCTAACCATAACATGTTTTCCAATACAGGCTATGCTGGGGGATAAATAATCAGGTTTTGTAGAGAAGTGCCATTTGATATAGTTAAAATATCTTCTCTGCAACCTATAAAGGCATTGGCAGTGGCTAACCAGGGCCTGCCTAGTATAATAGGATGTTCCCCCATTGGGTGTTTGGTTTGGAGTACTAGAAAATCCACTGGATACTCCCAAGAAGCTACTGTGACAGTAATGTCATCTAAGGCCCCCACAGGTTAACTGTGCTCCTATCTGCCAACTCCAAAATAGTAGGAGTAGGTCTGAGGAGATTATGCAACTGAAGTCTCTGCATGGTAGTCATAGACATGACATTAATGGAAGCCCCTAGGTCAACTAGAGTGTTTCCTATTGGAATGTCATTGATGTAAATGGTCACCACTGGGTTCCCAGGATTTGCAAATTTTGGAGGTAAGGAACAGTCTGAAATATAATTGGACAGCTGGCCTAAAACATGTATCATGGGTGGGTCTTTCTGTTTTCGACCAGGTTTCTTTAAGCACAGTTCCCTTACCAGTTTTGAATAGATAGGGACATCTCTAATAGCCTGAAGTAATGGAATCTTGATACAAACATTTTTCAACTCATTTTCCAAATCAAACTGTGGACGAACCACAGGCTTCTCTATTAATAACCTCTCTGGATAAGGGGGGTTGTTATTCACTTGTGGATGAGCAAATGATTGGGAATGAGTTCCCAGTGCTTGAGTGTTTTCTAAGGCAATCTGCACTTCTTCTTCCTCTAAAATCTCTTTTTCAGCATTTTCTTCTCCAGTCTCTTCGTGAATAATCACTGCTGGAGGGGTTTTATTTAATGTTTTCCCAGACCTTAATTGTATTTCTTGTAAAGGGGCTGAATGGATTATGTAAGTTGGAGCCATTTGAATTTCAGCATTATGAAGAGGCTGGGAAGGTATGTTATTAGGGTTTGGGATAGGTTGGGCTGGCAACAACGTGGGTCGAGGTGGGTTTGGATTTTGATATTGTTGTGGAACTGGGGGTATAGGAGGAAGTGCAGGTGGTGTAAAGCCTGGTAATAGCTGCTGCATATTTGGGGGAATTGGACAGTAACTAGGGGGGTTGTTGATTGTGTTCCTCCATAGGGTTGTCCTTGTGGTCCCCCATATGACTGTCCTCGCCAGCCTTGCTGCCATGGTTGGGTCTGAGTAGGTTGAGAAGGCCAATTCTTCCACATTTGTGGACTCCATGGCTGCTGAGATTGCTGCATGGGATAGTAATATGCAGGGTTCGTAAAAACAAGATCTGGGTACATGTTTTGGGGTCTAGGCTGCCAAGGCCTTCTTGATGCATATGATGGATCCGTAGGTTCAGCATTAAGCTTGTAAAAATCTTGTAGTTCTGGTAAAGAAGGGAAATTGTCAGTTGGGTGTTTATCAGAGCAAAGAGCACAGACTGAAATGGTATTAAGAGGGCACTCTTTCAAAGGGTGTCTTTTTCTGCATTTAGGGCAGAATATGTGTAGTGCTGCTATGTCCTCTTCCTCTTGCCATTTCTTTGTTTTCAATGCATCAAATTGGGAACTTAAGGTGCCTAAAATGTTAGTTTTGAAATTTTCTAACAGGTTCCCCAATTCAACTCTTGTGATCCCACTAGTTCCTGCTGTTCTAGAAATGCGGGAAGGACCTTCCCTTGTGCTTTTTCCTGCCTTGGCTCTACTCCTAGAATATTTTCTGCATAGTTCAGTAATCTCCTCAAAGGATTTATGAGATACATCACCTGAGGCCATCAAGTTGAGGATTTCCACATATTCATCCAGAATCCCTTTCAGAAAAAGAGTTCTGACTGCATCCTCCTGTAAGGTATTATACTTAGACTTCTGTAATACAAAGCAGAAGCGTTCTAGGAAGTCCTCAAGACTCTCTTCTTCATGCTATTGCATTTTAAAGATATCATTTTGGGAGTCTCTAGGTCCACAGTAGTCTTGGTATTTTCTGAGGAAAGCACTCTTCATCTCTTCCCAAGTTCGGATAGTGGATTCCCCTAGGCTCATAAACCATCTAAGTGCAGAATCCTTAAGGGTGGCTGGAAATAGTTTTAACTTTTGTGCATCCTGTAGATAATTATAACTCCTGCATAAGATGTCAAACTCAAATAGAAAAGTATCCGGATCTTCAATACTTTTCCCATAGAAGGTAGGTAATGAAGATGCTGGGATATTTTTCATACTAACATCTCGTGCACGATCCAGAATGGGGAAGCCAAAAGTTGTTTCAGTTCGTCCCTCATGTTCTCCCTCTCCTTCCATCTGATGTCTGGTTTCCTGATCACTCATAACAAGAGGGTTCCTAAACCAATTGACACCTAACCTATCTCTTCTTGGGGATGGAATGAAGTCCCAATGGTCTGGCCTAGGCCAATATTGAAGATTGAAAGGTAAATCTGTGGTAGATTCTACTTGAGAAACCACCGGATTCTGAGTATGACCAAGAAGGGAGTTCACTCTTTCTATGTTCACTGTGTCAACCGAGTTGGAATCTTCCTTTGGAGGTGAAGCTTGTTGGGTTTGTGGGATCTCTACTGAATGTAACTGTTTACTGAGTATAACCTCAGTTCCTGCTGGTCTGGTCCCTAATTCCACTGAATTTTGAGTGTTGTTGTTTTCAGTTTTGTTGCCGGTATTCCTATCCCTAGGGTTAGTGAAGGGGGGGGGGGTTGTTGTTTCCAATAAGATCAGAATGAATTTTAATGAATCTTCCCTTACTATCTCTGGGTCTCATCAAAAAAATTATTGAAAATAACAAGACTTTTTAATCAAATGAATCGAAATACCTATTCGACAAATGGGTTTGAAGGAACTTGTTATAACAGATGCGCAGGTTCTTACCTCTCGTCTTACCGTCCCCTCTCCTCCAATCTGCCAAAAGAAAAACAGTCAAGAAATCAAATAGAGAACAAACTGATCAAAAAATGTCTAAATATATCTACTGCTGCTATCGCTAGATTTTGTAAAGCAATCACACATCTATGCTACAAATGGGTTTGAAGGAACCTGTTATAACAGATGCGCAGGTTCTTACCTCTCGTCTTACCGTACCTTCTCCTCCAATATGCAACAACTAATCACACCTACAAATGCTGTGAAAAATGAGCAAGATACCAGCTTACCTTGGAGCAACTCCCCGGCAACGGTGCCAAAATGTTGGTTAAAATTAATGTTATTTAATTTACCTTGATTTAATTATCGACCGGAGTATGTATACTTTGAGCTACTACACCGTATGTGCGGGAAAAATAATTTCACTGCTCATACTTAAATGAATTCTAGTCTACTTACAAACAAAATGAAATGGATGAAGCTAATACTGTACTGAATGATCAATGCTAAGGATTACTAGATCTGTTCTAAAGAAAAGAAAATCAATTTGCTGATCCCTGTCTCACTGTCAAACGCAATATAACCTACAGTAACCTACAACAATCTTTCAAAGCAATATGAAACTACAGTAATCTTCCAAAACAATACTAGGCTACAACTATCCTGTATAAGAAATAGCTTATTAAAAAGAACTTGTTCCAACCTTGCTTACCAATGAATATGCTGAGTTAAGACTGCAATGCTAAACTTAGACAAACATTCCTCACTCACAAGCAAATTTTTTAAATGAAATCTGTCTCTTCTCTCATCTTAAACCACTCACACACACAGTTGACAAAATGAAATCTCACCTGCTGCTACGTTCTATTCATATAATAGAATGCTGGAACTATTTAAAGAATGCACACCAATAGGTACTGAAACCATTTGAAGTATACACACTCACTCTAATCTTTGTGGATCGTGAGACTGGTGTTCACTCCTAAGAAACAACACTGTAAACTATGATTCTTTTCCTGATCTCATTCAATACCAAGAAGCATGATTCCAATTCCTATTTAGCCAATGCAAAAGGTTGTTTGAAAATCCCTAAATACTCTATAAACTAAAGTCTTCAAATCTTCTGCTAACTCCACAAATGCTACAAATTCTTTTGAAATCCACACAACACAATCAAAAAATACCCTACAGTCTTATAAACTCAAAAGTCAAAAGGATTAAACCACTATTGGAGCTATTCACTAGTCGCTATAACGCTGACAACAAAAGAAATATGAAATTTCAATCTATTCTCTTCATTAAATCGATTCTACAACAAACCAAATCAAGTTCATCACACAGTTTATCAATTCCATAACCCTGAATAGAGTCTTTGAACAACAATCATAACCATCAATAAGCAATCCACGCTGAAAACCAAAGAGGGTTAAAATACAAATCCACCCCTGAATCGATTCTACAGGCTAGATCGAATGCAAATGATATTAATTAATATTCCACAGACATACATTCCATTTCAACTCACAAATGAACAAAACCATTAACATTCCATAAAAACAGTGTCAAAGGATAAAACATCGCTCTACTTACTGCAAAACAAACAATACTTAAGTACAAAGGATCGGTGTTGAAGGTGGGCCCTACCCTCAATGCCTGCTAGTCTTAAATCACAGTTTTAAAGAAGATAAACGCTGGATTGATTGACAAAAATAGAGTTTTATAGTCTTCTCTGTGTATCCTCCTTACTTAGGGTTTCAAGGTTCATTTTATAATGAAAATACAAAGTAAAATCGTCCTTGAAGCAAGGATCGACCCAGCTAACAACCCTACACCTATCTTGGCATATATGAACCAAAGATGGGAGTTCAAATCCCCTGAAATCCACATACTGCTAAAGATGGAAAATAACAGCTCCTTGAACGAAGGACATCCACGAAACAACACCTGAGTAATCTTCATAAGCATCTGGAAGGTGATGTGAATCCAAGAGCGCCGATACAGAATCCCCCAAATCGCTGGTTCAACACATCTTTTGAGCACCGATACTACTGCATGAAAGAAACAAAAACTCATTAGTTGACCAAGTATTTGAATGGAAACTTAAAGGCCCTATTATATGCATAAAACAAAGCAAAGTAATGAATAAGCAATTAAAAAGTCACTTACCAAAACCTAGCAATGTTGATCTCCAAAAAGGCATAATCATGTACAAAACAACACTAAATAAGGCTGACTAGCACTTAATCTCATGTGACTTGAAACTAGAAATATGATGTTGAATAGTCAAAATAGGAAGTCAACATTGAGTTCGAGATGAAGGACTTGGGATGATGCACTACTTTCTAGGCATGGAGGTGTGGTAGAGTGCAGATGGGATCTTCCTTGGACAAGGGAAGTATGCAGTAGAGATCCTGAAGAGGTTCGGGATGATGGACTGCAAGTCCATGGCCACACCTATGGCATCGAACGTGAAGCTTCTGTGTGATGCTTCATCTGATCCAGTTGATGTCACTATGTATCATCAGATGATTGGGTCCTTGATGTACCTAAGGAACACGAGACCAAATATTTGCTTTGCAGTGAACACATTGAGCTAGTTCCTGATGGATCCCAGAGGTGTTCACCTGGTTGCTGTAAAGCATATTTTGAGGTACCTGAAGGGTACAATTGATTATGGGCTCAAGTATGATGCGAATCAAAAGTTTAACCTGCAGGGTTATGTCGATTCAGATTGGGAAGGCAGTGCTACAGATAGGAAGAGCACTTATGGGTGTTGCTTCAGTATGGGATCAGGTGTGATCTCTTGGTTTAGCAGGAAGCAGTCCTGCGTAGCACTGAGTACAGCTGAAGTAGAGTATGTTGCAGCTTGTTCGGCTAATTGTGAGGCAGTGTGGCTGAGGGAGCTATTGTCTGATTTATTTGATCTCCCGTTGGATGCTACTGTTATATTTTGTGACAACTAGAGTTGTGTGAAGCTGTCTGACAACCCGGTGTTCCACAACAGGTTGAAGCACATTGAGATCAAATATATTAGGGATATGGTGGAGAGAGGAGTAATGAAGCTCCTGTATGTTATGACGGATGATCAGGTTGCAGATGTATTGACGAAACCACTAGCCAGAGTGAAGTTTGAGTACTTCAGAGAGAGGCTTGGTGTTCTTCAAATTGACGACACTTCGAGGAAGAAGTGATTGGCACATTTGCTAGAGCCATTCCAAGCATGGTGAGAGGAGGATCCTTCCCATGGCTATGGCTGTAAGCGCTGGATGATGAACATCAAGATGATGCTCTAGTTACTGCTCGGTATATGCATCATCTTGGATGCTGGATATGATCAGTTGGATCATGTATATGTATATGCATCATGTTGGATGTTGGATATGATCAACTGGATCATGTATATGTATATGCATCATGTTGGATGATGGATATGATCATTTGGATCATGTATATGTATATGCATCATGTTGGATGCTTGATATGATCAGTTGGATCATGTATTTGTATATGTATCAGGTGGATACATCATATGATCATGTGGATCATGTATTTGTGTATGTATCAGGTGGATACATTGTATGATCAGGTAGATCATGTATGATGATCTGTATCAGGTAGATATTGTGTATGCATCATGTGGATGCATTGTATGATCAGTATGATCATGGATGATGAGCTTCAGGATGTTGCTCCATATGATATGCATCAGGATGATGCTATGATGATGATCAGGACAATCATGGATGATGAGCTTCAGGATGTTGCTCCAGATGATATGCATCAGGATGATGCTATGATGATGATCAGGATGATCATGGATGGTGAGCTTCAGGATGTTTCTCCAGATGATATGTATCAAGATGATGCTATGATGATGATCAGGATGATCATGTGATGATGCACATCAGGATGATGAATGGTGTGTATCAGGTTGATACTCTATGGCCATGGACAGATTGTGCAGATAGGCATATAATAGCGCCCTAGGAGATTTGCAGATACTCTTTCGAGGTTTTTCCTATGACATATAATAGCGCCCTGGGATATCTGGCAAATGCTATTTCAAGGTTTTGCTTGGGAGGACATATAATAGCGCCCTGGGAGGTTTGCAGATACTCTTTCGAGGTTTTGCCTATGGCATATAATAGTGCCCTGGGATATCTGGCAAATGCCCTTTCGAGGTTTTTTCCTATGGCATATAATAGCACCCTGGGAGATCCGATAGGTTGATTTGTGTGCTCGTAATCAGTCTTGGGATGCTCTTTCAAGGTTTTTCCATGACCACATATGATACGCCCTGGAGATCCGGATAGGTTTTACTAGTCACGTAAAAGACCTCGGATGCTCTTTCGAGTTCTTGCTAGTCAAGACACTCTTTTAAGGTTTTGTGGTGGGGGTCAGATGTAATACGCCTTGGAGATCCGGACAAGTTGTGTTAGTCACGTAAAAGCCCTCAGATGCTCTTTAGAGTTCTTGCTAGTCAAGACACGCTTTTAAGGTTTTGTGAGAGTTAACATGTAATAACGCATTGGGAGATCTTTCCAGTCATTCTTAGGCACATACAGGATCCTGGGATACTCTTTTGAGGTTTTGTTGATGCACGTAATAAGTCTGAGGATTCCATAGTATGGCCAGTGATGATGAAGACCTGTAGGTGGTGGGCCTACATCCAGTATGAAAAAGGACTAGCTCTATAGAACTTCCAATCACGAGTAGATCAAAGATTGATTGAGATAGTAGCAGTCGTGACGATGACAATAATCCAGTGACGATGATCCAGAGAAAAAGACTTGTGCTAGTAGATGTGTGTCGAGAAATACCTCCTAGTTAAAAGGGAGTGTTGATGTATTTGTAACTTCAAAATACATTTCACATATGTATATTGTATTCCTGTAGAGATGTTATTATTCCTCTATACGGAAGTGTCATCATTTATATTGCAAGTGTTGTAACTTATACTTGATGGGTTATTAGACCACCTTGATGGGGTCGGCCCTGTATAGGTCATGTGGGTTAAAGGGTTATTAGACCACCCTATTGGGGGTCGACCCTGTTAGCATTATGTTATGTGGTTAAGTTGAGGCCGACCTAGTATAGGTTATTAGGAAATTCAAGTCAAGTATAAATAGAGTGCACTATTTGATCATTCACTTCTCACTCACACACTCATTGGAGAGCGGCGCACTAGTGGAGGAGGAGAAGCTGCTGCTAGGAGGACTATATCTTGTACTTGGGTTGTATCATTGCTCTATCTATGTCTGAGGAAGTTGCAGGGTTTTTCACCTTATTGGTTTTCCCACGTGAAACTCTACGTCTCTTGTGTGCTTGCATGATATGCTGTAGATATGTTGTACATGTTATTTTCTCAGTTACGATCCTAGATCAGATTGAAATTCTCAAAAAATAACACTTGATGTACCTCACGATCACAAGACCAGATATTTGCTTTGCGGTGAACACCTTGAGCCAGTTCTTGACTGATCCTAGACATGTTCACCTAATTGCTGTAAAGCATATTCTGAGGTACCTGAATGGTACGGTTGGTTATTGGCTCAAATATGATGCAAATCAAAATTTTAACCTGGAGGGTTATGTTGATTCAGATTGGGCAGGCAGTGCTCCAGATAGGAAGAGCACTTCGAGGTGCTGCTTCAGTATGGGATCATGTGTGATCTCTTGGTTTAGAAGGAAGCAATCCTGTGTAGCACTGAGTACAACTGAAGCAGAGTATGTCACAGCTTGTTTGACTAGTTGTGAGGCAGTATGGCTAAGGAAGCTACTGTCTGATTTATTTGATATCCAGTTGGATGCTACTTGTATCTATTGTGACAACTAGAGTTTTCTGAAGTTTTCAGAGAACCCGGTGTTCCATGACAAGTCCAAGCACATCGAGATCAAATATCACTATATCAGGGGTATGCTCTAGTATGTTGCGACATATGAGCAGATTGTAGATGTGTTGACCAAACCACTAGCCAGAGTGAAGTTCGAGTACTTCAAAGAGAGGCTTGGTGTACTTCAGATCGAGGTTCCTTCCAAGGGGAAGTGATGAGTCTAGAAGACTCAAATGCACATGGGATTTTTTGACATGGTTCTAGATGTGTTCTCCCATGGTGATGATGTAATTGTTGTGATTTTCCAAAATGGTTGTAGATGTGTTATCCCATGGTCGTGATGTAATTGCTGAGCCATTTTTCACATGGTGGTAGATGTGTTCTCCCATGGTGAAAAAGTAAGGGTTGTAGCCTTCCCCGAATGGTGCTAGATGTGTTCTCCCATGTCGATGGTGTAAGTGTTGTATGATGTGCATCTGGGATGTGCTCCGTGGACGATGAGATGATCTGAAGACGATGATGCTCCGAATGATCCTGTGATGATGATCAGGATGATCATGCAATGATGATATGAATCAGGACGATGCTGTGACGATGATCAGGATGATCATGTGATGATGATATGCATTAGGACGATCCTGTGACAATGATCAGGATGATCATGCGATGATGATATGCATTAGGACGATGCTATGACGATGATCAGGATGATGTACTATATGATGATGATCAGTATGATCATGAGCATCAGGATGATGCTCCGTGCGAGGGTGATCAGGTGGATCATGAGTATCAAGATGATACTCTGTGGCCGTGGAAAGGTTGTGTAATAAGAATGTAATCTTTCCCTGGGAGATTTGAAGATACTCTTGTGAGGTTTTTCCTATGGCATATAATAGCTCCCTGGGAGATATGGCAAATGCTCTTTTGAGGTTTTGCTTGGGAGGACATATAATCTTGCCCTGGGAGATCTTGCCGGTAGTGCTTAGGCACATAAACGATCCTGGGATACTCTTTCGAGGTTTTGTCCTGTGGCATATAATGTTTCCCTGGGAGATCTGATAGGTTGTTCGAGGTTTTTCCAGACCACATGTAATCACTCCTGGAGATCTTGTCGGTCGTGCTTAGGCACATAAATGATCCTAGGATGCTCTTTAGAGTTCTTTCCAGTCGTGCTATGCACATAAACTTTCCTGGGACACTCTTTTAAGGTTTTGTGGTGGTCACATGTAATAGATCCCTAGGAGATCTTGCAGTCATGCTTAGGCACATAAGGGATCCTGGGATACTCTTTCGAGGTTTTGTTGATGCACGTAATTAGTCTTGAGGATTCCACGGGATGGCCTGCTCGCAGAGATGATGAAGACCTATAGGAGGCTAGGCCTACATCCAACATGAAAAAAGGGATGGCTCTATAGAACTTCCTATGACAATAAGACTTGAGAGATAGCCCAGTGATTGGGATGACGAGTACATCAGCAGTGACAATGATGCTCCATCATCCAGTGACGATGATCCAGCTCCAGAATTGAAGATTTGTGCCTATATGTGTTGATGACTTGTGTCAAGAGAATACCTTCCTAGTTAAGAGGGAGTGTTGATGTATTTGTAACTTCGGAAGATATTCACTTGTATATTATATTTGTACTTTATTGTATCCCCAACGGAGATGTATTATTCCTCCGATTGTAAGTGTCGTCAGTTGTATTTGCAAGTGTCCCAAGCTATATTGTAAGTGTCGTAACTTATACTTGATGGGTTATTAGACCACCTTGATGGGGTCGGCCCTATATGAGTCATGTGGGTTAAAGGGTTATTAGGCCACCCTAATGGGGTTGACCCAATCAACATTATGTTAAGTGGTTAAGTTGGGGCCGACATAGTTGAGTAAAGGTCAATTGAAAGTAAAAGTATAAATAGAGAGTGCTCTCATTTGACACATTCTCTCATTCACTCACTATGCATTAGTGAGAGAGAGGAGGAGTGCGCACAAGTAGAGGAGAAGTAGCTGCTGCAGTCATCTATCTCTTGGAGTTTGATCTTTGTCATCTTTGTATTGGTGCTTATTCTATCTCTGAGGAAGTTGTGGGGTTTTTCACCTTCTTGGTTTTCCCCAGTGAAATGTTTTGTGTCTCTTGTCTCTTATGTTTGATATGTTGTACATGTTGTTCTTTCAATTAAGATCCTAGATCAGATTGAATTAAATGTTGGAAAACTAACACAATCTACATTCTACGCTAGTAACTTACCTCTATAAATCAACCAGATTTATGCACACCAAAGTGACTAGCAATTTTGGATGCAGATGTCTCTCTTAATCATAGTAGCATAATTAGGCTGTATTGGCATTTCCCGTACATAAATTCATAGCAATTTGAATTCGTCGAATATTCAGTATATATATGATACGAATATAGATTCTTACTAATGAAAAAGTAAATTTTAAAAGACCAAATTTTAATTATTTAATGACTATAAAATATAACAACATTCAATTTATTACTTTCTTAGAAAAACTAATGGTTTATAATGTACATTTATGCTAATTTGGTTTATATATTTGATTAAAAGTATTATATATAAGAAGTATACTTCTGTATTTTATCTGTATTGGATTTTCTTGTTAGGTATTTTTTCCATATCGAATCATATGCGTATCCATATTCGTACTCCAATTATGCTACTATGCTCTTAATTGCAATTTTTTTTTAAAGCAAGTTCAAATAGTGTTGAACTTATATGAAAGTACACTCCTAGAATATAGAAGTTTGCAAAATGACCCTAAACATATGGCCATTTATTATATCACTAAAATATCAATAAATGTCTTTAGGCAATCTTTATACAATTTATAGTTTTATTTTTATATAATTTGAGTGGGTCTAACTCTTAAGAGTATGTGTTTACTTCTAAAAGGTTGTAATTAAGGTATGTACTTTAATAGTTAAATCCCTATTAGAGAAAAGAACCCTTATCTCACAATCAAATATTTTCATGTACCAATTTGATATTGTTCAACAAATTATATAATTGTAAATTATTTTTAAAATATTAAGATTTTGTGATATTTAACTTAAATTTAGTAAAACAAAGTTTGTGTAAAATTCATATTTAATTAGAACCTCTAGATCTTCATATAGCTATTTAATTTAAGTTTTCAACATTAGAGTACATTAAAAAAAAACTGACAAAGTCTAATAAGTTTCATTTGAGTAAATAGTTAACACATTCTAGAAACAACACTAGCTATAACACTTTACATTATATAATGTTCCACAAGATTGTAACATATAAACTAACATTTTAACACCACTGATGGGAATGTATCATAAAATAATTTTTAATGTAATAAAACGAAGTACTTATAATCATTACACACTTTCTCTTAAAACATAAACGTCCAAATAATGAAACTGCAATGAGCTTGGGCAGCTCATCTGCTCATTTCCCTTATCGAAATTAAAAAATGCCTATATAATCTGGATCTTATTTTGTGCTCTTGACCAGAGCTGTCTTGTTACTGATCAGACTTTGGGTGAATCAAATAAACGAGGATAGTCCAGCAACAATAATAACAACTCCAGAAACCACGACACTAATTGAGGTGCCTGCACTCGACTGTGCATGGGGTGAATCAGAAATAGGATTAGTAGAGGACACGGGCGTGGTTGGGGACACCAAGCCTGGTGGACTGCTAGTAGTAGTACTGGCGGGCGATCCACCATTGACGGCGGCAGCCTGAACGTCAATGGCCATCTTCATACCACCCGCGCAGTGCCCGGGCGTTCCGCATATGAAGTACATGTTGACGGGATTCGACAGCGGGATCTGCGTGTTGCCGTCGCTGAAGGATTGCAGAGCGTTGCCCGTCTGGCAGGAGTCGTAGTCAGACTTACTCACCACCATCACGCTGTGCAGCGACGAATAGTGGAAATCTGTAAAATATTATCACAGCATAGATCTTAACAGTACGGTAGAAGTAGTGTAGCCATTTAACCACTTAATTTGTGGTTGGTCGAAACCAATAGGTCACACGTTAAGTGTTTTTAACAACCATTATCATGCATCGCATATCAATATGTATATTATATATATTTAACTGATAACTTAACTTCTCATTAATAAATATTCACTTAGCACAAATTAAGTGACTATGATAATAGTTTTAATAACATAGTTATTGATTTACTTACTAAGACTGTCGCCCACTGTGAATGACTTGCCCTGCAACCAAGAATTGAAATCCGTGGTGGTGTCCCATCCGGCGCTGTCTCCAACCGTGTACTGTGTCGCTCCACACGGGATAGCCAAGGCTATCGCCATGGCAATTGACAGAACAACCATTGCTGCTCCACCCATGTTGTCTTCCTTTTATCTAAATTTTCACAGAATTAATTAATAAACGATCCTGCAATCGAAACTTTATAAGAAGAAAGCTTTGAACTTGTTGTGTCTAGGGAAAATTGCCGCAGTGAGCTATATATAGGAGAGAAGAGTATCGATTCTATTATTTTAAACCCACCCTGCTATAGTTGACCCTAACTAATCTGACATCGAAAGCTATTCCATTTTTCTTTTGTGTTATAATAAAGACTGTAGTTTTGCTGGTTTGGTATGGTGAGTTGGACCTACTCCTATAGTTGCTGTGCATAATACAAAGTTGTTGCATGTGCCTTTTGCTAAATTATTTGATAGATCCATATTTCATGAAGAGCTGGATATTCTCTATTTTTTGGTTTTGTCTGGCGCGGCTGTATTCTTTCGGTGTTTTAGTATCTTGTGTCTTAGTTGAATCTGTTGCCTCGTTTGATCAACATCTGGTGCAAGTTTGGTATTGCTTATTACCCAATAATGCCTTCTATATATCAAACAGATAATGCGTGCCAGATCGTAAATATACTTAAGGTTGTAGTAGAGAAAAGTTAATTTATAATTATCTATTTCTGGTTTTGTCTGGCGCCATTGTAATCTTTCGGTCTTTTAGTATATTGTGTCTCAGTTGTATCCGTAGGATCTTTTGATCAACATCGGGCGTAAGTTTGGTAGAATAATGTCTTTTAGAGAGATGATGCAGTCAGATCGTAAACCGCAGTTATGGTTGTAGTAGGGAGAAGGGTAATTTAAAATTAAATCAATTATTGAAATATGAAGAGTTTTCACCGCTGGATTAAGGAGAAAAATGCTGAAATACTACAGAATTATACAAATGATAATGTCTCATTATCTCAGTATCGTTCATCAATCATCGTTGTTTTAGGAAGGTGTTATGTATTCGTTCACTTTTGATTTTTTTTTAGCATTGGTCGATTGTGATTAAGGCTCAAATTAACTTTTCCAGGATAAAAGGTTTTGGGACTTACTTTTGCCGAGTCACAAATTTATGGTATATTTAGCTTGCGAACTGTTAGATATACCCTTAAAAGAAGATTACTATTCCCATAATTAATATATATATATATATTTATGATAAAAAAATTTAAAATATTATAAATTATAATTTTTATAATTTTATTATTATAAATTTAATACAATTACATATTGTACAATATTGCAAGAAGTAGATTTCCACCTTTATTAATCTTTTAGGTGTTAAATAAATATGAACTTTTTAGGTCTTAACGAAAATGAACTTTTAAAGTGTAGAGAGTCTAGATGTGTTCTGGCCCAGTAGCTATGAAAGTAATCTAAGAGATCAAAATGCAAAATGTATCCTACTACTTAGTTTAACTAGAAGAAAAGACTAAGGTTTGAAATACAAAATTTTAATGTAGTTTAATTACGATATCAATAACTAAGATTATTGGAATTATCAATAAAAATACCATCACATGATCAATTATTTGAAAAAAATACCTATTACCAATCAATTAAATTAAATTTTCATTTTTATAAATATAAACAAAATAAAAATACATTCTTTACTCAATAGAATTCAAAGTATAGAAAATACATTCGTATAACACATTTCTTTCTCGAACAATGTATGTCACAAAGAGTTCCAAACACAGCCACAATTCAAAAACAAAGTGTATATATATGGTAAGCAATGGTTTCTTCTTCTTATTAGTTTGCAAAAACGGTTTACATAGCAAAAAGACCCAAGTTATTCATTCTCCTCTTTTTATTACATTAATAAGAAATTTTCGAGTTACCTCTTCATACTCTTCATCATCTTTTCCCGATTTTGTCCTTCAGTGACCACTCGACTTCTTTTGTCCTTATTTGACCTAGTCAACTTGGAGTAGGTAACTTGCAATGATATACATAAAATTACAATATACTTTAAAAGTCGTGGATGGTGGCCCCCTTTTTGACATATATGTGTTCCACATTTTATGATATAAGGAAATTTCTTTAAGTTTCTGGATTCCTTCGCATGGGCACGTTCTATGATTTTATGAGAGTGGCTTCACCGGTGGGATTTGCCCCAATCTGCATCAAAATTTCAGCAATGACATTTGACATTGCCTCACTAGCCAAGAAGGTACGTTGGCACTTATTCAAAGTTGCGACTATATCATTATTGAGACTAGCAATGGCTTTCTTATTGTTGGCTATGGCTTTATGGCTTTTATAACATTTATTTGCCTTCTATTTATTCTAAGCAATTATGCGGGTGTATATGTTGACCTATTTGCTTTAAATTTATGATCCTATCAAGACAACCCCGAGTTGCTTTTATATCAATTTCTTGGTCTCTTGTATGTTCCATGATATCTTTTAGTCTAGCCATTGTGCTCTATAATGTTTTCACTTTTTGTTACAAAATAATTCTATTATGCTTTCTCTTTTCTATATGCAACTCCTCATTCTCTTCTTGCAGAATCTCATTCTTATTTTTGGTAGTCATTATCTCGCTTTTCAAAGTGTTTATTTCTCTTACATATAATATTTTATTTCCTCTACCATGTTAGCAATGTTGAACTTTCTAGCCATAGACCTAGACACATTTGTTGAGGCCATCGCTTTTGGATCTCTTCCTACTTGAGTGAAAACTAGGACTTCTATTATAACTTGCATGTCCTACTATTCATAGAGTATAAGTCTCTTGTGAGTCATCTTCACTATCTTCTTCTTTTTTCTATCCAATATACAGGAACTAAGTGAAGCCACTTATTCATCTTTAAAAGGTGTAAATGCCTGAAACCAAGCTCTAAAAATGAGAAATTCACTCCAGGGTGAAATTGCAAAAATGGATGTCTATTTCGTCAGAATTGGGTGGTGGAGAAGCATAGCGTAAGTTATTCAGACGAATGTTTAAAATTTTTAGGCCGAATAAAGTCATATTTGTTTGGATGAATAACCATTCACGATTGACCATTAAAACTATCGATGACCTAGAAATATGTGTGAGGCATTGCCGGCTGGGAAAAGTTGCAGGCAATTTTTTTTGTGAAGGTTATTCGGCCAAACAATTATTCAGTCGAATAACTATTCAACGGAACAAGGTTATTACATATAAGGTCGGTTGCAGTTGTTGTCGTTCATTCTTCTGCCAAATAGTCGTGACCTCGCCCTGCTGCTGCGACCCCACCCTGCTACTGCGACCCCACCCTGCTACTGCGACCTCGCCCTGCTGCCACGCTTCCACATTTCTAAGCTTTCTCAATGTGCCACCATGCCATTTTGGCATCGTGCCACCTTGCCATTTCTTTTTTTCCTCCGTGGCACCCCACAATGGCGTTTTCTGCCACCTTCTGGACGTGCTTATAGCAGATATGGAACCATGAGGTTGTTCACGAAATTGGACGTGGAGCTTAGATTCAGCCTTCATTTCACCAGGTAAGTCCGCTATCATCACAGATATAAATTATTTTAAATGGACTCTCGAAGGTATTTCCATCTAATTATAGCATATCATAGTTATATGGTCTCTGGGTCTGGTTCTTGGGTCTTGTCTTCCATAAAAATGCACACATCTTTGGATCATGATTTGTGGAGGCATCCTCTATTATGAACCAACTACAAATCATAGTTTTAGATCTGTGTGGTTTCCATCAACAAGGTTTCCATCTATTTATTTTCCCTCCACCTTAGTCACTTGTTCTTCAACACTTGGCCCTTCTTGTTCAGATGTTGATGGTGCGGATGCCGCAGACTCTACAACTAGTTACCCGGGTATTGAACTTTCTCTACCACTAGGTCCCGAGTATGGATCTATATCCAGGGTAGGAAGGTATGCTAGGAAAGATGGCGTACTCAACTGCTAAAAGTGGTACTACGTAAATTGGTGAATCTGAGAAAAATAGGTAACGAACTAGATTTGGATTTGTTGCCTACTGGTCCCGAGGAAACTATTGCGTCAGATGCTTCTGAATCAACTCAATTGAATAAACAACAAGATCAATTCACTTTGAAATTGAATCTATTTATTTAATTATTTAACATGTTCAATATACTAAGTCTCATCAACCATGGTTGATGCATCTTTTATTTTAATTATGTGATATAAGACAATTTTCTCCCCAAAAAACATCAAGCATTTATATGAAATTGTCATTTTTATAAAGCACAGGAATCTGCCCCTACAAACAATGTAAAGTCTTATATTATTTCAGTTCTAGGATTCATCTCATGCTCTTTGAATCAAATCAATATACAATAGATCAATTTATTGATGGCGGGCATTTATAGATAGAATAAATAGTAGGAAGGTGTACATAAGAGTTATATGCAATGGTAGGTTGATCCAATCCATCATTGGAATATATTTTCCCATTATTTCTGTTAGGGCGGGTGGGAAATATAGTAAGTACTATGGATTGGAAAACCTATGATGCATCCTTTATTTTTTTCAAAAATAATTCAAGGTTCTGAATTTAAACCTAAGTTTTAAGATGCTTGTGGAATTTTAGAAATAGTTAGAGTAGGAAAGGGATTATGATCTAATAAATTGTTATTACATGAACCTATATCTCACCTGTAGTTGATTGTATGATAAATGATGTAAAAGGGTATATGTGGTTCTTAGAAGTTACTAGGAAGAACTGTCATTTTACAAGGTTATTACATGGACCTATAAAATCACCCATATTTGAATGTATAATAAATGAGGTAAAAGGGTATAAGTGGTTCTTAGAAGTTACTAGAAAGAACTATCATGTTACATGTTCTCATACTAGTAGAGTAATAACTATTATGCATTGTTATCATATGTTGTTGGGTAATGTTTGGCATGCATATAAACATGTGATTTTAACAAGATATACGGGCATTTTTGTTTTGATTGATTCTATAGTTGTAGTATGGAATAAGAATGGGACTTATATGATTTTACAAGACAAGGATTAGAGTCATCAAATACCTGAGAATGGTAGAAACATTTGTGAGTCTAGAAGGAATATCAAATAAAGTAATGGTGTGAGAATGTACTGTATATTTGAGAATGATTGTGAGAATGTAGAGTATATATGAAAAAGGGGTCTAGTTGTTGGGAAAAGACCTCACCATGGCATCTTTAAACTGTTGATGCTTCTAAAAGGAATAGGTCCAACTATGCGCACCCTCTTTCATTATATATATAATGTTTGGGTGATCTCTTTAGTGGATTCATATATGGAATGCTTCTCTGTGAGCATCTGTATGAGGTTTAGTAAAGGTGTTTAGAATGAAATTCATCCCTTTAAATTTATTTATTATGCTGACTTACACCAAGAATTTCTCTTTTCTCTATGCATGTAGTTCACCTTCAACCTAGATGTCCTTTCTCCTTCCACAATCCTAACCCTACTCCTTGGAAAACCAAGAACTCCTAATCAGTATTCAAACTTTAATTCTATATAATGCCTCATTTGAGGGCTTAATCCTACTTCTTAATAACGAATCATTATCATCCTTGAAAACATTGATATATGTTTCTCTCCTAACTATTAGATTGAAGATGAATTGATGAATTTTATAATTAACAATAGTATATACCAAAACCTAATTTCTCTTGACCTTTACACCTTCACCTCCATACTATTCCTCGTACCTTGCAACCTAGGATGATTACACCATAATATCCCCAAGATAATGATGGACATCAACATTGTCAAATTACTTGAATTCCATCAGTTCATTTTTTGGCATTGTCTTTTAACAATAATCACTCCACAAACCTTTATCTAGACATCCTCAAACATATTTGGTTTCATTACTAAAATTACTCTTTAAATACGTATATAAATGTTTGGAATGTAAAATCAAAATGTGAAATTTTGTATGGATGTCAAATGTTTGGAATATTTAAATATCAAACATGTAAAATGTAAATATGTTACGAGTTGATAGTTTTGTAAATGTAGACATTTTATCAAATGGAAAGAGAGGGGTCTTCGAGGAAAAAGCATATAAGGTCTACTGTTACAACGACATCTGCTAAGGGGAGGTCATCATAGTCATCAAAAATTGGTGTCTTGACTGGTAATCGAAGGTTGTCGGCTTCACCTCGAGATTCAAGCTTTTTGTATAGTTCACATTCATCTGATCACCAGTTAGTCCAAAGGGGAATAGACGATTCCCCCGTATCTTCTGTGGGAGAACATCGATCTCGGCCTTCTGTTGGTATGAACATTTATGTTTTAATACATGTATCAATTGTAATTTTTTGCGTGTTCAAAAAGTTTGTATGTTTACACACAATTGTGTTTGTCTTTGAAGCAGAGCAAGGTTAAGAAGAGGCTCGTAATTCTACACAAAGGGACGAAGGTCGAGCAAGGAGGGAATATGTTGAACTAGATGTGGGTTGTACACCCATAATAACTTATCCATCTGATATACCTGAGGAGCTTCGATGGGAAAGTGGTGTTCAACAAATGACCCTTGAAAGCTGTAGATCTCACTATGACAAGTTGCAATATGATCTTTATAGTTTGGATCTCCCTCCAGAGAGAAAAAAAAGTATAGATATTTTCTTGCGTTCATTGCAAAAATTCATTGAGGTATATCAGGGTCTCGGACCAACTACGGACGGTTTTATTGACTTGATGCAGATAAGAATGGCACAAGTGATGGGTCCGAGCAAGTGGGATGTTGTGAAGGAGAGAGTGACTAAAGAATATGCCAATTCAATGTTTAACTTCAAAGAAGGCCTAAAGAAAAAAAATTTGAAATCACAATATTTCAAGTACCCTGAACTTGCACATATATTATATGATCGGTTCCTTACAGCCTATGGTAGGTTTCCATGGAATGACGAGTTTCCTAATTATTTCTCTAGATTTTTTTTTAAATATGAAGCCAGACTATACCGATATTCATTCTAGCTTTTATGGATTTGGAAAGTGGAGAATATATGATCAAAAAGGTGCTCTTATAGATCGCACAATTCTTCGACCTCCATCCCATATATCTCTCCCGCCAGCTAGGCTTCTGACTCTAAAATTGGAGATGGATCCCACATCCCAGCTTGGGACAACTGCAAGGGATTATGTTGCAAAAGGTTTAACGTCGGAATTTGTAGGAGTTGATGTGGGATTGGTTCGAGAGAGGGCTCGAGCCACTATTCGTCAAAAGTTTTTTTACAAAACAAATGATGAGGTAGATGCAATGAGCATTGAAGATAGTAGCGATTATGGTAAGGTTTTTCACGATACAACTTCAGATGTCCTATCCCATGACACATCGAGTATAGGAGAGGTATGTTGTTTATGTACATACAATCTATTTAATTGTTTTATTCATTTTCAATTGAACTTTTCGTTACATTATATCTATGACTTTAAGTATATTTTGATATGTAGTAATAAATACATTACATAAATGTTTATTGATTATAGTTTTCTAGATTGTTGAATGAACATGATTTTCGACACTCCACTAGTGAAAATGTAGAAGAGCATTTTAGAGAGGTATATTTATTAAACAGATTTATATTTATCTTTGAAAGATATTGTATGTTTTTTTAGAATTTTAAGTAATCTATGCATCCTATTGTTAATGTGAACACCTTTTGAAATTGAAAATTGTTTTATCCATGTAGGTTCATTTAGGTTCCAACGTTTTTGATCATTTTCTGTCTCTTGTAATTGTGAACATGTTTTCAATTTTTTTTGTTTTGGTTTTAAGTGATTTTTTTAATTTTAGTTTATTTTACTTGCACAATGTTTTATTTATTAACAAAATTTAAATTTCAAGAAACATGGGGAAATATGGACATTGGTGGTGAGGTAATTGTTTATAAATTATTAATTTTTAAAATTTTAATACGCAAGTTTATTTATGTTTTTAAATTTAATAGTTTAAATTTTTTTAATTAATATGAGATCTTCATGGTTTCTTTTATACATGTTATAGGTTGGTACTTGTCCAGTTAAGCAGAAGACCACATCAGAGGATATTGGTCCTTTGATGGACATGGACATTGGGAGTGAGGTAATTTTGTTTATAATTGAACTATTATTTTCAATTTTATTTTCTCAAGTTTAATATCTTAGCTTTTGAATTTAGTTTAAAATTGTTTAAATAATTTATAAGATTCATAGTTTCCTTTTATAGATGTTGCAGGTTGGGACTTGTCAAGACAAAGGGAAGACCACATTGGAGGATATTGGTGGAATTTGATTTAGAGAAAGATTTGTATTGGACTTCTTTTGTTTTCCCATACTACCTTAGACTATATTGCATATATCTACATGTTGATACATATATTGTAGTTGTTTTGGGCATTCAAGAACTTTATTTTCTGATTATATATGTACATTGAACTTACATATTCTTTATTTGCTTTGGATGATCTAACTTTTTTGGGGGATAATTATATAGCATAATTTTGTGTGGTAAATGCTTAGAATATGATTTGCATGATGTTCATGAATGTATGTATTACTAAATTTGTATATACAAGTTACAATTTTCTTTCATAATGATAGTCAATCTTATATCTAGTTTAATGTTCAATCTTGAAATGGTTTTAGGATGTTGGTTTAAAGCTCTAGAGTACATGTAATGTTCAAATTAATCCATGTATTTAGTACACATGTTTTAATGTTTAAAGTACATGTATGTTACATACACATGTTTCATACAATATCATCTCATCATAACTATGCTTAAATGGAAAAGATCAAGTTTGTAAATTCAATTCAAGTTTGTTTGGAAGTGTGTTGTAGATTGTGTGTACAATAAACTTGAATCTTATATAAATGATTCAAACTTTAAATTTTAAACTAATGTACGGTGCATGTTTAATGTTCAGGTAACACTTTCGTAGTTGGTGAACTATAGATGCTACTGAAATCATGGCAAAGGGGGATTTAACGATTTTTTTTTATAAACATAAGCAATGATTCCATGATTCTGAATCTTATGCTAAATTAGAGAAATGATTTTAGACAACAATTTGATGAATTTTCATCAGTTTGTTGTAAATAACCATTGCTCTAATTTAGCATAAGCTTCACAATCCTGGAATCGTTGTTTGTGATTAAAAATCAAATGATCGCTATCTCCATTTTCCATGATTTCAGTTATGTGAACTTAAATAATTTTGTTCAATTCCATTTGATCATATAAACAACTATTAATTTTACACTTTAATGATGCAAGTAAATCGAATTAAATACTTGTAAAATTGGACATTAAGTAAAAACACTATTTAACTTAGCTAGGAGCACACCATGTACCATACCAACATTTAAAAAGGAGTAAGCAAGGAACATACTTTATGTTAAACATTTTTGCAATCAATGTTAATTGACACATTGTAAATTATATGAGAATGTAGGACTTAGATTATATGATATATTCTTCATTAAATCTAAGATAATTAAATACATGTACACAATTGGCAATTGACAATCTACAAATTTCAAATAAACATACATTATCTTCATGTACAAAAGTTAAATGTTGATAAAATATTTAACAAATTAAAAAAAATGATCATAAAATCACCATTTAACTTAGTTGGAAGAGCATGTACCATATCAATATTTAATGAGTAAGCCTGAGGACAACTTTAAATGTCACATTTTTTCATGAGTTCTTTGAACTGTTTTTAGCGTCAATCAATGTATGTGAAAAATCAAAATTTACAACCATCTTGATGTATTCATTTTTCACTTGCTAGAAAAATCATTCCAAGAAAATTGTGCATCACAAATTAGAGATTGATGGAGTAGGAGAAAAAAAATTAAAGAATGTATATATTTGAAACCTTTTTTTATGATAGGATTTTTTGAGTCTACAAGCCAATTTGAAATATAATTGGTTAAAAACATCACAATGGAATGTCGTCATCAATTATTTGATCATGGTCATATTTGGACATTTTCCATTTTCTAGTTTTATTTTGTTTTTCAATGAAACTTGTATTAATTTTATTCGATATCCACATACTAAATGACTATAATGACAACATATAACATCAGGTTCATAATATTCAAAGTAAATATAATTTTCAGTCATCTGGGTTTATTGAAACTAATAACATTTTAAAATGATGGATCATCTTTCATATGTAAATCCTTTGTCATCGTAGTCCTCCAATAACTTCATCTTTCTTTCAGTCCATTGCATCAAATAATATTTCACCTTTTCTTTGTTGTCTAACAGTGCAATCACAACGAAAACATCTCTTGTGCATTACAATTGACGTTGAGGTTTTTAAATCAATTAAATTGACTATACACATAAGGGGATGGGAAACATTGAACAATCAACAAAGAATTTGTAAGTTCTATATATACATAATTAATATCAAATGAACAATCATTATTTTTAGTTTATTTCATTATCTTCTCTAACAAGATACGAAATTCTATCGTCATCGGATGATACCGCTATTTTTTCTGATTCTAATTCTTCCAATCTTGCAAGTGGCATTTTCCCCTTTGGATTAATCTCTATGTGTTTCCAATGTTTTACATAGTTGTCTGTTATGTTTTCACAGGCTTTTTTAGATTCAACCTTTTCAGTGCAAATATGACAAAAGCATGATTACTTTCTACTGTCAAATGAAAACACGTTTTGGAAGGATTTTGTTTGAATAGAGTGTAAATCTCTAGTCCCATGTATGGTTCCATCCTCGTATGGGATTGATCTATCTATATCTTGGATTCCAATAAGCCAAAAGAACCTACACAATATATGAAAAAAAAGGACAACTTTTACTATTAGTGTCTATACTTTAATGATAGACTTGCAAATAATATTTTTTAAAATTGACAATTAATATAAATTAAAAAAATTGTGTACATACCTGCGCACATCTTTTCGATGTTGATTATAATCACATATTAGATGTAATTGACACCATTGTACAACTTCTACAGCTGAATCAAATCGTGCGGAAGAATGGTTCATCTTCCATCTTCGAAGTGCTCTTTTTACACATGCTCCTGCACCATCATGTTCACTTTTTCCATGTCCAGTTTCAAAGAAATTCCAATGATGTTTAATGTTCGATGATTTATGAAGTCGACACAACCAAAAAAATGATCGTGAATATTGAAATTGTCCCGCACATCCATCCGACCAATATTTAGGTACAATATCTTTAACACCTTCTCTCATTCTATCTCTGTAAGGATGTCTACAAATAATTGCCCAACAAGGAAGCTCATCATTTTCATCTATTTGCATTCTGAATTTTTTATGTTTGTATAATGTCTTTCTTGAGATTCCTATTATTTTTGCTAGTTGTGTTGTCAAACGTTTTTGTCTACGACTAGCTAAAATAATTGTTGTATGAATTGCTCTACGTGCAGCTTTGGTAACTTTCTTCCTGGATTTTTCAATTTTTTTATTGCATCACTTATATTTTCTATCACATTATGTTTCAATTTCAACTCTTTTGTCGCCTTGTGAATACCCAATAATGGCATAGCACCTCTTAACTTTTTGGACACTAATAAACATCTCAAAATTTGCGCTTGTCCTGCTACTGAATAGTGTTTGAGAATATCATCATCATTTGTAGAGCATTATATCGTGAAATGTGTGTGGCTATTTTTCCCCATATTTGTCGTAATCAATGTCTTCTAACATTTCATCATCAATGGTGAAAGCACCTATACATTTCAATTAAATTTAATTTAACATATATCCAAAATTATAATTCATTATAAAAAATAAATTTGGAAAATACATGATATATACATACAAGGTCCAATTTCTTTCTCTTAAACTTGATCTTCAATATTGACTTCATCAACATTAGCATGTAAATCCCTATTTACATATTCAACAATGGTCTCTCCAGCTTAAATTTTTTCTTCTTGTACTAGATTTTCAAAATCCATTTCATCAACATTATGATGTAAATATCCATTTACATATTCAATAATTGTCTATTTTGTTTGTGCAACCCTTGCTCTTTTGGCATGATATTTGAGTCTTTCTCTTTCCCTATGAGCATCATCATCATGTTTACGATCACTTTTGCTTTGACGGCTTTTTTATTGCCCATGATTGTTTAATCTGTAGAGGTTAAATTAAAGAATCGTCACTTTATACTAAAAAAAAAAATTTAAGATTTAAAAATAGTTACTAAATTATTTTATTTTGAGTCTTCAAACCATTTATAAAAACATGAAGAGCAATTTCCTTTAACACTTTTACTTAATTTTTTTTTTTAGGAAAAAGTCATCTTATAAAAATCTTGTAAGAGTCCTTTGAAGAAAAACTCCTTGGATAGAAATCTCATCTGAAGAAAAAATCCTTGGAAAGAAATCTCCTTTGAAGAAAAATTCCTTGGAAAGAAATAAAAACTCCTTGAAAAGAAATCTCCTTTGAAGAAAAAATCCTTGGAAAGAAATCTCCATTGAAGAAAAACTCCTTGGAAAAAAATCTCCTTTGAAAAAAAACTTAAATTTTTTTTATAAAGGCCTCTACCAAAAGAGGAGATGCGAAATTATGACTAATTTAGTTTTATTTATACAATCTCAAATAATTTAATTTCTAATTTTTTCCAGTCGATGGAATATTTTTGCGTTTATTTTTCGACCGAACAACCATTGCTAATTTTAATAGTCTGTTAACAAAAAACACTTATTCATGCGAATAATTATTCATCCAAATAAGTATTCAGATGAATAATTATTCGGGGGAATAAGTATTCGGCCCAATAATTATTTGGCCGAATAATTAATTTGGTTGAATACCTTCAGATACCTGAATGCTTCACTATTTTTCAAGCTTCTCTATTTTCAGAAGGGAAAAACCATCTGTTACACTGCAAATCGACTGTCAGACTTGATACCATTAGTTTATTCATTGAATCTACTCTTCGTTGGTATAGATTTTGTTGTGTTTAGGTGAGATATGATAATTTTAATTTTTTTTTTGTTAACATGTGTCTATTTTGCTTTCATCGCTTTCAAAATGTGGTAAAATGAACAATCCATAACTTTAAAAATACACAATAAAAAAAATTGAAAAAAATATGGGGTCATTAATTGGAGTGTCTACTTCAAAAGGGTATTCTTAGATGTTTTATTTTTAGAGTAAAATGAGATAAATGTCCTGTAAAAAAAACATGTTTAAATTCGACAAGCTTTCCCCATTGATCGAATTCAAAAAAATATAATAATTAGTATATAGATCCATTGATTACAAAATTATAGTCATGCCTTAGTACATTTTGTGCAGATTGTCGTAGCATATTTTTTTGTACAAAACACAAGTTTAATAATGATTTCATGCCCATAAAAAACCATGACTATTTATTAGTCATTTCATTTTATAGGAACATACTGTCAAACATTTTCCAAATTGACACATCAAATCTCAATAAAAAAATTTGAAAAAACAATGAATAGAAAGCTAACATAATTATCTAAAAGTTTTATTTTTACTGAAAAGTAAAATTCTAAACAAAAATACCACTTTTGTTCGCCCAAAGTTGAAAATATGAAAAAATCAGATTTATTTTCTCATAAGACCCCCCAAAATAGACACCCATATTCATGGATTCACCCTCCAGTGATTTGGACAATAGGAGAAGGATCAAACTATGTAGGTGATGGTTTCAATTGGCATTGTCTTAGGATTTTTTTGTTCATTTGTATTGTATTCTTCTTATTATGTATCTTTTTGCTACTTCTTTAATCTTTCTTCTTTTGCAATCCTCCATCCTTCTATTTCCTTTTCTCTCTCAATAGCAATTTCTAGTTCTTCTCTCTTTTTGGTCGCGCCTTCTTGAGCCCTGAATAGAACTCCCTGCATTTCCTTTTCTTCTTTTGCTTTACTAGTTGTTGTATCTAGTTTTGCTTTTCCTAGTGTTTGTGATAGCTAATCCAATGAACGAACTCTCCTATAGACCTCCTCCTCCTAGAATACTTCATGATTGTAAGCGCAATTGAATTTACATGGGTCAAAATGCTTCTTTACTACCTTAAAATGATTATTTATCCTGAAATTATTGGCACTTAAGCGAAAATCACTCAAATCCAACTCTGTGTGGCATGCATCTTTAACACATGCAATTCTACGTTATAATTACCCACAATAGAAACAACGGGGAACACATATACTTCTTGCTTGATGATAATTTTGAGCTAATTCCATTTATATAAGTTTGGAACACATTCTCCATCAATACATCCTTTACGGTAACATATCCAAGGACAATGTGAGGTGGTTAAGATCACCCATAGATCCCCGTATATGAATAGTATTTAGTGAAATACCAATATTCTATGTCAATCGGAACCTTGAATGTAGCATTAGACATGCAGTTTGTTGGTTGTTAATGGATAAGTGCATACAAGGGCCTGTTGGGAAACTTCTTCAACTTGAACCATAGAACATAAAAGAAAATAGCAGAAGGGAGTAATATTCCAAGAAGAGAGATGATGTCTAAATACATTATTACAACACTTAAGCCCAATGCATTGTGATCCAAACATCATAATGCATTATCACAAAGGATACACACACACTAAATCAACACAACCCATAGGGTTTTTCTTTTATAGTCTCCATATCTACGAAACTCTATTGCGGAGAGGAAGATATGGTCGACAAATAGGGGTCTTTGGTTCTAACCGTTTCCATGAAATCCAAAACATCCCATATTTTAGTCAGTTGTTGTAGTTGAGCCGACCACAGCCTCATTAACCATGGAGTCGAAGCCTCGACACTCCCAGTCGATCCAACATTTACTACATTGCTAGTCAATTGTTTTCTATTGACTGTCTGTACCCCAAATATCCAGGAGTGAGATGAACCTGCATAACCTTAGGTTCCAAAACCCCCCATCAACACAACGTTCTGGATATTTAGGAGATGTAATTACATTCTATGAACATCCCCCAATAATTACAGTTGTTGGAATCCCAATCATAGCCTGAATTTTCACAAACATAGCTTTTGGTAAAGGATTAATAAAGATATCAAGAATCTGATCATCTATCCTGCAATAAACAAGTGTGACAACATTGTCCTATTCCAATTTTATAAACTAGTGAACATGAATTTCAACATGTTTCATCTTAATGTGAGCAACTAAAATGTCTATGTACCTCCATTGACAACACCATTCTATTATGCTTCTAGAGTCGAAAGAGAGACTCCCTTTTGTTTCTTACATGACTAGACCAATGGTCTAGAAATCAGTTGAAACACATAGCCATAGGTTGAATTTTGGTCATCAATGTCACCTCCCTAGTCGGAATTAGTAAACTCGACCAGTGGCTATGTACTACGACAATACTTAATACCATAATTATAATTTCCTTTAATATAGTGAACAATTCTCTTGCAGCTTTCCAATGAATTTCCTAAGGATCCTGTATGAATCAAGAGATTACACTAACAACAAAGGAGAAATCTGGTTGACTATGAGTTAAGTAAATTAGGCTACTAACCAACTATCGATAAATAGTGGCATCAATGCATGGAGAGTCACAATCTTTTTGACAACCTCACGCTCGATTGATAAGGTGTAACATAAAACTTACAAACATCCATTCGAATAGTTTCAACAGATCTAAAGCATATTTTGGTTGAGAAAGAAAGATACCATCATACATTTTAAATTTTTGAATGCCCAGAAAGAAATGCAACATACTAAGGTTAGTGATTTCAAAGGTATCCGCAAGTTGTTTCTTAAAACCCAAAATTAGATTGACATTATTTCCAATTATGAATATAAATCATCAACATATAATGCCACAATAAAAGTATCACCATTAACTTGCAATACATAAATAATGTGATCATATTCATAGTGTTTGAAGCCAAGATTGGCAAAGAAATGACCAATCTTCTCATACCAAGCACGAGGTGCATGTTTCAAACGATACAATGACTTATTGAATCAACAAACAAGACTAGAATATGTCACAAAACTAGGACATTGTTCCATATATATATTTATTCAGACAAATATCCATGAAGAAAAGTAGTTTTAACATCCATTTGATGAATTTCCCATCGAAAATGAGCAGCAAGGGAAATAATAAGTCGAACAGAGTTCATGTTAGCAATAGGAAAAATAATTAGAGAAAATTTGAGGTCTAAAATGGGCCTCCTTAGGAAAATAATAAAATATTAGTTAAAATAATAAAATAATATTTATGAATTTTGGAGGAAAAGAGAAAAAAACTACTTTTTTTTTGTATTTTCAACATGTCTCCCTATAATTTTACTCAAATTTTGAGCGGGAGCACTAATTGGATGTGGAATTTAATTCCGCATCCAATGAGTACCCACACTACATAATTTTGAGGGACCCCGCCCCATGAAAAATGAGAAATACATAAAGAAAACATGTTACTTTGAGAAGTAACACGTTTTTTTTATGTATTTCTCATTTTTCGTGGGGTGTGGTCCGTCAAAATTATGCAATTTGGGTACTCATTGGATGGGGAATTTAATTCTGCATTTGATGAGTTTTCCCGCTCAAAATTTTAGTAAAATTAAAAGGATATGTGTTGAAAATATGAATTAAAAAAGTAGTTTTTTTAATGTCAAATATGCCAACTCAACCATTATGGTTGCCTATTTTCTTGAAATTCTATTGGTTCTTGAATTCAATGACTCATTTTATTACGAGGTGGCTTGTTTTCTCATAAGTCCCATTTTAGACCACAAATTTGCTCTAATGGATGTTTAGCAGCATCGTTGAAGTAAACTTGGTCTTATAGAGCCATCGACACTTCACAACATTCCTTCCTTGCAGTCGAGGAACAAGTTCCCAAGTTGGATTCTTCTTCAAAGAATCAATTTTAGCAGTCTCATCGATCTTCCCATTTTGGCACACCCTAAGCATCAACATAAGTGTTAGGATCATAGGTTTCAAGAACAAATTCCATCAGTGCGACACAACTAGGTTGTTTCTAACTAGGAGTTAGTCGACCAATAATAGCATCTCTACCATCGATTTGACAACTTCAATTGTTTTAGCATCCCATTGAGGTAAACAAGTCTGCAATGATTCATGTCAGTGATTTTTAGTCAATTGACTGGGAAGTAGAATTCGTTTGTCTAGTCAAAACTCTAAGGAGGGGTACAATCGATCTAGATTCTTCAAGAATATCAAATGGATCACTATGCAATAGACCATAGGAGGAATTCAAAAAATTATTACCTAAAATATTTTCATCAAAGATTACATATCTTCTCAAAATGATCTATATTTTTTATAGGGTCAAATAGTCGATAGGATTTTGATTAATTAGAATATCCCATCATGGTGCCAGCATAACTTTTTGCATCAAATTTCTTCCTGCAATTATCAATAATATGCGAAGCAACACATCCAAAGGTTCTCAAGTGTCCAATAGAGGGTTTTTTCCCATTCCACTTCTCGACTAGAGTATTATCGGTGATATCTCTTCTCAATACACTGTTCAATAGATAGTTTGAATAGTAAACAAATTCTGCCCAAAGTTTAGTTAGAATATCTTTGGTCTGCAGTAGGCACCAAGCCATTTCCACCAAATTCTGATTCTTCCTCTCTACAATTCCATTATGCTGAGGAGTGTGAGCAATAGTTATCTGCCAAGAAATACCATTCTACAAGAGATATTCTTCAAATTGTTGACTCACATATTCATCACCATTATCTGTTCCCAAACATTTGATTGGTCAGTCACATTTATTTTCATCCAATGCCCTAAATTACTTAAATCTTTCAAAGACATGAATCGTATTCTTTAAGAAATATACCCATGTAAATTTAGAGAAATCTTCAATAATGGTTAAAATATACTTCACACCTACTAATGAGGGCTTGTTAATGCAACAAAGATCATTATGAACAATTTCCAGTTGGTTTTGTGCTCCCCATGCTTTCTCGTAATCAAATGGTTCATGATGATACTTTCCATGCACACATCCTCTACAAAATCCTTCCGGTGGAACACTATTTCGGAGACCTCTAACAATTTTGTTAGTTACCATCACATTCAATATTTGAAATATTAGATGTCCAAGTAATTCATTCAAAATTTGACTTTTGTAGTTAGTCTCAGCAATGACAGTTGTCGGTCCAGTCGGTCCAATCGATCGGGGAGAATCACAAAATTTGTGAATTCCTTCTTTGGTATCCTAGAATACTGAAGCAATAGTTGCTCCCCAAGCCTTATATGCCTTCTGATAAAACGATCTTACCAAAACTCAATAGTCTTGTTTGTATGTGTATGTTGATCAATCAAGAACAAATTTGCACTCTGTTGGGTGTATTTACTTTCTTAGGGAATCACCAAATATTTAATTATCGACCAGGGTTGGTAATGTTAGAGTTGTGGCACAGTATATGATGAGGTAGAATGGTACCTAAGACATTGGCTCAACCGACCTTAGAAATGTTTAATAATGAAAAGATCGAAAGATCTTTCAAAATGAAAAACCGAGTCAAACTTAAAAAATACAACTACTAAACTGATTAGACCTAACTAAACCAATAGATAAAAATAGTATCAATCTATACTACTCTACTCTATGAACAATAACTAGAAAGATAAAAAAAACAATACTATTATAGGAAACAAGACTTGATCAAAAGCAAAACTACTCTTATGAAATATGGAAACTACTGATCAATTATTCAACTCTAACCTAGAAATTAAAAAGTAATAACTATGAATTCATAAATCTTATCAATGAAATGATTCAGTTGACAACTAACTATGGAAGCAAGAGACTATATTATCTTCAAGCAAGATTGCAAACTACTTAATAAACCTACGAAATTCAACAGTTAAATTATTCATGCATTCGACAGATACTCAAAACTAAGCTAAGCTACCTAATTCCATTCTCCTTGAGGAATTTGAGGAAATGTGTCAAATGTAATAGGAACAGGAGAAAATGTATCAAAATGACTTTCAAATGTGACAAGGAAACATAACAAAAGTAAATCTAGTTTAACTTCTACAAAGAGATGCAAGCTAAAGAGTGACCAATTACAAATAACTTTAAACATTGTAATCTATTCTTTATCCATAAGTAAATCACATGGAACAAATGTAATCTAGAAGCAAGTAGAAAACTTAATAAGGATATTCTATTTCTAAAACAAATCCTATCCTATGAACATCTTCATTAACTATGTAAATGAGAAGAGCAAATCCTATGCTTGAATTATAATTAAACTATGAAAAACTAATGTGCTTTTGAGAATGGAATTACTTAATAAAAATGAAGTAAACTAAGATAAGACTGAAATTGGCAAGTTCTAGAACAATAACAAGTTAAGAAATTAGAGATAAAGTATGAACTATGGATCAAAGTACAACTAAAAAGTAAGGCAAGCTAAAAGGATAACTAAAAATGAATATGAAACTTAAGAAAGACATTATGCTATTCAAAACAAGATTCTAATTACATAAATAAATGTTGGTTAACTACATAAAATAATACAATTCAAAAAATGAAAAACTGAACTTTAAACAAGCATAAAAACAAGACAGAAAATATTAAAGTCCTTATGACAGTCTGGATGACAGAAAATGATAGAACCTATGAAAGTGAGCAGACTAAATGATTCTAATGGCAGCTGGTTTATGCATATTTACCTACAGTGCAAGCAAAGCAACAAATAAACTATTTAAAGTTGAAATAACAAGAAGCAACTACAATAGTCGGCATTTAAAAAGAGAAATCATTTCCTATTTGCATAATAAATAGGGCTGAATGGTAAATGAAACTAAAAACAGCGACAACAACATTTAACAGAACTAAATCTAACTACAAACTGAACTTGAAACACTAAACTAACTAAACTCTATCTAATTGCAATGTAAATACTGAAAGCAAACTAAAGGAAACTATGCATGACCGGTCACTTCAAATTCTGAAAATGTAAATTATATTAGCAGTAAGACATATGTTTACAGAAAACAGAGAAATGACATCTACAGGAAAAACCAAATTAAATACATGTACTGAAAATAAAAGCTACTTATCTACAGAAAAGGAATTAAAATATACACAATAAAAACCTCTGGTTGTTGAGGGGCCCTTCTCAGCAATAAGGGATTGTCTAACTCAAATCGTTCACCAACCAAACATCAACAGCTAAATCGGATACTTCTATTAACTAAATCAAAAGTTACACAGTCATATTCTAGCTCTGCGTGTCTCTCCAACAACTACTGCTAACTAGGTAACTCTGTTTCTCAAAGAGAGACATCTTTATATAATATTACAATGAGGGAGAAGGTCAACCCTTTCAGTGGTCGACCTCTCTAAAAATAGGAGGTCTTAATGGCTGAAGAAAATGACTGTAGGATGGCTAACGACAGCGCATAGGCCGTCTGCCTAATTCCGTGGGCGTTGGTTCACTTCACACAAGTAGTTGTGCGTTGATTTCCTTTAAAGTGGGAAGAGGGTGCGTTGTCAAGCTGGGTGGATAGGAGCACAGATCTTCTAGAACGATGGCTCACAGACCATGAGGGACACGTTGCCAACATGACCCATGTCACCATTTTTGTCTTTAATGCCCCGAAGTATTCCAACCAACAAATCGAATGGTGCGAACGAAGGGTTGAACAATGGTATGAATGCGGTTGGGCTTCTTCAGCATGAACACGTATCTGAATGAAGGTCCATTTGAAACCCATAGCTTGTAGAACAAAGTCTATATGCTAAGCAGGTCAAGAAATGCTAAATTAATGTTAATAAACCATAATATGATCATAATTAACCAAGATTTGTGTGATATGAAAATAAATTCATACTTGGGTTTGATTGACAGTCTGAATGGAAATAATTATGAATTAATATGCTAAAAATGACAAAAGGAGTGCCAACGGAGCATGTTTAATGGCAAAAAATGATGACAAAAATGGACATCAACATTCCCCCAAACTGGAGATATGCCAGGTCCCACTAAGCAAAATAGAGAGGAATTCAGGAAGCAGGCTGAGCTGCGGTAGCATCTGCCTTCGACTTAGATGAGGAAGTAGATTTAAGCTTGAACTTCTTGGCTTGGGATTTCAAGGTACCATGCCTCATTCGGAGAGAGTCATGAGAAGATGTTATGGCACGGTTCAGGTCTTCGACACACTTTACTTGTATATGTAATTCCTTGTTCTCTCCGCGAAGCTCGGAAATTATCTCAACATACTTCTCATTCTGGATTTTTAACTGTGTTATGTCCTGGGTTAGTCTATCCATGATCTAATGGAATAGAGTAGATGGTTCTGCAAGAGACTCAGGATCTTTGAGAGGGCTCGATCCCTTTAAACATGTTTCGGGATCAGCAGATATAGTGTGTTCTTCAGGAGCCTTATCTTCAATAGATGCAGGGGCAGGTTCAAAGATAGGATCTTCAAGCAAATGGGAAGAGACATTGGCTAACGCAAGAAGGGGTGTTTCAAGGACAGGGTTGTCTGTCTGGTCATCAAGGCTATCTGAATGCATTGGCTGAATGACAAACTGATTGATAGACTAGATGATGGTCTCGTCGACAGACTGATCATGATTGGCCCTTCTTTATTTCGTGGGTATTGGTGAAAAGAGTGGGGGTTTGTTGGTTGTGTCCTTGTGGACAAGCTCAGGAGAGGATGAATGGACAATGTGCATTTCTCCTGAGGAACCCTCACTGAACTGCACAGACTTAGTATCCCTTTTTTCTTGGGCAAAGGTTTGAGCAGTCTCATTAACACGAGTTTGAAATCAGTGACACTTGCGAGAGGCAGAGACTTTGACAAGGGGATTCTTAACCAAATGGGGGTTTAGTACTTCAACCACAAAGCTATCCCATGTTTTCCCCTTTTCCTTGAACTGGTAAATGATTAGGATTTTTATGAGACAGTGACGGTATAAACTACCAGCGGGTTAACTACATTTTTCCTAACCTGGTTCGACATTTTCTCAAGGCTCTTCAAAAAATAGAATGGGATATTTAGGGCTTGATTATTAACAAAATGAGCTAATAATCGGAAGTGGCAGGATTTGAAGACGGTAAACTTACCTTCGCAGGTGATCAACCAGATGATAACGGTCAAGGGATCGAGGTATTCTGGCTTAATCCACTCCTAGTGGAATCCTTTTGTTCCTGCAATGTGTTGATATTCGGCTTTGAGAGAAAATTCATGTGTCATCCGCGGGAGGAAGAGGTGCTTGTTCCAACAAGCACCCTCCCTGGGAATCTTTGTGGCCAATGCAATAGACTCCTCCGTTACAAGAAAGGTAAGGTGGCCAACCCTAGCTATTTTTCCATCGAATCCTTTGGCAAATAGCAATGAGATCTCGTCATCATGGCCTTCAAGAATACGGAGGAATGAACCCCAACCTGCTCGAAGAAAAATCTCACGGCAAGCTTTAAATTCAGGGACGTGGAGCAAATCCTAGTAGCTTCCAGGCTCATAGCAGATCGACATTGTTAAACAGAGGTAGATAGATGTAAGAGGTATAGGGGATGCAAAAAATTTTAAGAGACGTGGCTTGATAGACTCAAGAAAGATAAGGGCAGACAGAATGAAGGTAAAATTCACACAGGCATTGATTTAAAATGTAATCCATTCGAATGGTTGAATGATCATGAGCAGAGATTTAGCACGTTCGAACGATCATGCTATCATGTAAAAATCTTGAATCATGTGACGTCATAAAAATGTGTGCATTAGTGAATTCATATGGTTATGGTATATTCAACCATGTCCAAAGTAAACTTGGGACAGGTTGAATGTAATTTTCATCATGAGATTATAAGCATAAGTGACATAAAAGAACATTATGACTTTTGATTAATGTAATGACAGATCGCATGAAGAATTTTACATATAACTTAATGAGGAGTTAAAACCATATGATAGCCATATAACGATTCTGAAAATCGCAATAATGCATGATTAATTGATTCATTTGATGAAATCGAGATGAGTAAAGGAATGAGATCGAGTGGAGAGATGACATTTGATTGATCCCTGGTATGGTGAGTCAATTGGATTTTGTCAGCAGAATTCAAAAATTAGATACCTTAACACACTTAATCATGTTGTTATAAGCTATGGTTTCATTCGGATCATCATTCGGCACTTCATTCAGATCGTCATTCATTCGCCTCATTCGTCACTTCATTTTGATCGTCATTCGACCCTTCCTTCGATCCTTCATATGGAGCTTCTATACAAAATGTGCTTTGTTGGATCTGAGTACTGTTGATTATGCAGAGAACTTTTCTGGGCTACCAACACACAAAAGGATGATGTAATCCTTCTTTTTTGAAACTTCAGTCGTGCTCTTCTTTATTTATCATGGATTAGAACAATCTTCTACTAATTTCATTATTCCTGAAAGCACCTATCACTTTGTCAAAGATAAATTAACTTTTTTATAAATAATAAGTAAAGACAGTTTTGAACCTCCCCCAAACAAAAAATATGGCATGTCCTCAAGCCATCAAAGAAAACTGATTGAGATTCAAATATTTTCAATTAATAGTTTAGCCAATAGCTCTAAAATGTTGTTATTATATATATATATTTTTTAAGAAAAATAAATACTAACTAATAATGGAGATGATTCATATATGCACATTCATCAGAAAAATAGCAGTGCTTAGGAAGGCCATATGAATAATGATAGTAAAATTGATGCGAAAAATGCCATAGGAAAACAAGTCATCCTTGAATCATTTTAAAGATCTCTTGTCATCCAAAGAATATAGATAAAGTTCACCCCTGGAGTTCGTTAGATTTCTATGGTTATGGGTCCCACTTCTAGGATAATCATATCTTAGGTATTGTTTGAATTAGATGATAGGATCCAAGTCCAACTTACAGCCATTCTCTAATGACAGTGTAAATAATTGGCCTAAACATGTATTTGTATACTTAGGTTTTTAGATGAGTTATTTTCATAGTAATGTATTAACCATATCTCTTTTACTCGATATTGCCCCGCTGCCAGCAGTCATGTTCAGTACCCCGACAGGTTTATCTTGGTACCATGCAAGCATAGCCCCGCTGCTAGCGAGCATGTTCAGTACCCCAACAGGTTTACTTTCATTTACCAAGCTCCCTTGTTTAAGATTTTACTTAGCATGGACCCACTGCCAGTGAGCCTGTTCAATACCCCGGTGGGTTTGCTTTGTATAATGATTTTAGTATGTGGAAGCTGGTGGGCACTAGAGTGTGTGAATCCTACTAAACACATAATTCAAATTTTTAGAGAGAACCTTATGAGTAACTTTATTTATAATAGACTGAATTATAGATCATGTCAAAAGATAATAACCTAAAGTTGTTTCTTGACCTCTCAGTCTATCTTCTTCATAAAAGATCAGTAATGTTTCCCACAAGTAGAAATATCACTCACTCTTGGGCTACCCTTTTAAAGAATGCTTAGGAGACAAGTTTTGATAATGAGTCTGGGATGAACTAGTAGGCCATAGGTGTAAGATGGAACTTTGAAAATCATGATGATTAGAGTAGGTCTTAAGCAACTGTTCTAATGATAAATCAGAAATGTGCATGTCTGAATCAAATACCATATAAAGAAACATGAAATTAACAAAAAGAATCATAGAAGAAAGTGGTTAGAAATGATATAAATAACACTTTGACTTTTTACTATAAATTTTCAATTTTCAACAATAATCGAAAGAGAAGGAGTTAAGATGCATTATGAGTTTTTTTATAGAAATTCCCTTTTTCAGATAATATTTCATGAGCTGATTATAGAGATAAGGTTCTTGTAATCAAACTGTAAGAACACTTGTTAGATGCTTCAAATTTATTCAAAACAAAAACATATGTACAAAGAAAAGTCATATGAAAATTTATCAAAATTAGGGAAAGGAGAAGTGTGATGAACCTGCAATAATTAATTAATGCAAATACACAAGATATCAGAAATAATAGAACTCAGAATCACTTTTATATTGATCATGGGCCACTTCGAGGGGGCAACCTCCTTTGAGCAAGCTCAATACAATTAACTTCACGGTGCCTTCAATGACCTCAACACACACTTATATACTAAGTCTATGCCCAATATTATGAGTCAAAACCATGGGACATATAATACTACGGGACGTCTTACAAAGCATATGCGTCCAATACTATGGGTCAATACTATGGGCTAATATAAACTACGGATCAACAAATACTACGGGACGACTTACAAAGCATATGCGTCCAACAACAATATACTAACATAGTAAAGAGAAGGGTTGACATAGGTTCCTAACATCCCCTCTCCCTTAGAAAAAGCTTTGTCCTCAAAGCTTTGGTTGGAGAAATCGCTGCAGAATCTGAAGGAGTGGTTCCCTGGTAGCATCCTCAGGTTGCATTTTGGGCCACTGACGCCTTTGGAGTGTCAAGGAGGATTGCTTGGAAGGTTGTAGATGAAGAAGAACCCTGTTAGCTGCATGGAAAATGTGCTCAGAACGGTGTTGATCGGCTTGTTGTTTCAGGCGAATTCTGGCCATGTGAAGATTGTCCTACAGAATGAGAAGAATCTGATTGTGGTTTCGAAGAACCGAGTCAATTTCCTGAACTGGGGAGCTGCTAAGGGTGTATGGAAGAAGAACTGGCAGTGTTTTTCCATAGACTGCTTCATATTGTGTCCTTTGAGATGTGGTATTGTATCACCAGAGCGCTGCTAAGAAATCCATAGAAATAGTTGGCCAAAGCTGTGTAGGGATGGGCAAGGGTTTGAGCAATTCCGAAAGGAGTGTCGTTTCACCCTTGTTGACTTAGAAAGTATCATCGTTAGGCACCATTTGTTGAATTGTCATTTTTAGTCCCTACCAAAAGAAGTTACATTGTTCCCGGTCATACATTTTGCAGAACCCAGAGTGCCCTATTGATGAAGAAGCATGGAGTTCATAGAAGAGATAGACCTGTTGAACATATTGCAACCAATTTGGAACAAGCAGAGAAATAGATGTAAGAGAAACTGGGTCATTAATTGTGCGAGAAGGAGCATCTTCCACCATATTTTCCGTACCCTTCTTGTAAGTAATCACATAGGGATAACCCATTTCAGGTGTGTAGGGGAGGAGACCCATTGTTCCAGAAAATTTTCCAGACGCTGGAGATGAGTCTTGATGCAGAAATAATTCCCTAATAGGTATGGCTTCCACTTCTGTATTGCATGCAAAATAGCCATCATTTCTTGTTGAGAGGTAGATGTGGCTAAATTCTTACCGGAAAGGTCTCTTGAAGGCAGCAAGCGCATTGGTTCAGCAAAGATACCTACATATTTATCCAAGGAAGTAGTGGAGACTGTTGATGGGTGCATCTGAATGGAATTGAGCTGAACGATGACACCATGTGAACTCTTCTTAAGGATTTTTTCCAGGCGATGTGAACTGATGATGTAGAGAGACCCTAGTTGTAAGCCCATAAATTTGTGTTGTGCCCCATTGACTTTAAACTGCATCCAAAGTTCAGCAAAATCCCATAAGATGGGGCCAAGTGTGCGTAACCATTGAACACCCAAAACCACATCACATCCGCCTAAGGACAAGGAAAACATGTCAGAGCGTAGGTTATAATCTTCCATAGAGATACACACATTGTGACACTCCCCCTTGCAAGGTAAGGTGCCCCCATTGGCAACCATGACTTCAAAGTTGGAGCAAGGATGGACAAAACAATCAGCCTATTTGGCAATCCGAGGGTCAATGAAGTTATGAGTGCTACTAGAATCAATGAGTATGGTAAGAGGGATCTTCTTGAAGTATCCCCTGACCCGCATTGTTTGTGGGGTGGTGACGCCGGTTACAGCATGGAGAGAGATCTCAGGTGGGTCGTCCTGAGATGGGGTGTCAATAGGAGGGTGTTGAATGTCGACCTGATCATCTACTGTATTTGTAGCTTCTTCACCAAGTTCTAAGGCAGGCGGAGAATGCACATCCAAGAGATAGAGCTTTTGTTGAACACATCTATGTCCCCGAGTGAATTTCTCATCACAATTATGGCAAAGCCCTTTTTCTCGGCATGCCTGCATTTCTATTTCAGACAAATGCTTGATAGGAGTTGGTTGAGGAGCAGGCGTGATGGGAGGTCGTTGGGAACCCATATTTCTGAAGGGAACAAAGGTGGGTTTGGAGCATTGTTGAGCTGCGATCTTGTCCTCGGCCAGCTTAGCCAACCCTAGGACTTCCATCATTGTGTTGGGACAAAACATTTTGACCTCTGAGCGGATTTCATCCTTGAGACCACTGATAAAACAACTCCTATAGAATTCATCAGACAATCCTTCTGTGTGATTGGCCAATTTCTCAAATTCTGTCTGATACTCTCTCACTATGCCAATTTGGTGAAGTTTAGTGAGTGCTCCTGTGAAATCATCAAAAGCACTAGGACCAAATCATGGCAAAATGAGCTGGCAAAAATATATCCAATTTGGATCGGGATGAGCTTTGATGTACCAACGGTACCATTGAAGGGCTTCCTGTTCCAAATGAAAGGATGCAAGTGGAACTTTCTGGGCATCAGAAGTATTATGCAGACTGAAATATTGTTCTGCTTGATATATCCATCCAGTCGAATCAGTATCATTGAAGCGAGGAAAATCAAGCTTCAGCCCACGAAAATTGCTGGAAGAAGAGAACCCGGTGGCTGCAAAAGATTCTGGCTGTCTGGTATTGTTCATGGTTGAATGTTGAAGATGGAGGATGAGAAATTTTTCATCCAGATCTTGGATTTTGGTTTGGATGGCTGCAAGTGCTTCCTCCATGGTGTGTGCTCCTGCATGAGTGACAACCATAAACAGGTTTTTTTTTTTTTGGTGGAATGGGTAGAAAAACACAAACAGAAGCTTATTTAGTAAAGGGAAATTTGGATTGGGGAAACAATCTAATGGGTAATTGGGGTTTGACTAGATTTTCGACACTGTCGAAAGGACAAGAAAGCAAAAAGGGGGATTTCAGAAGTGGGGTGATAGAATGAGAAAATTTGGTAGAGAGGGACAAAGAAGCAGAATTTAGAAAGGAACTTTGTGGTAAAATTTGAAGGTGATTGGGTGAAATCCGAGGAAGTTATGGCAAACCCTAAAAATAGACAAATGTGAGATTTCAGGCTTTGAGAAGGGGAATTGGGGATAGGGTCCTCAGGAATGAAAGATGCAGAATGGGATGACAAGGGTTCCTCGAAAATTTCAAGGGAAATAGAGTGAAAACAAGGGAGATATGGAGAAATGGATCGACAACAGCGGTGTAGAAGGGATCCGCAACAGATGGATCTGCAACGGCATGGAAGGGATCGAAAATGGATGGAGCTGAAATGGAAACTGGATCTGGAACAACTTTCAGAATAGATCTGAAACGGCTGGATCTGGAGTGGAAGTGATCGGCAACAGTTCAACTGAAAATAGATATGGACCCCAGGTATGTACGGCTTCCTAACAGTTTAGGTGTTTCACTCGGCCACCAATGCTGTCTGACGACTTGCGTATTGGGGCAGTACCCCTCACTCCACGGCTTAGGTAAAACTGATAACCGCTTTGCCACAAATGACAGCTCTTGGTTTACCTCACGGGTGGGAACTAGTCAATCAGGTAGGGGTCGTTGCCCTTTTCGCTGGCAGGTCCTCTCAATGGGCCAGCTACTTTGGGGTTCCTGTGGTACTCCTCACATTGATTTTTAGGGCTTATGACCAAGTACTTCCCACAGTTAAGCGGATAGGGATTATTCTCAAATCCGAAGCTGCAACAGATGCGAAAAAAAAAAAATGGCAGAAATTCCACCCAACAAGCCCAAGAATGTGTTCTGATACCAGATGTGATGAGCCTGCAATAATTAATTAATGCAAATACACAAGATATCAGAAATAATAGAACTCAGAATCACTTTTATATTGATCACGGGCCACTTCGAGGGGGAAACCTCCTTTGAGCAATCTCAATACAATTAACTTCACAGTGCCTTCAATGACCTCAACACACACTTATATACTAAGTCTATGCCCAATACTATGAGTCAAAACCATGGGACATATAATACTACGGGATGACTTACAAAGCATATGCGTCTAATACTATGGGTCAATACTATGGGCTAATATAAACTACGGATCAACAAATACTATGGGACGACTTACAAAGCATATGCGTCCAACAACAATATACCAACATAGTAAAGAGAAGGGTTGACATAGGTTCCTAACAAGAAGAGTCTTCCTATTTTAATTGACAAATTCCATAAGCTGATCATAAGAATAAATTTCATGTAGGGATGCAATCAACTATTATAAATGACTCTTATTTATTTAAAGAAATAAAAATATATTTACATATGTACACAATGGAGGATAACCCAAAATAATTCAAGAACCAGGAGAAGGAGGAATGACTTCCTTTTCTACTAGCTCCATCTCCTTTTGTTGTAAAGCATTATGCACAAAATCTTGTTTATATATTGGTTGATGATAAAGTCTAAGTCTATGTCCATTTACAACAAAGGAAATTTGTGAATCATCAATTGTATTAATCTCAACAAATCCATTATCAAAAGCTGTAACAATTTCATATGGACCCATCCAACGAGTAGTTAATTTACCTTTAAAGGTTTTATACCTTGAATCAAAAAGTAATGCCCAGTGTCCAGTTTTGAATTGCTTTTGTTTAATATATTTATCATGCCACTTTTTGCATTGGTTTTGTATTAGAATTGTGCATTGAATGGCATCTTGTCTAATCTCATCTAATTCATTTATTTGTAGGATTCGTTGTCTCTGCGCTTCTTCTAGATGCATCCCTAATTGTGCAACCATATGAAAGGTTTTGAATTGAAATTCAATGGGTAGAATAACCTGTTTACCATAAACACATTCATAAGTTGTGTGGACAGTGGTATTCCTCCAAGTTATTCTATAAGCCCACAAGGATTCTGGAATCCTATCTACCCAGTCTTTATGGTGTAACTAGATAGTATTAGTCAAGATGGCTTCTAATACTTTTTTGGTAGACTCTACCTGACCATTGGCTTGCGGATGATGTGGTGAATATTTACAATGTCTAATACCATATTTTTCAGTAAGCTCTTTCATCAACTTGGAGGTAAACTGAGATCCTTGATGGGTTACACTTTCCCTAGATACACCTAATCAGGTAAATATTTCTTCATATATAAACTCTACCATAGATTTCTCTGTGGCTTGGAATAAGGATTTAGCTTCCACCCACTTGGTGACATAGTCTGTATAGACTAGGACGTACTTTTTCTTGTGAGACATAGGGGAAATTGGCCCAACGAAATCTAGATCCCATTTTTCAAAAGGCTCAATCATAACATGGGGTTGTAAGGGAATCTCATCGGATGGCGTAGGTCTACCCATTATTTGGCAACTATCACATCCCTTGACATACTTGGCAGCATCTTTAAAAATGCTTGGGCAATAATACCCAGAGTGCAACACTTTGTATCTTGTTCTCTTATCAAAAAAATGCCCACCACAAGGTCCACCATGACATGCATGGAGGATATCTGCCATCTCATCCTCTCGTACACATCGTCTAATAATAATATCCAGACCAATACGAGAAAGATCATTGTCCACCTAAGAATAATTAGAACTTTGAACTATGATCGCACGTTTCTCGGGTGGGGGAAGATGGTTTGGTAGCTTTCCAGTTTCTAAATAATTGGCTATGTTTGCAAACCAAGGGATTCGAACAGACACAATGAACAAATGTTCATCCGGAAAGCTATCATCGACAGGACTGGCATTATAATCAATTTGAATTCAAGAGAGAAAATCTGCTACCACATTCTCTCAACCGGGACCATCAACAACAGTGATGTTAAATTCTTGTAACAAAAGAAGCCACTAAGTCACCCTGCCATTGGTGATTGGTTTATTCATTAAAAATCTAATGGTGGAGTGGTTCGTGTGTACAAAAAATTCATATCCTGTGATATAGTGATGAAACTTGTTGATGGCATAGACTACTGCTAGAAACTCTTCATAAGTAATAGTGTATTTCGATTCTGCAAGAGTCAAATTCTTGCTAGCAAAATAGATGGCATATGATGTTTGTCCTTCCTTTTGACCTAAAACTCCTCCTATAGCCATGTCAGAAGCATCAGTATATATATGGAAGGGAAGGGATCAATTGGGGCCCCTAAGTATTGGTGCCACTGATAGCTTTTCCTTCAAAGTTTCAAAGGCATGTTGACAAGATTCATTCCATTGAAATTATGTATCTTTCATTAGTAGTTTGAACATAGGTGCAACTATCTTAGTGAAGTTTTCAATAAAATGTCTATAATAGCCTGCATGGCCAAGAAATCTCCTTACCTCCTTCTGGTTTTTTGGAGGAGGAAGATTAACAATTATTTCTATCTTGGCAGGATCCACCTTGATACCTTGAAGAGAGACATGATGTCCCAAAACTATGCCCTCAGTTAGTAACATATTTCATTTTTCATGACTAAGGGCTAAGTTTGTTTCTTGGCACCGAATAAGAACTGTTTCAAGGTTATCAAGGGCTTCTTGGAAGGTATTACCATAAACTATAAAATAATCCAAGTAAACTTCTACACAGTCATGTATAAGGTCAACAAAAATTCCTAAGATTGCACGCTGGAAAGTGGCGGGTGCATTACACAGGCCAAATGGCAACACTTTATAGGAATATGTCCCCCAAGAACAAGTAAAGGTTGTCTTGTCTTGATCCTCAGGTGCTATTAATATTTGGTTGTATCCGCTATACCTATCATGGAAAGAAAAGTATTGTTTTCCTGACAAGGTATCTAACACCTGATCAATGAAAGGTAAAGGGAAGTAGTCCTTAAGAGTGGCCTTGTTCAATTCTCGAAAGTCAACACAGATACGCCATTTCCCTGTAACTTTCTTTGGAACTACTACCATAGGAGACACCCATTTACTGTTATAAATTGGGTAGATGAAACCAACATTAAGGAGGTTTTGTAATTCATCTTTAACTATATCCTTTAGGGTTGGATTCATTCTTCTCTAGGGCTGCCTGACATGAGGTATGTTTGAATCTATGTAAATGTGGTGAATACAAGTATCTAGGTGTATACCCTTCATATCGATGTATTCCCATGCAAATGCTCCAGTTTGACTCTTAAAAAATTTTAGTAATTATTTTTTGCTAACTCTCATCTAAACCTGCATTTATATGTAGAAATTTTTCAGGACTAACCTCATAGGGTATGGTATAGGATCCTATATGTTCTTCAATTGTGAAGACATAAGGTGTGCTTGTAAATGTTGAGAGTCTCATGTTTTCTTGGAATTCATCTCCAAAGATTTGGTCAAGTTGGGAAAAAGACTGAGGAAAGTCTATACATATTGTGGAAGAGACAAATTGGTTCAACACATTTTTAGTATTTTGTTCTTGATGTGCCCAAGAGAAATCACTAATAAGGGAAATTTATTCCAAGTTCTCATCCCCAAAAGGACAATCTAACCAAAACAAGTTTTCTGTTACTGGTTGTGCTGGTGGGTATAAAGCAAGTTTTCTTATAGACAACCCATCAGAGATAATCATCTCTCCATCCCTACATCCTATAAATGCATTAGTAGTGGCTAACCAAGGTCTTCCCAGAATAATGGGGTGTCCTTTGGAAGGGTGCTTTGTTTCTATGACCATAAAGTCCACGAGATATTCCCATGAAGCCACTGATACGATGATATCATCTAAGATCCCAGCAGGCTGCACCATAGTGCGATCTGCTAATTCTAGCATTGTTGGGGTAGGGCGGAGAAACTGTCCTAAATGGAGAGTTTCTAAAACTATTGTACTCATCAGGTTAATGTAGCCCCTAGATCAGTAAGTGTGCTTCCTATGGCAGTGTTATTGATGATAACATTTACCACAGGATTTCCTGGATTTGTATACTTTGGAATTCTAGGTTGGTTTGCTATGTAATCTGACATTTTACCTATGACATGAATCGTCAGAGGGTCTTTTTTGTTTTTACCTGTTCTTTTAATGCAAATTTCCTTTATCACTTTACTATAGATTGGTATATATTTAATGGCTTGTAACAAAGGGATCTTGATACAAATATTTTTCAATTTGTTAATGATATCCTACTCTCGATAAGTTAAAGGTTTGTCTATTACTAGATGCTCCAGATATGGGGGTGCTTTTTCTCTTGGAATTACTTCTTCATGAGGATGGTTGTGTGTTGAAGCTTTAGGAATAACCACATATTCAAGAATGGCATCATTCAAAATTTCATTAGGTATGTCTTCTTCTTCATTTTCTTCTCGAATAACAACTGATGATTTTGGCTGATCTTGAAAGACTCTTCCAGAGCGTAGTTGAATCTCATGCACTGGTGTGGTCAAAATGGCATATGATGGAAGAGGTAGCAACCCAATTCTATTAAGAGCTTGATTTGGCTTGTGGTTAGGATTTGGTATCGGTTGCACAGGTAATATTGTGGGTCTTGGGGGATTCATATTCTGGAAATGGTGAGGTTTATTTGTGATAGGGGGTCGTGAAGGAGGTACAAATCCAAGTAAGAGTTGCTGGATATTTGGTGGGTAAGGATAGTTAGGCATAGGAGGAGATGGTTGAGCATATGCTTGTCCTCTCCATCCATGTGGCCATTGCTGTTGCTGAGCATTCTGAGGAGAGTACTGAGGTGGCCAATTTTTCCAACCTGAAGTGTTCCATTGTTGAGAAGGTTGATAAGGATGGTAATAGGGTAGAAATTGTAATGATGGATCCTGATATGATGGTTGATCTCTAGGTTTCCAATGCCTCCTAGATGTTTCACCAAAATTCCCACTCTTATATACAGCTTGCAGCCCAGGCAGCAATGGATAGTTACTAGTTGGATGTTCTTCTGTACAAAGGTGACATACTAAAACATTATTCAATGGGCATTCCCGTTGCGGATGTTTAGTTCTACACCTAGGACATAAAACACTCATTGTTGCACGCTTCTCATCCTGTCTCTTTTTAGCTTGTAATGCATCTAATTGAGAACCCATGGCTTCTAAGATATCTGCTTTGAAATTTTCTAATAGGTTTCCCAATTCTACCCTTGTAACTCCACTAGGACTGGATGTATTTCCTTTTAAGTTCCTAGTCTAAGATTCTCGAAAGTGTCTTCCACTTTTCCCTCTGCTCCTAGAGTAATTCCTACATAGCTCACAAATCTGTGTGAAAGACTTATGAGAGATGTCTCTTGCCGACATGAGATTAAGGTTTTCTAAGAATTATTCTGAGATTCCCTTAAGGAAGAGTGTTCTTACTGCATCTTCCGGAAGATCACTATACTTGGATTTATGTAACACAGAATTAAAGCTTTCGAGATAGTCTTCTAGGCTCTCATCTTCAAGTTGTTGTATTTTAAAAATGTCATTGCGAGAGTCCTTAGGTTTACAGTAATCCTAATACTTCCGTAGAAATGGAGTCTTCATGTCTTCCCAAGTTCTAATACGAGATTCTCCTAACCCCATAAACCATCAAAGAGCATAATCTTTTAATGTGGCAGGAACAAGTTTTAGCTCTTGGCCATCTTGTAGGTAGATATAGCTCCTACAAAAAATGTCAAATTTGAATAAGAATGTGTGAGACACCTGCAACAATTAATTAATACGAATATGCGAAATAGCAGAAATGACAGAACTCAGAATCACTTTTATATTGATCACAGGCCACTTCGAGGGGGTAACCTCCTATGAGCAAGCTCAATACAAATAACTTCACGGTTCCTTCAAAGGTCTCAACACACACTTATATACTAATTCTAGGCATCAATACTATGGGTCGAAACCACGGGCCGTTACAAACTATGGATCAACAATACTACGGGCGACTTACAAAGCATATGCGCCAACAAAAATAACACAAACTATTGATCAGCAAATATTACGGGACGACTTACAAAGCATATGCATCCAACAACAACATACTAACAAAGTAAAGACATGGATTCCTAACATCCCCTCCCCCTTAAAAAAATCTTTGTCCTCAAAGCTTTAGATGTGGAAATTGTTGTTGAATCCGAAGGAGTGGTTCCCATGTAGCATCCTCTGGTTGCATGTCGTGCCACTGAATTAAGACCTCTGTGATAGAGTGAGAGCGAAGCTGACGCGTGCACCGATTGAGGATGGCCTCTGGCTCCAAAAGGATGGATCCTTCATTATCCAGTTCAGGTAAAATCGTTTGTCTGCTGATGTTGGTGCCAAGAACTTTCTTCAGACAAGAGACATGAAAGACTGGATGAATGCGGGAAGAAGGAGGAAGTTCCAATTTATAAGCAACGAACCCAATCTTCTGAAGAATCCAATATGGCCCATAGAACTGTGGAGCGAGCTTATGACGCCCATTGAGTTTCAAGGAGGATTGTTTGTATGGCTGGAGACGAAGAAAAACCATATCGCCGACTTGAAAAGTGCGCTCCGAATGGTGCTGATCAGCTTGTTGCTTCATGCGATTTCTTGCCATGTGAAGATTGTCCCGCAAAATGCGAAGAATATGATCGCGGTTGCGAAGGACCGTGTCAACTTCCTGAACTGGTGAACTGGTGGGGGTGTATGGAAGAAGAGCTGGAGGTGCCTGACCATAGACTGCTTCATATGGGGTCATTTTAGAGGCAGTGTGGTAAGAGGTATTGTACCACCATTCAGTGAGAGGGAGCCACTTTGCCCACTGATGTTGTTGTTCCGAGGTGAAGCAACGAAGATAAGTTTCTAAGCATTTATTGACAATTTCAGTCTGACCATCTGTTTGTGGGTGATACCCTGAACTCATCTTCAGTTTGGTGCCAGTGTGGCGAAATAGTTATGTCCAAAAATGACTGGTGAAAGTCGCATCACGATCCGAGACAATGGAAGAAGGGATGCCATGAAGGCGAAAGATCTGGTCCAGAAAAATTTGAGCGATGGAGGAGGCTATATAGGGATGGATGAGAGCACAAAAATGACTATATTTGGAGAGGCGATCAACCACAACGAGAATCACTATCTTCCCGCCAGATTTAGGGAGCCCTTCAATGAAATCCATAGAAATATCTGTCCAAATTCATGTAGGTATGGGCAAGGGTTCAAGCAATCCTGGAAGGAGTGTTGTTTCACCCTTATTGTGCTGGCAGGTATCACATTCGGCCACCATCTGTTGAATTGTCCTTTTCATGCCCTGCCAAAAGAAGTTACGCCATGCTCGTTCATATGTTTTGAGGAACCCAGAGTGCCCTGCCGATGGAGAAGCATGGAGTTCATAGAAGACAGCCTGTTGAAGATCTGTGCTCTGGGGAAGCACCAGATGACCCTTGTATCACAGAGAAGCACCATCCCAAGAGTAATGTGGTACAGTAGAAGGGTTGTTGGTCAAGCATTGGATGATTTGAGATAAGGAAGAGTCATTGACATAACCCTGTTGAACAGATTGAAACCAATTTGAAACAGGCATAGAAATAGCTGAAACAGAACCTTGGGCATCAAATGTGCGAGAAAGAGCATCTGCCACAATATTGTCTTTACCCTTCTTGTAAGTGATCTCATAGTCATAACCCATGAGTTTGCTAACCCATTTCTGTTGTTCCGGGGAGGAGACACGCTGGTCCAAGAAATATTTCAGACTCTGGTGTTCAGTCTTGATGCAGAAATGATTCCCTAATAGGTATGGGTGCCACTTCTGTACTACATGCAAAATAGCCATCATTTCCTTCTCATAGGTATAGGCAGCTAAATTCTTACCTGAAAGGGCTTTGCTGGTGAACGCAATGGGGTGTTCATCTTGAAGGAGAACAGCACCAAGTCCATTTCCGCAAGCATCACTCTCAATAGTGAAGGGCTTGGAAAAATCAGGCATAGCTAGCACAGGTGTAGTACACATAGCTTGTTTTAGTTTGTCAAATGCACACTAAGCAGTAGGTGTCCATGTAAAAGCATCCTTTTTCAATAGAGCAGTTAATGGAGATGCAATCTTCCCATAATCCTTGACAAACTTGCGGTAGTAGTCAGTCAACCCCAAAAAACCACGAAGGCTCTTGAGTGTCTGAGGATGTGGCCAATTGTTCATGGCATCGATTTTGGCAGGATCCACGCGAACCCCTTGTGCTGAGATAATGTGCCCAAGATACTCAACTTCCTTCTGTCCAAAAACACATTTAGACTGCTTGGCATGGAGATGATGGTCAGAGAAAAGTTGCATGACAAGATCCAGATGCTGGAGATGTTCATCCCATGTTTTTCTGTAGATGAGGATATCATCAAAGAATACCAGAATGAATTTCCGCAAGTAGGGTTGAAATATTTTATTCATTAAGGCCTGGAATGTGGAAGGAGCATTAGTGAGGCCAAAGGGCATGACCAAAAACTCATAATGGCCATCATGTGTGCAGAAAGTTGTTTTAGGAATATCATCCTCATGAACCCAAATTTGATGATACCCAGAACGAAGATCCAACTTGGAGAAAAAGTGAGCCCCATGAAGCTCATCAAGAAGCTCATCAACAACAGGAATTGGAAACTTATCCTTGATGGTGAAGTGATTAAGTGCTCGGAAGTCAATGCAGAGGCACCATGACCCATCTTTTTTGCGGACAAGAATAATTGGAGAAGAAAAGGAACTAGTGCTTGGGCAAATAATACCTTGCTTCAATAAGTCCCGAACGAGCATTTCAATCTCTGTTTTTTGGTGAAATGGGTAGCGATAGGGTCTGATGTTGGGAGGAACGTTGCCAGGAAGGAGATGAATACGATGGTCTTCTGGCCTGGAAGGTGGTAATCCCACTGGTTCAGCAAAGACACCTGTATATCGATCCAGAATTTGTTGTAGATCCAAAGGAGTAGTGGAGACCGCTGATGGTTGCATTTGGATGGAATGGATCTGAGTGATGACACCATGTGAATTCTTCTTGAGGAGTTTTTCCATGCGATGTGAACTGACGATGCTGAGAGAACCTAGTTGTAATCCTGTCAATGTGTGTTTTTGTCCATTGAGGGAAAACTGCATCCAAAGTTCAGCAAAATCCCATAAGATAGGGCCAAGTGTGCGTAGCCATTGAGCGCCCAAAACCACATCACATACACCTAAGGGAAAGGCAAACATGTCAGAGCGCAAGGTATAATATCCCATAGAGATACGCACATTTTGACACTTCCCTTTGCAAGGTAAGGTGCCCCCATTGGCAACCATGACTTCAAAGTTGGAGCAAGGATGGATAAAACAATCAGCTTGTTTGGCGATCCGAGGGTCAATGAAATTATGAGTGCTACCATAATCAATGAGTATTGTAAGAGGAAGCTTCTTGAAGTAACCCCTAACCTGCATTATTTGGGGGGTGGTGATTCTAGCTAAAGCATGGAAAGATATCTCTGGCTGGTCATCCTGAGGCGGAGGGTCAATAGGCAGTTCCTGAATGTCAACTGGAGCATCCAGTGTTTCTGGATCTTCGTCACCAATTTCAGAGGCAGGCGGAAACTCCACATCCAAGAGATAGAGCTTTTGCTAAACACATCTATGTCCCCGAGTGAATTTCTTATCACAATTATAGAAAAGCCCCTTTTCTCTGCATGCTTGCATCTCTGTTTCAGACAAACGCTTGATAGGAGTCGGTCGAGGAGCCTACAGTATAGGTGGTCGCTGAGAACCCATATTTCGGAAAGGAACAAAAGTGGGCTTGGAGTGTTGTTGGGATGCAATCTTGTCTTCTTCCAACTTAGCCAACCCTAGGGCTTCCATCATTGTGTTGGGACAGAACATTTTGACCTCAGAGAAGATGGCATCCTTTAGACCACTGATAAAACAACTCTGATAAAAGTCATCAGACAATCCTTCGGTGTGGTTGGCTAGATTCTTAAATTCGGTTTGATATTCTCTCACCGTGCCAATTTGGCGAAGTTTAGTGAGGGCTCCTGTGAAGTCATCAAAAGCACTAAGACCAAACTGTTGCAAAAGGAGCTCGCAAAAGTCTAGCCATTTGGGCTCTGGATGAGCCTTGATGTACCAACGCTACCATTGAAGAGCTTCCTGTTCCAAGTGAAAGGATGCCAGTGGAACTTTGTTGACATCAAAAGTATTATGCAGACTGAAATACTGTTTTGCACGATAGGTCCATCCAGTTGGATCAGTACCATTGAAGCGAGGAAAATCAAGCTTCGGACCACGGAAATTGCTGGAAGAGGAGAACCGATTGTCTGATGAAGACTCGGATTGCCGTTTGTTGTTGATAGTTGAATGTTCAAGATGGAGGCCGAGAAATTTTTCATCCAGATCCTGGAGTTTGGCTTGGATGGCTGCAAGTGCTTCCTCCATGGTTTTTGCTCCTGCACGGGTGACAACCATAACCAGGATATTTTTTTTTTTTTTCTTTCGGTTGACTGGGTAGGAAAACAAAAACAGAAACCACTTCAGTAAGGGAAAATCTGGACTAGGGAAAAAATCTGAAGGGTAATTGGGGTTTGACTAGGTTTTGGACACTGTCGACTAGACAGGGAAGCAAAAATGAGGATTTCAGAAGCGGGGTGAAAGAATGGGAAAATTTGGCAGAGGGAGACAAAGAAGTAGAATTTAGAAAGGAACTCTGTGGTAAAATTTGAAGGTGATTGGGTGAAATCTGAGGAAGTTATGGCAAACCCTAAAAATAGACAAATGTGGACTTTCGAGCTTTGGGAAGGGGAATTGGGGATAGGGTCCTCAGGAATGAAATATGCAGAATGGGATGACAGGGGTTCCCCAAAAATTTCAAGGGAAACAGAGTAAAAACAAGGGAGATATGGACAAAAAACTGAATTTTATACTTTTTTTTTTTCAAACTGGAGCAGCTACGGCTCGGAAGGGATCTGGAACAACGCCGAATGGACTGAAAGCGGTTGGAACTGAAATGACTTGCAAAATGGATCTGAATGGCACAGTAGTGATCGACAATAGTTCAGCTGAAAGTAGATATGGACCCCAGGTATGTGCGGCTTCCTAACAGTTCAGGGGTTTCACTTGGCCACCAATGCTGTCTGACGGCTTGCGTATTGGGGCAGTACCCCTCACTTCATGGCTCAAGTAAAACTGATAACCGCTTTGCCACAAACAACAGCTCTTGGTTTACCTCACAGGTGGGAACTAGTCAATCAGGTAGGGGTCGTTGCCCTTTTCGCTGGCAGGTCCTCTCAATGGGCCAGCTACTTCGGGGTTCCTGTGGTACTCCTCACAATGAGTTTTAGGGCTTATGTCCAAGTACTTCCCACAGTTAAGCAGATAGGGATTATTCCCAAATCCGAACCTGCAACAGATGCGAAAAAAAATTTGGCAGAAATTTCACCCAGCGAGCCCAAGAAAGTGCTCTGATACCAGATGTGAGGCACCTGCAACAATTAATTAATACGAATATGCGAAATAGCAGAAATGATAGAACTCAGAATCACTTTTATATTGATCACAGGCCACTTCGAGGGGGCAACCTCCTATGAGAAATCTCAATACAAATAACTTCACGATGCCTTCAAAGGTCTCAACACACACTTATATACTAATTCTAGGTGCCAATACTATGGGTCGAAACCATGGGCCATTACAAACTATGGATCAACAATACTACAAGCGACTTACAAAGCATATGCGCCAACAACAATAACACAAACTATTGATCAGCAAATATTACGGGACGACTTACAAAGCATATGTGTCCAACAACAACATACTAACAAAGTAAAGACAAGGGTTCCTAACAGAATGTATCCGGATACTCACTACTCTTCCCATAAAAGGTCGGTAGTGAGGAGGAAGGGATGTTTTTCATGGTTACATCTTGTGCAGTTTCTAGGATAGGGAACCCAAAAGTACCTTCAGTTCTAGCTTCTCCCTCTTCTTCCTCCTATCGGACATGATCCTCATTTTCATTCTCCATAAAAACTTGATTTCCAAAGAGAGAATACCTAGGTTTTTCCTTTCTTGGTGAATATGGGATGTCCCAACGTTCTATTTCAGGGATAGTATTCCTCTTTTTAGGAGAGGAATTACTAGCTACGTGGGAGTCCATTTTTGAAGGTCCTACAGTTGTTATCTCAATCTGTGAAACAACAATGTGCATATAATTTTCAAAAAGAGCATCTACTTGTGCAAGATCAACAAAGTCTGCTAGGTTTGGACCACCTACTATTGAAAAGGTAGTGTCTTTGGGTTTTTGAGCTAATGGAGGGTTGAGAGGTTCTGATGTTTTATCCTTTTGAGTTTCCTCTTGTTTAAGTTCAGTCTCAATATGAGCTTGAGGTTCTTCTAGTGGAATTTCATTATGAATAGACTTCTTTGATGTCTCTATGGTTCCCCATGAATGGTTTCCAGAAAGGCTTTCCTTAGCTTTCCAAGTAGGGCTATCCCCTTTAGGTGTTTTCCGATACCTTTCTGCTGAGTTAGTAGTTGGGGTGGCACACCCCCCGTAAAGGTTAGTAGGGATTTTAGTAGGAAGGCTAGTTTTAATGTATCTACCTTTTGAGTCTCTAGACCTATTCATGAAAGAAAAACTACAACTAAAATAAATTGTAATTGCATTACTCTTATTGTTGGGTTTTGGGGATGCCTGCTATAACAGATTTGTAGGTTCTTACCTCTCGTCTTACCGCTCACCCACCACCAACCTATCTCTAAGTTTCAAGAAGGAAAATTCTACCTATTACTAAGTTTTAAGAAGAAAAGTCTAGCTACCTACAACTAAATTCTACCTATCTACAACTCCTTGGCAATGGCACCAAAATGTTGGGTGTATTTATTGTCTTAAGGAATCACCAAATATTTAATTATCGACCAGGGTTGGTAATCTTAGAGTTGTGGCACAGTATATGCTGAGGTAGAATGGTACCTAAGAGATCGGCTCGGCTGACCTTAGAAATGTTTAATAATGAAAAGATCGAAAGATCTTTCAAAATGAAAAACCGAGTCAGACTTCAAAAATACAACTATTAAACTGATTAGACCTAACTAAACCAATAGATCAGAATAGTATCAATCTATACTACTCTACTCTATTAACAATAACAGGAAAGATAAAAACAACAATACTATTCTAAAAAACAAGACTTGATCACAATAAAAACTACTCTTATGAAATATGGAAACTACTGATCAATTATTCAACTCTAACCTAGAAATAAGAATGTAATAACTATGAATTCATAAATCTTATCAATGAAATGATTTAGTTGAAAACTAACTATCGAAACAAGAGACTATATTACCTTAAAGCAAGATTGCAAACTACTTAATAAACCTAAGAAATTCAACAGTTAAATTATTCATGCATTCGATAGATACTCAAAACTAAGCTAAGCTACCTAATTCCATTCTCCATGAGGATTTTGAGGAAATGTGTCAAATATAATAGGAACGGGAGAAAATGTATCAAAATGACTTTCAAATGTGACAAGGAAACATAACGAAAGTAAATCTAGTTTAACTTCTACAAAGAGAGACCAACTACAACTAACATTAAACATTGTAATCTATTCTTTATCCATAAGTAAATAACATGGAACAAATGTAATCTAGAAGCAAGTAGAAAACTTAATAAAGATATTATATTTCTGAATCAAATCCTATCCTATGAACATCTTCATTAACTATGTAAATGAGAAGAGCAAATCCTATGCCTGAATTATGATTACACTATGAAAAACTAATGTGCTTTTGAGAATGGAATTACTAAATAAAAATGAAGTAAACTAAGTTAAGACTGAAACTGACAAGTTCTAGAATAGCAACAAGTTAAGAAATCAAGGATAAAGTATGAACTACGGATGAAAGTACAACTAAAAACTAATTCAACCTAAAAGGATAACTAAAAATGAATATGAAACTTAAGAAAGACATTATGCTATTCAAAACAAGATTCTAATTACATAAATAAATGTTGGTTAACTACAGAAAATAATACAATTCAAAAACCTGAAAAACTAAACTTTAAACAAGTATAAAAACAAGACAGAAAATATTAAAGTCTATATGACAATTCAGATGAAAATCTGAAAGATAATCTGAATGACAGTCCGGATGACAGAGAACGATAGAAACTATGAAAGTGAGTAGACTAAATGATTCTAACGCCAGCTAGTTTATGCATATTAACCTATGGTGCAAGCAAAGCAGCAAATAAACTATTTAAAATTGAAATAACAAGAAGCAACTACACTAGTCTACGTTGAAAGAGAAATCATTTCCTATTTGCATAATAAAACAAGGATGAAAGGGGGTTTGATTGACGGTCTGAATGGCAATAAGTATGAATTAATACGCCAAAAATGACAAAAGTAGTTCCAACAGAGCACGTTTAAAATTGAAATAACAAGAAGCAACTACACTAGTCTGCATTTAAAGAGAGAAATCATTTCCTATTTGCATAATAAAACAGGGCTGAAAGGTAAATGAAACTAATCTACAGCTACAACAACATTTCACAGAACTAAATTTAACTACAAACTGAACTTGAAACACTAAACTAACTAAACTCTATCTAATTGCAATGTAAATACTAAAATCAAACCAAAGGAAACTATGCATGACCGGTCACTTCAAATTCTGAAAATGTAAATTATATTAGCAGTGAGACATATGTTTACAGAAAACAGAGAAATGATATCTACAGGAAAAACCAAATTAAATACATGTAATGAAAATAAAAGCTACTTATCTACAGAAAAGGAATTAAAATATACACAATAAAAACCTCTAGTTGTTGAGGGGCCCTTCTCAGCAATAAGAGATTCTCTAACTCAAATCGTTCACCAACAAAACATCAACAGCTAAATCAGAAACCTCTAATAACTAAATCAAAAGTTACACAGTCGTATTCTAGCTCTGCGTGTCTCTCCAACAACTGCTGCTAACTAGGTAACTCTGTTTCTCAAAGAGAGACGTCTTTATATAATATTAAAATGAGGGAGAAGGTTGACCCTTTCAGTGGTCAACCTCTCTAAAAATAGGAGGTCTTAATGTCTGAAGAAAACGACTGCAAGACGGTTCACGACAGTGCACAGGGCGTCTACCTAATTCTGTGGGCGTTGGATCACTTCACGCGAGCAGTTGTGTGTCGATTTCCTTTGAAGTGGGAAGAGGATGCATTATCAATCTGGGAGGACAGGAGCATGGATCTTCTAGAACGAGGGTTCACACACCATGAGGGACACGTTGCTAATAGAACCCATGTCACCATTTTTGTCTTTAATGCCCCGAAATATTCCAACCAACGAATCCAATCGTGGAAACAGAGGGTTGAACAATGGTCCGAATGCGGCCGGGCATCTTCGGCATGAGCACACATCTGAATGAAGGTCCGTTTGAAACCCATAGCCTGTAGAACTAAGTCTATATGCCAAGCAGGTCGAGAACTGTTAAATTAATGTTAATAAACCATAATATGATAATAATTAACGAAGATTTGTGTGATATGCAAATAAATTCATACCTAGGTTTGATTGACGGTCTGAATGGCAATAAGTATGAATTAATACGCCAACAATGACAAAAGTAGTTCCAACAGAACACGTTTAAAATTGAAATAACAAGAAGCAACTACACTAGTCTACGTTTAAAGAGAGAAATCATTTCCTATTTGCATAATAAAATAGGGCTGAAAGGTAAGTGAAACTAATCTACAGCTACAACAACATTTAACAGAACTAAATCTAACAGCAAACTGAACTTGAAACACTAAACTAACTAAACTCTATCTAATTGCAATGTAAATACTGAAAGCAAACTAAAGGAAACTATGCATGACCGGTCACTTCAAATTCTGAAAATGTAAATTATATTAGCTGTAAGACATATGTTTACAGAAAACAGAGAAATGACATCTACAGGAAAAACCAAATTAAATACATGTACTGAAAATAAAAGCTACTTATCTACAGAAAAGGAATTAAAATATACACAATAAAAACCTCTGGTTGTTGAGGGGCCCTTCTCAGCAATAAGGGATTGTCTAATTCAAATCGTTCACTAACAAAACATCAACAGCTAAATCAGAAACTTCTATTAACTAAATCAAAAGTTACACAATTGTATTCTAGCTCTGCGTGTCTCTCCAACAACTGCTACTAACTAGGTAACTCTGTTTCTCAAAGAGAGACGTCTTTATATAATATTACAATGAGGGAGAAGGTTGACCGTTTCAGTGGTCGACCTCTCTAAAAATAGGAGGTCTTAATGGCTGAAGAAAACGACTGCAGGACGGTTCACGACAGTGCACAGGCCGTCTGCCTAATTCCTGTTAAAATTCAATATGCTAAGACAGAAAATAGCAGCATTACATTCCATTTCACAATAATAACATATACAGGATCACTGAAGAAACAACAAGCATAGCATAAACACAAGAGACAGAGATTTATCCTGGGAAACCCTCATGGGGTAGAAAACCCAGCAAAGCTTCCTCAATATAGATGACCAGCAATATACAAAGATGAAACCCTGAGACATGATCTCCTCCTCCACAATAGCAGACCTCTTCTCCACAAGTGCGCTATCCTCAAGTGAGTGAGTGTATCAAATGAGGAACACACCTCCTCTATTTATACACTACTCTGATATGTATTTTACACAAGTACATGTAGGCTCGTATTTAACCATTAGGTTAAATACCCCATTATAACTGACTGGGCCAACCCCCACATGGTGGGTCTAATAACCCTAGTTACCACAACCAACTTGGAGGAATAAACATCTCCGGATTTATAGTATAATCACATCGGAGGTATGGAACATCTCCGGAATAAATAATATACAAATATAATATTCTTTGAAGTTACAATATTTCAACACTCCCCCTTAACGAGAAGGATATTATAACAGTATCTGCACGAGCAAGGAGTCATCAACATCATACATGATACATCTATAAATCATTGGAAGCTTTCTTAACATCATCAGTAACTCAACCAGTTACTAGAACATCAACATCTTCAGTACTGAGTCTTTATCTTCTGCAGCACTTGAACAACTATAGCAACATCAACATCTGGATAGCATCGTCATCTCACGATCATCAGCATCGTCATCACACGATCAGTAGCATCGTCATCACACGATCATCAACATCGTCATATCACGATTAGCAGCATCGTCATCACACGATCAGCAGCATCGTCATCACACGATCATCAGCATCGTCATCACATGATCAACATCGTCATCATACGATCATCAGCATCGTCATCACACAATCAGCATCGTCATCATACGATCAACACCATCGTCATCACACGATCATCAGCATCGATCATCAGCATCGTAATCACACGATCATATTACAGGATGATCAATCCTGCTCTCTTTAGGACATAGGTCCATGGATGATACAATCCAGATCAAGTTCCAGGATTGTCAATCCTTATCTCTTTAAGACAAGTCTCATGTCTAGGGACGATCTAATCCCAACCACAGTGCCAGTCCTTTTTCATACTGGATGTGACCTAGATCAGATCTAGGATTTACCGCCACAGAGCCAGTCCTCTTTCATACTGGATGTATAACATCTACAGAGCCAGCCCTGTTTCATGCTGGATGTATCACATCTACAGAGCCATCCCTGTTTCATGCTGGATGTATCACAACTACAGAGCCAGCCCTGTTTCATGCTGGATGTATCACAACTACAGAGCCAGCCCTGTTTCATGCTGGATGTATCACAACTACAGAGCCAGCCCTGTTTCATGCTGGATGTATCACAACTACAGAGCCAGCCCTGTTTCATGCTGGATGTATCACAACTACAGAGCCAGCCCTGTTTCATGCTGGATGTATCACAACTACAGAGCCAGCCCTGTTTCATGCTGGATGTAACCTAGAGAAATTCTAGGATTTGTCATGTACATTTTGAACCGAGGTCCAGGGACGATCCAGTCCTATCGTGTACCTTTTGAACCGAAGTCCAGGGACGATCCAGTCCTATCGTTCAGTTATCGGAGACCTCACGTCTACGGCTCTTCTTTAGGACTGAAGTCCGGGAATGATCCAATCCCCCCACAAGTTCACCAAGAACTTCATTATCAAAGACATACATCTACGGCTCTTCTTTCGGACTGAAGTCCAGGAATGATCCAATCCCTTCACATGTTCACCAAGAACTTCATTATCGAAGACACACGTCTACGGCTCTTCTTTCGGACTGAAGTCCAGGAATGATCCAATCCCTTCACATGTTCACTAAGAACTTCATTATCGAAGACATACGTCTACGGTTCTTCTTTTGGACTGAAGTCCAGGAATGATCCAATCCCTTCACATGTTCACTAAGAACTTCATTGTCGAAGACATACGTCTACGGCTCTTCTTTCGGACTGAAGTCCAGGAATGATCCAATCCCTTCACATGTTCACTAAGAACTTCATTATCGAAGACATACGTCTACGACTCTTCTTTCGGACTGAAGTCCAGGAATGATCCAATCCCTTCACATGTTCACTAAGAACTTCATTATCGAAGACATACGTGTACGGCTCTTCTTTCGGACTGAAGTCCAGGAATGATCCAATCCCTTCACATGTTCATCCAAACAGAACATGTATCCTCATCATCAAAACATGTATAACCACAACATGTATCATCATCATCAAGACATGTATAACCACAACATGTATCATCATCATCAAGACATGTATAACCACAACATGTATCATCATCATCAAGACATGTATAACCACAACATGTATCATCATCATCAAAACATGTATAACCACAACATGTATCATCACAAGCATGTATATCTAATCATCAAAAGCATGTATACATCTATCATCACAAGCATGTATATCTAACCATCAAAAGCATGTATACATCTAACCATCAAAAGCATGTATACATCTAACCATCAAAAGAAAGAATATGAGAGTCCTAAATCTAAATAATTCTAGCTAATTAAATGCAGTAAAAAGTAACCTCATCATTGATGAGACGGACTAGTTATTAGATACTATGCTACTCCCCCTTTCGAGGAAGGTCCCTTTTGAACTACACCAAGCTTGTCTTGGAAGTGTTCAAACTTTACTCGAGACAGAGGTTTGGTCAGGATATCATCAATTTGATCCTTAGTGCTTATATACTCGAGCTTGAAAGCTCCTCTCTGCACCATATCTCGTATATAGATGTATCGGATCTCAATGTGTTTTGAATTATCGTGGAATACAAGATTTTCTATCATCTTGATGCAGCTTTGATTGTCACACATAATCACAGTGGAATCCATTTCTAAGTCAAACACTCCATATAAAAGCTTCTGAAGCCACACTGCTTCACAGCTGGTAGAGCAGACGGCTATATATTCTGCTTCAGTAGTACTGAGAGCCACACTAGATTGTTTCTTGCTAAACCATGAGATCATGGTAGATTCAAGACTATAACATCCACCTGATGTAATCTTTCTGTCTGAGACACTTCCTGCCCAATCAGAATTTGAGTAACCATGTAAACGGAGTTCATGACCTCCAAGATAATATAGACCAAAAAAGAATGTACCTTTTAGGTACCTCACTACATGCTTTGTAGCTATTAAGTGAACCTTTCTAGGTTCTACAAGATACTGACTTAGGGTATTTACAACAGAGCATATATATGGCCTAGTATTTGTTAAATACATCATTGACCCAATGATTTGTCTATATAGGGTTAGGTCCACTAAATCCGATGAGTCATTAACTAACAACTTCAAGTTGGAGTCCATGGGAGTGGCCATGGCTTTATACTCCAACATATAAAATCTTTTTAGAAACTTCACAGTATACTTACCTTGAATTAAAAGATACCTTTTGGATAATGCCATACTTCTAGACCTAAGAAGTAGTGCATTAATCTGAGATCTTTCATTTTCATTTCTGCAGCCATTTTCATGACCTGATTCTCATTCCTTGTCAGAAAGAGATCATCGTAATACAATAATGGTATGATAGGTTCATCAAATGGGTCTACTAAAATGAGCCTCAAAATCATTCGAACTCTGTGGTGATTTCCTTCTTGCATCCATGTCATATGTGTATAGAACCCATATTCAACCTTGTAGCAAAGGTTGAGATCCACATCACCCATGATGATCATTAAGCTCATCAATTGACTACCGATCCTGGGAACCCATACAAAACCTGATTACATTATTAAGAGAATGGTCTTATCTAGTCCCTTGGAGCAAAACATCTCTTAATTACAGGCTTTCTATAGTGTGTTTGATTTGTAAATCCTTTTGTTGAACATCCATCGCTTGTTCATCATTCATCATGATTTTTCCTACAAATCAAAATTAGGTACATGATTAGTAATACTTCATAATCATCAAATCATATTGACATGATAACCTATTATGCATACAGATATCATTTACATAGTTATGCAACTATCTTGACCAATACTTTGGCACAACACTTTCCCATATCCTGTATGCATACAGTGGCTATCTAGATGCCTTCCATCTCTACCAGAACATACTATCGAGAGTGTGCACAACTCTCAGCATGTCAGCAAAGAGGTTTCATTCTAGACAAGCAACAATGGAATGTTTGTCCAACTTACCAATCATATGCATATTAGTAGTATACTGTTCAATGTTCTATGAATATTTACACTTAGCATGATATATTATAGGAATACAAATATGCATGCAACCTATTACAGGCAATATCATTTACTATTTCAAATAACAACTCAAATACTTATCTTTTATGTTTGTGTGGTTGCCTCCCGCTTGATCTTCTGTATGTCTTTTGAACTTCTATTCATTATGTACCACTGTGCATGTTCAAGTGTCATCCTCATGATCTCATACACAAACATACACCCATTAGTATGTTCTAAATGTTATCAAAGCATTATAGTTCTAAATAATCTTGAGAATGTATAGTCATGATTATAGTTAATAAACATTAGTATTCAAGATTTCAGGGAAGTCTTCTTTTACTCATGCATATCATCAATCAAGATAAAAGACATAATATGAATAATCCCTTGATTACTAACTTCATGAATAAGCATAACCAATCATACCAAGTATAATTATATAAGGGATCCTAACACAAGGTAAGATTCATGGGAAACATACCTGGATTAGTATACCTACTTAGTTATGTACAACATACCTAAACAATCTCTTCAATGATTTAGAGATCCTGAGATAGAACCTGCATGTCTCATAGGTTAAGCATAATATAACAAATTCATACATACCTCGTAAGTAGAACAAAGATTATGGATGAGTCTTTGTCTTCATGTTTTCATGGTCATGGAACTTGATTTGTCTTTTGTGATGTACCTGAGCCTTGTTAGCAGACAACATCAACCTCACACAACATCATAATGCATTAGTACAATCATATAGCCCTAATCAATGAATGTCTTTGATCACTCACATGCATTCATACTGTTATTAGGGTGATAAGACAATTCTAACATTAATCAAGATTGTACTAATAAATAATATGAAGACAAACACATCATGAACTTAATCAAGAATTAGATTTCAAGACATACCTGAGCCTCCTTAAGTCATACCTGTCGAGACTTCTTGTAGTCTTCTTATGTAAGGCCTTAGCCTCAACTCCCCCTGAAACTTGTTATGGAGCTTAATTAGGGTTTTCTAGAGAAACCCTAAAAATTCAATCTTTGACTTTCACACTTCTGAATGGATGAAAGAATATGTCTTGCTGAGCTGATCAAACTAGCATACTTCAATTTTTGGAATTTCCAAAATTTGACCCCTCAAAATTGCCTTTGAAACTTCTGGATCTTCTGGACAGGATCCCGAACTAGGGTTTGATGAAGCCCACCCTTCTGCCCAAACAAAAGGTTCGATCCAAGGCTCTAAACTCTTATTTTTCTTAGGAGCTTCCAGCCGTGGTTACAGACTTCAAAAATTCCAACTTTTGCTGAAGCCCTAATTTTCCATCTTTCCGATCAAAATCCCGAACTGGGGTTTGATCAAGCCCGGTCTTCCACCCAACCAAAAAATTCGATCTTGGTCTCTAAATTTCGATTTTCTTGAGTAGCATTCAGCCGTGGACTCTGATTCCAAAAATTCTAACTTTGTCCGAAACCCTAAATTCCGGAAGCCATGAATAAAGGTGCTCCAAAAATAATTCTGTTTTGACAGAAATATGCACCTGATTGTTTCTGCTATAACTCTGAAATTTTTGCTCCACAGGGTCTGAAACCCTTTTTCTGCAGTAGCCTGACCTGTCATCTTTCCATCCTGATAGGTCTGACCTCAATTGAGTTTTCTGAGAGAGAGTTATGCCAAGTGTCGCAACATGACCTGTTTATGGGATAAAACAGGAGAGCGAACTTGTACGGCATGCCACGTGTCACTGTTTGAACTTCGGCCTCTGAAAACTTTTCCTGAGATATCTCGACCTGTTATCTTTCCATCCTGACAGTTCTGACCTCAATTGGATTCTCTGAGAGAGATTTATGCCACGTGTCGCAACGTGACCTGTTTATGGGATAAAACAGGAGAGCGAACTTGTACGGCGTGCCACGTGTCACTGGTTCACCTTCGGCCTCTGAAAACGTTTCATGATATATTACAGTCTGTGCATTAACTGTCACGTTTTACGAAATTTCATTTGGAGCTTCCTAGCCCAAGTTATGACCTTTTTTCCAAGGTCACCTGATTTTGACTGAGATCTGGAAGAGGCAGAAACCCTAACTTGTACTGATCATAACTCACAAAGTGCAACGAATCTGAGGATGCCCTTTGGACACAAGGTACCTGGGGATGTTAGCTTCGACCTGTAAACTTTGCAGATCCTGAAACTTCGCCAAAATGGATTTATAGCGAAAGTTCCACGATGACTGGTTTTTGCTATGTAAAACCCTAACCTTCAAATTGTCGTAAGTAAAGCAAGTGTCGTAAGTGCCATACCTTGTCTTCCTTCAGGTTAGCTCTAATACCATGTTAAAATTCAATATGATAAGATAGAAAATAGCAGCATTACATTCCATTTCACCATAATAGCATATACAGGATCACTGAAGAAACAACAAGCATAGCATAAACACAAGAGACAGAGATTTATCCTGGGAAACCCTCATGGGGTAGAAAACCCAGCAAAGCTTCCTCAATATAGATGACCAGCAATATACAAAGATGAAACCCTGAGACATGATCTCGTCCTCCACAATAGCAGACCTCTTCTCCACAAGTGCACTATCCTCAAGTGAGTGAGTGTATCAAATGAGGAACACACCTCCTCTATTTATACACTACTCTGATATGTATTTTACACAAGTACATGTAGGCTCGTATTTAACCATTAGGTTAAATACCCCATTATAACTGACTGGGCCGACCCCCACATGGTGGGTCTAATAACCCTAGTTACCACAACCAACTTGGAGGAATAAACATCTCCGGATTTATAGTATAATCACATCGGAGGTATGGAACATCTCCGGAATAAATAATATACAAATATAATATTCTTTGAAGTTACAATATTTCAACAATTCCGTGGGCGTTGGTTCACTTCATGTGAGCAGTTGTGCGTTGATTTCCTTTGAAGTGGGAAGAGGATGCCTTTTCAAGCTGGGCGGACAGGAGCATGGATCTTCTAGAACGAGGGCTCACACACCATGAGGGACACGTTTCCAACAGAACCCATGTCACCATTTTTGTATTTAATGTCCCGAAATATTCCAACCAATGAATCCAATGGTGCAAACATAGGGTTGAACGATGGTCCGGATGCGGCCGAGCGTCTTCAGTGTGAACGTGCATCTGAATGAAGGTTTGTTTGAAACCCATAGCCTGCAGAACTAAGTCTATATGCCAAGCAGGTCGAGAAATGTTAAATTAATGTTAATAAACCATAATATGATGATAATTAACAAAGATTTGTGTGATATGCAAATAAATTCATACCTGGGTTTGATTGATGGTCTGAATGGCAATAAGTATGAATTAATACGCCAAAAATGACAAAAGTACTTCCAACAAAGCACGCTTAAAATTGAAATAACAAGAAGCAACTACACTAGTCTACATTTAAAGAGAGAAATCATTTCCTATTTGCATAATAAAACAGGGCTGAAAGGTAAATGAAACTAATCTACAGCTACAACAACATTTAACATAACTAATCTAACTACAAACTGAACTTGAAACACTAAACTAACTAAACTCTATCTAATTGCAATGTAAATACTGAAAGCAAACTAAAGGAAACTATGCATGACCGATCACTTCAAATTCTGAAAATGTAAATTATATTAGCAGTGAGACATATGTTTACAGAAAACAGAGAGATGACATCTACAGGAAAAACCAAATTAAATACATGTACTGAAAATAAAAGCTACTTATCTACAGAAAAGGAATTAAAATATACACAATAAAAACCTCTGGGTGTTGAGGGGCCCTTCTCAGCAATAAGGGATTGTCTAACTCAAATCGTTCACCAACAAAACATCAATAGCTAAATCAAAAACTTCTATTAATTGAATCAAAAGTTACACAGTCGTATTCTAGCTCTGCGTGTCTCTCCAACAACTGCTGCTAACTAGGTAACTCTGTTTCTCAAAGAGAGATGTCTTTATATAATATTACAATGAGGGAGAAGGTCGACCCTTTCAGTGGTCGACCTCTCTAAAGATAGGAGGTCTTAATGGCTGAAGAAAACGACTGCAGGACGGTTCACGATAGGGCACAGGTTGTCTGCCTAATTCCATGGGCCTTGGTTCACTTCACACGAGCAGCTGTGCATTGATTTCCTTTGACATGGGAAGACGATGTGTTGTCAAGCTGGGCGGACAGGAGCACAGATCTTCTAGAACGAGGGCTCACACACCATGAGGGACATGTTGCCAACAGAACCCATATCACCGTTTTTGTCTTTAATGCCCCGAAAGATTCCGACCAACGAATCCAATGGTGCAAACGGAGGGTTGAACGATGGTCCGAATGCGGCCGGGTGTCTTCGGCATGAATGCGCGTCTGAATGAAGGCTCGTTTGAAACCCATAGCATGCATAACTAAGTCTATATGCCAAGCATGTCGAGAAATGTTAAATTAATGTTAATAAACCATAATATGATGATAATTAACAAAGATTTGTGTGATATGCAAATAAATTCATACCTGGGTTTGATTGACGGACTGAATGGCAATGAGTATGAATTAATACACCAAAAATGAGAAAATTAGTTCCAACAAAGCATGTTTAAAATTGAAATAACAAGAAGCAACTACATAGTTTACATTTAAAGAGAGAAATCATTTCCTATTTGCATAATAAAACAAGGCTGAAAGGTAAATGAAACTAATCTGCAGCTACAACAACATTTAACAGAACTAAATCTAACTAAAAACTGAACCTGAAACACTAAACTAACTAAAGTCTATCTAATTGCAATGTAAATACTGAAAGCAAACTAAAGGAAACTATGCATGACCGGTCACTTCAAATTCTGAAAATGTAAATTATATTAGCAGTAAGACATATGTTTACAGAAAACAGAGAAATGACATCTACAGGAAAAACCAAATTAAATACATGTACTGAAAATAAAAGCTACTTATCTACAGAAAAGGAATTAAAATATACACAATAAAAACCTTTGGTTGTTGAGGGGCCCTTCTCAGCAATAAGGGATTGTCTAATTCAAATCGTTCACCAACAAAACATCAACAGCTAAATCAGAAACTTCTATTAACTAAATCAAAAGTTACACAATTGTATTCTAGCTCTGCGTGTCTCTCCAACAACTGCTACTAACTAGGTAACTCTGTTTCTCAAAGAGAGACGTCTTTATATAATATTACAATGAGGGAGAAGGTTGACCGTTTCAGTGGTCGACCTCTCTAAAAATAGGAGGTCTTAATGGCTGAAGAAAACGACTGCAGGACGGTTCACGACAGTGCACAGGCCGTCTGCCTAATTCCTGTTAAAATTCAATATGCTAAGACAGAAAATAGCAGCATTACATTCCATTTCACAATAATAGCATATACAGGATCACTGAAGAAACAACAAGCATAGCATAAACACAAGAGACAGAGATTTATCCTGGGAAACCCTTATGGGGTAGAAAACCCAGCAAAGCTTCCTCAATATAGATGACCAACAATATACAAAGATGAAACCCTGAGACATGATCTCCTCCTCCACAATAGCAGACCTCTTCTCCACAAGTGCGCTATCCTCAAGTGAGTGAGTGTATCAAATGAGGAACACACCTCCTCTATTTATACACTACTCTGATATGTATTTTACACAAGTACATGTAGGCTCGTATTTAACCATTAGGTTAAATACCCCATTATAACTGACTGGGCCGACCCCCACATGGTGGGTCTAATAACCCTAGTTACCACAACCAACTTGGAGGAATAAACATCTTCGGATTTATAGTATAATCACATCGGAGGTATGGAACATCTCCGGAATAAATAATATACAAATATAATATTCTTTGAAGTTACAATATTTCAACAATTCCGTGGGCGTTGGTTCACTTCATGTGAGCAGTTGTGCGTTGATTTCCTTTGAAGTGGGAAGAGGATGCGTTGTCAAGCTGGGCGGACAGGAGCATGGATCTTCTAGAACGAGGGCTCACACACCATGAGGGACACGTTTCCAACAGAACCCATGTCACCATTTTTGTCTTTAATGTCCCGAAATATTCCAACCAATGAATCCAATGGTGCAAACATAGGGTTGAACGATGGTCCGGACGCGGCCAAGCGTCTTCAGCGTGAACGCGCGTCTGAATGAAGGTTCGTTTGAAACCCATAGCCTGCAGAACTAAGTCTATATGCCAAGCAGGTCGAGAAATGTTAAATTAATGTTAATAAACCATAATATGATGATAATTAACAAAGATTTGTGTGATATGCAAATAAATTCATACCTGGGTTTGATTGATGGTCTGAATGGCAATAAGTATGAATTAATACGCCAAAAATGACAAAAGTACTTCCAACAAAGCACGCTTAAAATTGAAATAACAAGAAGCAACTACACTAGTCTACATTTAAAGAGAGAAATCATTTCCTATTTTCATAATAAAACAGGGCTGAAAGGTAAATGAAACTAATCTACAGCTACAACAACATTTAACATAACTAAATCTAACTACAAACTGAACTTGAAACACTAAACTAACTAAACTCTATCTAATTGCAATGTAAATACTGAAAGCAAACTAAAGGAAACTATGCATGACCGATCACTTCAAATTCTGAAAATGTAAATTATATTAGCAGTGAGACATATGTTTACAGAAAACAGAGAGATGACATCTACAGGAAAAACCAAATTAAATACATGTACTGAAAATAAAAGCTACTTATCTACAGAAAAGGAATTAAAATATACACAATCAAAACCTGTGGGTGTTGAGGGGCCCTTCTCAGCAATAAGGGATTGTCTAACTCAAATCGTTCACCAACAAAACATCAATAGCTAAATCAAAAACTTCTATTAATTGAATCAAAAGTTACACAGTCGTATTCTAGCTCTGCGTGTCTCTCCAACAACTGCTGCTAACTAGGTAACTCTGTTTCTCAAAGAGAGATGTCTTTATATAATATTACAATGAGGGAGAAGGTCGACCCTTTCAGTGGTCAACCTCTCTAAAAATAGGAGGTCTTAATGGCTGAAGAAAACGACTGCAGGACGGTTCACGACAGGGCACAGGTCGTCTGCCTAATTCCATGGGCCTTGGTTCACTTCACACGAGCAGCTGTGCATTGATTTCCTTTGACATGGGAAGACGATGTGTTGTCAAGCTGGGCGGACAGGAGCACAGATCTTCTAGAATGAGGGCTCACACACCATGAGGGACATGTTGCCAACAGAACCCATATCACCGTTGTTGTCTTTAATGCCCCGAAAGATTCCGACCAACAAATCCAATGGTGCAAACGGAGGGTTGAACGATGGTCCGAATGCGGCCGGGTGTCTTCGGCATGAATGCGCGTCTGAATGAAGGCTCGTTTGAAACCCATAGCATGCATAACTAAGTCTATATGCCAAGCATGTCGAGAAATGTTAAATTAATGTTAATAAACCATAATATGATGATAATTAACCAAGATTTGTGTGATATGCAAATAAATTCATACCTGGGTTTGATTGACGGACTGAGAGGAAATGAGTATGAATTAATACACCAAAAATGAGAAAATTAGTTCCAACAAAGCATGTTTAAAATTGAAATAACAAGAAGCAACTACATAGTTTACATTTAAAGAGAGAAATCATTTCCTATTTGCATAATAAAACAAGGCTGAAAGGTAAATGAAACTAATCTGCAGCTACAACAACATTTAACAGAACTAAATCTAACTAAAAACTGAACCTGAAACACTAAACTAACTAAAGTCTATCTAATTGCAATGTAAATACTGAAAGCAAACTAAAGGAAACTATGCATGACCGGTCACTTCAAATTCTGAAAATGTAAATTATATTAGCAGTAAGACATATGTTTACAGAAAACAGAGAAATGACATCTACAGGAAAAACCAAATTAAATACATGTACTGAAAATAAAAGCTACTTATCTACAGAAAAGGAATTAAAATATACACAATAAAAACCTCTGGTTGTTGAGGGGCCCTTCTCAGCAATAATGGATTGTCTAACTCAAATCGTTCACCAACAAAATATCAACAACTAAATTAGAAACTTCTATTAATTGAATCAAAAGTTACATAGTCGTATTCTAGCTCTGCGTGTATCTCCAACAACTGTTGCTAACTAGGTAACTCTATTTCTCAAAGAGAGACGTCTTTATATATTATTACAATGAGGGAGAAGGTCGACCCTTTCAGTGGTCAACCTCTCTAAAAATAGGAGGTCTTAATGACTAAAAAAAACAACTGTAGGACGGTTCACGACAGTGCACAGGTCGTCTGCCTAATTCCATGGGCCTTGGTTCACTTCACGCAAGTAGCTGTGCATTGATTTCCTTTGACATGGGAAGACGATGTGTTGTCAAGCTAGGCAGACAGGATCACAAATCTTCTAGAACGAGGGATCACACACCATGAGGGACATGTTGCCAACAGAACCCATGTCACCGTTTTTGTCTTTAATGCCCCGAAATATTCCAACCAACGAATCCAATTGTGCAAATGGAGGGTTGACCGATGGTCTGAATGTGGCTGGGTGTCTTCAGCGTGAACGCGCTTCTGAATGAAGGTCCGTTTGAAACCCATAGCCTGCAGAACTAAGTCTATATGCCAAGGAGGTCGAGAAATGTTAAATTAATGTTAATAAACCATAATATGATGATAATTAACGAAGATTTGTGTGATATGCAAATAAATTCATACCCGGGTTTGATTGATTGTCTGAATGGCAATGAGTATAAATTAATATGCCAAAAATGACAAAAGTAGTTCCAACAGAGCACGTTTAAAATTGAAATAACAAGAAGCAACTACACTAGTTTACGTTTAAAGAGAGAAATCATTTCCTATTTGCATAATAAAAAAGGGCTGAAAGGTAAATGAAACTAATCTACAGCTACAACAACATTTAATAGGAGTAAATCTAACTACAAACTAAACTTGAAAGACTAAACTAACTAAACTCTATCTAATTGCAATGTAAATACTGAAAGCAAACTAAAGGAAACTATGCATGACCGGTCACTTCAAATTCTGAAAATGTAAATTATATTAGCAGTAAGACATATATTTACAGAAAACAGAGAAATGACATCTATAGGAAAAACCAAATTAAATACATGTACTGAAAAGAAAAGCTACTTATCTATGGAAAAGGGATTAAAATATACACAATAAAAACCTTTGGTTGTTGAGGGGCCCTTATCAACAATAAGGGATTGTCTAACTCAAATCGTTCACCAACAAAACATCAACAGCTGAATCAGAAACTTCTATTAACTAAATCAAAAGTTACACAGTCGTATTCTAGCTCTGCGTGTCTCTCCAACAACTGCTGCTAACTAGCTAACTCTGCTTCTCAAAGAGAGACGTCTTTATATAATATTACAATGAGGGAGAACGTTGACCCTTTCAGTGGTTGACCTCTCTAAAAATAGGAGGTCTTAATGGCTGAAGAATATGACTGCAGGATAGTTCACGACAGCGCACATGCCATCTTCCTAATTCCGTGGGCGTTGGTTCACTTCATGCGAGCAGTTGTGCGTTGATTTCCTTTGAAGTGGGAAGAGGATGCGTTGTCAAGCTGGGAGAACAGGAGCATGGATCTTCTAGACCGAGGGCTCACCTACCATGAGGGACACGTTGCCAACAGAACTCATGTCACCATTTTTGTCTTGAATGCCCCAAAATATTCCAACCAACAGATCCAATGGTGCAAACAGAGGGTTGAACGATGGTCTGAATGCGGCCGGGCATCTTCGGCATGAACGCGTGTCTGAATGAAGGTCCGTTTGAAACCCATAGCCTGCAGAACTAAGTCTATATACCAATCAAGTCGAGAAATGTTAAATTAATGTTAATAAACCATAATATGATGATAATTAACAAAGATTTGTGTGATATGCAAATAAATTCATACCTGGGTTTGATTGATGGTTTGAATGGCAATAAGTATGAATTAATACGCCAAAAATGACAAAAGTAGTTCCAACGAAGCATGTTTAAAATTGAAATAACAAGAAGCAACTACACTAGTCTACGTTTAAAGAGAGAAATCATTTCCTATTTGCATAATAAAACAGGGCTAAAAGGTAAATGAAACTAATCTACAGCTACAACAACATTTAACAGAACTAAATCTAACTACAAACTGATCTTGAAACACTAAACTAACTAAACTCTGTCTAATTGCAATGTAAATACTGAAATCAAACTAAAGGAAACTATGCATGACCAATCACTTCAAATTCTGAAAATGTAAATTATATTAGCAGTAAGACATGTGTTTACAGAAAACAGAGAAATGACATCTACAGGGAAAACCAAATTAAATACATGTACTGAAAATAAAAGCTACTTATCTACAGAAAAGGAATTAAAATATACACAATAAAAACCTCTGGTTGTTGAGGGGCCCTTCTCAGCAATAAGGGATTGTCTAACTCAAATCGTTCACCAACAAAACATCAACAGCTAAATCAGAAAGTTCTATTAATTGAATCAAAAGTTACATAGTCGTATTCTAGCTCTGTGTGTCTCTCCAACACCTGCTGCTAACTAGGTAACTTTGTTTCTCAAAGAGAGACATCTTTATATAATATTACAATAAGGGAGAAGGTCGACCCTTTCAGTGGTCGACCTCTCTAAAAATAGGAGGTCTTAATGGCTCAAGAAAACGACTGCAGGACGGTTCACGACAGCGCACAGGTCGTCTGCCTAATTCCGTGGGCCTTGGTTCACTTCACGTGAGCAGCTGTGCATTGATTTCCTTTGACATGGGAAGAGGATGTGTTGTCAGGATGGGTGGATAGGAGCACAGATATTGTAGAACGAGGGCTCACACACCATGAGGGACATGTAGCCAACACAACCCATGTCGCCGTTTTTGTCCTTAATGCCCTGAAATATTCCAACCAACAAATCCAATGGTGCAAACGGAGGGTTGAACGATGGTCCAAATTCGGCCGGGCGTCTTCGGCATGAATACGCGTCTGAATGAAGGTCCGTTTGAATTCCATATCCTTCAGAACTAAGTCTATATGCCAAGCAGGTCAAGAAATGTTAAATTAATGTTAATAAACCATAATATGATGATAATTAACCAAGATTTGTGTGATATGTAAATAAATTCATACCTGGGTTTGATTGACAGTGTAAATGGCAATAAGTATGAATTAATACACCAAAAATGACAAAAGTAGTTCCAACAGAGCACATTTAATGGAAAAAAACAATGACAAAAATGGACATCAACACGCTCAAGCTAGGAAAATGATATACATTGGATATTCGACCATGTTGGCATTCAACATCACCACTTTCAGTAACCATGAGAGAGTAATCATTATCAACGTAATTATTATGTTCTAGAGCTCCACTTAAGGAAGAGAACAGAGAAGCAACCTTATCCATATGATGTGTACAACCAAAATCAACTATCCATTTTTTCAGTGTGGTATGGGCATGTAATGCTTGGGAGATGTTAACATAGAAGGCAAATTTTTTAGTAGGTCGATTGATCGACTGTCTAGTCGATGCACTATCCAAAATGTGCTTGACCTTTTATTCTAATTCATTCATCTTATTCCATCAGGTTTTATCTACATGTCCAACTTTCCCACAAGAACGATAGGTTTTCTTCTTTTGATCCTTCTTCGTCAATGAGGACTCTTCAGTCTTTCCCTTAGTATGTTGGTTGATACATTGTGGTCGATGATCCAAATGACCAAATTCTTTATATTTTGCTTCACCATGCCCTTGAGAAAGTGAGTTGGTGTCTGGTCCCAAGATTCCCTTCTTCAAACAACTTTTATTTGACTTTAATCAATAAATCAAAAAATATATCAAAGGTGAATTCCTTACCATCTTCCTTGCATGAAATCCAATTGGTGCGGAATGAGGAGCAAAATGCATCATAAGGTGTCCTCAAATTCATCAGAACCAATTCAATTAGTTTTCCATCCTTCTTTGGAAAAATCCTTTCAAAATTCGGTCAATTTCAACTTATCTCCTTAATGCAAGATAAATAGTCCTCAATTCTATCAAAGGAAATGAGTTCCACAGAGATAAACTCTTTCGTTATTTGCATTACTTGACTTTCATTGACCTTGTTGAATAGTGACTTCAGCTTACTCTAGATGGCATGAGGAAAGTCAATCTCGCTTGTGTGAAAGTGAATATTCTTTGAAGTGTAAGTCATAATGACCCTAAGAGATTCATCCTTATTTCCTTCGATGACAAACTTGTCATGGTCATCCATCGTATCTGGAATAGAAGCCTTCGTATACTACCATCGTCCATTACTTTTCAATAAAGTTCCATATCTGGCGCCCATATTGCATAGTTGTGTCCATTTAGAACAACATGTTCTTTCTTGGAAGTCATCCTTCTGATTAAGCAAATTTGATCTAAGTTCAAGAAGAGGTATCAGTTTTTGTATTGTAATTTTATATGTATAAACAAAATTAGAATTTGTTGGTCTAAATGTGCATTTATGGCAATGCGATTATAAACAATTTTATAAATTGTTAAGTTTTATCAACAAAAAAACATTTCAATTCATGTATACAATAAAGTTTGGATGTTCACAAGGAAAATATTTCAAGAAATTGATTTCCATCTAGACCAAAATTTCAAACAAATTACAATTTGATCAGAAGTGCATACCTTGTTAGGAACATTGGTGTGTCCAAATTAAGTCTCTTATGACATTAATTGACATTGGTAGGAATTATGAGTGGTTGTAATATTTTGAGCACCTGGATAAAGTGTCAATTATGCACTAATTCAAATGTAGCTTGACGAATGCTACATGAAAATTTTGAAAACCAAGACAAATTTGCATACCACTTTGCACAAGTAAGACATACCTTACATCTGTAGAATACTATCTACTATTATTAAACAAGACAAGCGTAATATGATGAAGTTAAGTAAAGCAATCTTCTATGGAAAACAATCTACCAATGCAACATTTCTATGTTGACTATAAATTTGAAATAATGCAAACTATGACAACCTGCCTTCATGGGATACTTTGTTTTCATAATGAAAGAAAAGGGAAGAAGTTGAAACATAATTTAACAAATTATCCATTAAGGAATATTTCCCAACAAGGATAGGTAAAAATACATGAGAATATTGGGCTTCCAATAATCCAACATTATTCTTGAGCGGTCCATCCACATACTTATTTTGATACACCTCATCTTGTTCATTCTCTATTTGGATTATAGATTATTTTCCTTCTATATTACAGTCCATCCCTATGAGATGTCTATTTGAATTAGGACATTGTACAAGATATTATTGTAGATTAGAACCATTATTATTCTTTTTCTTGAGTGTTTTTTCATGGTCATTTTATAGACTGATGCCTTGATTTCAAAAGGGTAATTCTTCTTGTTTCAAGGGTTTTCATGGAAGATAGTTTTGATAACTTGAATCTTGGTCACTTTTTGTTAACATTTCTTCTTCTTCAGGAATAGGACAATGAATTCTTTCCTATATGGTTTTTCACTATCGTGAAACCTATAATAAACCTAGGAAAACCTTAGAATGAAATCATAATAAAAATCATTCTTCTCTTTACTAACTGATTGCAAATCAAGATAGAGTTCTTCAAATTTATAGTTTATATCGTGATAAACTAAGAAAACTTCCATAATTTGCTTCTAGTTATGAATATACGGGAATCCCTACTACCTGGGATAACTGGTCATCTCTGTGAGCACCCAATGGATGCTTGTCCATGCCCATCACAAGGATCGATAGCTACCTCTCTAGGTCGGCCAAAACCGTAGTAGTCCAATCCCTTGGAGCATCCCCCCAGTGGGGGTAGCACCACATGCAAGCTGACACATTATTCCCCTTGCTCCAACTACTACCTCATCGTGCCTCCTATTATGATGAGGAACTAGAGGTGGTATAAAATATGCCACAGTCGGCACCTCGGTAGGTCTCACAGACCCAACATTTGCACCAAAACATAACCCAAGCTCAATACTCACTATACATATATAAAACATGTGCATAAAACATGATGTACAAAGCATTTATAAACAATATGCTACATACCTTGATAATTCCAACCATCAACCAATGTTGGTATCTATAAATCCCCATGGAAGTCCATCCTACCTTAGGGATATCTCTCCATCACCCCAATCCTCTAAATCGATAACAGGAGGTAGTGCTATGTAAAATAGCACCCACCTCACCTCCACCATCCCTGGGAATCAGACGCTCCTAGTACACCATCTGGGGATTCGTCGGTCCTCTCGGGGAATCTACCATTGATGGATGAAGCAAAGGGAATCACTCAAAGAAGTAGGAGCATACGATGATCCCATACATGAAAGTCCCAAATCCCCACTTAGATCTATCATTCAAGATCTCAAGAATATGTTGTAACTTCATGCAACCCTAGGCTAGTTTATGACAAGCCATAACCTACTCCACCAACAAGAGCTGGCCACCAATAATCCTATTGATGCTTTTCACACCAAGAACCCATACTACTATAGATTCCATTTCCCGAACTGAGAGGTCCACAATATGGTCAATTCCAATATGCCTCGATACCCAAGCCGCATGTTAACCACCACAGTATTGAGCGATGAGTTGCTCAATGGTACGGTAGTTAGATAAGGTGGGACTGGTCGAGTCCCTAACCCCACAAATAGGGATCCCCATCATGAGGTATATATACTAACCCTAAAGGGTTAGGTATTCATCACCCAGATGGAAATAGGCCCGCTTGACATCCCACGTCTGCAAAATAGCCCATAAAAGGGCATCACTCGACCTCATGTACGGACAACAAAATAACTTGTGTAGGCCTGTATCCCACAAGGCCTACCCATCCACTAGAGACCCTGCCACATTTTGGGTCAACTCACCATAGTGGTGCTCTCACTACTCTACATAGGCCATAGTCATGCTCTAGAAATGCTTGCAAGCATAAAAAACACAACCATAGATTTAGTTTCAGCATTCTCCAAATGAAAAATTAACTCAAACCAACACAAACGTTTTCTGTAAATAGTCGTGCTACCCTACCATTATACATCTATGTGTTATACACCTATGGAATCAACTAATGACTAGGTTTGCTTAGCATGACTATCCTAGCATATAGTTGCACTACATACCGATGTGAGAGATTCACGATTCATTCGCATAACGACATGACTATTCAACTAACAACTACGCAAACTTAGTGCATGAATGAACTGTGAATTGCCTATGCTATGCATGAGTGCCAAAGAGAAATCCAAGTAGGGTAGTGCGGGAGACCTTTTGCAGCCCATGTGATCGATTGAAAAAATAAGCAATTAGTCATATGGTCATTAGGGGAGTTTTGAGGTAAAAAATGGGCCTAAAAAAAAGTGTACCATCAAAATTCACTTATAAGAACCAATAGGATTCAATATGATAATGTCAACCATAAGGGTAAAATTTGTAAAAACAATTGAAGGGAAAAAAAAAACTACTTTTTCTTATCGTATTTTTGACATATCTCCTTAACGATTTACCCAAATTTCAAGTTTGGACACTCGTTGGATGCGGAATTTGATTCTACATCCAACCCATAACCACAATGCATACTTCTGAGGCACCCATGACATGAAAACAAAATGAATAAAAAAACATATTTTAATGTTAAAATACATTTTTTTATTGAAATTTTCATTTTTTCATACCATGGGTTCCTCAAAAGTATGCAATGTGGGTATGGGTTGGATGCAAAATTAAATTTCACATCCAACAAGTTCCCAAACTTGAAATTTGGGTAAATCCATAAGGACATATGTCAAAAATACGATAAGAAAAAGTAGTTTTTCTTTTTTCCCTCTAAAATTTAGAACTCGTATTTTATTATTATTACTCTTATTTTATTATTTCCCTTAGGAGGCCCATTTTTTACCTCAAAACTCCCCTAATTCCATCTAGATCCATAAGCTTAAAATTAATCGGATGAAAATTAAGGGGATGAGTCTAAGCCTTACTTAAAACTCATAGAATCGAAATCTGATGGTCGAATCTCCTAGAAACAACAATAGAATCTCTAGGGAATCAACACGTCAATAGGTACAAAATATTTTAAAAAGTAAGCCCCACTCCTATTTATAGTTAGTTGATCTAATTTCCAAACAACATGTACACACAAACCATAGTTCTATTTGAAAAATTGTTCATACTACCACAATTAGCATCGTGATCTCTTCAACATGGTACCATCTTCTCCATTTTCTAGGAAAATTCATTTGGCACCTATTTTTCTAGTCATTTCCCCAAGTATGTTATGTTTCTTGTCAATTTTTCCTGCATGGTCCATACTCTTGTCATTATCGGTATTAATCTTAGGTATGTGCATCATGTGTCTGTGATTATCATTAAGAAACAACACATCATTATACAACAATGGTGCAGGGACACCCATCACATGTCTACCATCTCGATCTGGCATATAAGTAATGTACTCCCTCTAGTTACATAGCATGTACCTAGTACTCCTGCTAATAACCATAGGGTCCTAATTCTTGATGCTGACATTCCATCAATGTCATTGTCAAGGAGAACATGTTCTCCCATGGGTGTGCACGCCATTACAACCCATTCATATTTTGGTACCCATGATGTCAAATCCCCACAAGCCTAAGGAATATTATCACTCATCCAGTTTCTCAAGTTTAAGCCACATAAAATTACCTTACATTCTTCTCATCTCATTCCTCATATTTCCTATCATGTAGTATGAAGGCGATTCATAGAGAACCTCTCGTTCCCCCATCATCAATACACCATTTGCATTGATTTTTGTATCATGAACCCTTGAGAAGACAACAATGGGGACCCACCCTTTGAAGGAACCAATCCCACTCAGTTATTCATGCATGAACATTCTACATGGCATTGATTCATCAAGAACCCGTCTTATTATTTGCACAAAACCATTACCTCATTATAAAAATGATTCCTCCATTCACTCAAAAACGTGGGAATCCCACCCATACAAATTGGCTCTCGATCCACACAAAACTAAGGGAACCACATGCATAATTATTTATGCACAAATCGTTCCTCATTCCATAGAAAACCACAAGAACCCCATCACATTATTATTTTAGTAGAACCCTTTGGTCACCCTTGATTAATGTATTTGAGTCCACCTACCCCCAACATTATTAGTTTTGTCATTCACATCAACATTGTGTCTCTAATAAAACCTTTCACCTATAGTTTGTTCACCTCGAATACACCTTGCATCATCATTTGATAAATGTTGTTGTTAGTCACTCACCCCCTTTTACATCGATCAAGGGAATTCATTAGCCCCACACTTATTAACCAGTCATGTGTCAGGTCTGTTAGTTTCCCAGTTGGTTACAAAATGATCTTGGTTCTTGAGATAAGTCCCTTGTCTTATCTGATGCTTCAACTCTCATTAGCATCACCTCACATTATTCTAAGAGTTGCAGTGGTTATAGTTGTACCTTGGGTTCACTTCTCATCCATATAAGGGAACTCCTCAAACTAAGTAGGGAGAGTCATTACTTCTCCCCTATGCTCGACACCAACAAGTCTATCACATCAATGGGAGACATGCATTCTGGTGGTATTAGTTTTCACATTTATGATTCATGGTAGAAATACATCTGATATAGTGAAGTTCTCTCAACAACTTCACCCTTATTCATGTCCCCTTCCCCAATGGGATGTATGTGGTCATTAGTAGTTCCACTTCTTCGGCACCAATAACATCATTTCTAGGATTCATTTACTCATACAACGATCGAAGTTGCCTTCATCCTTTTAGTAGTAGTATCAAAAGTCAACCCCTTGGTCCCCTCTTATTGTAATCCATTTTGACAGATATTCATGAGCATAGGTATTCCTATCTCATTTGTATAAAACGCCATATAATTTTTGTAGCTTCAAAATTCATCATCAACAACCTTCCCCCATGGGCATATCCTTCCACTGGAATATGTTTGACAACTTATTAGAACAAGGAGAGAAAGAAATATTGATGCATTTCGGCCCTACAGTACACTCTAAACGTCACACATCAGGGGGCATATGTTAATGTTTAAATCTCACACACATGCGACATTTTGGCTAAACTTGCAGAATGTTATCATCAAGATACAACTTGTAGTCCACCAAATACATCCTCATTAGATCCAAAATAAAAATTGATCCCTAAAGTGACAAAGACAATTAGTATGCAAAGTCAGATAGCTAAAATCACTAGAGACCCATGCTAATTAGCATGACTTTACTATTCGATTACTTGCGCGTATCCTTTCAAAATTTCCTTCGAAACCCACATGACTATCAAAACGACAAGACCACTTCATTCTGTGGTACATTCAAAGCTCAAAATGGCTCTCTTGGATCCAAAATTCAAATGAGACTCCTCACATGCTTTAGATAATTCAATATCCCCCCTCATGTACTTGGAGAACCAATTCAAAGGAAATAGTGTTGACATTTGGATCTAGATGTTTTTTGGCCTCCATTTGGCCTATAAAAGAAAGCCATGGGAATGAATTCTATTTGAGAAAATCATAGCAAATTTATTATGTTGGAATTACATTGAGAGGTCACCTTTCAATCTATTTCCTACCTCGTCGTGGCATGCAAAATATCCCTTGCTTTATTCATCTAAGAAGCAAGTGTTTCTCCATTGTTCTATGCTAGTTATATTACACTTGTTTGGACAAAAAGGAATCCCTTAAAGTATATTGTTAGCTTCCCTTGAAGCTTTCACCTTCTAGGTGACACCATTGTAGTAGCTTGACCATTGGGCAATTAAAATTTGGTTTGGCATTCTCTTGTTCCATTTTGTTTTACTTAGCACATGTCCCATTTATTTCTTTTGTTTCTTGTTAATTTTTGTTTAAATAATTTCTTGTTTAGATTTTTCTATTCCATTTGGAGTTTGGGATGCTAATCTACTAACGTAATACTAGCTCCTTGCTGTAACCTCAAGGATTTTTGTCTCTAAGAACTCTGGGAAGACTACTCACCCTTGTGTCTATTTTTCCCACAACAAGCCCTAGATGAGAAAATTACACAACTTTGTTTATCATAAATGAAATGTTCACATAATTATACTTCTTGAGAAAATTTAGGGAGACCTTCAACCATACCTTTACAGTGCAAGCATGAAGACCTTTCTCACCAATGTGTCCCATCTACTAATGCCACAACATGGTTGAGTCGACTAGACGGGAGGATATATCATCAAATTCAGGAAAGACTATATTCACATATCCATTGGTGCCTATTCTTCCCAATGTTTTGTAATGTTTTCCAGTCTTGACTCCTCTCATAAATACCATCACCCCTCACCCCATATTACACATATATTTCTCAAATATAGACTGCAGACATGCATTTTCCATCTTATTGATCGATATCAGGTTTCTAGCCAAACCTGGGATATGTGACACTCCTAGAAGATTTCCTATCCTTCACTCATTTAATAATAGTCGAAATTTACCTCATTTGACAATCCTGGTCGGTGAACTGTCTCCTAGAATAAAATAACCACCATCGTATTTATCATATTTATAAAACCACTCTCTAGGTGGTGTCATATGATATGATGCAACAAAGTTGATCAACAAAGAGTCATGATCTAACTATGTTCTTATCGAAGCCAAATACACTTCCTCTTTTTTTTATGGCAAAGGCTTGTCATCAATCGATTTTCCTTTCTCATATCCCTTTCTCTTCTCAACACCCTTTGACTTACCATCCCACTTATAATGCTCGACTTTACCTGATTTACAACATTTTCTCATCATTGGACAAGGGAATTTATATGTGGTCTTAGATATACCACTTGAATAAATGATCTTCTACTAAAGGATTTACCTTTTCCTTTTTCAATCAGTCGACCTCTCACCATCATGGTGTTGAGGTTCCCTTCCATGTTCTTTCCTCTCATCTCCATTGACAATAGAGATGCAACCACATCATTGACATTCAATGTGGTATTATTTCTTCCAATATTCATGACTAGGATATCCTACGATCCTGGAAAAGAACACAACAGACTGATACATTGCTCCTCTTCAATGATTTTAATATCCATGTAAAACAACTGATTAATCATAGTGTTGAATGCATTTAGGTGCTCTGTAAGGAATTCACCCTCATTCACCCTTATAAGGTATAGTTTCATTCGAAGAAACAACTTGTTATCCAAATATTTTGAGGGTAGAAGCTCCCCAACCTTTCCCACTTTCTTTGTAGTTTCTTCTTCTATGACATTCAACAACACAAAATTTGCTAAACAAAGTCAGATTGTACTCCTTGCTTTCTTATCAATTTTCCACCAATATTCCTCTAACATACCTATCGGTGTGGTTCTAGGGTCAACATCAATCCGTTACTTTTGATATACAATTAAATCTTCCATTTTAAGCTTCCAAAGCTAAAAATTATGTCCATTAAACTTTTCAATTTCCATCCTCAAACTTCCAGCCATTCTCAACTATGAATCAGTCATTCTAGGACTCCCACTAAAACTAGGTATTGTCCAAATCCTAGACAAAGCCAACCCTCATCAATGAAGGTGTCCCCTTGAGGCGACATATAACTATGATAACAATTGTTGGGTTGTAATACATATTACAGTGAGTATGCATAATGATTCTTATATTTGAACAAAAATTAAACAATGGAAGAAACACACAGTCACATAATACATAGAAATTTATACTGGAAAACTCTTTATAGAGAAAACCCAACAAACCAGTGAGATTAAGTGATCATCTATTAGCAACACACTTTACCAGCATTTACAACAATGATTTACAAGATGGCAATATATCAAGCATGAATTCACTTACACTTTACTTCTCAGCTCATACAAGTCATCTCACAAGTGCTTAGTACATTTAGCCTTTCAGATTACATCATATTTATAGATTCAATACACACTAGCTCATGATACCTGAGTTAGCTACAACTAGTTACTCCATTAATGGTGATCCATAAATTCCGAACTCAATAAATTTCTTTCGTTATAGTTGACTTGACTAAGTCAACCTTAGTCAACCACCACTTGAGTTCTCATTGTCCAAGAGTTCTTTGAATTCATTCCCTCTAATTGCTCGTTAACTTACCATTGACCAATCACGGTCATCAACCAATAAATTATTCTATTCGATCAGACTTCCACCCTCTGTCAACTTCAATTCCAATCGACTTGTTAACTAGTCAACTATCGACTTTGACTGTCAATTTCCGTGCAAAGAACATAACACACCCCACATGAATACACCAACAGGATAATAACATAAATTCGCAATGCACAAATCATAACTAACATTAGGTGTTTAGTTAACCTCAAATCATGAATTATAAGCAAATAATTGAACATATTGCAAAGTTATTTGGTCAAGGGAAAGGCAATATATATTCATAAATGTATTAAATATGAATAGAAAATAAAACCCTATACTCAATTAATCTTGTTGGCACCTTCTTGATCTAATTTTGGGTTCCTCTTTCCTAGACCACTTCTCTATTTATACTCTAGCAACACTCTCCATCTTTACTATCGTTGAGAAAACCATGAGATGTTTTTACCCAACTCAAAGCTTGAAATCAATTAAGAACAAATGTTATTTGATGAGGGGAAATGAATAAAATTTTATGGCTATCCCATCAATAATTGCTCCTACATATCCTTTCTCTAAATCATATCTTGCCCCTTCTCCTAGCAATAACTCATATTTATCTCCACTTAGGAGCATAAATTTAATGTAGATTAATTATTTTTTGGATATTTTTAACGTACCCCTGAGTTGCTTGAGGGGAACCTGTTGAAATCTTATGAGTTGTTTGAAGGAAGATAATGGAATGTTAATTAAAGACTCAAAAATACTCATAGAGAAATGGCCAACAAGGAATATATAAATAAGAATGACCAAATAAAGATTTAGTAGTGGGTCGTTGAGATGTTAGCCTATGATAATTATATAATATACAAGAAGGATAAATAAAATGAAGTGATTGTTTCTTTGTCTCGTAAATATGAGGAGGAGGTTGCCATTTTGTCTTATCCTTGAAGTGCTAACTAGTTTGAAGAGGCATGATAAGAATTGTTAGCTAGTGACACTATGGTTCAACTTATCCAAAGAAATAAAGTGGTCCAACTTATCCAAAGACTCTTGGAGGAATAAACCCCCCTGTATAATATACTTTGCAACATGACACCTTGAGATATAAAGGGAATATTGTTTTGGTCCAAAATTGTGCTTTAAAAGAAAGGGTGTTAGTGGAATTGTGTTCCTATGCTAATATGGGTCACTTGAGATTTCAAAAAACACATGAAAATGATGAAAACTCCTATTTGTAAGGCATGAAAAATGGCATCTGCATTTTTGTAGTTGAATGTGATACCAATCAAAGGAAGAAGGGAGAAACAATGTAGATCCTTGGGGCAGTAAAACCACTATCAACCCTTAACACTATTTGGGATGAAATTTCCATGGATTTTATAATTGACCTAGTCCCTAAATATAACATCAAATAGACCATCATGGTGGTAGTTGATCAGTTTTCTATAAATTTTATATTTCATGCTTTACCGCACCCATTTACACCGCCTCAATCGCCCTAGTTTTCATGGATCATATATTAAATTGCATGGTATGACTACAGCTTCCATTGTGTCGGATTGTGATCCCATTTTCACCAAAAAATTCTAGAATGATATATTTAAACTATAATGTACATGGTTGAAAATGAACATAGCTTATCATCCCCAAACAAATGGTCAAACCAATGTTGTCAATAGGTGCTTGGAAACTTATCTACAATTTTTCACATTAGACTAAGAGCATCAATGGAATTAATTTCGATCCCTTGTTAAATGGTGCTATAATACCACTTATCATGGCACTGCCAAGCATACACCATCTAAAAAAATTGTAGTTAAAATACCCTTCAGTGGCTTTATATGTCTGAGGCACATCCAATATTCAATTAGTGGATCACATACTCAAAACCAAAGTGGTCATTCTTTGCAGAATTGAGGACAATTTAGTTTTGGATCAAAATAGAATCAATCAGTAGATAGAATAACATCACTCTAAGTGTTTGTTTAAATAAGTGTATCATTTTTTTCTTCATCCTCGAGCCTATAAGCAGACCTATCTCAAAGAAAATAGCCACGAGAAGCTAGCACTAAAGTTCTAAGAACCCTATTATATCCTCTAGTGCATTGGAAAAGTTGTCTTTAAATTGGCTCACCTTCCCACTCCAGGAGTGACCTAGTGTTTCATCTATCATGTTTTAAGAATGTAGTGTAGTCAAATTTCCAAGTTCATACCAACATGCCTATAAATGATCAAAGGAGGTTCCATTTTGTTTCAGCTAGAAGTAGTACTAGTCACAAGAAAGCCTCGATTATGGTAGTGCACTATTTGGAAAGTATTGGTATATTAAAAGGATATTCATATTGAATATTCCAACTAGGAACCAATGCTGGTTTGTAGTGTCCCTTTTTAATAATTTGTAAAAACTAGGAAAAATAGCAATTTTTGGCCAATTCGACCCTTAGACTAGTAATGGCTCAACTGCTTCCAAATGGCTCCAAATGCTTCTGAATTGGGTATGAATGAGTTTGAAAGATATTCAAACATATAAATGAGTGTTATGGATGCTGGGAAACTCTCCAAACACTTCTTCAACATTCATTTATAATCAGGGAAAAATAGGGAACTTTACTAGTCAAATCAAGGTTCAAAACCCCCAAGGGTAGGGGACAAAGATGGCTTCCCAAACACTGTAATAGCTTCCAAAATTTCAGAATATAGACATTTTAATGAAAAAGGAATTCAATGGGATCCCCAATGCATCATCAATTAGTTTATATAGGCTTCTGAAACTCCCATAAATCATAGGTTTGTATACAGGTCTTCACATAGGGGGAAATGATAGTAAACGTCACCACTTGTTATGAAATTTGAAATTTATGTTCCAAGGACTTGCGAAATGTTAATGAAACTTATTCATAACATTAATGACATTCCATACATCAACAAAATTACAGGTATTGATTGATACAAATCGAAATAAAGCCTCTTCAAGCTCCAACAACAAGATATAGGGAAAATGGCACTATTTATGCATTGTTTTGTATTTTACATAGTTTCACTTGGTATTTAGACATGAGAGTCTTTTGAGAATCAAATACATATTATATATATAAGAATATAAATAAATGGATATTCTTGGATTCTCACAAAAATATCAACATCTCACCAAAGGCGCAATTCCTCCAAGAGCCAAAATATGCAAGGAAATGTGAGATAGAGGTGAGAACAAGTAGTAGAAGAAAGAACCACGAGCTTCCCTATAGCTTCAACCTGCAAATAATAACTCCATTGTATCTCTAAATGAAAGGTATGGACACGGTATGAATGGCCTCTCCAATTTCCAATTAGGATGGGAATCTTTCACCCTCGAAATTTGTACTAAGGCAAGTAGAATAACACTCTACTAGCTTGGAGAAGCAATGCTCTCCAATATGCAAAATGAGAAATGATCAAAAGATACTCTCCTTCTTTGTTCTTGAATTTTATAAACTTCCAAAGACCTCCTTGGGTCGAATTCCTTTCAAAAGACTCATGCCAACTCAAGTTGGGAAGAAGTTTCAATGTGTGCCAATTGTCCAACAATTCCTAGTCTCCACTTCCTCATTTTGAATGGGTGTCTCTTAGGCTTCCCTAACTCCCTTGTGTGCCTTCTTGGAGGATATTTTTATCTCTGACATGTCATATATGTTAGATTTCATCATTCAGGTCTAACTTTTGTCATAGGTGTCATAGCATCTTCATCATTGTTGTCATAGCATCTTCATCTTCATCATTGTTGTCATTGTTGCCATCTAGTCCAAGTGTCCCGCTAGCTCTAGAATGACTCTTCCCCTTCCACTCCAATTCGACCTTCATTGAGTCATTCCAAGTATATTGACCAGGGTATTTTTAAGGATTATAAAAGTATACCTAAGTATAGTATTCTAGGCGATTATTTTGGATTGAAAAAAACATATATATAGATTGGTAGGCGAATATTAAATATGAAACATACGATTTACTACTAAAACTTGTAAATTTTGGCGAATATTATGCTAAAAAAACATATTTTATGTAAATATAGGCGATAATAGAGGCTAAAAATGACCAAATAGCGAATTTATTTTTTGAAAAAAAGTCCAAAAAATAGCCAATTGGCTAAATTTCGCCCCTAAAAATTTCCCTGATATTGACCTTCCAACTCCCCAAGCTCATTAGACTCCACCATGGATTCAAATGGGTGAGAATATAATGTCATGTGGCATGAGGAATCTAGCTTTGTGTGGGTCCCACACCACCAATGTGTCTCCATGTCCAAGTGTCACCTTATTTTCCTAACATAAATATTTATTTAACCCATTTTAATATATTTATGTCAATTTGATGTCCATTTGGAGTTTATTAGCTCCCTTATTCAAAATCCCAATGTTTCCACCTCAACCAAGGAAACTAGTAGATTGGTGGAATTTCTTCTTTTGAAATTTATTTGAATGCGGACATTATAGGCCTCCCCACCCAAGATTGCTTGTCCTCAAGAAATTCGAACATGGATGTTGAAGAGCCTGATTTCATTCCAAAACAAAAAAAATTGAAACCAATGAGACTAAAATCATTCCAGGGTCCCATTGCTTGTATTGCACTCCAACAATTAGGAGTGCCCTCCAACCCAAACCATCATGCAAGAGAATTCCTAGATCCCATTTCCTTATATGCCTTCTTCCAAAAATTATAAGTACAAAAGATAGATCATCAAAGTACATGACAAAATAATAAAAATGTACATCAAGGAGGTGCCTCATCAAAGAATCATGAAAGTGCTTGTACCTCCAAGTAAGTAGACCACCATTTTCCAGGTGCATACAAGCATCAAGTGACCAATCAAATATGCTCCAATGACATAGGTGAGTATCCCATGTCCTATAATGCTGATCCAAAAATATGTAAGATGAATCAAAACAATTAGCCATGTATTCTTTCATCCAAGAAGTGATTGAATAATCTCCACTACTGAACCAAGTACGGAGCAAAGAAAACAATGAGCCTTCAAGGGCCTCACAGAAGTACCATTTGTGAACCCATGAATATGTGTATCATCAAGAAATAACAAAGGATGTTTCTGCCAATAAAAATATGCTCCAATGATATATCTCTTCACCCAATTATTGGATTAAGTTCCTCCAGCATCAGTTGAACTAAGCAAGGAACAAGGAAAATCATGAGTCTTCAAGTAACTCAAGTGAACATCATATGTGCATCCATGAAGATATGTATCATCATAAGGTAAAAAAAATGCTTATGAAAATGTAAATAATGAGGTGCTCTAGTCATGTCATCATCAAAAGGAGAGGTAGGAGTTTCATACCCCTCATATGGCACCATTAGAAAAAAACCTTTCACCCAATTTTCATCCCCAATTGATGTGGCTGAAAAAGAAGTAGAGAGTGAGGAATTATGAACCAACCTTAAATATTTACAACTATTACCCATCGAAATATTTAATTCATATTCTCCATAATTGGCTGGTCCAACTATTGTGAGATCATGTGCCTCCTCCAGGGCTTTGCACCTCTCTCCATGAGGCAACTCATAATCCCTCTGAACAAAGACAAGTGCTTGTCTTTCTTCTTGTTTGAGTGTAGCATCGTCAAGCACCTGCATATCAACATGTACCTCATATTCCACCATTACGTGAGGTTCCTCCTTTGTGACATAAATTCTTTCATCCATTGCCTTCTTTTCCTCGAAAGGAGAACCACTGCTCCCTCCTATTGCCAATTTGCTTCCAAATTGACTAGCCAATAATTTGAACCCTTGCATTAGTTTTTTTGTCATGTATTCAAAGAATGGTTTCATGAGTTTTCTAAACTCCTCATTCTCCTCTAAGTTTCCTTTCTCATCCTTACTCATGGTTGCAAAAGAATGCACTTCTTCTCCTACTTCTTCCCTTTCACCAAAGTACTTTTAGTTTTAGTTTCTAAGGGTGGGGGATGATTTATTTGACTTATTTTCCTCATGAATGGTCATTCACATTAGGTGCAAGGACCATGCTCTAATACTGCTTGTAGTGTCCATTTTTAAGAATTTGTAAAAACTAGGAAAATTTGCAATTTTTGGCCAATTCGACCCTTAGATTAGTAATGACTCAACTGCTTCGAAATGGCTCCAAATGCTTCCGAATTGGGTCTGAATGAGTTTTAAAGGTATTCAAAAATATAAATGAGACTTATGGATGCTTGGAAACTCTCAAAAAACTTCCGCAACATTCACATATAATTAGGGAAAAATAGGGAACTTTACTAGTCAAATCGAGGTTCAAAACCCCCAAGGGTAGGGGACAAAGATGGCTTCCCAAACACTGTAAGACCTTCCCAAATTTCGGAAAATAGACATGGTACTGATAAAGGACATCAATGGGATCCCCAATGCATCATCAATTAGTTTAAATAGGATTCTGAAACTCCCATAAATCAGTGGTTTGTATATATGTCTTCACATAGGGGGAAATGATAGTAAACTTCACCACTTGTTATGAAATTCGAAATTTAGGTTCTAAGGACTTATGAAATGTTAATGAAACTTCTTAAGAAAATTAATGACACTCAATACATCAACAAAATAACAGATATTGACTGATACAAATCGAAATAAAGCCTCTTCAAGCTCCAACAAAAAGATATAGGGAAAATGGAACCATTTATGCATTGTTTGGTATTTTTACATAGTTTCACTTGGTATTTAGACCTGAAAGTCTTATGAGAATCAAATATAGAGTATATACATCAGAATATAAATAAATGGATATTCTTGGACTCTCACAAAGAGATCAGCATTTCACCAAAGACGCAATTCCTCCAAGAGCCAAAATATGCAAGGAAATGTGAGATAGAGGTGAGACAAGTTGTAGAAGAAAGAACCACGAGCTTCCCTGTAGCTTCAACCTGCAACTAATAAATCCATTGTAGAGCCAAATGAAAGGTCTGAATGGCCTCTCCAATTGCCAATTAGGATGGGAATCTTTCACCTTCGAAATTGGCACTAAGGCAAGTAGAATATAACTCTACTAGCTTGGACGAGCAATGCTCTCCAATATGTAAAATGAGAAATGATAAAAAGCTACTCTCCTTCTTTGTTCTTGACATTTATAAACTTTAAAACACCTCCTTAGGTCGAATTCCTTCCAAAATACTCATGTCAACTCAAGTTGGGAAGAGATTCCAATGTGTGCCACTTGTCCAACAATTCTTAGTCTCCATCTTCCCTAATTTCGAATGGGTGTCTCTGAGGTTGACCTAACTCCCTTGTGAGCCTTCTTGGAGGCTATTTTTAGCTTTGACATGTCATATATGTCATATGTCATCATCCAAGTTTGATTTGTTTCTAGGTGTCATAGCATCTTCATCATTGTTGTCATAGAGCTAGGGAAACTAGTCCAAGTGTCCCACTAGCTCCAAAATGCCTCTTCCTCTTCCATGGGAGTTACTCTTCTACTCCAATTAGACATTCATTGAGTCATTCCAAGTATATTGACCTTCCAACTCCCCAAGATCATTAGACTCCACCTTGGATTCAAATGGGTGAGAATAGAATGCCATGTGGCTTGAGGAATCTAGCTTTATGTGGGTCCCACACCACCAATGTGTCTCCATGACCAAGTGCCACTTTATTTTCCTATCATAAATATTTATTTAACCCCTTTTAATATATTTATGTCAATCTAATGTCTATTTGGGGTTTATTAGCTCCCTTATTCAAAATCCCAATGTTTCCACCCCAACCTAGGTGTTAGAAAAACCGGATCGCAGAGCAATAACAATAAATAGAAATGCAAATATAATCACACACACATTACAAGAGAGACACAAATATATCGTGGTTCACCCCAACTTGGGCTACGTCCACACTGAATTTTCAGTCCTTATTATTATTACCGTCCAGCAAGGTGAAGGGATACAACCTGCAGCACATCCACTACACTTCCTCTTCACTGTCTCACAGTCTCTTTCCCGATTTCAGAGATCTTTACAATGCATAAAACCTAATACATCAATCCTAGCCATATTACAATGTCTTTCTTTTATAAGGGAGATACAATGGGAAAATACCATGGGTTACCCAAAACCATGGGCCCGTAAAACAACCCCAAAAATTTCCTTTGGGGGCTTCGCCCCCGAGCCCCCTTTCTCAGGGGCACTGCCCCCGGACCCCCCAGCTAGGGGGGATGGTCCTCCCTGGAACCCCATGGGGGAATGATGCCCCCCCGCTAGGGTGAATGTACAGTCCACCTACATATCATCGAATACTAGGGTACAAGGGTACAAACACGACTGAGTAATAATAATATCTCTGAATCTTGAGATTAGGCTCCACAACCAACACTAGGAAACTAGTAGATTGGTGGAATTTCCTCTTGAAATTTATTTGGATGGGGACATTACATGGTTTTACAATAGTTCCCACACCTTTAGCACCAATGAAAATGTTGCTTTTCAAGGGGCATGGTCATGCTAGGACCTTACCCTAACCTTTGTCCTTCAAGTTACTTAGGAGTTACTCAATTAATGTATGCATCCATCTTCATTAAATAAGACTCATGAGGTAGTTAGTACATAATTACTTAATGTAAAAGTGTCACGTTTATAAAATAAGACCCACTAGGTGGTTGGTAAAGGCATAGAAAAAATAAATCACAATAGATGAAAAGTAGGTAATTTATTAAAATCAGTATACATACAACAATATATATATATATATATATATATATATATATATATATGAAAATAACAAAAATATTTAATAAAAAAATGAGTTCTTTTAGAGAAAAGGGTTAAAGGGTAAGGAATATTCTCTAACATTCCATAAACAAAATTAACATGCCACAAATATATATAGACATAACCCTTTATGTAAAATCTCTAATTTATTAACTCTATTTTACTTACGGTTTTTGCTAGAATCATTCCTCCCAACCACCAAAGCTACATCCAATGGATCATACAATATTCTGATATATATATATATATATTATAATTTTCCTTCACCATTATTATATACTAAATTGAAATAACATTATTTCCCCCAAAAAACAAATAAGACCATATATCTTAAATTATACATAATTAATTTTTTTTAAGCTGACATAATTTGTACTTTTATTTCCTTTGTATGAGAATGTCAAGCTACCCCATACTTGGTTGTAGAGCACCTTGCTATTCTTAGTACAATAAAGTAAATGAAATAACACAAGCTCTTCATTAACAACTCACACTACACGGTTCTTAAACACCATCCTCCACCCTCGTGCTGAGAGACGATGTTCGGGATTTCTTATCCTTATAATAGCATTAGAATCCCCATCATGGGTGTGGGAATAGCGCATCACAACCCTCATCATCTCATTCTTTAGTGGTGTTGACGACGCTACAATCTCCATTATGACATTCAAGTTTGGGAATAATGTGGGAATAGCGCATCACAACCCTCATCATCTCACTCTTCCTAGTGGTTTTGGCAACTCTCATTATTTTATTCTTCCCCGTAATTGGCAACTAAAGCAAGAAGCTCATCTAGGAGACCCAACTTTGGTAGCATGAAATTACAATTTTTCTTTCCTTACAATATAAACACAACATAATCATTAAAAAAATTGCTTTTATTTTCATGTAACATAAAACAAGCTACGAATAACCAACCATTCATCCCATGAGGGAACGATGCGTGGGATCGAAAGTGCACCCTGATGGGACTTAGGAACTATGCTAGTTATTACAAATTCTTCACATCCAATCAAACTCCAAGATGCATAGCTCTATAGTCATGGACTATCATTCAAAATACATAACAAATTTGTTGTATACATGATACATTTACCCTTTGACATTGTCCTGGAGAAAAGTACAAGAGGCCTAAGAAATTTTTTAGAGTAGTTGAATCTACATACATACAACAACCTTATTCAGAATGTCGGTTTTCCACCAAAACACAAAACAAGCACTGCCCCTCGCCTGGTTACACTTTATAGTAAATCAAAAGCCTGAAAATAATAATAATAACCCGGTTAACAGTACAAAAAACCCTCCTTGATTATGAGAAATGGAGGTAGCAGCGCTCTTCGTAACTGTCGCTTGGGTAGCAGGTGATTTAGCAATAGAACTAGCAGGTGATTTAGCAATAGAACTAGCAGGAGCGATAGTGGTCGACGGAGTAGTAGAGACGGCCGGTGAGGGTGAGACAGAGGCCGAGGCTGGCGAGCCCGTAGGAGCACTGGCGGGGGATCCGGCTGGTGATCCAGCTTTGGCAGGGGGCGAGGCGGCGGGGGCTGCCTGAGCGTTAACAGCAATCTTCATACCGCCGGCGCAGTGGCCAGGTGTTCCGCATATGAAGTACATGTTGCCGGGCTTCGAAATCTTGATCTGGGTGTTGCCGTTGCTGAAGGATTGCAGAGCGTTGCTTGTTTGGCAGGAATCGTAGTCCGACTTGCTCACCACCATCACGCTATGTAGCGACGAATACAGGAAAACTGTGAAATACATTCTAATTAATTACCATTTTTAACAAATATAAAAAGCTAGCAGGGTTGTAGTTTAATTGGCGATTCACAAAAAAAACTGGCAGGATTGTAGTTCACTTAACAATTCACTTTATAAGAAAAATATACTGTAAATAGAAATCTAAAATTCAAATCACTCCAGCTTACCCAGGCTTACCCATACCCATACATACCAATAGCAACCCAATCCCAATTACCAATTCCCCTCCTACAAACAAAAAATACAACTGTAATAACATCTTTATTAATTGAATTACTTACGCAGACTGTCGCCCACTGTGAATGACTTGCCCTGCATCCAAGAATTGTAATCAGTACTGGCGTCCCATCCGGCCGTGCCTCCCACCACGTACTGTGTCGCCCCACACGGCATAACCAGCGCTACCACCATCGCAAATGACAGAACAACTATTGTTGTCACGCCGGCCATGTCGTCTTCTTTGTTGCAGAATTAATTAATTAACGATCACGGAATCGAATCCTGGAAGAGAGCTTCGAATTTCTTGTTCGGAACTAGCGGCGTAAGGTATATATATATAGTGGAGCAGAAGATATCGCTATTATTATTTGGAAGCCCAGCTAAACCTGGCAGAAACACTGCTATCTCTCGTATTATTATTTTTAAAGCCCTGCTAGAGATTGACAGCAAATGCTATTCGTCTTTTCCTCCTGATAAAACAATATTTTTATTTCTCTGTTGGTTTGGTATGCATTATTGTTCATTGTTCAATGTTCACACATGGATTTGGTTACCTAATTCTTTCATGAATTGGAAATGAAATTTGCCATTCTAGGTGTAACAATATTGCTTATTTCTACATTTAAAAAGGGAAAGTTTAGGTGGTTCCAACAACTCAACTGTATACGTATACAGTTCTCTAAAATAAAAGCAGTTTATACTATTTTAACTAGAACATGAGTGAGCGACACGGAAGCTATAAGAATAATTACAGTAATTAGTCAATATGTTAGTAATTAGTTAAAAGTAGATTTTTATTTAAAAAAATAAAAGAAAAGTTTTAGTAAAAACACTAATTTAATTAAAAAATGAAATTGTAAGGATAATCTAAGTTAGATATGATTAAATTCATGTATAGTAGATTTTTTCTTATAAGTTTTGATTCATTTTAAACTTAAACGTTTAAAAATTTAATTAAAATTTTGGAGTTACGGAAATATAAACTTGTTAAATATTTTTTTAACTCATTAATTAGACTACATAATAATGTCCGCAATTTGGTTTACGTGTTTGTATGGTTATTAAAATTGGTTTTAATATAGAAAGAGAAACGTTCTATATTAAGTTGGATTCTTAATGAAATTTTTACTATATTGCTTGTTAATTATATGAGTATGAAGAATTACTAATATTGAAGGATTTGTGGTATGGAAGAATAGATTTTACTGTAAAAAGGATTCAAGGCATAGCTTGTTATATAAAGGAAAATATGTTTCCTCATATTAATTTTTAGAAGAAAATCCTTTTAATCACAATATGTGGATGAGGATTTCAAACGTCAATGCAAAGAAGATTTATATAAATATATATTATATTGTGTTTATTAATTTTACATTTGATAAGAAACACGATCTAGATAATATATGTCCTTACAATGGCTTATAATATGATGTTTATAGTCTAAGAAATGAAGGCAAACTTCTCTTGCAAAATACTTTAATGGTAGAACAATAACTAACCAAACTATTATATTAAGCAATGATTCTTGTTGGATATGGGAAGAGCTAAAACTACTCTATCACCAAAAAACATAAACAGACACATAGAGCACACAACAAAACAAAACCAATTTTTTATTCCATTCATTCCAAACCAAAAAAAACTACAAATCATATATTTATACACATACAAGATTTTCATGGCAGCCATAATTTTCCTTCATGCCAAAATAATTACAAACACAATGACCAAAGCACTAACAAAATACTACCATCCGATTAAACCATCAGGCTTCATAAACTCCCAAAATCATGCCACATGTTACAATGTGACTAGATTTTGGACCTTATGTCACCTCCCCAGTCCCCTCGGTGCCCTTTAGAGGTGATGGGGGAGCTTCTTAGAACAACATGCTAATTTTTTTTTTCAAACTTATCTGCAATTTTGCCCTTTTACATAGTCGTAATGTCTTCGGTCTACAATCCGCAATCCGTGATCCGCAAGTCGGAATTCGGAAGTCGGCACCCCAACGTGCCACTTCAAGGATTACACCTACAACTTCTGCAATCCGCGATGCGGGAGTCGGAATGGAAAATACACAGCGTCGAAGAAATACACCTCCAACTTTCGCATTCCACAATCTGCAATGTGGGAGTTGGAAGGGAAAATACACAGTGTCGAAGAAATACGCCTCCGAATTCCACATTCCGCAATCTGTGATGCGGGAGTTGGAAAGTCAAAATGACAAATACACGACGTATAATAAATACGCCTCTAACTTCTACATTCTGCAATCCACGATGCAGGAGTCAAAAATTCATAACACCCAATTATATGCTTCGCCGAATCATGCCTCCGACTTCTGCAATTCGTGATGTGGAATTCAGAATGTCCAAAATCATAGCTCTGGAAAATTATTCCTTTGACTTCCGCACTCCACAATCGGGCTTGCGGGAATCGGAATTCGGAACTCCAATTCATGACTCTGGAGAAAATCACTCCTCTGACTTCCGCACTCCGCAATCCAGCTTGCAGGAGTCAAAAGTTGGAACTCCAAATTCACGACTCTGGAGAAAAGCACTCCTCCGACTTCCGCACTCCGCAATCCGGCTTGCAAGAGTCGGAAGTCAGAACTCCAAAGCACCACACTAAGAAATCATGCCCTCGACTTCCGTAATTTGCAATTCGCTCTACGGGTTCGGAAAGTCGGAAGTCGGCCACATACTCTTGTTACTACCAACTCCTCAGGCTGATAACTTTCTCATCCTAAGTCCATTTTTGGAAAACTTGGTACAGTTGGAAAGCTCTCGATGATCTCCATACAACTGTATGATCCTCTTCCACAACTGATGACTCTGATCCTGTCCTTATTCCAACCTAAAATATGGCCCCAAACTTCATCAAGGTCTCTTTACCACTTTGTCATGACCCTTCCCTTCATCTGATCTACAAAGGGAACATGAACACCACAGGGGGTTTCTATCTCTCCCCCAAAGCCATGCCTGCACATTCTGAACCTTCTGGCCTCAACAAAACTTATCCATATTCATCAATTAACAAATTCATATGAATAAAAACACATGGAAGCATAAGCATACTCAAATAAACACATCTGAATGAAACATGAACAATTAAGCATTGAGAACACAGAATGAACATGATATAAATCACACAGAACACTTCTCCTTTTAGATGAAATCACCAAGAAACTAGATATGGACTGCAACGTTCCAACCCAACCATAGGTCTCTTCCCAGCCTGTATTATTTTAGCAATCAGATACCACCCCCAAGCTGGGGCTATGTATCCACTAAGGAGGAACTACTCAAGTCCACTCACAGCCTTAGGCACAGTCAATCAAGGTCATCCAACACACAACTGGCTCTATCAAGAAAATGGGGAGATAGGGTAGGGGTTTTCTAAGTCAATGAGCTCAACCATAGAGCTACAGGTATATCTAATTGGCTTCAAACAGTCTAGGTAACCCCATCACCTCCACTCTTAGCCTAAGTAAGGTCCCCTTCACTGCTACACAGTACCTCGGGTGCCCCTTCCCTCAGCACTGACCTGGGAAAGTATGGATGGTATCGACTTCTAAAGCAAGATTAAATGAGCCCTCGTTGGCTCTACCATGCGGTTTAACCCTCCTGATATCTGTCCCACTATGATCCTCTCTTGGATCTTCTGCAAGGTTGCAGTCGAAAGGCTCTGTCCGCAACTAGATTTTTGAGCGGTATGTCCCACTCTGAATAGATTTTTCTCGTATTTCCCTTTTGGTATTCCAAATCTAGGTTTCCCCATGGGTTTCAGGGTGTCTCACGCTCTCCAATTCTCCCACAGTTCAGGCCTAGGGATCCCCCTATCATATTTCTCTTCCCACGTGAATTTTTTGAGCGAACTTGGCACCCAAAATGCAACTTCTCTCCAAGTCACAATTTCCCATTTATTTCACATCTAGGCATGCGTCCTCTCTCCCAACTAAATCTAGAATGATCCCACATCATATTTCTTGTTCCACCTGACTTTCTAGGTGATTTTGGCACTCCCAAAAACGTGGCCTCTCCCCAGTTGCTAATTTTTGGTTCTACCTCCCTATTGGGCCCATGTTTTTCCATCAAAACGCGTCCCAGGTAGTCAACAATCCAATGGGGATCAGGGAAAACGTCCCCCCATGAGGTAGGGTGACTTATGGTTCAAGCAAACCGAGTCCATACCCTTCCTTACGAATTTCAGGCTGCCCATCGTCCATCAATCCATGAATTGATTTCTTCAACCACTTCCTTACACAGAATTAAATGAAAGTTAGAATAATCAAATGGGTTCTCAATATGACATATGGAATCCTAGGGTTCAATCCCACAACCCCCTCACCTCTCCCTAGTGGATACACATAGCCCCCACATTTAGTTGCATCCATAGCCAACCTCTTCACATTTTTACTTGCATGAGATTTGTTTGCATCATTTTTACAATTTCCATGGCTTAATTGCACATGGATAACACAATATCAAATACTTGTCTTACACCTGAGCATTCACTAGCGGGGGCTTGGCCTTGAGCTCTACACTAGGAATCATACCTCGCATATATACAATATTTATATTACCAGTCAATACCTTTGAAGGGTCAAAATGGGGGTATTACAATTCCCTCACCCTTAGAATAACATCGTCCTCGGTGTTCCAATACTTAGGAATACATACACATTGTTTACACATCAAAATCATAAAATGTAGCAGGTCTTTCTTACATTTCATCTTTTACTTTGAGTTCTCAGGACCAAGTCCTTTGGCTTCTACAAGCTGCTCCTGCTGGCTTTGAATTTCCAGCTCCACATGTGGCATTGCTCCACCACAGTCTCTTCCTGTTCTTTATCCTCCAGCTGATCCATATGTTTGGAAACTTTGTGGCTACAATTCTTCTTGCTTTCCTTTCTACTGCCGATAGATTTTGGTCTGCTGCCATGGTCAATGTGCACAGCTACCCACATTTTGCTTACTAGCAACACTTTCCTTGTAACAGCTGAAACTAATTGGTTTAAATTTCACCTATGAAATTGATCATTGCAAATCTTGTTAGGCCAAGCATAACATAAGTATTAAGATCAGTCAATCACTTTACCAATTGACATGGGAAGTTCATGCTTTATCCACAATAATTTCACACATTTCATGCTTGTACAACATACAAATGAACTCATTTATATCCATCCTTTCACAGGAAATTAGTTAATTCAACATTCACACTTTATTCCAAGTAAAACAAACACAGTAAAGTTTCAGCCATAACATGCATTCAACAATTTTTTGTTTCTAAAATGCATCAATTAAAAAGAAAAGAGAAGAGTAAGAGTTTCCCCCTCTTAGTCTTGTTCCAATCCAGATCCCAACCACAACTGTGGTTCCATGCTCCTTGGTCTCCTTCACTTCAATTGTGAATGCTTGACTCACCTTTCCCTTGTTTTGGTGATGACACTTGGTGTCTAAGGTCTGTCCAAGGCTTCTCAACCAGGGAACCCCTCCCCATGGTTTGCTTACAGAACTTTTGGCTGCTAGGACCCACACAATTCCACTAGCACCATTTTCCATTGCTACTCATACTGAGGTTTCTAGGATAGTCACATATCCAAATGCATCCATAGGATGCCTTCAAGGTCCTTGCTTCCAACAATACCTACACTCAAACATTCAGTCAATTCACATGTCAAGTTCATTTTCATAGGATTTATCTCCAACAAGAATTCAAAAATCATAACCAAATCATATACACACATATATTCATATTAAATTAGCAAGAAGATGCAAGATAAACCAAATACTTATCTGTATTGGATATCTTCCTTTAGATCCACAGGTATCTTGCATTGACTTCAAACAACTATGGCACCCACAAGACTTTCTCCACCAACACAAGGATGGTAACACTTCTTTGCTACACAGTCCCTCGAGTGTACCCACCCCTTCTAGTGCTCTTCAAGGTGTGCATCGAAAGGTAACCAAGTTTCTGCAAGCCTCAGATCACCTGTGTATACAATAATGAATGTTTGGCTAGCACGCAGGATGCTCCACAACATTCAAATAACCAATGCCACGCTAGTATGCCGAATGGGTTTATCAGGCATTCCATTAACCAGTATGCTAAGCCAGTTCTCCGAATGGGTTTATCAAGCATACAAAAACCAGTATGCTAATCCAGCTCTCCGACTGGGTTTATCAAGCATACAAAAATCAGTATGCTAATCCAGCTCTCTGACTGGGTTTATCAAGCATACAAAAACCATCCACACACATAGGGATGGTAACCCTTCTTCCCTTTTCTTCTTAGTATGCAGCACCAAATGGCATGATATAAAGTTGTAACATATTTCATAAAAATTCACTCTCTAATATTGAAACACCAGGAATGCGTCCATTCCCTTAGGGTGTAGTCAATCTTGACAACCATAACACGAAACAACACCCAAAAGATGTGCACCCCTTTCCGATGTGATCCATGTAGTCCATAATCACACTCAAGCAGTCTGAAATAAAAATGCATAATCATACGCAAGCATCCTGAAATAAAAGCACATAATCAAACTCAAGCAGCCTGAAATAAAAACACATAATCACACTCAAGCAGTCTGAAATAAAAACATGCTTTGGAAATTAATTCTAATAATCAGACATGCATATTTTTAATAAGGGTTACAAAATAATTATCTTTTTTGCATATGTATTTTCTCTCCTTTTCACGAGGAATGGGGCTCCCTTCTCTGAGTTAACAGTCCCTCGATATTTTTACCCCAATCCCTTTCTGTTTCATAAACAACATATGCACTATTGGCATAAATTCACCATCTCACCCGCGTTGTTTACCAAAAAGCAGTTCACATGAGATGTCATCAAAATTTGAAATGGCGTTTCACCCGAAACCCATTTCCAAAGCATGGGAACCTTCCCATGGAGTTTGGCTTATGCAGGCCATAGCACATGGTCTTCCTGCAATGTGTCTTCCTGACACACTTCAAAAACAACCAAACGGTCAACAAATTTAGCAATCAAATTCAAATCTGAATTTACAATTCCATTCACTACAGAAATTAGATTTGTTTACCCATGAAGCGGTCCTCATATTGTTTGTCTCTTGTAAGTGGTAACATTCTGTCCCTCGTGGTTTTACATTTGTTTCCATAACCTGGACATCCACCTACAACATGTTCTATTGACATAGCTATGGAGAACCAAACAACCATTAGTAATCATTAGCAAAATCTCAAATCTGAAATTTACAAATCTGTTGTGTACATAAATTAGATTTTTGCAACCATGAGATCCTTCTCATAAACGTAAATCATAAAATTTACAAATCTATTTTATACAAAAATCATATTTCACAACCATGATATCATCCTCACAATATTTGGCTCTTGTACATGGTAGATTCCAGTCTTTATCATGGACTTACCCACTTTTCCATACCTAAGACATTCCTACATGTAATCTGAAATTTCAATCATCCAATCACGTGGTGAGCATTCATGCATATACTATTTCCATTGCAGCATTTACAATAGCTAATGAAGTTATCTCCGAATTATAATCAAACAATATCTCAACACCATCAACTGGTAATATCTAAAATGCAATGAAATACAATTACTTTATATGCATTTTATTCACAGTTAGATTCCAAGATACAGTCACATTGTCTATGCAATTAAACAAAATTTTAAATACTCATGAATGCACAATCACATCCTTTCATGCAACTCTGTCCTCCCAACAGAGCATTATGGTAGGTCATCAAACATGACTACCTTTTTCATGCATTTCTTTCCCTTGCAATCACAGCATCTCATTAAATGATCTCAGAATTGACAATGATTCATCATTTCATCTATTATCTACTTGCAATGAGATGTATACCAGTTACCATGCATTCACACAATGCATAACCAAAAGTTTTACAAAATATTTTAATTTAAATTTACTTAATGTACCCAATGCACTACTGCATTGATCTAAAACATTTTTGTTCCTACACAGGTAATCCTTGTTGATCTGTTGAAGTCTAGAATGTTATGTTTGGTTGAGTTCTGTCTGTTAGGAACCCATGTCAACCCTTCTATTTACTTTGTTAGTATATTGTTGTTGGATGCATATTCTTTGCAAGTCGTCCCGTAGTAATTGTTGATCCATAGTTTGTATTGGCCCACGGTTTGTATTGGCACATGGCATTGACCCATGGTATTGGTGCCTAGACTTAGTATATAGTTTTGTGTTGAGACCAATGAAGGTACAGTGAAGTTATTTGTATTGAGCTTGCTCAAAGGAGGTTTCCTCCTTGAAGTGGCTTGCGATCAATAAAAGTGATTCTGAGTTCTGTTATTTCTACTATCTCATGTGTTTTCATTGATTAGTTGTTGTAGGTTCTTCACATATGGTTTCAGAGCACTTTCTTGGGCTCGCTGGGTGAAATTTCTGCCAATTTTTTTTTTTTCGCATTTGTTGCAGCTTCAGATCTGGGAATAATCCCTATCCACTTAACTATGGGAAGTACTTGGGCATAATCCCTAAAACTCATTGTGAGGAGTACCATAGGAACCCCAAAGTAGCTATCCCATTGAGAGGACCTTCCCGTGAAAAGAGAAACGACCCCTACCTGATTGACTAGTTCCCACCCGTGAGGTAAACTAAGAGCTGCCATTTGTGGCAAAGCGGTTATCAGTTTTACCTGAGCCGTGGAGTGAGGGATACTGCCTCAATACAAAATCCATCAGACAACATTGGTGGCCGAGTGAATCCCTTGAACCGATAGAAAGCCGAACATACCTAGGGTCCATATCTATTTTCAACTGAACTGTTGTCGATCACTTCCATGCCATTGCAGATCCATCTATTGCCGATCACTTCTATGCCATTGCAAATCCATTCTGAAAACCGGTTTAGATCCATTCTAAAAGTATTTTCAGATCCAGACGTTTCCGATCCATTCTGAGCCGTTCCAGATCCCGCTGTTTCCAATACATTCCGAAAGTCGTTTTAGATCCATTATGAAAAAAAAAAACTGTTATTTCGCCATATCTCCCTTGTTTTAACTTTGTTTTCCCTGAAACTTCACTGACAACCCTACAATCCCATTCTACATATTTCTTTCTTGAGGACCTTATCCCAAATTCCACTTCCCATAGCCAGAAATCCCACATTTGTCTATTTTTAGGGTTTGCCATAACTTCTTCAATTTTCATCCACTCGCCTCCAAATTTTGCCACCGTGTTCATTCCCTATTTTTGCTTCTTTGTCCCTCTTTGAAAAAATTTCTCATTCTTTCACCCCACTTCTTAAATCCCCTTTTTTGCTTCCCTGTCCATCGAAAAGTGTCCAAAACCTAGTCAAACCCCAATTACCCCTCTAAGTTTTTCCCAAATCCAAATTTCCCTTTACTAAATAAGCTTTTGTTTGTGTTTTTCTATCCATTCCCCCCCCCAAAAAAAAAAAACTCTTGGTCATGGTTTTCACCTGCGCTGGAGCAAAAACCATGGAGGAAGCACTTTCAACAATCCAAACCAAACTCCAAGATCTGGATGAAAAATTTCTCAACCTCCATCTTCAGCATTCAGCCATAAAAAATAACCGACAACAAGAATCTTCTGTGGCTAATGGATTCTCTTCTTCCAGCAATTTCCGTGGTCCAAAGCTTGAATTTCCTTGCCTCAATGGTACTGATCTGTAATGTCCCTTGTTAGGAATTTTATTAAAATGGCAACTTTTTCACTTTTTTCCCTAGTTAGACCTTTGACTAGTTTTGAGCTCTAGGTCCCCAAATTGCTCCAATTGCTCCCAAATATTCTGATAAGGTATATGGATGATGTTAGAACATAAATATGTGTTTCAGGGATTCTTTTAGACCTTTCAAATGATTCTACAAATAATCTTTCAATTCTGGCCAATGTAGGGAACTTTACTAGTAATTTCCCTTTGATTAGTATTGGTCTCTAGGTCTCAAATTGACTCCAAATGCCTTTAAATATTAAAGGAAGGAGTATGAATGATATTAGGACTTGAATATTATGTTCAGGGATGAGATATGGCCACCAAAAGACCTCTGCAAACTCTCTTAAGATTCTGGACCAAGTATGCAATTTTACTAGTAATTTGGGATTCAAATCCCCCTGGGGTAAGTACTGAAAATGGATTCCCAAATGCCTCCAAACCCACTCAAATTTCTGAAAAGAGGTAGGGAATGTATTAAGAATTTTATTAAGGTATCATGTGCACCATTAATTGATTATTATATCTGTTCCAACCCTCTCCCATTTAGCTGCAAATACCACCAATTTGACCTTTGGGGAAATGACACTATTTCTTCTCCCAATGCAATTAAACTGAGTAAAAATACTTCAAATGCTCAAGTACAGTACATGAAAATTGTAAAATACATCCATGGCAGTCCATTAATCACAAATTCATCAAAGAATCATCCATTCATTCGAAATCATCAGCATTACATTGGTTCACAATAAGGTAGTGGGGAAATGGCACTGTTCTTTCATTAAAAATGAGATTTATACATTTCTACTTGGAATTTTGACCTAAAACTTTTTGTGGAGGAAGAAAAGAGTATTTAATTCATATTACAAAATAAATGGGGCATGAGAAGCTCCCCCAAAGAGTACAATAGATCACCAAAAATGCCCTCCCTTAAGGATCAAGAATATGCCATCAAAACTCGAAATGGTTGAGAGAATGTGCTATAATAGAAGAAACCATGAGATTCCCTGTAGCTTACACCTACAAATAAAGACTCCATTAAATATTGAAATGAAATTTTTGAATGGCCTTTCCAATTACCAACTTGGATGGGAATCTTTCACCCTCGAAATTGGCTAAGGCAAGAAACTAGTCATCCACTAGCTCTCCCTCTTCACAAATGCAATTGCAAATTCTACAAATGATCAAAATCTGGTTTCATTCTTTGTTATTGACATTTATAAACTTCTAATGCCCTCCATGGGTCAAATTCCTTCCAAGAGACTCATGCCAACTCAAGTTGGGAAGAGATTCCAAAGAACGCCACTTGTACAACAATTCTTAGTTTCCCACTTCCACCAAATCACATGTGGAAGCATCTTAGCTGCCCTAATACCCTTGAGCCCCCTCTTGGAGTCTAGTTTTAGACCTGACATGTCATATATGTCATATGTCATCCTTCAGGTCTGATTTGTGTCATAGGTGTCATAGCATCTTCATCATTATTGTCATAGAGCTAGGGAATCTAGCCCAAGTGTCTCACTAGCTCCAAATTGCCTCTTCCTCTTCCATGGGAGTTACTCTTCCTCTATATTTCGACCTCATTGACTCATGACAAGTATTATTAACTTTATAACTCATCCCAAGAACATTAGACTTCCCATAGATTCAAAATTGCAAGAAGAGGATGCCATGTGGCACATACATTCTAGCTTGTGTGGGTCCCACTTCCTCCATGTGTCTTCATGATCAAATTTCACTTTGATTTTCACTTGTATATATTTATTTATCTCCTTTATTAAATATTTATTCCATCCTAATGTTCCAACATCATTTATTATCCACATTATTCACAATCCCAAAGCTTCCAACCCAAACCTAAGAAACTAGTAATTTCCCTCCTTGGCAATTATTTTACCTTTAGCATCAATGTGAAAACTCTAATGAATATGGCCAATGTGATTAGGCCATTGTGACCCAATTCCAAATTTGGGACATGAAAAATCCTCCCTTCCCAATATTGCTTGTCCTCAAGCAATTTCAAACATGGGTGTTGAAGAACCTGCTTTTTGTATAATTCTTTGAAGTTACCATTGAATTGCCCAACCTTGAGTCTTTGAGTTTTCATGAAGATTTTAGAGAGGAACCACCATGCTTGCTGCTGCACTACTCTGATAAAAATCACTTTATTAAGTGGGAAATCCATATCCCATACTTCTTGTTTCCCCAAAAAATTGAAACCAATGAGACAAAAATTATTCCAAGGTCTTATTGCTTGTATTGCACCCCAACAGTTAAGAGTGCTCTCCAACCCACACCATTAGATCAGAGGATTCATGGATCCTATTTTCTTGTATGCATTCTTTCAAACATCATGAGTACAAAATATATATCATCAAAGTACATAACAACATAATGAAAATGTACATCAAGGAGGTACTTCATCAAAGAATCATGAAAGTGCTTATACATCCAAGCAAGTAGACCACCATTTTCCAAGTGCATACAAGCTTCAAGTGACCAATCAAATATGCTCCAATGACATAGTTGAGGATCCCATGTCCTATAATGCTGCTCCAAAAGGATTTTATATGCATCAAAATATTTATCCATGTATTCTTTCATCCAAGAAGTGAATGAAGAATCTCCACTAAAATATGAACCAAATAATGAGCAGAAAAAACAAGGAGACTTCAAATGACTCAAAGAAGTCTCGCCCATACATCCCTGAATGTGAGAATCATAAAGATATAACAAAGTATGTGGCTTCCAACAAAAATGTTCTCCAATCATAAATCTATTCACTCAAGTGTTGGAAGAAGTTACTCCAACATCAAATGAATCAACTGTTGAGCAAGAAAAACCATGAGTCTTCAAGTGACTCAAATGCATATCATAGGTGCATCCATGTAGATGTGCATCATCATAAAGTAACAAAGGATGTTGCTGCAAATGTGAATAATAATGTGCTCCAACCATATCATCATAAAAATTAAATCTAGAAGTTCCATACTCCTCATGTGGCACCATCAAAAAGAACCCTTTCACCCATTCTTCATTGAGACTAATGCTGCAAAACATGGAATTGTAGGATGTATGAGAATGAACTAACTCACCCAAATGATAAACAAATGCAGGATTTTCATCAAAGAAAAGATCCATATGGGTAGTATCATGCAGCTCCTTCAAAAGTGTGAAACCGTTGTTGTAGATTAGTTCCAATGTAGAGGAATCATGCCCTTCTTTAAAAATTGCATAACCTTCATCAAGAGACAATTCAAGTTCCTCTTCCACCACATCAAGTGTTTGGATCTCTTCAAGTTCATCTTCAAAAAAATTAAGCACATTCAAATTCCCACATTTCTCATGATCCACCATGTCATGAGAATCCTCCAAACAATCTACCATTTGACAATCTGAAACATATGAGGAAAAACAAGTATTTTGCAACTTTTCAAGAAGATGTTCATTTTGAATTGTGAGCTTATTATTATCCCCATTATTCTTCAAGTATGCATCATGTAACAATTCATTAAGCTCAAACAAATGGTTTCTATCAAAAATCAAAGACATGAAATTACCTTTGATGTGGCACATTGCTCTTTGAATCTTCTCCATGTCTTCAAGGAAGGATGTTTCATCCAATGAAGTAGCTCTCCAACACGAATTTGACACCAATGCTTGAGTGTCATGGAGAATATTGAGGGACTCTTGGATCTTCTTTTCATTCATCTTTAAGGATCCTTCAAGAAAATGTGGCTCTTGCAAATGAACCTCCTCTTCTTCTTCATTTTTGCTTGGACCAACTTCATGAAGCTCAAGTGGCGATGGTGAAGTTGATCTTGGTTCTTCTTCAACTGCTACAAGGTATTCATTATCATGCTTAATGGAACTTGGGCTTGCAGCAACACTTTCAAAAGTGATCTCTATGTCACCAACATAGAGGTGTGAGCACCCATCAGTAGGTACTCCTTCATTGTTTAAGCATCCATCAGTAGATGCTCTTTGGTTCATGTCTAAGCTAGAAGGTGTCTCAAAATGATCTTCCATATTTTCAATAGAATCTTCTTCATGCTCTTGTGATGTCTCTTCCTTTTTCTCCTTCAAGCAAGATGATGCATTTTTCCCCTTGTTTTCCTTGGAATCTCTTTTTGAAGAATTCCCGAAAGCTCTCCTCAAGTAGGACATCATTTCACCCACACATACATGATATTCTCTCCAAGGTTCTTTACAAAAAGGGCATAAAACTTTCTTTACTAAATCCACCTCTTCATGTTTGGGCCTATTTGAAAAAACATGTTCAACACAGTACTCAAAAGACATGACATTTTGTGTATTTTTGCTCAAAGCAAGATATTCTTGATATTCTTGATATTTTTTATATTGTTGGAGCAAGGTTTTATATGTTGCTCTCCATCTTTGGAACTCACTCATAGAATTATCCTTGGCTGGTGTGACACACTCATATTCATAAAATTTAAAGTCATAAGAATAATCTTCATTTCTCTTGAAATTGTAATAAGTGTTGCATGATGGCACCTCTTCCTCGTATCATTCACATTCTACTTCATATTGCTCATAAGCATCTGCATATTCCTCAAGAATTATTCTCATAGGATTCATCATAATAGTAAGACATGGCTTCCAATTATTCTTGAATGTATGTACCTAATCCACAAGTGCAAGGACCATGCTCTGATACCACTATAATGTCCCTTGTTAGGAATTTTATTAAAATGACATTTTTTCACTTTTTTCCCTAGTTAGACCTTTGACTAGTTTTGAGCTCTAGGTCCCCAAATTGCTCCAATTGCTCCCAAATATTCTAAGAAGGTATATGGATGATGTTATAACATAAATATGTGTTTCAGGGATGCTTTTAGATCTTTAAAATACTTCTGCAAATAATCTTTCAATTCTGGCCAATGTAAGGAACTTTACTAGTAATTTCCCTTTGACTAGCATTGGTCTCTAGGTCTCAAATTGACTCCAAATGCCTTCAAATATTCAAGGAAGGAGTATGAATGATATTAGGAATTTAATATGATGTTTAGGGATGATATATGGCCACAAAAAGGCCTTTGCAAACTATCTTTAGATTCTATACCAAGTATGCAATTTTACTAGTAATTTGGGGTTCAAATCCACCTGGGGTAAGTACTGAAAATGGATTCCCAAATGCCTCCAAACCCATTCAAATTTATGAAAATATGTAGGGAATGTATTAAGGATATTATTAATGTCTCATGTTCACCATTAATTGATTATTATATCTGTTCCAACCCTCTCCCATTCAGCTGCAAAAATCACCAATTCGACCCTTGGGGAAATGACACTATTTCTTCTCCCAATGCAATTAAATTGAGTAAAAATACTTCAAATGATCAAGTACAGTACATGAAAATTGTAAAATACATCCATGGAATTTCATTAATAACAAAATCATAAGAGAATCATCCATTCATTCAAAATCATCAGCATTACATTGGTTCACAACAAGGTAGTGGGGAAATGGCACCGTTCTTTCATTAAAAATGATATTTATACATTTCTACTTGGAATTTAGACCTAAAAATTTCTGGAGAGTAAGAACAAAGTATTTAATTCATATTACAAAATAAATCAGGCATGAGAAGCTCCCCCAAAGAGTATAATAGCTCACCAAAAACGCCTTCCCTCAAGGATGAAGAATATGCCATCAAAAATGGAAATAGTTGAGAGAATGTGCTGTAATAGAAGACACCATGATCTACCCTGTAGCTTATACCTATAAATAAAGACTCCATTAAAGCTCCAAATGAAAGGTCTAAATGGCCTTTCCCATTACCAACTTGGATGGGAATCTTTCACCCTCGAAATTGGCTGAGGCAAGAAACTAGTCATCCACTAGCTCTTCGTTTTCACAAATGCAATTGCAAATTCTACAAATGATCAAAATACAGTTTCATTCTTTGTTATTTACATTTATAAACTTATAATGTCCTCCATGGGTCAAATTCGTTCCAAGAGACTCATGCCAACTCAAGTTGGGAAGAGATTCCAAAGAACGCCACTTATACAACAATTCCTAGTCTCCCACTTCCACCAAATCACATGTGGAAGCATATTAGATACCCTAACACCCTGGAGATCCCTCTTGGAGTCTATTTTTATCCTTGACATGTCATATATGTCATATGTCAGCCTTCAGGTCTGATTTGTTTCATAGGTGTCATAGCATCTTCATCATTGTTGTCATAGAGCTAGGGAATCTAGCCCAAGTGTCTCACTAGCTCAAAATTGCCTCTTCCTCTTCCATGGGAGTTACTCTTCCTCTATATTTCAACCTCATTGACTCATGAAAAGTATTATTGACCTTATAACTCATCCCAAGAACATTATGCTTCCCATAGATTCAAAATTGCAAGAAGAGGATGCCATGTGGCACATACATTCTAGCTTGTGTGGGTCCCACTTCCTCCATGTGTCTTCATGATCAAATGCCACTTTGATTTGCACTTGTATATATTTATTTATCTCCTTTATTAAATATTTATTCCATCCTAATGTTCCTACATCATTTCTTATCCCCATTATTCACAATCCCAAAGCTTCCACCCCAAACCTAGGAAACTAGTAATTTCCTTCCTTGGGAATTATTTGACCTTTAGCATCAATTTGACAACTCTAATGAATATGGCCAATGTGATTAGGGCATTGTGAGCCAATGCCAAATTTGGGACATGACATGATCTAATTGGATGGATTTATCGTGCAGAACAATATTTCAGTCTGCATAATACTTTTGATGTCCAAAAAGTTCCAGTTGCATCCTTTCATTTGGAACAGGAAGCCCTTCAATGGTACCATTGGTACATCAAGGCTAATGATGACTTCATTGGAGCACTCACTAAACTTAATTGGAGCACTCCTTTTGAAATGATTTGGTCCTAGTGATTTTGATGACTTCATTGGACCACTCACTAAACTTCGTCAAAGTGGCACTATGTGAGAATATCAGACAAAATTTGAGAAACTAGCCAATCACACAGAAGGATTGTCTGATGAATTCTACAGGAGTTGTTTTATCAGTGGTCTTAAGGATGAAATCCGGTCAAAGGTTAAAATGTTCTGTCCCAACACAATGATGGAATTCCTAGGGTTGGCTAAGTTGGCAGAAGACAAGATTGCAGCCCAATATCTCTCCAAACCCACATTTGTTCCCTTCTGAAATATCGATTCTCAACGACCTCCCATCTCGCCAGCTCGTCGACCAACTCCTATCAAGCGTTTGTCTGAAACAAATACGCAGGCACACTGAGAAAAAGGGCTTTGTTATAATTGTGATGAGAGATTCACTCAGGAACATTGATGTGTTAAAAAAAATCTCTATCTCTTGGATATGGATTCTCCACCTGCCTCTAAAATTGGTGAAGAAGCTCCATATACAATGGATGATCAAGTCGACATTCAGGAGCCGCCTATTGACCCCCCATCTCAGGATGAACAACTAGAGATATCTCTCCATGCTTTATCCGGCATCACCACCCCCAAAACAATGTGGTTCAGTGGTTACTTCAAGAAGCTTCTTCTTACAATGCTCATTGATTATGGTAGCACTCATAACTTCATTGACCATCGGATCACTAGACAGGATGATTGTTTTTTCCATCCTTGCTCCAACTTTGAAGTCATGGTTTCCAATGGGGGCACCTTACCTTGCAAGGGGAAGTGTCACAATGTGCATATCTCTTTGGAATATTATAACCTGCGCTCTAACTTGTTTTCCTTGTCCCTAGGTGGATGTGATGTGGTTTTGGGTGTTCAATGGTTACGCACACATGGCCCCATCTTATGGTATTTTGCTGAACTTTGGATGCAGTTTTGAGTCAATGTGAAATAACACAAATTCAAGGGCTTACAACAAGGTTCTCTCCGCATCATCAGTTCACATCGCCTGGAAAAGATCCTTAAGAAGAATTCACATGGTGTAATCGCTCAACTCCAATCCATTCAGATGCACCCATCGACGGTCTCCCCTACTTCCTTGGATAGTTATGCAGGTGTCTTTGCTGAAACAGTGGGCTTGTCACCTTCAAGAGGCCTTTCCGGTAAGAATTTAGCATCTCAGCAGGAAATGATGGCTATTTTGCATGCAGTACAGAAGTGGCAGCCATACCTATTAGGGAATTATTTCTGCATCAAGACTGATCTCCAGAGTCTGGAAAATTTTATGGAACAATGGGTCTCCTCCCCAACACACCTGAAATGGGTTATCCAACTCATGGGTTATGCCTATGTGATCACTTAGAAGAAGGGTAAGGACAATATCGTGGCAGATGCCCCTTCTCGCACATTTGATGACCCAGTTTCTCTTACAGCTATTTCTCTTCTTGTTCCAAATTGGTTGCAATCTGTTCAACATGGATAACGCTTCTATGAACTCCATGCTTCTTCATCAGCAGGGCACTCTGGGTTCCTCAAAATGTATGACCGGGAACAATGTAACTTCTTTTGGAAGGGAATGAAAATGACAATTCAACAGATGGTGGTTGACTGTGATACTTTCCAGGTCGACAAGGATGAAACAACACTCCTTTCGGGATTGCTTGAACCCTTTCCCATCCCTACACAGATTTGGACAACTATTTCTATGGATTTCCTAGACGCGCTCCAGTGGTACAATACCACATCTCAAAGGACACCATGTGAAGCAGTCTATGGACAGGCACCACCAGTTCTTCTACTATACACCCTTAGCAGCTCCCCAGTTCAGGAAATTGATTCGGTTCTTCGAAACCGCGCTCAGATTCTTCTCATTCTACAGGAAAATCTTCACATGGCAAGAATTTGACTGAAACAACAAGCCGATCATCACCATTCTAAGAACACTTTTCACACAACTGATATGGTTCTTCTTCGTCTACAGCTTTCCAAGCAACCCTCCTTGAAACTCAAAAGGCGTCAGTGGCTCGAAATGAAACCCGAGGATGCTACAGGGGAACCACTCCTTCAAATTTTGCATCAATTTCCACATCTAAAGCTTTGAGGACAAAGATTTTTCTAAGGGAGACGGGATGTTAGGAACCCATGTCAACCCTTCTATTTACTTTGTTAGTATATTATTGTTTGACGCATATGCTTTGTAAGTCGTCCTGTAGTAATTGTTGATCTATAGTTTGTCTTATTGTTGTTGGACGCATATGCTTTGTAAGTCGTCCCGTAGTAATTGTTGATCCATAGTTTGTATTGGCCCATGGTTTGTATTGACACATGGTATTGACCCATGGTATTGGCGCCTAGACTTAGTATATAAGTTTGTGTTGAGACCAATGAAGGTATCGTGAAGTTATTTGTATTGAGCTTGCTCAAAGGAGGTTGCCCCCTCGAAGTGGCCTGCGATCAATAAAAGCGATTCTGAGTTATGTTATTTCTTCTATCTCGTGTATTTTCATTAATTAGTTGTTGCAGGTTGTTCACATTGTCGCACCCCTTTGCTACTGTAGAAATCTGGTTCTTGTAGCTCCCATAGGTACCTTGGGTGAGACTTGGGCCTGCTTCGTAGGTGATGCCGAAAGGGCCAGTATATTGGGTTTTGTTGGTGGTTAGTAATGAACCCTATTCAAAGTATATTTACACCAACAATATCACATAGTTACTTAAGAGAGTTTCAAGAGGATAAGGTCACATGAAACAACAAATTTTATCACTAAAATGAGAGAATGCATAAGACTTTTTGATGTATGTAGGATATAATCGAAATGTTAAAGCTATTCATTCTCTAATTTAGAATAATATAAGAGTGGAATCAATGAACATGAAACAACTTGGACAACATTTTATCTAAAAATATGTGGATGTGACAATCTTCTAGAAATATACTAGAGAATTTCTTGCCATGGTAATGTTGATTATGAAAATGAAAGTGCTCTTAGTTAGGTTGGAGTGGGGTAGATTGCATCTAATGTGTGTCAATTATTGGTTGAATTTCCCTTTAAATGTTGGTTAGTTTTTTATTTCTTTCCTTTTATATGAAGATAAAGCGAGAGTACTAAGCCATTTTTAGTGGAAGGTTAAGTTGCCTCTCACGCCTCAAGTGAATGCTAGTTTGTACCAGCAACTAGTTGGCAATTTATTGTACATAAATAATACTCAGTTACATATTTCTTTTGTTGTTTGTCTAGTCTCTTAGTTTATGCAAGTTTTGCATAAGTAAATAGAAATAAACAAAGGGGGTGACTTCCTCGGTGGAAAAAAATATAATTACCTTCGTAACTCTAATTATCAATAGGGAATTAGCAGTTATGTACACAATCTTTGTTTGGAACTTGTTAATTGGGCGTGCAAACAACATACCATTTTGATTTTTTCCACTAGAGTGGGGTATAGAGAAATTATACCTAAATATCAACAACCACTTTTCCCTCATTCTCATTCTCCTCAACAACAACAAAAACCAGGTGTAATCATCACTCTCTCTCAATTCCATACTCCTGATATAGCCCTAGAAACCTAATCTAGACCTAGAAACACTAAAAACCTATTCTAGTGCTAGAAACCTAATCTATCCCTAGAAACAATAATCTAACCTTAGAAACCTAGAAACCTAATCTAGAAACTTAGAATCTTGGAAACCTAGTCTAGTGTTTCTTTGAGTAAGAGACATTGCAATTTATGCAAAAAGGGGTCAACTTTGGAAATAAATCAACCATGAATCGTGGATAGAATTTCCACAACAAAACTACCCAAACAAACTTGAAGGATCTCACAGAAATCAATTATGTTTCCCAGTTCAAATCCTATGCTTGTGGCACAAATTCACCATGTGTCCTTGAAAGCCTCCAGGAGGCGAGCCACAACTAGCCATAGAATGATGACCGTGGACTGGATTGATGAAACGTTAACTCTGTTGGAATCAAGCCATAAAAATAATTCTAGGGGTGCCTCTCTTCCTTGCATCCATGGCTGAGACCCCATCCATTTAAGCTATTTTGGAATTTAGGATTTCTTTCAGTAAGAGATAGTACAATTTCTTCACAAGGGGGTCAACATTCTAAATTCCTTTACCATGAACTCGTGGCCAATGTTCACACATTTAAACTTCCCAAACACACTTGCATCATCTTATGGAATTCAATCCTGCTACCCGGATCAAATCCTATGCCCCTGGGACCGATTCAACATGTGTCCCTAAAATCCTCTAGGAGGTGAGTTACAATTGGCCATATAATTATGACCATGGATTAGATAGATGAACTATTGACTCTAGGGGTGCCTCTCTCCCCTAGGTCCATGGCCCAAAGACCGTCCATTTCAGCGATTTTGTAATCTAGGAATTTGTCAGTAGGAGACAGTACATTTTTTTCAAAAGGGGGTCGACATTGGAAATGAATTGACTATGATCATGTGGCCAATGTTCACACATTGAACCTTCCCAAACACACTTGCAGAATCTCATGAAACTCAATTATGTTTCCAAGATAAAATCCTATGCCTCTTGGACTGATTCAACACGTGTCCATGAAATCCTCTAGGAAGCAAGTTGTAACTGGCCATAGGATGATGACCATGTCTCCTATCGATGAACCGTTGAATCTATTGGAATTAGGACATCAAAATAATTCTAGGGGTGCCTCTCTTCACTAGTTCTCCCATTCATTTCAGTGATTTTGGAATCCATGGTTTCTCTCAGTAAGAAACAATCCAATTTCTGCTTAAGGGGGTCAACACTGAAAATGTCTCAACTGCGAACTTGTGGCCAATGTTCACATGTAGATCCTACCCAAACACACTTGTATAATATCACAAAACTCAATTCTGCTTCCTGGATCAAATCATGTTCCCCTAAGATTGATTCAATGTATGTGTCTATGAAAGTCTCATGAAGGAGAGTTGCAATTGGACATAGAACAATGACCATGGTTCAGATCGATGAACCATCAACTCTATTGGAATCAAGATGTCAGAATAATGCTAGGGGTTCCTCTCTCCCCTCAATACATTGCCCCGCTTGTCCATTTTGGCAATTTTGGAATCTAGGGTTTGTCTCAGGAAGAGATAGTGCAATTTCTGCACAAGGGGGTGAACATTGGAAATGCCTTGACCATGAACTCGTGGCCATTTTTCACACATCGAACCTACCCAAACACACTTGAAATATATTACGGAACTCAATTATGTTTCATGGATCAAATCCTATTCCCTAGGGACCAATTCAACATGTAGTCCAGAAATCCTCAAGGAGGCAAGTTGCGACTGACCATAGAATGATGATTGTGGCTCGAATCGATGAACTATTGACTCTACTAGAATCAAGACATCATAATAAACAAACAAACATTGAGGGAAGTTTATTAAATATAATATTTTGTTATATCAGGTAGGGAATGTTTTTGTTAATTTGTACATATATATATACAAGTTTTAGGTCGATAACATATGCAATAAAATTTGGAAAGAATAGAGGAAGGAACCACAAACCAAAAAAATAAAAGAAGACAAAAATTGTGGCAATAAAGATGGAATCATAGCTATTTAATGGATGAGAGGTAAATTCCTACCCATTAAGTGTAGGATTTCGATGGAAGAGACAAAAAATTGTACCTAAAGATCAGATTTAAACCATAGGAATTTGATAGTTAAAACTCTAATTTTGTCATCAATTCCATCACGTTCAATAGTTCTCACATGTTAAGTGGAGTGAAAATTCTCCAACTAACTTAATACATTCAAGTTCTAAACAATTAGATGAGGCGGTGATAATTTTATTAATGTTACCCCTACCATAGGAGAAAAACTATGCCCATCATAGTCTGGAATCCTAAAATAATACTTTTATCACAACACCCTCTTTTATTGAGCATTGTTATATCCGAATGTCACCATCCCTTGCACCTTCAACTAATATATCACCTTCCATAATGAAGAGGAATCCTATCACTAAGGAGAAGAATGTCATGTACAAATTGATGTTGGATCCTTATAATAACCATGATGAATTTCCATCAAGATGGTTCAAATATGTCAATTAATCTTTAAATGTTAAAACAAGCCCTCATGGCTTAAGTGTCATGACCTTTATAAATATGTTACTTGATCTTTTAAATACACATAAATGTAAGTTTCCTTCAGAGCCTTTAAAAACTTGAAGATAGAACTTTAAATTAGGCATGATGACTTTCCATTAATCCATACATGAAGCCCTTTGCAATTTTCTTTTTCAACTTCTAGAAATGGCACTATGGAAAAGGAAATTGTTAAAATACTAAACATTTTAAATGATATCTATAAGAAACTCAATCCCAGTGGCCTACTCAAGTGAACAATGAGATAAATATGTTATTGGTTATAGATTAGTTATCTTGCTTAAAGTTCATGGTTTACACTTTAATTGAGTTTATCTTATTTACTTTTGACATTTATTATAAAATCCTTTTGTATTCCTAGGTTACAAATTGAATCTATGGATTGGAAGCTCGAAGGAACACTAATGTCATTAGATACCATCAAATGACAATCAGATAAATGTCCTATTCACATTTGAATACATCTTGAAATTATCATACCAGATATTTTTATAGGGGAGGATCTTCTCATAGAGGTGGATGAGGTAATATTTGTTGACGGACAATCCACTCGATTGGAGGCGAGCCGAATCTCCCTAGCTCAATGCGAGTCTAGAAAAAATAAAATAGACTACAAATGTGTTTCCTAGATCTACTTAAGGATCAAGTGCTAGATGTCTTACCTCTTTGATTCGCTATCCTTTATCCCGCTATGTTGCTCCACGTCCCACGGTCATCAGATCCAAGCTGCAAGACCTGTCAAGACATAGAAAAGAGAAATGAGTAAAGAGCATCTATACAATAAGAGATCTATGTAAATTGTTAAGCAGGTAAACAACACAACATCATCATACATTAGAGACAATATTGGTGGAAAGCATTTGTATTACTGCAAATAGAGGAGTACATGATAGATATAGAACTACAACCCATGACTTAATGTAGCAACCCTTCCACACAAGCCAATTGCCAAGCCCTTCCAAGGAAGCATGAGAGTCTCCAAGAGGTGAGTGAAACTGTCCAAGAGAGATTTCACCAGCATGTAGATACCATCGTATTCCTCCCTTTGGTATGGGAGTGAGCCTCACATATATAGGACTAAGTGGATGAGGTTATGGATAGGATAGGATGAGATATGGTAGGAGAGAGATAGAGGATCTTCCCAATAGGTTAGCGGTCGAGTACCATCTCTCCAAGAGATCAGGGATAAGCCCCCACATAGGAAAGTTTCGAGAAGGATCTCGAAATGTCTATTTTTTCCCATTAACAGACCTCATCACACCTTGCTAAAGAGCAACTTGCAACGTCGCATGTTGCTAGTGTGCAACCTGCGACGACCTCTCAAAAGGTTGTGCAATCTGAGCACCAATCCTCCCAAATGATCAATCAGTCCAAGTGACTTCAGGGATGTACACACTAAATCAGGATGATGAGTAGATTTTAGGTGTAACAGAATGCCCCCCAAAGCATGAAGCTGTTAAGGATGTACAGGTGAAGTGCTTTGACAGAAAAAATGGCAAAAGGCTTGTCGGATGAAGGATGCTGCTGCAGTACAACTGACTCTAAACTAACAATCTCATATGTAGTACAACATGGCTTCCGACCAATACATTGCAGATCCATGGTAGTAATGACCGACTGAACACAATCATGGCTACTAAACACAAGCGTAGATCCATGATGAGATGGTAACACAGCCACGACCAATACAAAAGTGGATCCGTGTAATATGACTCAATACAAACTCCATCGCAACCTGGGTAAAAACATGACTCCCGAGGGTCTTCAAGATGAACCCGCAATGATACGAATCTATCCATGTGATTATAAATGTCTTGACGCCGAACATGGTAGAAACCACTTGATTACCAGTCATTGATGTAAACCGTTAACAAGTGCTAGGGAGATCATCATTAATGTCAATGATTCCCAAGGTTTCACCGTACATATCATCAAGCGTGAATAAATGAGTTGAAGTCGAATGCAAGATGAAATATTTCAATCAAGAGTCAATGATGTAAACTCATGATGAAAGCGAGGTAACCTGCCATTGAGGTATGCAGGGCCAAGGTACTTGGTTGGTTTCTAGATTCAATCCTCAGATGATGTGTCGAAGTCGACAAGGATGAACCCGTCGAAGGAGGGAAATAATGAATCCCCCATCAATCGACACGAAACACGACAAAAGATGTGTAGAGTGGATCAGATGGTACAATAACATGTGAGACTGATGCAAAGTAACAATGACATGATGATGTGTGTACTGACTACAAAATGATGAGTGAATGTGTTCTTGAACATGGGCATGGCATGCTTGGCAGTATTGACATGAGAATGACGCAAACTTCTAATGCAACTGATAGTGGAAGCTTTCTCCGAATGACTCAGAGGAGTAACAGGACTCAGAAAGTAAGCGAGGACTCATAGACAAACATATGACCCAAGTATTGTATGCAATGCAAACGAGTGCCATGTTCAAGAACGACTATATACTGCCACTAAGGTATGTAACACAAACACTTTCCTTTTTCCCCATCATGAATGATGAGTGCCTCATGTGTTTTTTACGAGCTTGATGAGGGTAACCAGATGCTCGGTATAGCTCATCTCATAGATGAGTCCAATCCCAAATATTTTCCAAACCTGGGATAGGAGGGGTTCGTCCCATGACGGTCCCTTCAATGTGAAAATTTAACGAGTCCATAAAACGAAAACTCGGTCATCATTTCATATTTAGAGAGTCTAAAAAGAACTAAAGAAGACTCCAACAGTCCTTTTTCGTAAAGTTAGCCTCATTGCCCGAAAAAGGGTAAAACAACGCGGGAGAGGACTCTTCAAGTCATGATTGGCTGGAGTATTCCTTTTTCGTAATTAGTGCCTCTTGGTCCGAAAAAGGGGTAAACTATTGCCAGGAAGATGACCATTCAAATACTTTAACAACCATGAACACGACAAGTTCACTCGGCAATCTTTTCAATTTTAGGGAGTCTGAAAAGAGCTTAACTATGGACTCCGAGGGGTGTCCTTTTCTGTGGGAGTTTAACGAGCTCGAAAAAGTGATAAATCATAACTCGGTACTTGTTCTCATGATTTGGTGAGTATGAGAACAAAATGAATTGTAAACTCATCCTCATGCAATTAATGCAACTAATCAAAAATAATAATGACAAAACACACGAAGGGGTGTTCGTACCTGTAATTACCGTTGGTAAAGTGAGAAACGTCATGAAAGAACATTTTTACGACTCCTGTACACTAGAAAAAGTGTCAAATAGCCCAAATATAACAACAAATGGTCAAAACTATAGTAAATGGCCAAAAAGCATCAAAATATTTGAAAAGGAATATTCCATTTCATTCTATAAATAGAAATATAGGCCAAAAATAGAAACATTATTCAAATTGCCAATTTGGGTGGAGAAGTACCAATTTGGAGCCAAAACTTCCATCTTCGATTCCGGGAGATACGATCTGCCATTTCACCAGCCGTCCGGACCAGGTAGGCCTAAATCTCAGCCAGCAACTTTGTAGTGGTTTAGTTTTTCCATTTTTATGCATTTTTTGATGGTTTGGGGAGGGGCCAATGCGCCCTCGGCGCATCGCAAGTGGCCCTTTCGGGACTCACGACGAGCCTAGGTCATCGTAAGTCTCGAAAATGGGACCTGCGACGACGTCACGCTGTATTTGATGGTGACCTGCGATGGCGAAAACTCCAATTCCAAACATCAAATGTATCCTAAAAAATAAGTTGTTGCCAGTTGGAGAAAGTCCTAACATGCTTTAAATGCTCCTTTTGGCAAGTTCCCAGCAAGCAAAGATGGTTTTAGAGTGGAGAGAAAGAGAACACGAGGTGGAAGATGAGCAAGCCGCAAATGATCCACAATGTGTGGCTACTTTGCGAAACTGTGGGTTTCTCAAGTTCTTTCAGGTACAGGGGATGAGAGCCCAGGTGCCATTCTTGACACACATGCTTCAGAGTTTGGATGCAGCCCAACAATGCTTCGTCATAGGTGAGCACATCCTCAACATTGACATTGACGACATATAATTTCTAACCGGTTTGTCCCATAGAGGGGATGTGGTACAACTCACTGGGACACGATCCAGTGACCGTACTGTCGAGGACATGGTGTTGCAACACTATGTTGCTACTGCTCGTCCCTCCAGCAGGAAGATACTCATCCGAGATGTGGTGAGTCATCCACTGAGGACTGTACTGCTTACTATTACCAGGGTGGCAGGTAGCCAAGCTCCACATACAGCTACTCAGACCCAGATGTTATATGCGGAAGACTATATGTCCCCCATGGTCTTCAACTGGTGCGAGGGTCTCCTCGCAAACATCCGAGCTCAGTTGACCAAGTTTCAGCAAGGGGATCTCAAGCAGTTTGGGTATGGTTCTATCATAGTGTCGTTCCTCTTGGAATGGGTTCCTCTCCTGTGCCCACAGGTGATAGTGGATGATAGGGATCTGAGAGATCCACATATGCTCAGGTGGGCAGAGCTGATGACCCGCCATGGTGGGGTTCCCATCATCACTTTTGGTCCTAATTTTTTTAGCTGGCTAGAGTGCCAGATGATCATGGTGGAGGAATTTCCTTACAGTGGCACAAAATTTCGGGAGGATCCCGACTTGGCGTTGCTAGAGGGTGCAGCATGGAGTGATATCGGTAAGAACAAAAACCCTTGTATTTTTAAGTTTTGTGGATTAGATTATTTTTTTGATGTAGTGCTGACAAGTACATTGTGTGTGCAAATGTTGGACATGTATGACCGGTGGATCTCTCCCTCCTGGCGAGGAGAGATAGAGGCGGGGAAGCAGTGATTCCTACCGGTGCACATGCCGCCATCGAGGAGATGGAAGAGGTGTACAAGAACTTGTCAGAGCTGACTGTGGCAGTTCCAGAGCCTGCTATCGATGACCTTCCGAGGCCCATGCAGATATTTGGAGTTGGAGCATCTGTGCGCTTCAATTCCTTGCTCCGAAAGGTGGCTCATACTATGGAATGCTTCCTTACATAGTGACAGAGAGCTGTGCGAGTCAGGGGTGTGAAGATCAAGCGTGGTGCCTGAGACACTTTTATACTTGTACTTGAGAGCTTTAGAAGCCTCATATTTTTGTACTTACTGAAAGCTTATGATGCTTCAGATTTTTGTAGAGACTCACTGAAAGCCAGCGTGCTTCAAATTTTGTACCAGCACTACTTTTGAGTGATTTATATATATTATCGGTGATTTATACATTATGTGTCTTTGAAATGATTAGTGATGTGATCTTGTTTACATGTTTGCTTCTGTACATTATATTTACATGTTATGAATGCTTTTACATATTATGATTATTATGTGTGTGCAATGTACCAATCCATGATGAAATTGGCCATCGAGTCAACAACTGTGTTCAATTGTCGTGGAATGTGCAGGTATTGAATGGATTCAAATGACCTTTCCAAGAGATGTACTTGTCTAAAGAGACGAAGTAGGATAGGATCACAGATAGCATAAATCCGGTTGAGATGAGAAACCACTGGTTGAGAATCCATATGGATGACAATGTGGTCCATACCCAAGGAAATGGCGTTGGTCAGGGTTCCGATAACAACCTGATATTCTGCGACATTGTTGGTCGCAAACCCTAGACAATTTCCTCCTGAGCTAATGAGCTTGCCTGTAGGGGAAGAAAGTACCCAGGCTGCCGAAGCAAGGTTACGAGTATGCCGGCTGGTGCCGCCCGCGAATCCATAACACGTCACCATCTGCACACGCAAACAGAACATGGTGTAAGGAGTGGAAAACAAGATCTAAGACACTCGAAAAATAAAATGCGTCACACCACACAAAAACAAAAAAACACGCCATGTACAGTATATACAAGTCGGTCTAAGCATGAGAAATCAAGCATAGTATCTCTTTAGGTAAAGCCCATTGCAGGGTTCACCCAAAGAGATGCTGTCATAATCTTCGAGCTCGTAGGATCCTTTTTCCAACACACATTTAATGACATAAGGTCCATGCCACATGGAATCGAAATTCCCAGCTCCTATCTTATTGTGATTCTGGTCATAAGTGAGGACCAGGTCACCCTCGTTGAAGATACGAGGTTCGAATGACTTATTGTACTGGTCCTTGATGCATTTCTTATGTGCTTCATTAGCAAGAGCAACATCGCGGCGGGACTCGCCAAGCTTAGCTAAGTACAAGAGTCGTTCTTCCTCAGCAGTAGTTTCAGGGAGAAGTTCTACAGCGAGTTGAAGAGCCGGGATTTCGCACTCTATCGGTAAAATGACCTCCAATCCATAAACCAATTGGAAAGGAGTGAAGCCTGTGGCAGTTTTAACGGTAGTTTGGTAGGCCCATAACGCTGAGAAGAGCATATTGTGCCAGTTGGACTTTTGTGTCCCTACCATCCTTTGGATCATAGTTTTCAAGACCTTGTTAATGGCCTCGACTTGTCCATTGGATTGCGGGTAGTAGGGAGTTGAGTTTTCATGGTGAAAACCCAACCTGTCGCTCAATTTAGCAACCATATGGTTCTGAAAGTGAGAACCATGATCGGTGACTATAGCCCTAGGAACTCCAAACCATGCTATTATGTGGTTGAACATGAAGAGTGCAGTGGTTTTGCCGTCGTTTTGGTATGTAGGCATAGCCTCGGCCCACTTCGTAAAGTAATCCACAGCTATGATGATGTAACTATGCCCCCCGGCCGAGGTAGGCTTACAATGCATAAAATCTATGCCCCGTTTTGCGAATGGGCCAACAACAATAACCGGATGTAACAGGGTAGGATGCGTTCACTTCTTCGTATGGAAGTGTTGGCAAGGAGGACACTTCTTGACGGCCTCAATACAATCTTTGAAGATAGTAGGCTAGTAGTATCTTGCACACAAAATTTTCTGGGCAGTAGCCATCCCAGAGAGGTGACCGCCACACACCCGAGTGTGACAGTCATTCAGGATGCGTTCAGCTTCCTCGTGCATTAGACAATGTCGAAGAATGGAATCGATGCCACGACGATACAAAGTATCAGTTATGATCAAGTAATACTTTGCATGGTGGTGTATCTTACGACGATCATCATGAGACAGTTGAGGATCGAAGTGTTGGGTCTGAAGATATAATAGGATATCTCCATACCATGGGTCAGACATACTGATGAGAAATATAGTTTCATCGGGAAGTGAATCATTGTGCTCTACTTCTATATTAGAACAAGGGAAGTCGCAGATGAGCTCAACAAACACCAAAGACTTCTTAGACTTAGCCTTTTCGAAAAGAAGATCAAATTCTTGCCGTATCACAATCCAGTGTGAATACTTGCCCCCAAGTACTTGACGTGTCAGTACGTGGTACATGGGGTTCGAATCGTCAATGATGGTGGTGGTGCGGAGCAGGATGTAATGACGGAACTTATGGACGGCAATGACTACCACGAAAGCTAGTTTTTTGACATGTGAGTATCTAGTTTCGGTGTCAGTGAGACCCTTACTTGCATAGTATATCACATGTTCCTGAGTGTTTTCATATTCCTATACCAAAACCATGGCGATAGTGGTAGCAGAAACAGCGAGATACAAAATGTAATTGTGATAATAATTAGGCAGTTGAAGCATGGGGCCATGCGTGATAGCATGTTTGATACTGTCAAAAGATTTTTGAGCTTGGTCGTCCCAAATGATCAGAACGTCCTTCTTAAGCAGTTTCATGTAACCCTGAGCCTTCTCCATGAAGTTACAGACAAACCATCGTAGATAAGTCGCCTTCCCCTGGAGACTTTGAAGTTCTATAACATCAGTAGGAGGTGGTAGGTTGATGATGGCCTCCACCTTCAAGGGATCAATGCGGATCCCATCTTTCGAGACAATGAATCCTAAGAGGTGCCCAGACTCAACGTAAAAGATACACTTATGAGGATTCAGATGGATATTGTATCATTGGCATTTGAGGAATATGGTCGTCAGATGATCGATGTGGAACTCATGCTGCTTTGAATGAGCAGGGAGATCATCCAAGTAAGGCTCCACAAAGTCCTTAATATTGTGGAAAGCGTACGACATAGCCCGCTGGAACGTGGCACCAGCATTTTTAAGGCCGAATGAGAGCTTGCGATAAGCGAATGTACCCCATGGGAAGATGAAATCCGTCTTATGCTGATCGGCTGGGTTGATCTCGATTTGGTTGTAACCGAAAAATCCATCCATGAATGAAAAGATAAGGCTTTCGGCACAGTTGTCGATGATCTGGTCAATAAAAGGGGTCGGGTAGTTGTCTTTTGGACATGCCCGATTAAGGTCCCGATAATCAACACAAACGCAAATGGTGCCCTACTTTTTGTTCACAGGGATGACATTTGAGACCCAATCCGTCAATGGGACGGGATAGATAAAGCCAGCCTTTAAGAGCTTCTCAATTTTTGCCTTTATTGCCACAGTTTTTCAGGGGTGTACCGGTCACAACTTTTGGCACACAGGCTTGATGTTGGGATAGGTGTTAGCACTTAGATTTTATTCCGGTTGTAAGAAAATAAGACCTAAGGTAACCTATTTCAAACCAAGCTTTAGGCAGAAAAACTAGCCATTTTCTCCACCAGAGAGGGCTCTCTCTTGATATATATGTGAAGGCTAAAATATACAAAGGTTCTTTTAGAATTTCTCAAAAAATATTTTCTGGTCGAAAAGGTAAACAAGAAACATTGGGCATGGAGTCGAAGCTTTCAAAATGTATAATAAACCAGTAAGAGATTTTCACCATACAGATTTACACAGAGGCAAGATAGTAACCATATTACAGTCAATTCGATTTTTCAGGTGGCATAGAAAGAAGTAAAGACATTCCATCAACAACAGGCATCTATCCAGGATGAATCTATTGTCAACTTTGGAGAATATAATGGATATTTAAGTGCAAATAAAATGAGGCATAACTAGTATGAATCTCAAATTATTTCAAGTGCTCATTTAAATATGGAAGAAAAACACTATGGGAGATATAACGAAGAAAGTAAACATACACATATAAAGATAAGGAGAATAACAGACTGTAAGACTGATTAACTCATGAATCTCTGATATCAAAAGATAGGTACCATCACTGTACTGCTTTTATTTTTCAAAAATAGACTTCAAAACATACTTGTTTCTCAAAAAATTTCCAACCCCTTCAACAATGACCTTCATTGTTTTTATACAAAATTTTTAGAAGAAGCTCCACATAACTGCTTCTTCTAATTAATAATTAAAAATGTTTAACTAAAAGATAACTGTCTTCGAGCAACCCATAACTGTCTTTCAAATAATATTACAAATTTAAAAATAAAAATGTCTTTTTGCCACTTGGCAAAACTTTTTGGATATCACCCTTTCACCACATGGCAAGAGTTTCAAGTGCATCTAGGTATGAATAGAATATCTGGTCTTTCCGTACTTCTCCACATAATTCCACTGGTCAACCGTGGGTAAGTCATAACTGGTCATTTCCTTCACCAAGACTCGCATCTCAATATGACCTGCATAAGAAATAGGAAGAAGGTTTGCACAAGTTGAAATTAGCATATTTAAAATTTCAAATTCCCCTGACATTTTCTCCATTAAAATTTTTCCTATGAGCATGTGATCTAGCTGCTGGAAATTTCGGTGATCCATCCTGATATCAAACAGTAATCTTTTATATTCATTTGGAGGAATTAATTCACTATTTTTGTTCCAGAAAGCTGGGAATCCCTTATTTACTAACTTTTCAAATTGCTTTTTGAACTGGATTACTTCTTTCCTTATTTCTCCTGCTTTGGCCTCGACGTTTTCGACATGTGAGTATTTGCCCAAGATCCTTCTGGCCCAAGTGATGACAGAAATTCTGTTTGTTATACTCATGGCTGTCAGGTCTGCCTCAGATAAACTGTTTAAAAATGTTATTGCTCTCTGGGCTATTTCTTTTGGCTTTCTATTTAGGCTCTCCCTGACTGCCCGGCAACTTTCGAAGGCATCTTTGGCTACCTTTTCTTTAACTCTTATATAATCCAGATATGGCTTAAGTTTTTGAACCTCTTTAATGATCTGGTCCCACACCATATGTTTACACCCCTGCATAGCAGCTTGCCCTGTTACATGAGATGCCAGTCCCTTATTATTATTGCTCAATTCCTGATTATTTTCCTGCAAAGTTTTTATTTCTTTCTCTTTTACTTCATTTTCTTCTTTCAATTTCTGTATTTCTGCCTTTAACAATTTGATTTCATTATCTTTTAAACTTATTTGTGACATTGCCTGTAAAATTCCATCTACACCGGTCTTATCCTCTTCTGGGCCTATCTGTACTTGCTGCTGACTGTTCTCTACTAATTGTTTTCTTGCTGTTGCCAACTGTTCTTCTAAAATGAACCTTTCTTTTTCCCAACAATCTTTTTCATCAGAAAGCTTTAACATTTTAGCTGTGACATCATTGACTTCGTTAGATAGTTCTTCTTTCTCTTTTTCTAATACTGTCAATTCTGCACCTTGAATGAGTACAGTGTCTGGGATTTTTAATTTTCGTCTCAATGTTAAGATCACCTCTTCCTTCTCCTTGAGCAATTTAGTGGCCGCATCTCCATCTTTATTAGTCAAATCTATTTGCAATTTCTTAATTTGCTGTTGTCGAGACTTATTCTCCACCTTTTCCTGTCTCAACTGATTATTTAATTTGTCTACTGAATTCTTCAGTTTGTCTGCTCTCAATGTGGCCCCCAAATAGTCTGAGTATATGACCTCTCCAGCTTGTCTATGTAACAAAATTTTATCAGGGGCATTTACTTTTGACAAGTCTATCTTCATCTCTGAGATCTTGTTTTTTGTTACAACTGAAAATTTCAAAGAATTTTCTTTGATGTTCCTGCTGGTAAATAAGCTCACTTCATTATTTGATATATTCCTGACCTTCGGAAACAATTGACTTGTTTCCTTCGCTGATTCCTGTTTATTTTTACTATGTTCATCAAATACGTCCATGATATTCCTGGGTCTATTTACATCACCCCCTACAGGGGTTTCTTCAATGTTGTATTCTTTCACTGTAACCTCTGGTATTTCATCTTCTGTCGCTTTTGCTTCTTCTGAAATTGTTGTCAATTCTTGTGACTCATCGGTTTTCAATCTTTTTCCTTTTTCTGTCTCTTCATCATCAATGACCATAATGTCCTGTATAGGTCTTTTGGACCCCACTAATGCAGTACTTATTTCGCTTTCTGTTTCTGCCGCTGCTTCTTCCAATGACATTTCTTTGTCGGACGTGTCTGGAATAATTTCTTCTTTGTATTCGAGCCAGTTGGCTTTGTCTGCCATCCCTTCGACAATTTGATGATTCAGAGCCTTGATACGATGCTCAATTCTTCGTTTGGATATGATATTTAAGGGGTCATATTCCATAGCTGCATCTGTCTCAAAATTCATGTCTTTTAACAACTTCTCTATATATACAGCAGCGTTCTTATTCTTTATTGTGAACGGACCTAATGTGAAAGGGTATTTAATGTCCGTTGCTTGTCTGTGAACTAAAAAATTGTTATCTTCTACAATCAATTTCTGTCTTAAGAATTCCAAGGCAAAAATCCTCAAAGTGAGGAATGCTGGTAACACATAGGGTTTATGCTTGAATCCATATAATCTGACTACCGTACTATATTTCGATAAAAACCAGTCTCCTGTAGCATACTCTGTATTCAATTGCATTGATACCTGCATTTCCGGCAGTACTCTAGGCAGGTTTTTTCCGAAAATCATCTTAAAGATTGCTGAGAGCATGTAGTTGATAAAGTTGAACATATTATTTTCCAGTGGAGTTGTGAAAACAATCTCTGGGAACTGTAATTCTTCCTGACTGGATACCATAATCATTCTCATTAAAAAATCCTGAAACCTGAAATGTCTGTGCGTGGAAAAATTGACCATCTGGTCATGTATCCTTTCTGCTATGAATGTTTCAAAATTTAGTCGGGGAATTTGACATTCGTCAATTCCCGACTGGACTATACTTATTCTGTACAATAAACTCAATTGAAACTCAGTTATATACAAATCCGTATCTAACCCTAAAACTACGGCCAACAGTGTCAAGACCAACTGAGTATTTTCATTAAAAAGATTGATATCTAAAGGGTAAGGGAGTTCCGAAATGCTAGTCTCTGGTCTGAGACACGTCGAAAAAAACATTTCCCTATCACTCTGAGAAGCATGATGAAAATTTTCAATAATTGAAACCTCAGAAAAAACCTCAGGGTCCAGGGTTTGGGGCAAATCTACTTCCAGGGCTTTAATCAATTCGGCTGGCTCGATTTTGCAAATGGCTCTGGTTTTCTAGCTGTTTAAAACGACTCTTTCTTCCCGGGAATAATTTTCGGCACACCAGGAGATGAATTCTGGGAAAACAGGAAATTGGTCTAGGCAAAAAGCTATCAGAGACGACTGGTGAACCCTATGGGGGTCTATACCCTCTTTTAACAACTCAGACAACCTAATTTTTACGTCGGAGACCGGAAACCTAATTAGGGTATCGTAAACATCTTCATCTCTGTCTTCTAGGGCATCTTTTGACCTAAAAACGTCTATATCTTGCACAGTCTCCATTTAAACACTTCTTTTAAACAAAATTCCGTTTAAAAAGTGTGACAGGTCACCAGACCCTACCTGTAAGTGCTCGCTTTTCGCCTTCTGTCGCAATCGCCAACTTCCACCAGTCTTCGAAGCTCTCCAGGATAACGACACATGCAAAATGCCGTTATGTGGAGCCCTTTCTTTTTATATAAGCCTTTTTAAATTAACATCCTTGCACCTTTATGAATGTGGGTCATATCCAACCGTTGATCTTCGAGGCTTTGTTTTGGGCCGTCAGATCTCGTCTCCTTTTATTCCCCCGGTGGTATCCACGATCGAAAAGGCTGTTTCCTTTCCCGGTTTGCTCCCCGCGCGGATACACCACCTGTTGACACCTGTTATGGTGGTTTATTCTCTGCGACCGCTTTTACTTATTTCCCATGTGCATGTTCCTGGCCGCGGATGAAACGCTGGCCGTTGATTTTATCTAGGTATGTATTCAGCCCTCCGATCATTTCAAAGTATAGTGCCACGTGCCATGGCCCTACCAAACTTTCCTTGTGCGCCACGTGTTGGGTCCCATCTTGCCACGTAAGATATCTTTCCACATTTCCATAATGGGTGGTTCCGCGCGGTGCTATAGTGGTTTCCGATACCACTCTACCCATACGCGGATGAATGAACATCAGACACGTGCCCTGGTGGTATTATGTCCGCTACCACCCTCCACCATTTGTTGACGATTACATTGGCGACGCGGGGTTGATATCGACCGTTGATCTTGATCTATAGTATCTCCGCCGACGAAACTTGACTGGGGATTAACTCTTACATATATTTGCTGGCGGACTTTATAAATATGGGTTTTTTCTTCTATACTTTTGTATAAAAACTTTCAATTCAACCCTTTTTGTGATGATTTTTTCTCTTAGGATCTTTTAGCAAAAATTTTAGGTTTCCTCAGACCTGGTGTCAAGAACTGGCTCCAACTGGGGATGCTATCCTCCCTGCGAGGTAGCAAAGAACATCGTAGACCAAGTGCCTGATCCATTGGGCTGCATTCAAACCCCTTTTTTTTTTTTTCTATACACTGTACAGGAACTTTCTGTCACTTCTATCTGTTAGGACAAATAATGTTTGAGGTGTCTCCCATTCACTGGCCCTCCAGGATAAAATTCTCCATTGCAATTTTTTAAGATGAATGCATTTTCTCCTTGGCATCCTGCAACAATATATGGACCTTTCCATAAATGCTCAAACTTTCCATGGTGCTCTTCTTTTCTGGAATCCCTCTTCAAAACCAAATCATTTATTTGAAAATCCCTTTCTTTAACTTTTCTGTCAAAAGTTTTTTTCATTTTTTCTTGATGTATTTGAGTCTTGTTATATGCTTTTTCTCTGACTTCATACAACTCTATCATTTGATTTATTCTTCTTTGCATATGATTTGGTTCTTCATCAACTTCTTGTAACAATTTCATGACTGACAATCCTAAAGAAACAGGGAAAACTACTTCTGTACCATATACCAACTGAAAAGGGGAAGTGCCAATTGCTCTTTTTGTACTGATTCTGTCTGCCCATAGAGCATACTTCAGTTTAGTGTGCCAAGCCCTCTTATTATCCTCTAGCAACTTTTTAATGATTCTCACTAAACTTTTATTTGAAGATTCGGCTAATCCATTTCCTTGTGGATAATAAGCTGTTGAGTGATTCAGATGTATGTGGTATTTGTGATAAAAATTTATCATCTTTGTTGACTTGAACGCTGGGGCATTATCTGTCACTATCCTTTTAGGACAACCAAACCTGGACAAAATATTTTCTTCCAAAAAGTTCATAATCACCGTCTCTGTAGCATTTCTGGTTGGGATGGCTTCAATCCATTTTGTGAAGTAGTCAGTAGCAGTCAAAATCCACTTGTGTTGTCCTGAAGAATTCGGGTTAATTTCACCAATAAAATCTAACCCCCACTGTTGGAAAGGTGCTTCGACTGAAATGGGTTTCAATGGAAATGGCAATAATTCTCTTTTTCCATCGAAAATTTGACATTCATGACTTTTTGTTATTTCTTTATACACATCGGAGTACATGCTGGGCCAGTAAAAACCAGCTCTAAGAATTTTGTTTACTGTAGCCTTCCATGAATGATGTCCTCCACACATACCCTTATGAAATTCCACCATAATATGCTGTGCCTCATTCTCTAAAAGACAATTTAACAATATTCCTCCTGGATCTTTCCAAAACAAATTCCCATCCAATATGCAAAACTTTGCTGCTTTCAGTTTTACTGACCTTGCCCTAGTTTTTTCCATGTCTGCAGGTGCTTGGAGATTCTGTAAGACATATACGATATCTGAGTACCAGGGAGATAAAGAGAAATCTTCAATTATCTGTGACTTTGGAACATTCTCGGTCGAAGTTTCAGCTAGAAAATTTATACTGAGTGAGTCCCAATTTGTTTCTGTCATCATTTTAGCTAAACCTTGACCTTTTATCAGTTTGGTGGGTTTAATGTCCAAATCATATTCTAGCAACACTGCTATCCATTTTGCTCTTTTCCCTTCAGGATCTGGTTGTGTAAGAATGTCTTTTACGGCTGCTGATGGAACATGTGCTATTGTATGAGAATGCAAAATATATATCCTGAAATCTTTCAGTGCTTTCACCAAAGCATAAGCTTGTTTTTCCATGATGTTGTATTTTAATTCTGCATCTCTCAGAATCTTACTAAAAAATGCAATAGGCTGTTCTATACCTTCTTGATTCTTTTGCAACAATACCCCAGCCACTGTGTGTTCTGATGCATAAGTAAACATAATGAAATCCTTTGTATAATCTGGACTAATTAATACTGGTGCTTCAGTCAATGCTTTCTTAATGTTGTCAAAGGATTTTCTTGCTTCTTCATTCCATTTAATTTCTCTATCTTTTCTCAACATTTCAGTTATATTTCTCAAAATTTCAGCGAAACTGGGAATGAACCTTCTCAACCAATTTACCCTTCCTATGAATGACTGAATCTCTTTCTTACTCCTAGGGATTCCTATCTTTTGTATTGCAGATACTCTCTCCGGATCGATCTTAATGCCTTCTTTGGATATGATGTGTCCCAATAACCTTCCCTCTTCCATGCAAAAATGTGATTTCTTTGGATTTAATGAAATCCCAAATCTTCTACATTTTATGAAGACTCTCTCCAGATGCTTCCAGTGATCAGCAGCGTTCTTTGAATAAACAGTAATATCATCCATGTATACCACCACAATTTTGTCCCTTTCATCTGCAAATGCAATATCCATAGCTCTCTGAAATGTTGCGCCTGCATTCATTAGACCAAATGGCATTTTTGTGTACATAAACGTTCCCCAAGGGGTAGTAAAAGCAGTTTTTTCTTGATCTTCTGGATGAACCTTGATTTGATTATAACCTGAAAAACCATCTAACATGGAAATTCTTTCGGCTCCCACAACTTGCTGTAAAACCTGGTCCATTTTAGGGAGTGGATAATTATCTTTCAAAGAAACTCTGTTCAAGTTTCTAAAATCCACACACAGCCTTATTTCTCCATTCTTTTTTCTTACGGGTACTAAATTTGCTAACCACTTGGAAAACCTCAAAGACACAATTATCTTAGCATCAAACAATTTCCTCACCTCTTTTTCTATCACTGGCAGTAGCTTGGGATTTATTCTTCTTAATTTCTGCTTAAAAGGCTTTTCATCTGGTTTAATTGGAATTGTGTGTTGTATAACAGAAATATCATACTCCTTCAAATCCTCATAGCTCCAAGCAAAAACATCTGAAAACCTTTTCATTACTTCCACACTTTTATCTTCTTCTTTTCTTGGGAATTTCTTTGAAAGTTTTACCAATTTGGGATCTTTTTCAGAACCTAAATTGTAATCTTTTACATCTTCAGGTTTTGGTTCAATCTTTGGATTCTTTACCACATCATTTTTATCAAATAGATTTTCTAAAGGAATTAAACCTCTAGGGATAACATTATTCTTCAGCTGAATAATATCCTTACCTCCGATCCTTTGCCTGAATTTTTCTGTTTCCTCCGGAGAATCCACTTCATCTGGGCCCATCTCATCACCTTCTGCATCAATAGACCTGTAGTTGAACTCATCCGTCATTTCCAAAAAGCGCTTGATCTGTTGGTCATCTTCAAAGACTTGCCAATGTTTGACATTGTCTGGAATAGATGGCCTATGTATGACTTCAATATTATATTCCTTTTTAGAAAAGATGGGAGTTTTGAATGCAGCTCCTGCAGTGGCCAAAGAATCTGCTACAGTGTTGCTAACTCGGGGAATTGAGATAACATCGTGTTCATCGAAAAAAATTTCCAGTAAATCCCACACTTCATTCCTATAGGACCTCATTTTAGGGTGTTTGGTCTGATAAATAGCTTTTACCTGATTTATAACCAATTCAGAATCCCCAAACACCTCAATCTTTTTTGCTTTCAAATCCCTCAACACATTCAATCCCAGAATTAAAGCCTCATATTCTGCAACATTGTTGGTACATTCAAAATTCAATTGGTAAGAAAACATTAGAAATTCTCTGTCAGGTGTAATTATCCATACTCCTGCTCGGGCTCCTTCTCTGCTTCTAGCTCCATCAAAGTGCATCGTCCAGGTACCTTCTCTTCTGATCTTTTCTCTTAACAATCTTTCATTCTCATTTTCTTTAGGTTCAATTAAATCAATCTTTTCTTTAGATTCAACATCATTGTATAAAATGCAAGAACCCAAATCGGTGTCTAATGCATATATGGCATGTTTCTCTGGCTCTTTTAGATCACTTACCAAATAAGCAGCTCTTTTTTCAGTATACAATCTTCTGTGTACTCCCAACACCGGAATAGTAGCGAAAGACATATCCATTTGTAGAGTTCCTTTTAACTTTGAAGCCCATGACCTAGACAATAACATACCAAACTTTGCAGGAATATCAACAACCACCACATCCATAAGAATACCTTTGGCTGGTATTTTACTGAGATTGACTGTCAAATCTTTTATCAACCCTAAACATTTAACTTTCCTTGAATCGAAAGAAAATAAGTCATCATATGGTCTTGTAATTTCCAATCCCAAAGACTCTACTACAAGTTTGGGCATCAAATTATGAGAAGCTCCAGAATCCAACATGCAGTTATGCACCACTTTATCATGAATATCCAAATTCACATAGAAGGGAGAAACTTCTTCCAAACTATTGTCTTCCATTCTTGATCCTAAACAGATATTAGGATTATCATCATCTAATTCCAAAGTGTCTATTTCCACCCGATTTTCTACCTGCATCATCTTGAAAATTTGTTCCTTGTATTCCTTGTTCTTCAGAATTTCATTAAAGGGTACTGAAATCTTGACTTTTGACATTTCATTCTGTATGTTGAAAGGAACCAAATTTTTATCACTTTCCTTCATTGGATCTTTCTTGCTATCTGGAATTACCTGGGGCACATCTTCATTTTCTTTTCTTTTAGTTTGTGGTTCAGACTGACTAGTAGAAGTTTTATCAGCATTTCTTTTTGACTTGCCTATTGGTTCTTTCCCTTTGTCAATTACAACATCTCGGTTCCTCAGATTTATCTTTCTTTGAAGATTGTTTATGGCATTTTGATAACCAATCTGGTATTGATCACTTCCTATCTCCAAACTACAACATTCTCCCTCTGCCATGAACATATCATGCTCCTGTTTAGTCAAATACACTTCTGGATCAGAACTGCCGCAGTGGTGAATATCTCCTTCAGGTATCTCGGCTTCAGCTTCCCCAGCAATATAATTTTCAGGAAAAGGAGGTCGGATTTGATCTTCTTCTGCATTTCTTGGGTTTCGCTGTTCTCTCGGCCTTACAGCTGGAACAAAAGGCCTCCTAAAATTCGGGTTTCTGATCTGAGGTTCTGCTTGTTCTTTATTTGGAGCTTTGTTATCCACTACTAATCTTTCTAGCAATTTTTCCATAGTTTTCATCATTGTTTTGAATTTTACATCCGTAGAGGAAGAAGAAGAAGAAGCTGCATTTTGATTATCTTCTCTAATTTTCTTTCTATCCATATCCCTATGTCTCATTTTTCCAGAAGCCATCATGTTAGCCTCAACTTCTACTGCATCTTTCATCATTATTGCCAAAGTAGTAGATCTTCTTTCTCTTAATGTGCATGAAAAATCACCTTCAAAAGCATCTACATAATGTAACTTGGCTGCTCCTACTGGAGGTTTTATATCTGTAGGAATTGAATTGTAGACTTTCATAAATCTGGCAGAGAACTCCTGAACTGACTCGAAACCTCCCTTTTTCAGATTGTTATACTGGGTCAATACCTGCGAAGGATTTTTCTGATCTTCCCACCTTTCGATAAAAAGGGTTGTAAAGGCATCATAATTTGCAATAGATCCAGCGGCTAAAGCTCTAAACCATTTTTTCACTTCACCTCTCAAGCTTTGAGCAAACAACCTCATTTTAGCATCATCATAATCCACTTCTTCTAAATCAATGAAATCACTGAAATTATCAACATGTTGCTGTGCAGTATAATTTCCCTCATTATCAAAAGTAAAGATTCTCTGTGCATAATTTTGAGGCAAATCATGTAAAACTGCTGGCAAAACCAAAGGAGCAAATCTGGCTGCCATGGGTGGTGGATTATAAGGTGCAACAACCGTCGCCTGTTGTCTATTACCCTGTACAGGTATTCTTTGGGCTTTGGATATTTTAGGTTCTTTCCTCTCAGATCTTTGTAAATTTTCCCAAACAGATTTTAAAGAATAGTCCCACAAACTTTGTGAATCAACTTTTGTTTCTTTCAAATCAGAATCTGATTTAGTTCTAAGCAAAATCTTTTCACTTGAACCAATATTTTCTTCCTCAAACAGATGTTCTTGTAAAGAAGGGAATATATTCGAAAACTGAGAAATACCTTCTTTCGTCTTGCCTTTGACTTTCTCCGTCTTGAGGAGCTTTTCTGGATTGTCCACGCCTAAAAAGAACTGCGAACCTGGATTCCTTCTTGTAGCCACAATGTCTTTCTCAAATTACTCTCAAAACTTCTGAAAACTGTCACAAGTGAAGTCGCCAGGGCAATATCTACAACCAACTTGTTTCAAACTTCCTTGCCCAAGAAATTTGAGCTTTCTTTGTCGTTTCTCCCAGGGAAAATTTCACTTTCGGTCCCCGGCAACGGCGCCAAAATGTTAGCACTTAGATTTTATTCCGGTTGTAAGAAAATAAGACCTAAGGTAACCTATTTCAAACCAAGATTTAGGCAGAAAAACTAGCCATTTTCTCCACCAGAGAGGGCTCTCTCTTGATATATATGTGAAGGCTAAAATATACAAAGGTTCTTTTAGAATTTCTCAAAAAATATTTTCTGGTCGAAAAGGTAAACAAGAAACATTGGGCATGGAGTCGAAGCTTTCAAAATGTATAATAAACCAGTAAGAGATTTTCACCATACAGATTTACACAGAGGCAAGATAGTAACCATATTACAGTCAATTCGATTTTTCAGGTGGCGTAGAAAGAAGTAAAGACATTCCATCAACAACAGGCATCTATCCAGGATGAATCTATTGTCAACTTTGGAGAATATAATGGATATTTAAGTGCAAATAAAATGAGGCATAACTAGTATGAATCTCAAATTATTTCAAGTGCTCATTTAAATATGGAAGAAAAACACTATGGGAGATATAATGAAGAAAGTAAACATACACATATAAAGATAAGGAGAATAACAGACTGTAAGACTGATTAACTCATGAATCTCTGATATCAAAAGATAGGTACCATCACTGTACTGCTTTTATTTTTCAAAAATAGACTTCAAAACATACTTGTTTCTCAAAAAATTTCCAACCCCTTCAACAATGACCTTCATTGTTTTTATACAAAATTTTTAGAAGAAGCTCCACATAACTGCTTCTTCTAATTAATAATTAAAAATGTTTAACTAAAAGATAACTGTCTTCGAGGAACCCATAACTGTCTTTCAAATAATATTACAAATTTAAAAATAAAAATGTCTTTTTGCCACTTGGCAAAACTTTTTGGATATCACCCTTTCGCCACATGGCAAGAGTTTCAAGTGCATCTTGGTATGAACAGAATATCTGGTCTTTCCGTACTTCTCCACATAATTCCACTGGTCAACCGTGGGTAAGTCATAACTGGTCATTTCCTTCACCTAGACTCGCATCTCAATATGACCTGCATAAGAAATAGGAAGAAGGTTTGCACAAGTTGAAATTAGCATATTTAAAATTTCAAATTCCCCTGACATTTTCTCCATTAAAATTTTTCCTGTGAGCATGTGATCTAGCTGCTGGAAATTTCGGTGATCCATCCTGATATCAAACAGTAATGTTTTATATTCATTTGGAGGAATTAATTCACTATTTTCGTTCCAGAAAGCTGGGAATCCCTTATTTACTAACTTTTCAAATTGCTATTTGAACTGGATTACTTCTTTCCTTATTTCTCCTGCTTTGGCCTCGACGTTTTCGACATGTGAGTATTTTCCCAAGATCCTTCTGGCCCAAGTGATGACAGAAATTCTGTTTGTTATACTCATGGCTGTCAGGTCTGCCTCAGATAAACTGTTTAAAAATGTTATTGCTCTCTGGGCTATTTCTTTTGGCTTTCTATTTAGGCTCTCCCTGACTGCCCGGCAACTTTCGAAGGCATCTTTGGCTACCTTTTCTTTAACTCTTATATAATCCAGATATGGCCTAAGTTTTTCAACCTCTTTAATGATCTGGTCCCACACCATATGTTTACACCCCTGCATAGCAGCTTGCCCTGTTACATGAGCTGCTAGCCCCTTATTATTATTGCTCAATTCCTGATTATTTGCCTGCAAAGTTTTTATTTCTTTCTCTTTTACTTCATTTTCTTCTTTCAATTTCTGTATTTCTGCCTTTAACAATTTGATTTCATTATCTTTTAAACTTATTTGTGACATTGCCTGTAAAATTCCATCTACACCGGTCTTATCCTCTTCTGGGCCTATCTGTACTTGCTGCTGACTGTTCTCTGCTAATTGTTTTCTTGCTGTTGCCAACTGTTCTTCTAAAATGAACCTTTCTTTTTCCCAACAATCTTTTTCGTCAGAAAGCTTTAACATTTTAGCTGTGACATCATTGACTTTGTTAGATAGTTCTTCTTTCTCTTTTTCTAATATTGTCAATTCTGCACCTTGAATGAGTACAGTGTCTGGGATTTTTAATTTTTGTCTCAATGTTAAGATCACCTCTTCCTTCTCCTTGAGCAATTTAGTGGCTGCATCTCCATCTTTATTAGTCAAATCTATTTGCAATTTCTTAATTTGCTGTTGTCGAGACTTATTCTCCGCCTTTTCCTGTCTCAACTGATTATTCAATTTGTCTACTGAATTCTTCAGTTTGTCTGCTCTCAATGTGGCCCCCAAATAGTCTGAGTATATGACCTCTCCAGCTTGTCTATGTAACAAAATTTTATCAGGGGTATTTACTTTTGACAAGTCTATCTTCATCTCTGAGATCTTGTTTTTTGTTACAACTGAAAATTTCAAAGAATTTTCTTTGATGTTCCTGCTGGTAAATAAGCTCACTTCATTATTTGATATATTCCTGACCTTCGGAAACAATTGACTTGTTTGCTTCGCTGATTCCTGTTAATTTTTACTATGTTCATCAAATACGTCCATGATATTCCTGGGTCTATTTACATCACCCCCTACAGGGGTTTCTTCAATGTTGTATTCTTTCACTGTAACCTCTGGTATTTCATCTTCTGTCGCTTTTGCTTCTTCTGAAATTGTTGTCAATTCTTGTGACTCATCGGTTTTCAATATTTTTCCTTTTTCTGTCTCTTCATCATCAATGACCATAATGTCCTGTATAGGTCTTTTGGACCCCACTAATGCAGTACTTATTTCGCTTTCTGTTTCTGCCGCTGCTTCTTCCAATGACATTTCTTTGTCGGACGTGTTTGGAATAATTTCTTCTTTGTATTCGAGCCAGTTGGCTTTGTCTGCCATCCCTTCGACAATTTGATGATTCAGAGCCTTGATACGATGCTCAATTCTTCGTTTGGATATGATATTTAAGGGGTCATATTCCATAGCTGCATCTGTCTCAAAATTCATGTCTTTTAACAACTTCTCTCTATATACAGCAGCGTTCTTATTCTTTATTGTGAACGGACCTAATGTGAAAGGGTATTTAATGTCAGTTGCTTGTCTGTGAACTAAAAAATTGTTATCTTCTACAATCAATTTCTGTCTTAAGAATTCCAAGGCAAAAATCCTCAAAGTGAGGAATGCTGGTAACACATAGGGTTTATGCTTGAATCCATATAATCTGACTACCGTACTATATTTCAATAAAAACTAGTCTCCTGTAGCATACTCTGTATTCAATTGCATTGATACCTACATTTTCGGCAGTACTCTAGGCAGGTTTTTTCCGAAAATCATCTTAAAGATTGCTGAGAGCATGTAGTTGATAAAGTTGAACATATTATTTTCCAGTGGAGTTGTGAAAACAATCTCTGGGAACTGTAATTCTTCCTGACTAGATACCATAATCATTCTCATTAAAAAAGCCTGAAACCTGAAATGTCTGTGCGTGGAAAAATTGACCGTCTGGTCATGTATCCTTTCTGCTATGAATGTTTCAAAATTTAGTCGGGGAATTTGACTTTCGACAATTCCCGACTGGACTATACTTATTCTGTACAATAAACTCAATTGAAACTCAGTTATATACAAATCCGTATCTAACCCTAAAACTACGGCCAACAGTGTCAAGACCAACTGATTATTTTCATTAAAAAGATTGATATCTAAAGGGTAAGGGAGTTCCGAAATGCTAGTCTCTGGTCTGAGACACGTCGACAAAAACATTTCCCTATCACTCTGAGAAGCATGATGAAAATTTTCAATAATTGAAACCTCAGAAAAAACCTCAGGGTCCAGGGTTTGGGGAAAATCTACTTCCAGGGCTTTAATCAATTCGGCTGGCTCGATTTTGCAAATGGCTCTGGTTTTCTGGCTGTTTAAAACGACTCTTTCTTCCCGGGAATAATTTTCGGCACACCAGGAGACGAATTATGGGAAAACAGGAAATTGGTCTGGGCAAAAAGCTATCAGAGACGACTGGTGAACCCTATGGGGGTCTATACCCTCTTTTAACAACTCAGACAACCTAATTTTTACGTCGGAGACCGGAAACCTAATTAGGGTATCGTAAACATCTTCATCTATGTCTTCTAGGGAATCTTTTGACCTAAAAACGTCTATATCTTGCACAGTCTCCATTTAAACACTTCTTTTAAACAAAATTCCGTTTAAAAATTGTGACAGGTCACCAGACCCTACCTGTAAGTGCTCGCTTTTCGCCTTCTGTCGCAATCGCCAGCTTCCACCAGTGTTCGGAGCTCTCCAGGATAACGACACATGCAAAATGCCGTTATGTGGAGCCCTTTCTTTTTATATAAGCCTTTTTAAATTAACATCCTTGCACCTTTATGAACGTGGGTCATATCCAACCGTTGATCTTCGAGGCTTTGTTTTGGGCCGTCAGATCTCGTCTCCTTTTATTCCCCCGGTGGTATCCGCGATCGAAAAGGCTGTTTCCTTTCCCGGTTTGCTCCCCGCGCGGATACACCACCTGTTGACACCTGTTATGGTGGTTTATTCTCCGCGACCGCTTTTACTTATTTCCCGTGTGCATGTTCCTGGCCGCGGATGAAATGCTGGCCGTTGATTTTATCTAGGTATGTATTCAGCCCTCCGATCATTTCAAAGTATAGTTCCACGTGCCATGGCCCTACCAAACTTTCCTTGTGCGCCACGTGTTGGGTCCCATCTTGCCACGTAAGATATCTTTCCACATTTCCATAATGGGTGGTTCCGCGCGGTGCTATAGTGGTTTATGATACCACTCTACCCATACGCGGATGAATGAACATCGGACACGTGCCCTGGTGGTATTATGTCCGCTACCACCCTCCACCATTTGTTGACGATTACATTGGCGACGCGGGGTTGATATCGACCGTTGATCTTGATCTATAGTATCTCCGCCGACGAAACTTGACTGGGGCTTAACTCTTACATATATTTGCTGGCGGACTTTATAAATATGGGTTTTTCTTCTATACTTTTGTATAAAAACTTTCAATTCAACCCTTTTTGTGATGATTTTTTCTCTTAGGATCTTTTAGCAAAAATTTTAGGTTTCCTCAGACCTGGTGTCAACAATAGGTTTTTATCTCGTGAGAGATAATCGCGGGGTCTATCCCAGGCATCTCCTCATAGGACCAAGCGAAAACATCTTGAAATTGCTTGAATAAGGTCGTGCCTATAGTGATTTCTTCAGGGGAACACTTCTAGCCTATGCGAATGTGTTCCACTGTCACGTCCCCTCCCATCCAACCAGCTAGATGGAGAGGATCGTGACTGTTAAACCGGGCATCTAGCCCCCATATACATTCATTAAACAAGCATTCAAATTCAAATGAATAAGAATATATACATACACAAATGCATAACAGATGTGATATTAAACTGGGCATCTAGCCCTATGAAACATTTAATCATAAGCATGAACATAATATAACAGAGATAGATGGGACTGTATGGTTTTAAGAAAATCACAGCGGAATATTAAGAATTTCACATCCATCATACATTTAAGATGTTCATCAAATAAGTAATTGCAATTTAACACAAGAGAATACTTATCTTATACAAAATTAGTCCCACGCAACTGGCTATGCAACTGCAACGTTCCACCCAACCGTAGGCCAGTGTGCTCCTCAATCTCTCAGCACCACTGCCACCCCCGAGCTGGGCATGATCTCTACAAGGAACCAAGGAACAGCAGACTCACACATAGCCAAGCATACACCAAGATGAGCCAAGCCAATCTGCAATTGGGTTTATCAGGCTGCTAGGAGATGGAAGGGAAGAGTTGCTAAGCTAGTGAGCTCCAGCACAGAGCTAGGGATAACCTTGCAAGATCTATCTAGCTTGGCACCCACAATACCTACACACCCAGCACAAGGAAGTATTCTTTTCACTGCTGTACAGTCCCTCAAGCCATACCTTCCCTATATAGTGCTCTCAGGGTATGCATAGAAGAGTAACCAAAGCCCTCTTCACCTTCTTGAGAGGTTGCCTCCCCCACTAGGTTTATCAAGCCACTTCTATCCACTACCACTCCAAACTTCAATTCACAGGTTCAAACCAAAACGAGGATGCACATAACAGCAGAACCCTACTTGTTGGGCATGAGAAAAACGTTTTCCACAGTGGGATGCATGAGATGGGGTTTTCAGCTAACTCAGAAAACGTGGGAACCCACAAAACCGAAATGGGAAGTTGGGAAACAACCCTGTGGAGTCAATCCGTTTTTAGAAAAACGTCCTTGGGCAATTCGGGGCAAAAACGACCTTCATATAGTCCCCAAAAACGTGTCCCTTCTCTCCCAGGCTGCTATATATACAAAAACGAACTTCCAGGCATGGAAAAATGCAGGATTTTGCTGAAAAACGTGAAGGGAAAGACCCAGATAGCTCCTACTGCGTGAATGAATGAAGACTGCCCCTTCCCCATGGCTTTGGGCACCATTTCGTGGGTGGTTTCTTGCCCCACAAGCAAAAACACGATTTTCCAAGTTGATGGCTTGCCCATGCACGAAAATGGCTTGCCCATACTCTTTCATTCCCAAGGCATTAACTGCCTTAACCAATTTCTTGGAAAAATTAAATGATTGGGTACATGAGACAAAATGGGTAGTTGGTGGTTTATGGGTTTCCCCATTGACACATGGATTAATACCATTGGATCAAGGGTTTGAATAGTTTCCCTCCCTTTTCCTTGTAGAATCATGCCCCATCTCTTTTGTTGCATTGCATAGTCGGTTGTGAGTTTTTCATTGAAATTCATAATCACATGATGTTTTATTTACATCGTGCCTATCTCGCACAAGAACCATAGGCATCTATTTTAATTGCCGATACATAAACGCTAAATCAATGGTGGGGCCTTGGCCTTGAGCTCCTCACCATGATTAAATATCAGTATTTACATCATTTACAAAAAGGGGGTCAAAATGGGGATGTGACATACCCCTCCCCTTACATTAGCACTGTCCTCAGTGCTCATCAAAATTGAACAAAAATGGATATGCCATCCTCATGGCATCCTCCAGCTCCCATGTAGCCTCATCGGGACCGTAGTGCTTCCATTGCACCTTTACCTGTCCGATGGCTCGGTTCCGGAGCAATGTTACTTTCTTGTCTAGGATGCGCAATGGATCGGTTTGGAATTCTCCCTCGGGTTCCACCTGGATCACATCCCAATTAATCACATGGTTAGGATCATGTACATATTTCTTAAGCAAAGAGACATGAAAAACATTATGAGCTTTAGTGCTAGCAGGCAAGGCAAGTCTATATGCAACTGGCCCTATTCTTTCAAGCACTTCAAATGGCCCACAATATCTAGGTGATAGCTTGGCACAGCTTCCAAGCTTCAAGGAACTCTTCCTTGATCTTACTCTAAGATACACATGATCCCCAACATTGAATTCCCTATGCATTTTGTGTTTATCTGCATAGCTTTTGTGTCTATCCTGGGCTACTTTTAAATTTTGCCGGATCTTTGCAACCTCTTGTTCCATTTCCTTAAGCAATTCTGGCCCAAGTACAATTCGGTTCACTGGATTGTCCCAAGTCACTGGGGTCCTACACCTTCTGCCGTACAAAGCCTCATATGGACTCATTCCCAATGATTCTTGTTTCCCATTATTATATGCAAATTCTACCAAGTGTAGATAATCCTCCCACTTGGATGGTTTGTCCATTACGTACATGCGGAGCATGTCTTCAAGCACCTGATTTACTCTTTCTGTTTGCCCGTCTGTTTGAGGATGGTACGCGGTGCTAAAGTTCAACTGTGTACCCAAATCTGCAAAGAGAGCTTTCCAAAAATTGGAAGTGAACTTGGTATCCCTGTCAGAAATTATTGCCTTAGGAAACCCATGTAATCTGAAAATTTCCTTCATGAAAATATCTGCTATGGCATCGGCCTTATGGGTGGACTTAACCGGTATAAAATGTGCTGCCTTTGTTAACTTGTCCACCACAACCATGATGGAATCATGCTGTCTCTTAGTCATTGGCAGTCCTGTAATAAAATCCATGGAGATTACTTCCCATTTCCATTCTGGAATCGGCACTGGAAGCAATAAACCTGCTGGGTGTTGGTGTTCAACCTTTACCTGCTGACATTCCATGCACTTAGAAATGTATTCAGCAACATCCTTCTTCATGCCTGGCCAGAAATAATATTTTCTTGCTGTAGCAATTGTTTTCTGATACCCTGGGTGACCAGAGTATGGAGCTTTATGGATCTCATCCATAACCATTCTCCTTAAATCTGCTGCATTTGGAATATAGACTCTATTCTTATAAGTAAGAAGTCCACCTTCTTCCAAGTGATATCCTTCATTCTTCTTGCCAAGGTCTTGCTGCTGCAAATTGTCCTTTATCTGCTCATACACTTTATCCTCAACCATACGGTTAACAATTTGCTGCTTCAAATCTGGTTGGCAAGTACTAAGCGCTGCCACATACATTTCATGTACCTTCCTGCTGAGTGCATCAGCCACCTTGTTTTCTTTCCCTTTTATGTGTTTGATCTCAAAATCAAATTCACACAAAAATTCCAACCATCTAGCTTGCCTAGCATTTAACATTGGTTGATCAAATAAGTACTTCAGACCACAATGGTCTGTCCTTAACTCGAATTTTCTTCCCATTAAGTAATGCCTCCACATCTTCAAGGCATGTACTATGGCTGCAAGTTCTATATCATGAGTAGCATAGTTCTTCTCATGCTCCTTCAACTTTCTTGACTCATAGCATATCACGTGGTTATCTTGCATAAGAACTCCTCCAAGTCCTTGATTGCATGCGTCTGTACACACCACAAAGTCTTTTTCCGGATCTGCAATCTTCAAAATAGGTGCACTTGTAAGAAGATTCTTCAATCGTTGAAAACTTTCCTCACATCTTGGTGACCATTCAAACCTTATCCCCTTCTTTTGCAAAGAAGTGATTGGGTTTGCAACCTTGGAGAATCCCTCGATAAACCTCCTGTAGTAACCAGCAAGGCCCATAAAAGATCTTACATCAGTCACATTCCTTGGAGTTGGCCAATTCATAATGGCTTCAATCTTCTCAGGGTCTACAGATATTCCTTCGTCGGAGATGATGTGACCCAAATAATGAATTTTATCTTTATAAAAGTCACATTTTCTCAACTTTGCATACAGCTTATGCTCCCTTAGTAATTTCATTGTCATTCTCAGATGTTCTTCATGTTCCTCTTCATTCTTGGAATAGATGAGAATATCATCTAGGAATACAAGAACAAACTTGTCCAAATACTTGCTAGAAACATTATTCATGAGACACATGAATGTAGCTGGTGCATTTGTGAGACCGAATGGTACCACTACAAATTCATAGTGTCCATACCTCGTTCTAAAGGCTGTCTTATGAATATCCTCTTCTTTGATTCTTACCTGGTGGTAACCAGACCTCAAGTCAATCTTAGAAAATACCTTTGCTCCTCTCATTTGGTCAAAGAGGTCATCAATTCGGGGCAATGGGTATTTATTCTTCACTGTGACTTTGTTCAACTGCCTGTAGTCAATGCATAACCTGAGTGTTCCATCTTTCTTTTTCACAAATAGAACGGGCGCTCCCCACGGGGATACACTTGGCCTAATATATTTCTTTTCCAACAACTCTTGTAATTGCATTTTCAATTCTAGCAATTCTGGTGTACTCATCCTGTACGGTGTCTTAGACACTGGTGCCGCTCCTGGCACAAGTTCAATTGTAAAGTCAATGTCTCTCTTTGGAGGGAGTCCCGGAATCTCATCGGGAAAAACATCCCTGAATTCTTGCAATACACGATAGTCCTCCAATTTAAGAGTTTCATTCTCTGCTGCCTCTAAAACGTGAGCTGCATACAGTTGACATCCCTTCCTACAGAACTTCTTCAGCTGCATGGCTGAAACCTGTCTAACATAAGTCATCTTTGGAATGCCTTTTACAAACCTCGGGTTTCCTTCTTCGTCCATGCATTCAAACGTCTTGTTGTAGCAGTCAAGTTTAACCCTGTGTGCTTCTAACCAATCCATCCCAATGAGAATATCATAGGAACCCAGTGGCAAAATATTCAGATCTGCATAAGTGAATAGCCCATCCATCTCTAATGGACATTTCTCTACTATTTCACTAACTTTTCTCTTGGTTCCAGTGGCTAGTTGAACTAACCATGATTTACTGTGCTTTAATGTCTTGAAAGCACAAATCTCAACAATCCTAGGAGTGACATAACTGTGAGTAGATCCAGGATCAATCAAAATAGAAACAGATTGCTTAGCAATCTTACCTTCAACTTCAACCACGGTTGATTGATGATCTTCCTGGTGGTCTTATACTGCTGCATAGATTCTAGGGATTGCTCTCGCCACTTGACCCACAGTTCCAGCTCCTTGGATGTTGTGAACTTGATTTGCATTCCCATTCCGATGTGGACAGTTCCTAAGCATGTGGTCTCCTCCACAACCCCAACATTGAAGTGGTTCCCTTGGCTCCTTTGGATCTCTTGGCTTGTCTCCCATCATCCTAGTTGGCTTAGTCACAACCTGTGACGGTTGCCTTTGTTGATTCCGGAATTGAGGTGGCTTGAACCCCTTCTTCCTTTGATCAAACTTCTCATTTTTCTTATCTTTCCATGCCTTATGGAACTCTGGTTTGCTCTTGTTTTGATCAAAGCAGTACTTGGCCTTTCTTATGGCCTCCTCTAGAGTTCGAGGTTCATCAAACTCAATTCTATCTTTATATGACTGGGGAAGTCCACTTAGGAAACGCTGAATTTTCACCTTATCATCTCGAATATACTTGACATACCTCAGCAGCTCCAAGAACTTGTTTGCATATTCCTCCATGGTCGATTGTCCCAATCTCAGCTCATGGAACTCTTTGATCTTATCATCATAGTACCTGTCAGAGAGGTACTTCTGCTTGAAGTATTTCTTGAACTGCTTCCACACGATCTTCCTTTCGTTGATCTTCTTCACTTGCCTGGTGTGTTCCCACCATATAGATGCTCTTCCGTTCAAGTTGAAGATGGCTACCCTTGCCTTCATATTTCCCGAGTAATCTTGGACTTGGAAATATTTTCTCATCCCAAGAAGCCAAGCTTCAGCTTCTTGACCAGATTTTACCTCTCCGTCAAATGTAGGAGGTTTTGCCTTCTTAAATTCCCCATGTGAATTGTTCTTGTAGTGTTTCTTCCTCTTGTTCCTGTGAGATGAAGAACTTGAATCCTCAATGGATTCCTCCGAGTCAGATGATTCATTAGAAGACATTTCTGGAGTATATGTTCTGTCTGTAGAAACTCTTCTTGGGCTACTGGCCCTCTTACGGGAATTTCTTCTAGAGCTACTCCCACCCCTTTCTAGATTTGATATCTGATGCCCAGAGTTTATTTGCCTTTGGATGTCTGTTAAACTCTGCAGCATCGCTGCATTCAGCTGATTTTGTTCTTCTTGAGCTTTAATCATCCTTTCATTATCTTCCCTACAGCTTTGCAACTCCACCCTTAGGCTTCTCATGGTGGCTGCAACATCTGGAGGGGTCTCCTGATTTCTTCTCCCATTAGATTCTGTCTCAGCATTCTCAACCTGTATGTTCTCCCCCATGGCATCTGTCTCAGGATCATAGGGATCCTGTGCATCATTCATGATGTGCATTTTCTTGGCCCAACCAAGATCCAAAATTTTTCCACTGTATTAACTAGAGTGTTACCCTGCTGTAACTGTGGCTCTCTGAAATGTGTTCATCAACACAATTGTTAGCTGCATTACATTCTTAGAATTCACAATTACTTCATGCACATGGGAAAACATTACGTTGACAATTCGTCAAATCACAACAATGAAACTATGAGGGGAAAAGAAAAAGGGGGTCAAGGGGGCTTCCGCAGTACCGGAGCTGTTCGCGGAATGCTTCCGCTGGAATGCTTCTCCGATTTCGGGTGATTTTTCGGAATGATTCGGCGAAGTCTTCCGCAGTTGCGGAACGATTCGCCGAAGTCTTCCGCAGTTGCGGAATGATTCGCCGAAGTCTTCCGCAGTTGCGGAACGATTCGGTGAAGTCTTCCGCAGTTGCGAAACGATTCGCAGAAGTCTTCCGCAGTTGAGGAACGATTCGGCGAAGTCTTCCACAGTTGCGGAACGATTCGCCGAAGTCTTCCGCAACTTCGGAACGACTCGCCGAACTCTTCCGCGTTTCGGAACGATTCGCGGAATCCTTCCGAAATTTTGGAAGAGAATTCCTTCCGCAAAATTCCGACACTTAAACAATTTTCTCCGCTGTTTCGGAGCCATTGGCTGAATTCTTCCGCAATTTCGGGAAGGTTCGCGGAATCCTTCCGCAATTGCGGGAAGGTTCGCGAAACCTTTCCGAAATTTCGGAACGACTTCCCGAAACGGCTTAAAACACAAAATTTTCAAAATAGTCTTAAACAAAAATTTCCAAAACATACTTAAGAAAAATTTTATAATTGCTATCAGATTTGGCCCATAGAGGCTCAATGCTGCAACGCAGCTCTGATACCATTCTGTCACGTCCCCTCCCATCCAACCAGCTAGATGGAGAGGATCGTGACTGTTAAACCGGGCATCTAGCCCCCATATACATTCATTAAACAAGCATTCAAATTCAAATGAATAAGAATATATACATACACAAATGCATAACAGATGTGATATTAAACTGGGCATCTAGCCCTATGAAACATTTAATCATAAGCATGAACATAATATAACAGAGATAGATGGGACTGTATGGTTTTAAGAAAATCACAGCGGAATATTAAGAATTTCACATCCATCATACATTTAAGATGTTCATCAAATAAGTAATTGCAATTTAACACAAGAGAATACTTATCTTATACAAAAGTAGTCCCACGCAACTGGCTATGCAACTGCAACGTTCCACCCAACCGTAGGCCAGTGTGCTCCTCAATCTCTCAGCACCACTGCCACCCCCGAGCTGGGCATGATCTCTACAAGGAACCAGGGAACAGCAGACTCACACATAGCCAAGCATACACCAAGATGAGCCAAGCCAATCTGCAATTGGGTTTATCAGGCTGCTAGGAGATGGAAGGGAAGAGTTGCTAAGCTAGTGAGCTCCAGCACAGAGCTAGGGATAACCTTGCAAGATCTATCTAGCTTGGCACCCACAATACCTACACACCCAGCACAAGGAAGTATTCTTTTCACTGCTGTACAGTCCCTCAAGCCATACCTTCCCTATCTAGTGCTCTCAGGGTATGCATAGAAGAGTAACCAAAGCCCTCTTGACCTTCTTGAGAGGTTGCCTCCCCCACTAGGTTTATCAAGCCACTTCTATCCACTACCACTCCAAACTTCAATTCACAGGTTCAAACCAAAACGAGGATGCACATAACAGCAGAACCCTACTTGCTGGGCATGAGAAAAACGTTTTCCACAGTGGGATGCATGAGATGGGGTTTTCAGCTAACTCAGAAAACGTGGGAACCCACAAAAATGAAATGGGAAGTTGGGAAACAACCCTGTGGAGTCAATCCGTTTTTAGAAAAACGTCCTTGGGCAATTCGGGGCAAAAACGACCTTCATATAGTCCCCAAAAACGTGGCCCTTCTCTCCCAGGATGCTATATATACAAAAACGAACTTCCAGGCATGGAAAAATGCAGGATTTTGCTGAAAAACGTGAAGGGAAAGACCCAGATAGCTCCTACTGCGTGAATGAATGAAGACTGCCCCTTCCCCATGGCTTTGGGCACCATTTCGTGGGTGGTTTCTTGCCCCACAAGCAAAAACACGATTTTCCAAGTTGATGGCTTGCCCATGCACGAAAATGGCTTGCCCATACTCTTTCATTCCCAAGGCATTAACTGCCTTAACCAATTTCTTGGAAAAATTAAATGATTGGGTACATGAGACAAAATGGGTAGTTGGTGGTTTATGGGTTTCTCCATTGACACATGGATTAATACCATTGGATCAAGGGTTTGAATAGTTTCCCTCCCTTTTCCTTGTAGAATCATGCCCCGTCTCTTTTGTTGCATTGCATAGCCGGTTGTGAGTTTTTCATTGAAATTCATAATCACATGATGTTTTATTTACATCGTGCCTATCTCGCACAAGAACCATAGGCATCTATTTTAATTGCCGATACATAAACGCTAAATCAATGGTGGGGCCTTGGCCTTGAGCTCCTCACCATGATTAAATATCAGTATTTACATCATTTACAAAAAGGGGGTCAAAATGGGGACGTGACATCCACTATACCTGGCTTCACCGAGATGTCCACCATAGTGGTTGGCTCAATGTTAGCCAATTTTCCCTCCGAGTCTGTAGAACATTTGAGGATGGGTAGATATCTGGTGAAAAGAGGGTATGTATGTTATTCTCTATGTACTCCCATGGTGGAAGAAAAGATGACCTGTGATGAAGATCATCCCATGGACCGTCGTCTACATTCATTACTTCCATGATGGACTCGTCTGAATGAAAATTCTGAAGCAAGAGATCAGGTAGAGAGGATGTCCGTCATAGAGAACAGGAAGGAGAAACCATAGATGAATGGTCCTCCGGTGCTGTTTGGATTACCTCATAAATGCGTTAAACAGGTCAAAGGGGCATCATGTCTCCAAACAGATGTGTTGTGGCTTCATCAGGTACAAGCCAAGCATTGTTGGAGTGAGATAAAATCTCTGTAGAGATCATGTTCACCATCACGACATGATTATGGGGGTCCATGGATGGATAAACGCCCATGAGAGATGTATCTTTCAATAGGCCAACCCCTACACTCTCATACTATTTTTCCACCTGTCCGATGGAAGGAATATGGTCACCAGGATGAGTAGTGGTGTCTGGTGTACAAAAATCAAGTTGGTTGATAGTAACAATTCGTCCTTGGTGGGGAAATTGCACTATGCGGAAGACTGAAGAGGATACCGCCTGCATGGTGTAAAACCAATTGCGACCAAGTAAGAGATTATAATCTAACGGGGCTAAGACCACTTCCACATTAATGGTTACGGTCTTTCCGCCCAACTCAACTGCAAGAGCTTGTAAGAACCCATGAGGTTGAAATCCACGACCGTCGAATGCTTTCAACGTGGTAGGAGATCGATTCAATTCGGGAGAACCGATGGCTCTCCAGCAGGCAATCGACATGACAGAGGCAGAGGCACCTTCATCTAGAAGGGTGCGATGGACCATCTTCCCAGCAATGTTCGCAGTAACTTGGAATGCGAGCTAGTGTGAGAGCCTCGACTTAAGGTTTTCAAGTCAGAACATGATGGTGTTCGAGGAATCAGGGTCAACTGCACCAATGGCGTCGAGGACGGTTTTGTGTTGATTGGGACAATTCTGCAAAGCTTCCAAGGTAGACATGGTGCAAGGAGCTTGGGCCAAGTCTTCGACGATATTGTAATTCTGTGCCGCGCAAGCGTTAGGATTGAAAATAGCTTTTTGAATTGTGCTCTTGGGCGGACGCAATATCGAATCCAAAGATGGCTTCTCAATGGTAAGAGAAGTTGAAGGTACAGTGACATTAGGCAGAGAGTCAAAAGTTTTTTCAGTATTACTTCTGGTGGGTTCCTTCGAAGGGACTTGTTCGTAGGATCGCGCACGAGTATTCAAATTGATCGTCTCATTATGCAACATGAGAACATGTGCGGTATTGGATGATTCCCCCTGGGCTAAGGGGGTTTGAGCAACTAGCTATTGGTTTTGAGTAGGAAACGAATCATTGAGGACTGCGGGAGTCGGTTTACCCCTAAGAAACTTTTGAACTTCATCTCTATGGGGACACTCCTTGGAGAAATGGTCATCTCCGCACAGTAAACAAGGATATTTCAGTTTCCATTTTTGCTTAGTATATTCGGGAGTGCTCTTTGGGTCCTACTAGGTAGAAGATTTCTTGGATTTGCCTTTGTTCTTCTTTTTACCGTTAAACTTTTGAGATGAAGCCGATTGAACATAATTCACCTCTTCAGTTACAGCAGGAGTAGTAGACTTGGTGGTGTTGTGGCCAACCGGAGCTGGATTGGATGATCCAACGGTGCTAGCAGTGGGCTGGGTGTTAAGGGAACCAACGATTCCATCATCTTGGGGTCCCTTATGTGATTTCGTGGGATCGTTAACGTCCTGGGGTGCGTCAGGAAAAATGTTGAACAAAGTGTCGTACTGAGTGTATACTAAGTCAAGCAAATGGGCACTTGCGATGGCTTGTTCTTCGGTGACAGCACCTCACATGGAAACATCTTTTGCTATGACAGGAAGGAGTGACTTCGTAAACCAATCTGCTAGGAGCTGATCTGGAATGGGAGCTTTAATAAGACATCGTCTCCTTCAACACTCGTGTTATTCTGACGGAGTGAGATTAAAAGTTATGTACCAATCGCATACCGTATAGGCAGCTGGAAATGCGTCAAAAAGTTCATAGCAAGAGAGCCAAAATCAGGAAAAGAGTGTGGTGGCAAATCAATGTACCACTTGGCAGCTGAATCGGTGAGAGTCCTTTGAAACAATCTAAGATGAATTTAATCATCCATTAAGGAATTCGATGAACACCATAAATGGTATGTCATTACATGGTTTTTCGGGTCTTCACTCGTCTTTCCGTCAAACTTGGGTATATCGGATGGAAGTTTCACCGGAATAGTGTTGGTTAAAATTATTGATATTTAATTCACCTCAATTTAATTTATCAACCGGAGAATCGTAGACTTTGAGCTGCTACACTATATGTGCAGATAAACTAACCCTAATGCTCATTCCTCGAGAAACCTTAATCTACTGCTAATAACAATGAGACTAACCCTAAAGGACCAATGCTAGAGATCACTAAATCTGCACTATAGAAAAGAGGACCCATTTGCTAATCCTTATCTCACTGTTGAACTTGAAAACATCCAATGAGGAATTCTTAAATTATAATTCTATGATTTTTAAAACAAAATAATCTGCTAGGAAATAGATACAATCTTAGGCTACAGCAATGTTTAAAGCAACTAACAATCTCTACATCAATTTAAGTTATTATGACAATAATCAATAAAAAATAATCAATCCTGCTATCAACCAAATGCATATACCTAATTGACTTTGTTTCCTAACTGAATTGCAAATCTAATGCTTCAAATTTACACAAATATAACCTGTGGCCTTTTAGCTTAAAGTAGTCAACACACAGTCTATCAAAAGGTTGCTTGATTGTTTAGTGGAATTCCAATGTACTCTGTTTGAGATTTATGCATACAAATGTACATAACCGAACACTAAAACACTTCAATTCTGCTCATCAATATATGTCAAAACTGCGTGATAGGCATTCACTGATTTTGGTTTCTACTGTGCAGTTAACTATCGACTCAAGAAAACATTGTTATAAACAAGGACTTCTCACTCACATGCAACTTGAACTTCTATTCGATCTTTCATCAAAAAATAGATAAACCCTAAATACTTTATGGTTACAGTCTTCAAACCCTTGACTCTATTGCGAATGATGTTTAAATATTGCAAGCTTGACAGTAAGAGAATAGGTTATTTATAAACCATCTTCATGATGAAACACAACAATCTTAATATCCAGGGTCAAACTCCTGATTCATACACCAATATTACACACTAGAGGTTAAAAGAAAAGTTTTAATTACAAGCCATTCTTAATTCATTTCTCAGTCCCGTAATCAAGATAATCTCAAAACCATGCCTGTAGCTTATTGTTATAAAATAGCAATAAAATACTTCATCCAGTCGTAATCACTCATAACATTAAATCTACTGGAAATAACACTCAATCTATTCGTGATCCTTCATAAAACTGAATCTACCATAACCCATATCAATCAATCATGCGATTCTATATATATATACCCTAGGTTTCAAATAACAACTCGCCCTAAATAGAACAGAGGAAATTTTAAATTCAAACTGTTAACAAACTTTATTCATGGCTATCAACTGTAAATGCTCTTAACTAGTAATCACAATCACACCTTCTATTGAAATCCAGTTATGAGCAAACCATTTATATTCTGAAAGGAAATGTATATTGCTAAAAACGCCAATCTATCACTGCAAACCACACACACTACTGAAGCATTACTGTTTGGTGCTGAAGGTGGGCCCTGCCCTCAACGCCTCACACATTTAAATCACAAATCTGATGAAACCACGCACTGTATCATATTCATAAAATGGAGTTTGTACAAATTCCCCTATCTAGGGTGTCCATAGTCACTTTTATACTAAATCATGCAGATTGAAAACGCCCTGGAGACAAGGGTCGATATGAAATAACAATATTCAAAATATCTTAACCATTCTGAGCCAAAAATGGAATCTCAGATCCAGAATATACACATAGCATTGAGGAGAAGATAATAACAACCCTTGATCCGAAGATCGTGCCTGAAATAGCAGTGGAGCAATCTTCAAAAGCATCTTAAAGATGATGTGGATCCAATAAAAACGCCCTGATGGTAGATCGAATCCCCAATCTCCTCATTTGAACGCTGGCCAAATAACAAAACGAACCCTGTGTAGAAGAGAAACCCACATCATTATTAGCATAGGGTTTAATGAAACCTAAAACCCAAAACATATGCATAAAAATAAGAAAATACAACAATCAAATAATTAAAATTACTTACCATGGCTCTTAACAGTATTGATCTTCAAAATACACATAAAGCTGATTATTATTGGATCCATTAAGACTTTAAATACTAGAAAATAGTACATCAAATGGGCAAAATAGAGGACCAACAAATAGGTGGCTAGTTAGATCCATGATAAATGGGATCATTGGTTAACTGAGATAGGTCAGGTAAATCCAAGGTAGCCAAAAAGGGCAGCTGTGGATTAGGCTACGTGTATTGAAAATACGTATATGGCGTGTAAGGATTGTACTGACCATAAGGTGTGCTCGGATAGAATTGACCGTAGGGGATTGTGCTGCCCAGACCATAAGTAGGTCCACCACCATAAGGTGGTCCGTTCCAATATGGTGGGGGTCCACCTCCACCGCCGGGAGGGGGTGGAGGTCTGCTGCTACCGCAGGGAGGAGGTGGGGGTCCATATCCGTAATAAGGTGTCCCACTGCCGCCTCCGCCAGGAGGAGGGGGTGGACCACTTCCACCGCCAGAAGGATGTGGGCCTCCACCGCCTCTGCGACCAGAAGGATGGGGATCTCCACCACCACCTCCACCACCATAAGGATTAGGTCCTCCACCGCCCCTGCCTAGAGGGGGTGGGGGACCACCTCTGCCACCCGAAGGGAAATGTCCTCCTCCACCATGATAAGGTAGTCCTCCGCCTCCTCCGCCTGGAGGGGGTGGGGGACCATTCCCGCCGCCACCGGAAGGGTGGGGGGGATTGTAGGAAAAATGGGGTGGCCCTCCACCAATGTTCGGTGGGGGTGCGCCGCCTCCAACAGGAGGAGGAGGAGGTCCGATCGGGGGTAGTGGTACTTGAGAGATAATTGGTTGGGTTCCATGCTGTAAAGGAGGTTGTCGCCCCCATAGAGTGTTTGAATTCCCGGGATAAGGTATCCCATATGATGCATTTCCGGGATTAGGTTGACCCGGCACAGGGTTATTAGAACCTGGCTACGCTTGAATCCATGAGGGTTGGGTTACATTTGACGGCCCTCGAACATGAGATAATCCCGTGGTGGACGGTCTAGTGGGTTGGGTAGGTCCAACGGAAGGCCCGTTGGGGATTCCACCAATGTTCTGGTTAGGAAAGGGGGGTTTCCCCCCAGCCACAATAGGCTGACCACTATTCAAAGGTTGAACGAACGTAGGTTGTTTACTAGCTATCGTGGTAATAACATTACCAATAAGATAATCCGTAGGAATGGAATACCCTCCCCTCAAATTTTGAGGTGGTGGAGGAACTGGTAAAGTAACCGTGGTAGTGACAGGTGTGTTCGACCGTTGTCCTTCCACCGGTTGGTTCACTTGAGGTGCAGGACAAGACTCTTGTGAGGGTTGACCGGTCTTAGTAGTGGTCATGTGGTGGGGTTGTTCCAATGATCCAAAATATATCGAACGAACTGGGATGTTTCCATCGTCAAGTCTTATTTGGAAATGATGATTATGGAACTCTTCAGAGTGTCGCTCGAGACTTTGTCTTCGAAGCTCATCTCCTTTGACACGTAACTGTTCCAAACGTTCATGGATGGGGCCGAAAATTTCGGCAGGGTCTGGCCTATAGTAAGGCCTAATGAACTCTGGAGTAGTCCATTTAGGTGGGGATGAGATGGCAAAATAAGCCACTGGGTGTTTTGTAGAGGATGTCCAGTAAGCTGCTGATGGACCAACAGTTGCTGTAGGGTCGTCCTAGGGTTGGTTTATCCATTCCAATGATCCAAGTTCTCCCGGGATGATGGGAGGAAGGTTTTGAGAAGTGGGGGTATGTGATTCTTCATCGTGTGTAGGATGAGAGGCAGGGGAATCTGGTGGAAACAAATGTCCGCCAATATTCAAAGTGGCATTCCCTACTTCAGTAACTACGACCGCATTACGCTGATCCATTCTTACCCTCGAACTAACCTCCGGATTAAGGGAAAATTCGGGTGGCAAGTTCAAGATCCTACGAGACCTTCTCCAAGGAAAATCCGCCAGAGTATCAAGAAAATCAGCCAAAAAAGGCCAAAACAGCGTCTCTCTCTCCTAAAGCTATTCTAAAAGAAAAGAAGTCCAATAAAACCTACTCAAACTAAGGCAACAAGCAAACTTATTTGACAGAGTGGATTCAAAAGTCTGGAACCTCACGGGATTATCAAGGCATTTCAAACCATGATACACTGTAGGGTCCAACAGTATGACGCGACAAGGAGGATTGGTACCATACCCTTGCCTGCATACCCGACTACCTGGACAGGACGTGCGTACTAATCTCCCTGAGTGCTGTTCTCGGTGTATTGCTTTTCCAAGACAACCAAATGGTTAACTCGGTTGGTTTCGAGAATCCTAATGGTGTCTCCCGATATATGCAAGGTACGTGGGAGCTCAAATCCATAGTGGTGCTGTCTAATGCACATCTGTTGGCACGAGACCTTCCAATATACGTGTCGAGTACGTGATACACCCTTCGATATACGCCAAGTACGGATTATGGTACTTGGTGGGTACGTGAAGTAGCTCAATATACTGATGTACGTGGAAGACTACAATACCCCCGGACTACAGTGTCGGTAAGTAACGACAGCTGCCACGCTTAACGACGCTGGAACATGTCTCTAACTTACACACAAGTTACTAAAAATTCTACCTAGTTTTACTGTTTATTTTATCTTGGACGGTTAGGTGAATGCATGAGGTGAGTACATAATCGGAAACATAATGCAAGCCCTAGCTACATGCACGAAATGATATTTTCTTTCAATGAATTCTACCTATGGTAAGGAGAAATTTTTTTCCCAATGATTTTGCCAAAACAAACCTAATGTAACACAATCTCAATTCATTCAGATTTGACAATGAAAGTACTCTTTTCTTTTTCAACGAAACTCACAAAAAATACACAGCACTACTATCTAAATCAAAGTATTTTCTCTTTTCTTTTCTTTTGATTTTCAAATCAAAACAACGCTAAGTAATGAAATGAAAGAATTCTGAAATGGAATATGCAAGCTTTTCACTTTCTCTTTTCAATGACCTAAAGGCAACAAGAAACAAAAATGCATCTACCTTTCCTTAGCATGGAACACCTTTTTGCAAAAATCGAAAGTACTTGAGTTTTTCAAGAAAATGAATGATTCATAATTCAGGAAAAACACAACCAATCATATTTCCATTCAACTTTTCCAAAAACATTCCAATGCACAACATTCTTTCTTCAACAATTTTCTTGAGAAACAATGGGAAAGAATCACTTTTGATCTTTCAATGAGCATATCAAAGTAATGAACTTTAAAACAACTTTTGCTTTCAGATCTAAACAACTAAAAAGAAAATACTACTTGCGGCACTCATACACTCAGAAAATCCCAGAAAAGACAAGCACTCAAACCAAGCAAAAAGACACACTTGACTCAAAATCAAATAGCAGCAAGCAAAGCTCAAAACAAAAGCGAATGAGGTCTGGAAGATGATCTAATGTATTGATCAAATCAGGGATGGAAGGACGAGAATGCAAGAGTGAAAAGGATGAAGGTGGGGGGGACAAAGACACCCAACACTACTGGTTTCAGACTTGTCCAAAACGGAACCCAAGATCAATCCAAACAGACCAAACAAAGCACGAATGGGATCTCTCGCTGAATGATGCAGCACAGAAGAGAGTTTATACACCAAACCAAGGCTCAGACTATCAAACAAGGGAATGGATGCTTGTATGCCAAGCATTGACTGATCGGCGCAGTCTGTCTTTGCAGACAATGCGATGTCGTAGTTTAACTATATGGAAGGTGCGACAACATCGCAGTTCACTAATGCACGGGTCGCGACGAGCAAGCTACAGTCACAGGAAAAAGCTCAGGAAAACACAGTGTCACTCTGTTTTCACTGCCCAGGTGCGACAGGCGAGTTCTAGATTCAAAAATGAATTAGATCTCTCAAGGATGAACCACAAACAGGTTTGAAACTAGGTTATACAAACTCAAAGGAAGAAGATCAGGATCTTCAATGTGAAGATCTGACAATGGAATCACTCCAAAGAAGGAAAAATGACAAAAATGATAACAAGACTTGTGTCAAGCAATCAACTAAAAATGACTCAGATTAACGACTACTAGACAAGGGTACTCCCCAGTATGGTTGCCAGATTTGTTGACGGACAATCCACTCGACCGGAGACGATCCAGATCTCCCTAGCTCAAAGCGAGTATAGAACAAATAAAATAGACTACAAATGTGTTTCCTATATCTGCTTAAGGATCAAGTGCTAGATGTCTTACCTCTTTGATTCTCTATCCTTTCTCCCGCTATGTTTCTCCATGTCCCACGGTCGTCAGATCCAAGTGGCAAGACCTGTCAAGACACAGAAAAGAGAAACGAGTAAAGAGCATCTATACAGTAAGAGATCTATGTAAACAGTTAAGCAGGTAAACAACACAACATCATCATACATTAGAGACAATATTGGTGGAAATCATTTGTATTACTGCAAATAGAGGAGTACATGATAGAGATATAGAACTACAACCAATGACTTAACGTAGCAGCCCTTCTCCACACAAGCCAATTGCCAAGCCCTTCCAAGGAAGCATGAGAGTCTCCAAGAGGTGAGTGAAAGTGTGCAAGAGAGATTTCACCAGCATGTAGATACCATAGTCTTCCTCCATTTGGTATGGGAGTGAGCCTCACATATATAGGACTAAGTGGATGAGGTTATGGATAGGATAGGATGAGAGATGGTAGGAGAGAGATAGAGGATCTTCCCAATAGGTTATGGGTCGAGAACCAGCTCTCCAAGAGATCAGGGATAAGCCCCCACATAGGCATGTTTCAAGAAGGATCTTGAAATGGCTATTTTTGCCCATTAACAGACCTCGTCGCACCTTGCTAAAGAGCAACTTGTGACATCGCATGTTGCTAGTGTGCAACCTGAGACGACTTCTCAAAAGGTTGTGCAAACTGAGCACCAATCCTCCCAAATGATCAATCAGTCCAAGTGACTTCAAGGATGTACACACTAAATCAGGATGATGAGTAGATTTTAGGTGTAACAATATTCACTAGTTGTGTACAGTATAAGGTACAATCTAGTTGTTTACAATCTAGCCATTAGGAAAATTTGCATAGGGGTAAACAATAATAGATATACTCTCATGGATAATGGTTTCAATGAGGGCCTAAACCCTAATGGTTACTTGGGATCTTTACTAAACCTTAATGGTTACAACAAAAAAGATTGTATGTGGCTATTGCATACTATGGAAAAAAAATAGTTTTTGGTGCAATGGGTGGTTGTTAAGTGAGAGGGAGATTAGTTTTGATAAATTTAGTCTTGGAAGGAATACTTAGGGATTAATTCAAACAAGAAGAGGAACATGAAAGTGACTAGTTCCCTTCAAGTATGAACCTTCGAGTGTGTTTGATGGTGGCGATGGGGATGATGAGGATGGTGATGCTGACAACGTGGGCATGAGGAGGATGGTGGTGACATTGATGATGGAAATGGGCATGGGGATGGAATTTTATGGCGATGATGGTGACGATGGGGATGATGATTATGGAGATGATGACAACATGGGAATGAGGAGGATGGTGGTTACATTAATGGTGGCAATGGGAATTTTGTTGATGAAACATGACAGTGATGGGACAATGATCATGGTGTAAAACATATAATGGTGTCAACAATACATCAATATATGGTAATATTAAATTAAACATAACATAAACATGAAACAAAAAATCTAAGATAACAAGACCTATATAACATGAAATAAACTATCTATCATAACATGAAGTAAACTATCTAACATGAATAGCATTAGACATGCATGAATAAATAACTACATGACTAAACTAAGTACATAGAATGAAACAAAAAATCTATCATATTAAATTAAACATAACATAAACATGAAACAAAAAATCTAAGATAACAAGATCTATATAACATGAAATAAACTATCTAACATGAATAGCATCAGACATGCATGAATAAATAACTACATACCTAAACTAAGTACATAGAATGAAACAATTACCTCAATAAATTAGGCCTTATGGATCCTCTATGTTTCTAATTGCCTCCAAAAATATCTCATGCTTTGCATGAGGTAGGAAGTAGTATAGCTTGTTTGAGCTATTCGCTTACATTGTTTGTAGTTGGATGTTTGTACCAATGATCAAGTGCATGAAGTGATACACCCAGGAACCGGGTTTGTAATCCACGTATACATACCCACTGGTCTTTGGTGCATTTCCATCTACTATAATCTATTCACCTTGAACAACCATTGAGCCAGTTGGAAAGTCAATGCGTTTACTATCAGTTGATGATGTGAAGAGGGTTTGCTTCCCTTGGATGCATCGTGAAAACCAATAATTATTTCTTCATGCATTGTATTTCAGGGTAACAACTGTATCGATGTGTCTTGCAAAAATGAATTTTATGATCAAATTCAAACATATAGGGGTTTTATAACATGGTTAAGTAAAAAAACATGAAGGGAACTAAGATATGATTGCAGAAATATCTACTTGGTTGTACAAGATTAGATATATGATCACATTTGTTCGAAATAGAGGATTGTTCTTCCTCTAACTGGACTGTTTCAACAATTGCATGTGGATATACTCCATCCATGTGGGTGATACATGATCCCATTCATCAACCCAGTCCATTGATTCACATGGGTGATACATGATCCCATTCATCAATTAAGTCCATTGGTTCACACTCAACCCACTTTCCATTGCTACAAGGCCCACAAAAGCAAGAAAGTTTATGTGTCCATATTTCAAATAAGGGGTTTTTTGAGCTTTGAACTGAGTAAAATACATGAGTATCTTGTATAGTACTAAAAATATAAGAATTTGATTGATCTATATAAACCACTTTTCATAAATTTATTACCACATGTTCTCTACCTATTGATGTTCATTGCTATGTGGTTCGATCTAATGTTTTTGTAGAGCACCATTAAACTATCGATTATACATATTAGATATGAGGGTTTGTCATGAAACTCATCTCCTCCCTTCATAGGGTGTTTTGATACATGCTCCAACCCCATCATTTTCACCCTTCCCGTGCCCGATCTCAAAATAGTTCCATATATGTATCACATCATAAGTCTTGTGTAAAATAGTCAACCAATGGATTACATGTGAATTTTCTAAATGGCCCACATAACCATATGACCATATCCAATGTTGATACATCTATATATCTCTGTACTTCAACTATTCATAGAAAATCTAAAATCAATGTTGTACATAATGCAGGTCATGGCACCTATCATCACAGATGTAGAAGTTTGTCTCCTTAAATATTATCCTCTAGTTGTTGTTTCTCTCTAGCATGTGCCTCTCTGTGATATGTACCATTACACTAACTTGATATTAATGGTAGTATTGACTTTGAATATCGTAATGTAGTTGAAGAGTGCAGTTCTCAGCAAAATCCACAACTGATAATATGTTTCCAATGGGGAAGTTATCCCTGCATCTTCTATATTACTCATCCTACCACTACGCTACATCCACATGTTGAACATCCTGCTTAGTTTTTTTGTAAACTCCCTCCATGAAATCGTATATTCATACCTGCTACCACAAAAACTGTGGATAAATCCAATTTTTTCAACAGAATGGATGAGGCATTCGGCCTCCTTTGTCTCAGCATTTCAAGAGACCTCCTATTTCATGTGACCTCCTATCTACTCCAAATGAAGTTTGGCTCAAGCTTGAGTCTTTGTTTGGAAAGACTCATGAGATGAGAGGCCGCCAGCTTGAAAATGAGCTTGTTTCACTGAGCCCAGGGAATTTCGTTTCCATCTAGGATTTCTTCACCAAGTTCAAGAACTTGGTCTTTCATTCTCAACAATGTGGCATAGACAAGAAAGAAGAACAGTTGGTGTTGTCTATTCTCTCCAAACTGGGTCCTGAATACTCAGTTTTTGTGTCTTCCTTCAACTCCACAAGGCTCATAGTTAGAAATTGGAAGATTCCATCTCTGGATGATTTCATGGAGATGTTAACGCAAGAGCAAGACAAGTTGGTCTTGATGGGAACCATCAAGCAAAAAGACCAAGCTCTTGTAGCTGGAGATTCGAAAAATGGAAGAGGGAAGCAAAAACCAAAGGGGTCGAAACCTCAAGAGAAGAAGAAGAAGGATGAGAGGCCCAAATCCACTAATGGGGTTTCGAATCCTACCAAGAACAAGGGAAAGAAGGATGAGAAGACAAAATGAAGCTACTATCAAAGGCGTTTCCACCCAGAGAGTTCATGCATGAAGAAAACCATAGACATGATGACCCATCTCCTACAGAAAAATAACATTCCTCTTCCTGAAAGTTCCAAGAAGAAGGAGAGCGTTTTTTATGACAAGGAGAAGTTCCATGCTTTGGTGGATAGTACTTTTGGAGTTCATTCATTCGTCATTGATTCAGGTGCTTCAAGGCACATGGCTTGTTCTAAATATGCATTTTTTGTGCTATCTCCCTACAATGGTCCTTCCATCCATATGGGAGATGATTCAAAAATTCCTGCTAAAGGTATTGGAAAAATCTCTTTTGAACATGGGTTCTTCTCTAATGTGCTATATGTACCAAATCTTGCAGCAAAATTGCTCTCTCTATATTATATGACACATACTGGAGCAGCAAAGAAAGTTGTCTTCACCCTGGATGCAGTAGAGATCTCAGAAATGTCTAGTGGAAAAATTGTTGCACTAGGTTTTGCTAATCATGATTCGAGGATGTAGAAGTTCTCCCACTTTCTCGAGTTCTCTTCACCAAGTGCACTTATGTTACATGGAAATGAGACCAACAAGCTATGGCATCAGAGGTATGGTCACCTAAACTACAGATATCTTCAAGCCTTGAGAAAAGAAGAGATGGTAGAAGGGCTTCGAACCATCAGTTTTTCCAATGGAACATGCAAGGGTTGCATGGTTGGGAAGCATCCTAAAAAGAAGTATGACAAAGGGAAGGAAAGAAGGGCTGATCAGCCACTTGGGATAGTGCATTTTCATCTGATAGGTCCTCTCCCTATTCCATCCTATGGCAGATCCAAATATGTTCTCACCTTCATCGATAGCTACTCAAGATATTGCTGGTTATTTTTCCTTAAGCAAAAATCTGAAGTCTTTCAATGTTTCAAAATTTTCAAGAGCATGGTTGAGAACTTCAGTGGGAAGACCATGAGGGTTTTGAGGACTGATCATGGAAAGGAGTATGTCAATAAGGATCTGTAGCAGCTCTGTCAAGAGCATGGCATTCATATGCAACATTCAGTGCCCTACACACCACAACAAAATGGTGTTGCAGAGCGCAAAAATAGAGCACTGAAAGAGATGGCTACTTGCATGATGCAAGCAAAGGATTTGTCCCTAAGCTATAGGTTGAAGCTATGAACTGTGCTGTATATGTTCAGAACAGAGAACCACACAAAGCATTGTAAGGAATTACTCCATTTGAAGCATGGATGGGCCACAAACCCAATGTTTCACATTTCAGAATGTTTGGCTCAAGGGCTTAGGATAGAATTCCACCGGAGAAGAGAAAGGAGTTGCAACCACAAAGAAAGTAGTCAATCATGGTTGGATATGCAGAAGATACAAAAGGATACAATCTCTTTGATCCATCCTCCCTCAAGACATTCATTGAAAGGAGTGTCCGATTTGAAGAAAAAGAGTTTTTACAAGCTAGTGAACAAGGTGATGAGGATTGCTCAAATTCTCTTCCGGATGATGTAAGTGATGACTCTATCTCTGATATTTCTTGTTTTGAGATATATTATGATATTGAGGATGATGAGGATTCTATGGAGGCTGATCATGACCCTACCATAAGGCCCAAGTGGTCTAAAACAACAATACAAGCAGCTGGAGAACTTGCGGGTGATCCTCAAGATCCTAGGAAAACTAGATCTCAATTTCAAAGTAAATTTGCTTACTGTGAATCTGATCTGAGTTCTAAATGTTTTATGATGGTTGGGTCTGATCCTAAGTCATATTCAGAGGCTTCTAAAGATCCAAGATGGAAAACAGCCATGCAAGAAGAGATGAACTCCCTCCATGAGAACAAAACTTGGGATTTGGTCCCTCTTCCTCCCAAGAGGAAACTAGTGCAATGGAAATGGGTTTATAGAACCAAAGTTGGATCTGATGGCTCTGATATGAAGTATAAAGCCAGGTTGGTGGCTAAGGGTTACTCTCAGGTCCAAGGAGTGGACTATACAGAGACATTTGCACCGGTGGCAAAGATGGACTCCATAAGACTAGTTTTGGCCATTGGGGCTTCCAAGCGATGGGAGGTTCTATTGTTGCAACAACATCCCCCTCCAAATTTTGTAGATATTGGAGCCCCTCCTTTACATTTTACTAGAAGGACTGCCTAAAGAAGTTAAGTCTCCTTTGAAAAAACTTTTGAATTAGTTTTTGTTTCAACTGAGGAATCTGCTTTAAAATTGAAGTTTTTCTTCTAAGTCAAAACTCACGATTCTCTCTCGAAACTGCGGAAGAAACTTAAAATCCTCTCCCAAAACTGGGGAAGAACTCAATATTCTCTCCCAAAATTGTGGAAGAACTCAGGATTCTCTCCCAAAACTGCGGAAAGACTTAAAGTTACTCCCCGAAATAGCGAAAACACTTAGCATTTTTAAAGTTTCGGAAGAACTTAAAATTCTCTCTCAAAACTGGGGAAGAACTTAGTGAGCTCGCCCTAAACTACAGAGGAACTTGGGATTATCTCCCAAAATTGCGGAAGCTTTCGCCAAGTGTTGCCGCACTATGTTGGTCTTCTCCCCAGGTTACTCGACCATTCATATTTTGATAAAAAAATTAAACAAAGTTATTCGTGAATTGCGGAAGGACTTACTGAGTCTTTCTGAAACTTCGGGATGACTCGGCAAAGCCGGCCGCGATAAGCTTCCGAGAGAGTGAATTTCAGAAGAACTCACAAAATGCTCCCGAAATGCCAGAACGACTCGTCATTTTTTTTTCGCCACTGCGAAGAATTTTTTGTCTTTCCCGCAACAAAGTCTCCCGCCTTTCGGGAGGAACTCATGAGTTCTAGCCGCAACTATGGACAAAACTTGTGAGTACACTCCGCAACCGACGATCGTGCTTAAATGCCAAGTCGTCTTGAAAAGACCACGCCGTATGAGCATTAAACCCCGTTTTAAATCGTCACCTACCTGTTTAAATGCCCGCACATGTATAACTTTATATAAGGGAGGTGGGGTTGCATTGGTCCCATTGTTACTTTGTTATTCAAAGAACGTCGTTGGGAAGACCGTGTCGGATCGCTCCAGCTCGGCGCATCCACCACCGCGTCCACCTCACTCCACCACTGTTTCGTCTCCAGGTAGGCTTTTTAACCGTCATCTTTGTCTTATCTTCACGTTGAGTTATTTCTTGGGTTTTCCCGTTTCATAACGTGGCCGGTAGACATTGGTAGCATATATCGTTTTAAATAATTTACGGCCGCCGTGGCCCCATAGGTTTCTCATTGCTACCAACTGGGAGTCGTAGCCATGACAAAGTCAGTCCCAGTTGGCCCCTTGTTTCTGAGTCATCCGAGCTTGTTTTTTTTTCACTGGCCGTGTTCCGGTCGTTTTCCTACCCAGATTTACTCAAACTCAAACTTCATACCAGCTGCATACCATTTCGCAAGTATTATCAATGACAGTAGTGGTCAGTTGAGATACTCAACCACTCACCTATTCGGCTCAGTTAATGACTGTGGAAAATGGTTCCTTGTTTTCATTGTTTCCTCATAGGATTTTCCACTCGAGGCCAACCCACCATTGACCATTAGAATTGCTATGATGAAGGGTATCCTGTCTCCAAGGACTAGGAAGGAAGTAGGTTTTTCCACGTCGTATTCTTACCTTTTCAGAAGCATTCCAAAAGTTCCTGACTAGGCATTGTCTCCCTAGAATAATCAAGTCTGAGGACCATATTTTGTTTTATGGAATGATCTATGATTAGTTTGCTTCCCCAACATGCAACTTTATAATTTTGTCTATATTTATCATTAGCATGCTAAAATTGTCGTACTCTATGTCACACTCTCATAAAGTGTTGAAAATTTTGTAATCATTCACATTTGGTTGCTGACAGGGATAAGCCACGATGCCAAAAGGTGGTAGAAAGAAAGCTAAAGTGATGGAACCAGAACTAGTGCAACTAACAATTGAAACTATTTTCCAAGACACTAAGTGTACCACCGGCGTTCCTCCCGAGGTCCATTGGGGAGATGTTTACCGAATGATCAGGAACCAGGATATCCTAGATGTATTATTGGAAGAAGAACAAATCTACCTCAACATCAGAACTTCTGGCATAGCCAGGACTTCTACTCACCCTGAATTGTTCCCATGCTCTGAATTGATCGGATGGACACTGGAACATGCCAACCCGCAAACAAGAGTGTTACATGATAGCAAGGGAGAGCCTTTCGCTTCATTCCATCCAGCGTATATTGCAGCAGCCTACAAATTCTCATATCCCCAGCAAGCTCTAAGGGATGAATGGTTGGATAAGATGAATAATACTAAGATGGGAAAAAATTTATTGGTCACAGGAAAGTAGCCGAGGAAGAGAGATAATGATGAATATGATGTTCAGAGCCTAAGACCTCCTTTTATATTAATCGCCCTAATGTTATGCAGAATGTTCAGCATTCCCGATGGAACTGTATATAGGATATAGTGGGCTCCCATCATCCACTTCATAGCATTCAAAGGAACTGTGTTTGATTGGGAAACTATCCTTTCGATCAGTTTGGCATCCACAGTGGCTGCTGCAAGAGAAGGTCTAGCCTTAAAAAAGTCAGAATTTTACATGTCTTCCTATCTTATTGACTAAATTTTCGCCAAGCTCTCTTTCCCCAGGCTAGGTTGCACATGGGATAAGGCCAACACCCCAGTCTACACTTCTTATAAAATAATGTGTGCTCAAAATTAGAAAGCAAACTATAAGCTCATATACGAAGAGTTCATCATGCCTCTGTATGAGCAGATGTTCAAGGAAGAGCCGAATTGTCTATCAGAAAATGCCATGGAGGTCCTGGAAAACTATGGCGATTTTTATTTCTCAGAGCAAGGCACCTACATCAGGATGTTTGGAGGTACCAAAGTGCCATACATTTTTCCAAAATATGCTACTGATTATGTAGTCCCCAAGGAAGCAGTCAGGCAAGTTTTCCAAATGGAATAGGAGGGGTGCTTAACAAGCAACATAAGGATTCCTTCCCTCCTTTTCCCTTTTGCATAGGAGCCTACAAATTCTCAGGGGTTGCAACAGCCGAGGAATATGTTCAAGAGCTGAAAGCTTTCCACTTCGGTGAAATGATCTTCCATAGAAATGATAGGCGGAGAAAGGTTGCCGAGCATTGCAAGGAGGTATATGCTCATTTTGAATATGCCCATTCCTATGATGCAGAGGAAGAGGAGTTCAGAGTCATCAGCAACATGACTGAGTTGCAGATTTGACATCAAGGCAGTGGAGCTAGCTCTAGCTCTGCCCCAACCCGAGAAGGCAATATGCAGAAAGAGAGAGAATCAGCTGAGGCCCTAGCCCGTGAAGAACAAAGATTGAAAGAAGAAGCAAGACTGCAACAAGAAGCTGAAGAAGCAAGGATGCAGAGAGAAGCTGAAGATGTAAGGTTGCAGAAAGAAGCTGAGGAAGCAAGACAGCAGAAGGAAGCAGAATATTGAGAGCAGAGGGAGGAAAGTGAAAATCAGCAGCAAGCTGAAGAAGAAGAAAGAAGGCATAAAACAGAAGAGGAACAAAAGACGAAGGAAGAAATTAAGACCAATAAAGATGCCCAGGAAGGTGGCTCTGACACCTAAGATATCGAAATAGACACATCTCAGGCAAGTGGCTCCGACACCCAAAATGTGGAAACAGACACATCTCAAGCAGTACAGACCCCACCCATAGAGACAGAAGTGCATGTGATAGACCTCCTGATCATCCCTTACACCCCATCAGAAGATCATACTGTGTCCTGATGGGATGAATTTGTGTATTATAAGAAGAGGAAGGCGGTGGTCTTGAAGTTAGAAGAGAGGATAAAGATACTCTTCCAAGAAGATATTGTTACCCAGCGGGAGACCACGGTGATGCAAAATACAAATAAGGCTCCCATAGCCGTGGTATCCACCACTGTGTCAGCAGCAAAAACAACAAAGGACAATGTGGTCGATATGGTTAGAGAATTTGAGTCAACAAAGAGGAGAGCTCGCATGTTGAAACATACTGTGGCTAATGAGTAGGATTACAGGGATCTTGTAGTGAATAAATATAATCGCCTGTCTGTTGATCACAAGGAGTTGTCAGATAAGTATCACCATTTAGAAGGAGAAAAGGAGCACCTGGGAATCTAGATGATGGTTCTAGAAGCAGAAAAGAATGATTCTGAAGCTAGATTTTTTCATCTGAAAGTAGATAAGTAGGCAATGGTTGAACAATTAGAGCAAGCAGAAAGCAAAGCAATAGATATGTCTCCCTTTCATGAGCTGTCCTGTGACATTCTGAGACAAATGCATGCCACACAGAAGCTGATTTCTGAGGAAGTGTGCAAGCTCAAAGCCATGATGGTTAGATTGAAGGAAGTCAATGTAGAGGCCAATAGACTTAAGGGAAATTACACTCGGGTTTAAGCAAACATTCCAAGCCAAATGGAATGGACAGAAGGGAAGGTTGATTTCCCCAAGCATCTCCCATTCAAGTCGGTAGATGATTTTAAAGAAGATGTGTCCCTCATGGAATTCTGCAGGAACTGTGGCCTGAAGCTAATGGCTAAGATCCAGGCAACAATTGATAAGAGTAACAACCTATATCAAAAGATTCATGAAGTGCATGATAAGTGTAAGTTGAGTTTCCCTCAGTCCCTCGATGAGTTTCCAAGCAAAGACCAACGTCTATCAGACTTGAACGAAGAGCTAGAAATTTAAATAGAATATGTAAAGAAGATTGACATCCTAGCCATTGATGATCTCCATCACTATATTGGGCTGTCATCAGTATGCAACCATTTGCTGAAAGAAATCCACCAAGCAGCAATTACAGAAATTCACAGTATTGAAGCAGAGCTTGGTAAGCATATAACTTCTCATAAGATCTTGCTCCCTTCACGAGCAAATGTGGTTATCAGAGACACTGGCATCTGGTTCAGTTACATTGCAGAGGATGAAAAGAAAGTAGCAACAGCAGTAGCAGCCAGTCCAAGCACCTCCCTCCCAGCAGAAGCGCGTCCCCAAGGGTGAACACGCTGATCCTGAGGCGTTGTTCCTATTTTCATTTGTTCTCCCTATGTTTAGAGCGTAGAATCACTAGACAGCTGTCCTTTTCTATTTTGAGAAATTTTCTGTTTTAAGAAAAGGGCCATGATTTGTTTATTTAGAGGAAAAGTCTGTAGAGGGCAAGTGTAAAGAGCCAGGTGGCAGCCCAAGAGGCATTTTGTAAAGATATAAATAGAAGCTTAGGGAATAGTGGAGAGGATGACTTTTTGCAGGGAAAAGGATTTTCTTAACTTGTACGAGCTATCTTGCACTTGCTCCAAGAAAATGAATTTTTCCTAATAAGATCCTGGAGAGGACGTCTTTTGCATGGAAATGGATGTTGGATGCATGCTGGATTATTCTTGTGTCTTTCATATTCTACAGTGAGATCTTTCTTTGCTACCTTGAATTATTTCTATGTATTGAATGATCTTGTTATTCCTTGTGCAAATGATTTTTCTCCTACATGAGTAATGGAATGCGTTATATGTAAATTGGAAGCTATCTTTTAATATCTTTTTCCTTCTTGCTGTAGATGTATCTTCATGATTTAATGGCTGTCTATTGATCTTCAGATACTTCTTCCAGCACATTACTCATAGTTATAATTTTGCTCCTTTTAGGGATAGTTTAGGTTTATTTCAGTTTTAGATACAGATTTGTTTCAAATTCTGCATTTAGATTAAGTTAGCTTAGGCACTTGCATATCATTTTAAAGCATAAAATCAAAGAAAGAATGGTGGATCGGGCCATAACCGGTGTAATTGAAGCAAATCTCCAAATCTAACAGTTTCCGAAACCGCTAGCCGGACGGATTCCCTATACCAAATGGTGGACAATCTAATTGGGATAGTCTACCGGGGAGAATCCCTTTCTGCTTGATGCTGCGATCTTCGGGGCATCAACTATTTTTGGCGCTAGAAGGAGGGCCTGGAAGTGCATGGCTGATAAAGGAAAATCTCCCACTGTAAAAAATGTTACTGAAACCCCGCTTAAAAAAGGAATTTCAGACAGCCCAAATCTTGAAGTAGCAAATCAAGAAAACCTCATCTCTAATTCTGAACCTCAAGAAGTATTGTATGATGTTCCTTTTGCAGAAATAGAAGATTTAAGGAGACATACACGATCTTATGTTAGACAGCTAGGTGGTTTAAACGCAGTAAATTTCCTCCCCAGGAAAAGTTCTCCTAGAAAAGAATGACAGTACACCCGTGATTCGATTCTTGTGCAGAATTTTGAAGAACTTGTGAATTTAACCTTGGAAGAAATTGCAGAACCCCTGAACAAAGTCGATCTTGAAAACCCAGAAAATATTTCAGATGAAGAAAGTCTTGGAGAACTTATTACTCCAAAGAACACTCCATTGAATTCACCACACAATTCTCCACCTGATTCTCCACATAGAGACATGGTTGTACCTGCTTGGAGAGCAATGGGAGCATTGAATCTAGCTGGGCCATTCTACAATCTTCCTAAAAATACAAAGAAAGTCTTGCCTAAATTCGACCCAGGGAAAGCCATTTCCGTCGAAGATCATCTCAAGAGTTTTTATTTAGCTTTGAATCTTTTAAATGTGCAGCATTGTAGCTAGGGTTTTACCCCTAGCTTGTGCAAATGAGCACCTACTAAGGAGAATGGACTCCTTAGTAGCAGTTCAGTAAATGGAAATAACTAAGCTAAAACAGAAATAGAAACTACTCTAAAACATGTGCATGAAAAATAAACAATAATTTGTAAACAAGGGTTTTGTATTAATATTACCTTCAATGTGAAGGTTGATGAAGCTCCTTGCAATGTCCAAGAGGGTTGCTCCAAGCTCCAATGTGCTCCTTCTCTTTCTCCAATGTTGGGGATGGGCCAAAAGAGGCTCTCAAGGTGAAAGTAGTTCAATGGTGAACTAGGGTTTCGAGAGAGATTTTGGTAGAGTAAGGGTATACTTGATTGTGGATATGAAATAAGGGATCTCCATCACCTATTTATAGTTTTTTGATGGTGGAGTGCTGACCCATGTTTTTAGGAAACACATGGTTTAGGGCAGCTGTATAGGGTTTTTTCCTCCTTTTCCTCATTATTTTATATTTTTTATTCCCTTTTTAGGGGATTTTTTCTATTTTTGGAGGAAAAGGGGGTTTTTTAGCCTTTTTGAGGCTATTTTGATGGTTTTGTGGCCTTTTGGAGGCATTTAGGCCTTTTGGAGGCTTTAAAATGGGATTTTTTGGGATTTTAAGGGAAATATGGTAGGAAAGTGGACAAATGAGCCATATAATGTGGTAGATGAGGTAGTGAGCACTTTTTGGGTGTTAACAGATTGCCCCCTGATGTGCGAGGGTAGGAGCTCATCGTATGGCCAATGGACATCATAAGTCATGAATGGTTTTCCTGGGGTGTGGAGAGAAGAGAGAAAACAAACTGAAGCCCGGAACAACGATCCCGAACAACTGCAAGAACTAAAAGTACATAACCTCAATAATGGATGAGGAAGCATCTGATCATATGGACGAGGCGGGCATACCCATGCTCGTATCAGGATATAACATAATAATACCAATAGGGTCCAAAAAATGGGGACCTGACATATACATGACCTCAAATACTGACTGAAGAATAATCTCAATATATGGATGAGGCAGGCATACCCATGCTCGTATCAAGATACATAAACAGAACTGTGAGGCCCGAAAAAGGGGACCTGTAAATACATAGATAACCACTGTGTACATCATAAGTGTCCAGAGGGGACACAAAATCTGGGACATACTGTTGAGCTGATCATGTGGGAACTGAAGAACTGGTGCACTGGAACATCAACAGTGCAGCTGATTGGGGTACCAGAGGAACGGATGAGCTGCTGGATCATAATGACTGGGAGCCATAAACTCGATGGTACACTGAGCTGGAACTGAAATGGGTACTCAAGGAAGCAGATATCTGGATGGCTTCCGAATACAATCGCCAACACAACCCGGACATCCACGGGAACATATAACTGGGTGTTCTGAAGTGACTCACCAATGTGCTAGAGTCGGGGGAAATCCAGGGTCTTCGACAAAGAATGTAAAGGATGTAACCCTACACGATTCTCGACGATGCGATCAAGGTGCCGAAGTCGAGCATGTGAGAAACAACCACTCGGAGAGGCAATGATGACTCCTCTCAGAATGATCCATAGGCACTTACCACAGATGGTGATAAGTACAAGGCGTAGGGACCTCTGGGCCTATCCTCTGGAATAGAGGGGTTGTCGTTGACAGAGGGAGACCTGCAACTATCAAGGCAATGATGTTTCCTTGACAGGAGCGCGAGGTGTAGAACCGAAATGTGATAGTACTGATGGCAGGACTGACCAAACTGTGGAGGGATAACTGGGCAAGTAGAGTGGGTGGACTCAAACTTCCTTTGTTCAGAGTATGATAATGGGAATGATCTGGAAGCATATGAAACTTACTGAGGGAAAAGGGATCATAGATGTATTGGATCGGGGAGGGTGGCTAGTCTGAGGGAGACTCAAGTTGGGATTACATGGCAGGAGACTGCAGAATACTCTGAACAAAGGCGACCTGATTGGGGGTGCTGCCGAGATGATCGATCATAGTGCCAGGAGGCACGGGAGGGTACTTCTTCATGGGTTAAGGAACTAGAAGAAGTGTGTGTAAAATGGTACTGTCGTGTGGATTGAAACGAGCCCAGGACAGTTCATGCTCGTGGTTGCTTTCAATTTTAAGGAGTTTGAAAGCGATAAGAAGACTCTGAAGTAATGGAATGGTACTGTCGTGTGGATTTTACGAGCCCAGGACAGTTCATGCTCGTGGTTTCTTTCAAGTTTAGAGAGTCTGAAAGCAAATAAGAAGACTCCAGGGGGTTGCTTTTTCGTAGATTTAGTCTCCAAGGCCCAAAGAAGCATAAAAGGATGCAATGAAGAACTCTTCTAGCCGGTGTGACTAGAGTATTCCTTTTTTGTAATTAGTCTACCAGGTCTGGAAAAGGGTTAAACTTATACCAGATAGACGCCCTTTCAGGTACTTTAACGAGCATGAAAGGAAGCAAGATTGCTCGGTGATCTTTTCATTCTTTTAGGAGTCAGAAAAGAGCTTAACGGAAACTCCCTAAGTGCCTTTTTCGTACAGGACTTGTCCGGCCCGAAAAAGGGATAAAATTATACCGAACAAAAGGAATGGCCAGGCAAGGAGGAAGTGTTCAATCAACGATCAGTAATGAAGACCAAGAACGAGGGTAGGGGGGAACAATGGTGGGCCTCCTTGCGGGGTGAATGGAATGATGGAAAAATAACGAGACATTTGCAGTATGACAGGAGTGGAGGGCTCATGTAAAAATATGGAACAATCCGATGGCGGTCGATGTGGCACGCAAATCGAGGCAACAAGGTGTCGGGACACAATGTTGTAACTGTACCAGGTGAGAGCGAGAAATGATCTCAAGCATCATCACGAGCTCGAAAAAATGGATCCGGCGATATAAAGAATGTCAAAAACGGGTAACGGTCGATGTGGCACGTACACCAAGACGACGGGGGTGTTCTGGAACAAGACCCAAAAAATATGCAGGTGAGAGCGAGAAATGATCTCAAGCATCATCACTGACTCGGAAAAATGAATCCGATGATATAAAATATGTGAAAAATGGAGAACGGCCGATGTGGCACACAAACCGAGGCGACTAGTGGCGTCTGAAAAATGGGCAAAAAATGACGGAACAAAAATAATGCAACGAGGTGACCATCATGATGGTCTCGTCGTGCTGATTCCAGTGGTGGAAACGGTGTGAAAAACAGACTCCGTATGGGGTCAGAATGGCTAAAACAAGAAAAGTCAACTGACTATAAATAGTGGGTGGGTCCAACATGACATGTGTCATTTGTACTATTTGACTTTGACTTGTGATCAGAGTGGACAAGAGCTTAGGTGGCTTTTCTAGACGATTCGACTGGCCGATTTCAGATCCGGGAGATATAGGTATTCCGTCAAACTCATACCTGCATGTTTTTTAGGGTCGGGGGTTGGGTAGTGGGTCCCAGGGCTTATTTGTACGGTCCACGTGGGGTGGACCGCAGGTTAGGGGGTGGAAACCACGGTTGGCGACCGCGAGTTTCGGGGTGAACCACACGGTTGGAGATCGCGTGTTTCCTGGATGGATACACGGTCGAGTACCGCGAGTTCCAAGGAGGAACACGCGGTTCCAAACCGCGGGGTTAGGGCTGACAGGAGCGGTTAAGCACCGCGACCATAGACAGTCGTGGTCGAAAACCGCGGCAGGAAGCCCGAAAGCCGTGGTTTTGGGCCGAGCTATTAGGGTCTTCCAGGAGAGGGAAAAGGACTTATTTACTTGACATGAGTCTGATGAGTTGCCTTTGTGTGATTGATAGGATGCCGCAGGTGCTCTGGAGAGAGCGAGAGATCCCTGATGAGATCGTGGCTGTGATCCAGGGGGAGCGCCATGTGCGATCTATGCTGGGACTGTGCGGACTATTGAAGTTCGCACAGATACCTATGATACGGTCAGCAGCGTTGCTGCTGAACCGGCTGATCAGCTTCTGGGAGCCGGACATATAGGCTTTCCGAGTACAGGGTGAGAGGGTGGACCTCACCTTGACTGATGTATACTTTCTGACAGGGTTGCCCTGTCTGGGCAGAGTGGATGACACACAGCCGCGGGTCGCCGCGGATGTCGACATGGAGGACATGTTGGAGAGATATTGTGGTCCTGAGGCGAGGGTGCATCGGAATGCACTCTTGGTGAGGGACCTACAGGAGCCAGCAGTGCAGGCCATAGCAGCATGTGTGGTTCGGGTATTGGGGTCTCAGTCACCTGAGAAGGTGTCTGGGGGCCAGATGCAGATGATAGAGCGCGTACTGGATGGGGTGTACTACGCATGGGGCCAGATGTTCCTGACCTGTGTTCAGCGACAGCTGACGGCAGCGAAGGAAGTTGGTAAGGGTTTTTGTTTTGGTTCCTTATTGTGTGCCTTCTTTATGGAGAGGGTACCCACACTGCGGCCACGGGTGTCGATCAGGGAAGGAGGTATGAGGGAGCCGCGGATGGTGCGGTGGGGCGAGATGATGCACCGGCGTGGTGGCGGCGATGTGGGCAGGTATTTTACGCAGGAGTTGTACCTGCAGTGGCTCCAGATACCGTTGACACTGGACGACTTCCCGTATAGGGACATGGACTACATGGGAGATCTAGAGGCGCCGCGAGCGCCAGTACAGGCATGGGGTCCCGACGGTACGTATGGTGTTGCTTTCATTCTATGGATGCCAATTTTTTTATAGATATGAAAGTAGATTGATATACTGTGACTGACATATGGGTGATTTGTAGATGTGGGCCCGAGGCCGCCTCCAGGACATGTGGCATGGAGGGGTATTGTGGTCGTTCCAGCTCTACCTGGGCGAGGGGAGGTCCGTTGCCGTGATGCAGAGGGGACACTGGAGTCGGTCCGGGCACTACTAGACCGGTTGCTGATAGGGGTGACCGACGAGGGATGGCGGGACGTCGATCCAGACGTGGTTCAGGATTGTATGAGGGCACCCCGAGAGTTCAGATCCATCGCGATCTGGGTGGCGATCTTGGTGGACCGGGCACGGGCACAGGAGCCCGTAGGAGATGAGGACTTGCCGGAGGAGGAGCGAGGGGAGGACTCAGAGGCAACCGATGTTGGCAGTGATGCAGGATACGACTCTCATTAGGGAGTACAGGGGACTCCCCCCGAGTTTTGTAGCTACGGCATGTATGGTGATGAGGCTTTAGGCATGTATATCCATTTTTTGTATAGCTGAGTACAGGGGTACTCAGGACATGTATAGCACTGAACATGTATATTTTTTGATATATATATATATGCACGTGGATGCACCTTTTTGTATGATGTTGTTTTATTTGTACGCACGTGGATGCACTTTATGATTTGTGATATGTTTACATTGCACGTGGATGCAAGTAGGCTAGGATGTTGGGCACGTGGATGCCCCTTGTGTATTTTATGTGATGCAACATGATGTATGTATGATTAGGCACGTGGATGCCCCTATGGATATGCATGTGGTTTTATGTACATGGATGCAAATGTTGATGCGATGCAATCTTTTTGGGTTTTTATATATTTTTATGAGATGTTATGGGATGGTGATGCATGGTGTTACATGGTGTGATTGATATGCCAATCTAGGATGTTGTTTGCCATTTGGTCTGCGACACTATTTTGGGCTCTTGGGACATGTGTGAATGTTATGGATTCAAACTGTCGACTGAGTTGTTTTGCGCGCAGGAATTTTCTAAAAAGGCAGGGATCACGCACCTGGTAGCAGTTGTTGAGCTGGGAGACAAGTAGCTGGGAGTCAAGGAACACATGAAGGTGACATATGCCCATATGGAGGGCGGCAGTCAAGAGACCGGTCACAGCATCATACTCTCCCTGGTTATTGGTAGCAGCGCCTATACATATTCCGTCAAGGTGAATCATCTCGTTGGAAGGGGAGTACAAGGCCCATGCTGCAGAAGCCAGGTTGGGAGACTAGCGGCTTGCGCCGTCAGCAAAGCTAGTGTAACAAGGTGGAGGATGGTCCATCTGTGGTCATGCAAAAAAGATGAATGTAAGATGATGGTAAAAAAGGTGAAAAACAAAAAAGAGAGCAAACTGTACAACGCGTACCAATGAGGCCACGATTTCATTTATGGGTAGAAACGCTTAAGATACAACCCATTACGGGGGTTGCGCAAAGGATGGCCTTCAGAGTCGGCTAACATGTATGCCCCCTTGCCGAGGTAGGTCTACACGATGTAAGGGCCTTGCCACATGGATTCAAACTTCCCTTTACCGGTTTTGTCATGGGCTTGGTCATAGGCGAGGACGAGGTCCCCTTCGTGGAAAGTTCGAGGGTGAACATGTTTGTCATAACTGGCTTTGGAGCGGTTCTTGGTAGCTTCGATGTTCTGGAGTGTGGCACGACGGTATTCATCAGCTTTTTCGAGTGTCAGCAAACGCTGCTCGAGGGGGGAAGTGTCGGGGAGAAGCTCAACGGCGATATGTAAGGAAAGAATCTAACACTCGATGGGGAGGACAGACTCAACGCCGTGAACTAAGTGAAATGGTGTAAAACCAGTGGCGGTCTTGGTGGAAGTACGGTAAGCCCATAAGGCAGGAAACAGCATGTGGTGCCAATTGGACTTATGCTTGTCAACCGTTCGTTGGAGGATGGTTTTGAGAATTTTGTTAATGGCCTCTACTTGACCGTTCCCTTGGGGGTAGTAAGCAGAAGAAAATTGGTGTTCAAATTTGAGGAGGGTGGATAACTCACGCCAGACAGCATCTTCGAAGTGTGAACCATGGTCTGAGACCAACTGTTTAGGGACCCCGAATCGAGTGATAACATGGTTGAAAAAGAAATGGGCAGCAGTGTCAGCGGTACAATTGAAGGTAGGCATGGATTCCGCCCATTTGGTGAAGTAATCAACGACGACAATGATATACTTGTGACCGTTGGCAGATGAAGGTCTGCACTCCATGAAGTCGATGGCCCACTTACAAAAGGGACCAATGGTGACGACTGGGTGTAACGGAGCAGGAGGTGTCCGGGCCTTGGGAGCAAAAAGTTGACAGTTGTGGCAATGTTTGACCGCAGTGATGCAGTCGATGAAAAGTGTGGGCCAGAAGTATCCAGCGCGGACAACCTTTTGGGCAGTGGCCATCCCTGAGAAATGGCCTCCGCAAGCACCACTATGGCAGGCATTAAGGACTTGTTCAACTTTCGCGTGTGTAAGGAAACGACGAAGAATGTTGTCAACCCCTCGCCGGTAAAGGACATCGCCTAAGAGGAGATATCGAGAGGCCTGGTGACGGATGCGACGGCGTCCATTACGGGTGACTTTGGGTCTGAACTTTTACGTGCGCAGATATAGCAGAATATCACCGTACCATGGGTCATCGAACGAGATGGTGAACAAATGGTTGTCGGGTAACTCGTCGGAGATTTGTTTGGCTGGGAGAAGGGAAGGAAGATCAGTAATGAGCTGGGCAAGTGTGAGGGCTTTAGTGCTCTTAGGTGTTTTGAAGGTAAGGTCATATTCCTAGAGGATAATGACCCATTTAGCCACACGACCTTGCAGTAGCCGCCGATTGAGGAGATAGACCATGGGGTTAGAGTCGGCGACGATGGTGGTATGACTCATTAAGATGTAGTGTCGTAATTTTTGGACGAAAAAGACTACTGCTAGGGCTAGTCTCTCCTCATATGGGTAACGTAGGGGTGGGCCAGACAAAGTCTGGCTGACGTAGTAAATGACATGCTCCTGGTGAGAAGCGTCTTCTTGAACCAAGACTCCTGAAACGGCATGCTCGGATGCCGAGACGTATAGGATGAAGTCCTGGGAGAAATCCGGAGGGGAGATCAGAGGGGCTTGTGTGAGAGCCTTCTTGAGGGCTTCGAAAGTAGCTTCTGCTTGCTCATCCCAGATGAAGGGTATGTGGGTACGGAGCAGGCGCAGGAAACCGTGAACGGTAGTGGCGTAATCAGGAACGAAGCATCGAAGGAAATTGGATCGCCCTTGAAGACTTTGGAGCTGCCGGAGCGTGCGAGGAGAGGGTAGGTCTAAGATGGCTTGGACTTTCAGAGGATCAATAGTAATTCCTTTCTGGGAAACAATGAAACCCAACAATCGGCCTGCCGGAACGCAAAAGACACACTTGTGTGGGTTCAAGTGGATTTGATATTTGCGACAACGCAGAAAAACTTGCCGAAGGTCGTTAAGGTGGTCGGATCATTTTCGGGAACGAGCTGTAAGGTCATCTAGGTAGACTAGCAGGATATGGACCAAGTCGTGAAAGCAATAGGTCATGGCCCGCTGGAAGGTGGCACCAGCATTTTTGAGGCCAAAAGGCATGACACGATAGGCAAAGGTGCCCCATGGGGTGGTAAATGCAGTTTTATACTGGTCTTCCTTACGGATCTGAATCTGGTTGTATCCGAAAAAACCATCCATGAAGGAGAGGACTTCATGTCCCGCATACGCATCGATGAGTTGGTCAATAAATGGCGTGGGGAAGTTGTCCTTGGGACAAGCACGGTTTAAATCGCAGAATTCAGTGCATACTCGGATGGTGCCTTGTTTTTTGTTAACGAGAATGGGGTTTGAAACCCAAGTGGTATAGGCAATAGGATAAATGAACCCTTCCTTGCGCAGTTTCTCAATCTCGGCTTTGACAGCTGGGAGCTTTGAGGGATGAATGGGGCGCTGTTTCTGACGAACGGGGGGTACATCAGGCCATGTGTCGATGTGGTGCTCTATAATGGCGGGGTCAAGACCGGGCATCTCGGTATAGGACCAGGCAAAGACATCACGGAATTCTCTGAAAAGGTTTATGTAGTCCTCAATCTCTTGTTTACTGCAGAATGCTCCTAAAGTGATGAGTTCAGGGGCACGTCCTGGGGCAGGGATATCGACTTGGATGGCGGGTGAAATGTTGGCCATGTTACCTTCCTCGAAGGCGTCAGGAGCAGGAATAGGGTCCTTGAACCAGTCGACCTTAGTGGGAAGGAAGTCTTTGGATTCAACCGCAAATTGGGTAGCGGTGCTAGAGGAAGATGCTTCTGGGATGAAGTAAGAACGATGATGCATATCATCCCAGGGATAATCCGGGGCGGTAAGGGCCTCAAGAATCTCCTCATCGATACGGAAAGTTTGCGTCGTCAAATCGGTTGACGAGTGGATAGTGGTTGAAGAGATCATATAGATGGTATTAACCTCTCCAGAAGGGGAAGAGACCGGGGGGTAGATCTCCTCAATGTTGGGTGGTGCCGTCTCAAGATCCAGATTGTTCATCTCATAGAGAGCCGCTCTGTAATTCGGGAGATCGGGACAATGATGGGAGTAATGCCCGTAAACACCGCATATGGCACTGGGGTGGTTAGTGCGTAGGGACTTGTCTTTAGGCTTAGGAGTGGGGTTTAGTTCAACAGTTGGGATGTTGGGGTCATCGTCGAGCATCTGCATGTGTTTTTGTAATGCTGGTAACTGTGGGCATTGGTGAGTCGCATGGCCCAACTCATCGCACAGCGAGCATTTAGGAGGAGCGCGAAACACTGGAGGGTTTTTTACTGTCTTGGGAAGTGGTACAACAGTGTAAGGTTGTGGCCCTCTGCCCCCAGTGGGTTTGGGAGTAGGAGGGGGAGTCGTGGAGGACGAAGGGGTAGAGACACCGGGAGGTGGCTAAGTGGTAGTAGCCATGGGTTGCACCGGTTGGAGGACAACGTCTGGTGTCGGCGGGCGAACGGGAGGCGAAAGATACCATATGGGTAATCCCAAAGTTAACCCAGGGAGGCTAAGGGTAGCCATGACCGGGGCGCTTACTACTCCCGATGGAGGGACTAGGAAGGGGATCGTATGGATAGGTGTAACACCAATGTGGCTAGGTACCAATGGTGGTTTAGGCAACAAGGGTGGTTGATTATTAGGTGGTTGGTTATCGTGGGACAAGGTACATAAGTCAGACACGTCCGTGGGGGATGAGGGAGGCGGAATAGATTGGAAGGTGGAGGTCATCGGCGCGTCTGAATAAACTCCAAGTCCCGTAGAGGAAACAAATGAGGTGGACGCACGAGAGACAGGTTGTTCAACCATGGGGAGAACATTTTCGGGTGCCGCGGGAGCACTGGGATCATAGTAGGTGAGCTGGTCAACCTTGACCACGCGTCCCTCATGGGGGAAAATCATGGTGCAAAACACGGAAGAGGCAACCACCCGCATGGCATACATGTAAATGCGGCCAAGTAAAAGGTTATAATCCAATTGGGCATTGATTACCTCGATGTCGATAAGGACGGTTTTACCACCTAACTGGACGGGGACATTGGGTAGGAGGCCTTGGGGCTGTGCCGACCGACCATCGTAGGTGCGTAACGCAGTGGTGGACTGCTGGAGGGTAGGGGATCCCAACTTCTGCCATACTAATGTAGACATAACGCATGTGGAGGCACCTTAATCGATGATGCATCGATGGATGACAAGATTCCGAACGGAAACAGAAACTTGGAATGCTAAGGAGGAAGGCAGGCGTGGCTCGGATTGGTCCAAATCAAATGCCATTAAATTCGAATCATGTGGGTCAATCGCCCCAATGGCGGATAGTAAAGTCTTGCGCTGAGAAGGGCAGTTCTTCAAGACTTCTAATGCAGACATGGCTGCGGGAGATTGGGCTAAGTCATCGACGATGTTGTAGTTTGACGCAGCCCGCGCATTGGGGTTATTGTTGATACGACGAAGCGAGAAACGAGGTGCTTTGGGAGCACCCTCTAGTGGAGGCGGGGGTATGCGTAATGCCTGATCGGTGGGATGGGCGTTAGGGTTTTTCTCAGCAGGAGGGGCTTCAGTGGTGGAGCCATATTGGTTTCGACGAGTCTGGAGGTTGACGTCAACTGATGACATCATCAACAAGTGGTGGGTACCCGAGTCAAACATGGGTTGATCGGGAGCAGCGTACGTGATCTATTGTTGGGGTTGCACGTTGGCTTGAGGGGGAGTCAATGGCTGAGCGTTCACTACGCCTTGGGTTGGTAAGGGGTTTTGCAGAACCAAAGGAGGCTGCTGAGGTTGGGGGGGTTAGGTGGCGCCTGAGGAGCTGCATGCCCTTGGCGATGGGCATCATCAACCCAAAGTTGGCGTGCTCACTCCAAGTGTGGGAAAGCATGTGTATAGTGGCCATATACCCCGCAAATAGAACAATGGTGGTTTGTTCGCAAATTGGGGGTTTTAGCCTGCTTGGGAGGGCGATCAGGGTTTTGGTTAGCAGGGGCCACATTATTATTGTCGGGGGGATTCACCGGTTGACCAGCTTGGTCTGCAGGTTGGTTGTTCCCACGATTATGGCCCTTGCCGTGGTTTTGTTGGCCCTGGTTGCGTTGGTTGTTCTGGTTCTGCTGCGGATTTTGTTGGGCGTAGACTTGCCCTTGGGCAGCAGGTGGGTTCTGAGGTTGCGCAGGTGCGGGAGAAGGCTGCGGGGGATGATATGCAGGTGGGGGCTGAGCAAGTGCAGCAACTTGAGGAGGTTGCTGATATGGCTGCGGAGCAGGTTGTGGGTTTGCCGCAGGGGATGCCTGTGGTGGATAATAAGCGGGTTGGGCTTGTGAAGGCGCAGGAGATGGGGCAGCCTGCTGATGGTAGTAAGGCTGAGGTGCGACTAGGGGCGCATAAGCGGGAGTCGCATGACCGAAGCACTGAGGAGGACATGAGGGTCCATGGTGATGGTGATGTGTCATGGGAGCATACGAGTTGGTTGCTCCAGACTATGAGGAAGCCCGCGAAAGGTCGGGGCCAGGGGTAGGACGTGCTATAGAAAATGGTTGGGGATGCGAAGAAACATGGCCAATAATACCGTCTGCAGCATGGGATGCCCCCGACGCATCGTGCTGGGAGGACTCGCCGCGAGGGGCGTCAGGTATAATGGTATAAAGGTAACCCGACTGGGCGTAAATGAGGTCGAACTGTTGGGCCTTAAGGATGGCCTCTTCTTCAGACTGGGGTCTTTCTGATGCCACATCCTTAGCAATAACAGGGAGAAGGGATTTGAGGAACCAATCTAGGAAGATACGGTCGTCTAGTTTGATCTTGCATAAGCTACGGCGTCGACGCCACTCATGGATGTGGTCCTTGATATGGGTAGCCGTGTTTTGTCTACAATATAGGAGGATCTCAACGCCCGCGTCATAGCGGACAGGCAACTGGAAGAACTGCAGGAAGGTTGAGGCAAGGGAAGCAAAGGTGGCATGGGTCCCATGAGGTTGCTCGATATACCACTTGGCTACAGAGCCAGTGAAGGTGCGCTGTAAGAGACGGAGGCGAACAGAGTCGTCCACTATGGAGTTAGAGGAACACCATAGGTGGAAATCCATGATATGGTTTTGTGGGTCCTCACCAGCCTTTCCCTCGAACTTAGGGATGTCAGAGGGGAGCTTGGTAGGCATATGAGGCCACGCAGGGTCGTGTCGGATAGGGTCGTTGGTCAATCTGGCCAGGTCAGGTAGGTTGAGGCTAGCCATGAATGGCAAACTGGAAGGAGGATGTGACACAGTAGTGGGTTGGACCAGGTTAGGGCCCATGCCCCCAAGTGGAGGGACAGGATTTGGGATGGTGCCCCCAAGTGGGGGAACTGAGGTAGTATAGGATGGGCTTGCACCACCATGGGTAGTGTGAGCCACTGATGTAGTGGGGATAGGAATTCCCGCTGCGGGAATAGGTACCGTGAGGGGAACGGTAGATGGGGGCCCTATGGAGGGCATACCCAAAACATGAGTAGAAACTGGTGTAGTGGTGGATGTACCACCAATGGTCCCTATAACAAAAGGAGTGGAAGTCATGCCAGCCCTGGGGCTAGTAGGGGCAGTGTAAATAGGGTTCTCAGACTCTTCATCAGAATCGGAGGTAAAGTAAGGAGCGTCAATATCTGGTGACGGAGTCCTATGTCGCTGACGAGTGGAGTCAAGTGACAAGGCTCTAGATCTGTGATGAGTGGTATCAACGGATGATGATCGGAATCTATGACGGGTGGTGTCAAGAGAACCGTGCTGTGGGGGCTTGCCCCTGAGGCACCGAGAATGTCTCAGGGACTCAATGGTGACAGATGGTGTCAAATCTATGTGGGTTGAGGTGAGTAGAAAAACAGCTCAAAAAATCCTAATGCAACCGAGTGTGCAGAAGGAGAGCTAAAAAACAAGGCACTCAGGCCAACAACCAACTCAAAACACCCACTGCAACAGCTGTGCTACAATAGGTGGAGTATCAACAAAGATGGTCAGAATACCAACAAGCAGCAGGTTTCCTGAAAATAAAAAATGGTGGACTCTCTAGACCAAAGGGAGGTAAAGGAGCATGCAAACACCTAACTAAAAGTATTCTGACTCAACTAAACATATTCTCTGCAAGGTGATGAAATCCAAGTCAGACAATATGAGTAGGAAAGCCAAGTGGATATGATATCCCCCTACCGGGAGGGACACCGGGTAGTCAATCCTAGAAGAATGGCAACTAAGATACCCCGTTCATGACACGTCCAGAAAGGTGAATCTGTCGTTTAGTCCGTTTACCGCAATACCCCTATACAGGGATATCCCGTGAACCGCGAAAGGTAGCCCTTCGGTTACTGAATGGAGTGCGGTATTCCACTCAGGCCTCCGGAACCAGTCTCCCGACTTCAACCCTCCTAAGGGAGAGGCCCTCTGATAAACTGGTCGTGACCGTGCCAAAAAGTACTAGGGGATTTTGGTTCCCTATTTGGACAACAACTATGTCTCAAGTGTAAGTGACCGAGGGGTGTTATTGGAAGCCTATCCCCCCGACCCTACCTAACTACAAAGATTCTTTTATGTTCCCCAAGTGGGGTTAGAATATTGGTTGAGTTAGGTACTTTTTAAGGCTCACTTGAATTATGTGACAGAGTGTGTGCTCGTGAGGTGATGAACCCAAAATAGAAGTGCCACAAGGGGGGCAACTTCTAACTATCAATAATTACTGAAATTGAAACTTTAACTTGCAAAATTTTCTGAATTAAAAATATTGAAATTTTAAAAAGATTCTGTAAAGGGAACAGAAAGTAAGTTGCAGAAAGGCTGTAAGGAAGTGAGGCTGCAGGTAGGACAGAGGGCTGTTAGGATGCAGAAAATATTGCAGCAAAAAGGGGCTGGGCTCAAAACAGGAAAAATGCAGAAATCAGACCGCGGGTCTGTGGCGAATCAGAACAGGCAAACTAGGGGTTTGAGGGAAACAGACGCGGTCAGGTCGCGGCTATCGGGCTGACAGGCGCAGTCGGGACGCAGGAAACGGGGGAAAAGACGCAGTCGGATCACGACAAAAGGGCTAACAGACGCAGTCGGGACGCACGGAAGGGGCTGAAAGCCGCAGTCAGGATGCGGGAAAATGGCCGACAGGCGCCGTCAGATCGCAGCAAACAGGCTTATTAGCCGCAGTCGGATCGCAGGTAACAGACTTGAATCCGCCGGCAGGGCGTCGGAAGCAGTCTGAGAGCTGCGTTCGGGTCGCAGGTAAGGGCCTGAAAGGCGCAGTCAGGACGTGACTGCAGAGGGAAAAGACGCGATGTACGGCGGCTGAAAGGGACGGCCGAAAGGAATTTTTTATTTTTTTTTTAAACGGAAACCAGAAATTCAAAATCTAGGGGAGTCGCCAAAACTGTAGCTAGGGTTTTACCCCTAGCTTGTGCAAATGAGCACCTACTAAGGAGAATGGAATCCTTAGTAGCAGTTCAGTAAATGGAAATAACTAAGCTAAAACAGAAATAGAAACTACTCTAAAACATGTGCATGAAAAATAAACAATAATTTGTAAACAAGGGTTTTGTATTAATATTACCTTCAATGTGAAGGTTGATGAAGCTCCTTGCAATGTCCAAGAGGGTTGCTCCAAGCTCCAATGTGCTCCTTCTCTTTCTCCAATGTTTGGGATGGGCCAAAAGAGGCTCTCAAGGTGAAAGTAGTTCAATGGTGAACTAGGGTTTCGAGAGATATTTTGGCAGAGTAAGGGTATACTTGATTGTGGATATGAAATAAGGGATCTCCATCACCTATTTATAGTTTTTTGATGGTGGAGTGTTGACCCATGGTTTTAGGAAACACATGGTTTAGGGCAGCTGTGTAGGGTTTTTTCCTCCTTTTCCTCATTATTTTATATTTTTTATTCCCTATTTAGGGGATTTTTGCTATTTTTGGAGGAAAAGGGGGTTTTTTATCCTTTTTGAGGCTATTTTGATGGTTTTGTGGCCTTTTGGAGGCATTTTAGGCCTTTTGGAAGCTTTAAAATGGGATTTTTTGGGATTTTAAGGGAAATATGGTAGGAAAGTGGACAAATGAGCCATATAATGTGGTAGATGAGGTAGTGAGCACTTTTTGGGTGTTAACAAGCATGAAGATGTAGTCTGTAGGATTTTTCCATACGCATTTGAGCCGAAAGTCTCGTCCTGGTATTTTAGCTTACAACCTAGCTCGATCTCAAGCTGGGATGAATTTGAAAAATGTTTCTTAAAGAAATATGGAAACCAAAAGACTGTAGCTACACTTATGAAAGAATTATTGTCCATGAGAATGGAAAATAAAGAAAAGGTTCAAGACTTCAACTAAAGGTTCATGACACTCTTAAATAATTTCAGCGAAGCTAATAAACCAACAGAGGAATCTCTGGTTGAATATTATACAACAACTCTTGAAGGACCCATAGCAATGTTCGTTAAAAGATTTAAGAAAACCACCCTGATAGAGAATTTTGAAGAAGCTAGAAAGGTGGAAGAAGAAGCGGATAGCATTGCTAAACATGCCTTAGATGTAGAAACAAAACTAGTAGCCAGTAAAAAAACCTTGCTACTCACCAGAAGTAAAGAAGAGTCATCAACAGACATGGAGAATGTAGTTAAGATGATGCAGAAGTTGTCCAATAAAATTGTAGATCTCGAGAAAGATAAAGCTACTAGTACATCTAGGAAACCTTTCAAGCCATTTTACAAAAAGAGAGAAGGAAACGATCAACCTCATCCACCCATGAACACTTCCCCTATTTTAAATCTCAATGAAATAGGGATGGAAAACTTCTGCACCTTTCATCAAGAACTGCACTCGGAAAAGAGATTCCCACAATGGATTAACTCTATGAGTTTAGTCATGAACCAAATGCTAGATTCACAGATTCCAGATCAAGACGATCATCCAGAGGAATCGAGCCCTGAGTTAGAAGAACCACCTCCGGACACCACTATGGTGCTATGGGATTGGGTACATTTGACTGAATTAGTAGAAGAAAATCCCGTAGAAAGCTCAGTCTCTGTTGTGAACATTAATACTCGCAGTAAAGGTCCTATTACAGATCCTGTGCCAAACTCGACTATTCCCAAGCCTAAAGTTTCGAAAGAACTACCTAGAATGCATCAGATAAAGCCATCGGATCTGTGCTTGGGAAAGAACAAGACAAGAAACCCTATGCCATATACTATATAAGCAAAAATTTGGCTGGGGCAGAACTCAACTACACAGTCATAGAGAATGAATTTCTGGCAGTCATACATGCAATCAATAAATTCAGGCATTACATTACAGGATACCAAAGTTTTATCCATACTGACCACTCAGCGATCAGATATCTTATGAACAAGCCTAATACCAGTGTAAGAATTATTCGATGGATGCTACTTCTACAGGAATTCAACATCACTATAATAGATAAACTAGGCAAGCATAATGTCGTAGCAAACTTTTTGTCAAGAATAACACATGGGAAAGATAATGAATTGGTTCAAGATAACTTCCCTGATGAGCACCTTTTTGCCATATCAATAAAAAGCCCGTGGTTTGCTGACATAGCAAACTATTTGGTATCCGGAAAGTTTCCAAAACATTACAGCTATAAAGAAAGGACAAAATTAATAAGACAAAGTGACACATATACATGGATAGTGGGCATGCTTTTTAAATAGGGACCAGATCAAGTACTTAGAAGGTGCATTAGGGAAGATGAGGTACATGACATAATGCATGCCACCCACAATGAACCCTGTGGAGGACACTACACTGCAAAAAGGACAGCCTACAAGATCTTGCAAATAGGGTATTATTGGACAACACTCCACAGAGATGCCTATGAGTATGTGTCCCATTGCGACGATTGCCAGAGAATGGGAAAACCAACACAAAAACAAGAAATGCCACTACATCCACAAATCTCTTTAGAGGCATTCGATAAGCGGGGATTCGATTTTGTTGGCCCATTCAACCCACAGTCCAATCAGAAGAGATACATCCTTGTATGCACTGATTACCTTACAAAATGGACAGAAGTAGCAGCACTGGCTGCTGCAAATGAAACCAGTGTGGCCAAATTCTTTACTGAGCAGATCTTTCACAGATTTGGGGTGCCAAGAGAAGTAGTTTATGATCAAGGACCACAATTCACATCAAATTTAATTGAAGACTTGATGAAAAGAAACAATGTAAAGCACAGACAGTCATCCTCCTACCACCCTCAAGGAAATGGCCAAGCTGAGGTAACCAACAGGGAATTAGAGATAATCTTGACAAAAACTATCCAACTTCACAAAAGGGATTGGGTTGACAGACTTAGTGAAGCAGTTTGGGCTTACAATACTACATGGAAAACAACAATAGGATTCACACCTTATGAACTAGTCTATGGGAAAAAGGTCATGCTACCAATCGAATTTGAAGTAAAAACATTAAGAATTGCAGCCGATCTAAATATGAACCTATCAGACATTCAAAAAGAACGCATGCTACAACTAAATCAATTAGATGAACCCTGCCAACAAGCACTTACACATATTGAAATCATCCAACAACAAAGAAAGAAATGGCATGACCAACATTTGAAAGATAAGAAATTCAACGAAGGTGATTGGGCACTACTCTATGACTCCAGATTTCACACATTCAAAGGAAAGCTAACCACTAGATGGCTTGGACCTTACACTATACAGAAAATTTATGACAATGGGGCTGTGAGAATTATTACAATTGATGATGATGAGTTCCCCATGATAGTGAATGGGCATCACCTAAAACTCTACAAAAAACTAAATTCCAAAGAAGAATTTACACAAGTACTCTACCAGCAACAATTGATGGTGATAGAGCATGCTGCAAATCAGTAAACTTCAATGCATATCATGAAAAAAAAAAGAGAAAATATATATAAAAAATAAAATAAAAAAAACAAAAAAGGGGGTAACAGGAAATTTACAAGACATCAACCTATTCAAGTGATCCTACACAATGATTCAAGCGAGGCTTCCATCAATTCAAGTGAGGCTACCATTTATTCAAGTGACCCTGAAATCAATTCAAGCGAGCCAGCCACGTCTACATGCAAAAATCAGTCTTCATCTACTATGAAATTCTTCAAGACACACCATGCCAACCTTTTTCAAACATATTCAAGCGAGCCTGCAAGTTATTCAAGGGAGCCAATCACATTCAACCATGCAATCATCCAAATATATAGCACGATCGCCTGAGTCGTATCAACAACTGGAAAAATTTTCAAAAGCACATATTCAGCAAGTTCAAAACGCACAAAACAGAAAAAGCAGCCTACGCACATAACTACTGACATGCAGAAATCAACTACAGACACCGTCAAAATATACTACATAATCCACCATGCATGAAAAATGCACCAGATCATCAATGCAGGTACGCATACATACCAAGGTAATCTCTAAAACGATTTTATTTGATTCTTAAGGTAAATCATTTTCCCACAATACATTCGTTTCTAGTCAGCTGAGGACATCTTCCATTTCAAATCAACGGCATGGTGGAATGACCTTCATAACTCATGATTGCTACCAAAGTCCCTTCACCCTCAGCAAATCATGATCGCAACCTTCACCACATGAAGTACAGAGGTCGATCATGAGAAGGCAGAGATCGATCATGAAAAATAGGGGATTAAAAGTGGCAAGTACAGGTAAGATGGAAAGGATAGGTGCATAAAGGCAGTGAATTAGGGTGCAAAATATTCCATGATTTTGCATATAAGTAACCACCCGGAATTCCCGAGAAGCAACCACCATTGTATTCCTTGAGCTTATAGGCAGAGCCTGACCAAGTTAAAGGTATAAAACTGCATTCCAAAATCCCTGGTTTGTTTTGTTATAAACAAGATTCTAAAAATTACAAAGGGTTTTAAAAAGAGTGAACCGAAAGATCACAGTGCCATTTATCAAAGCCCGAGAGTCTTGTAGATCATTCATAACTCATGCTGGATTCCATTTATTCTTGGACTGAGAGGATACCATACAGGGGTAGCCCAGGAGTTCGCAAGAAACTTCAAGCATATTAAGGATGAACAGTACGTCACCCGGGTGAAGGGGTTACGCATAAAAGTGGATGAGGACATGATAGCCAAACACACTGGTCTTCCAATGGGCCTGCATTGGAGCAGCAACGACCGGGAGGAAAACCACACAACAAAAGCAGCATTCTTTGAGTGTGGAGATGTTTATGATGAAGACAAAAATGGAGTCAAAAGACCCTCCATGCCAGCACCATGGGATGAAATGGCTGCAATTGTCCTGAGGTATATTACATGCACTTGAAGATTAAGCTATGTTCCCATTTTCCATTTTCGTATTTTAGAGCTTCTTAGGCACAGAAGTCACATTTCATCAAACAACAATATTAGCATTCCATTTTACCTGCTCTAATCCCTAGCCTGAGATTAGCAGGAAGGTGGCTAAGGGAAAAGAGGATGCTTTGGCCCATCATGGGCTGATCAAACTAATAGTTGGTGAGGACCTAAAATCTTAGATTCCAGAGCTCTCCTGGGAGGAGTTCATCGTGGCGCCTGCTGAGGACATTCAGAGAATGAGGACTATGCCCTTGCCACCTGAATCGAAAAGTAAGACCACCTCTGTATCAGGGGCAAAAAGAAAAATTGACTTAGACAGTGTGGCCGACACCTTGGTCAAAATAAAACACTCCAAAGAGGACTCCCCCAAATCAGACCTAGATATTCCTACCAGTAGTCAGGGGTCGAAGAGGTGCAGCAAGAGATTCACGCAGGTATCTAAAATCCGAGTCTCCAAGGAGAAACAAAGGGAAACTAGCCCCCTGATTACCAATGTGTCTGATGATGACATTGATCCTTTTATAGATCAAAAGGATCACACTATAGATGAAGAAGAGGATGAAGAAGAAAAAGAAGAAGAGGATGAAGAAAATGAAAGGAATGAAGAGGAAAAACGGGATACATAAGAAGAAATGGATAAAGAAGAAGAGCAGAGCTTACAGGAGCAAGGAAACTTTCAGGAAAACCCTCCAGGATGTAATGAAGACCTCGAGGTCGTTTCCCAGCTCGCTGAAGCACGAGCGGAATTGGAAAGGCTTAAAAATGAGTTGGCAACATTAAGAATTGGGCCAGAAAGCCAAGCCACACCTCCCCCATTCTCAGCCGAGAAGACACAAATCCTAAAGATGCATCATGCAGAAGAGCTCCAGCTAGCCGAGAAGAAGAATTTAGCATTGCAAGAAAAGTTGGCCGAAGCATAGAACGAATTAGCAAGGAAAGACTAGGAGATTATCAAATTTAAGGATGTTTTTGCCACTACTATCGGCATATATGAGAGACTGCATGACCTCAGACCATCGTCAGCGATATATGCAATTTATTTACAAGAGAAATGGGGCAAATTCCAGCTCTAGAGGTTGAAGAAAGGTCTCCCTATAGAGGTAAGCACTCCCAAATAATTTATTGATGCATCTTTGAACTCCATAGACCTGGAGAAAGACCGATTGAGTGAGTTCTTCTTGCACAATTTCATAGTTTCTGGCTCTCCCAACTGGTCGCCAAACCCATATGTGGGCGATTTCCAGTTAAGGGCATTGTGTTTGTGGATGAAACACGAAATTGAGCAAGCCCAGGACTATCATCTCTATGTTGCATCCAAATGGAAAACCCCATTAATGATCAGACCAGAGCCAACTCACCCTGAGGGAATAATCTATAACCACATGATCCTCAAGTCGAGGAACTGATACCCATTCTCCTCGCAAAACAATAGGAGGCGGTGATTGATTTTCACATTACACTCTGTAGCACATAAAAGGAAGTTAATGAGTCCATCAGGGAAAGGTGGAGCAGGGTGGAAAACGATCTAAAAAGAAGAGAACTCCACTCTCCCCTCAGGCTTAAGGATGCTCTTTTCAAAACCACACTCTACAAAGAATCCCTGGCAAGAAATCAACTCAGGTGGATCGGGATGAGGCTGAATCCCCCATTCTTCCTTTCCCCAATCCTTAAAGAACAGATTAATGAAGAGGAAGAGAGGAAGGCATGGGCCAGGGAGGACCAGAATTTTGGATATCTCAGGCAGGCACGGACACCTAAGGTGGTAGCATGGGATATCAGGGAGGTCATCGACGAATTGAATAAGTCACCCAAGGAAGGGTGAATCCTTTAAGTAGGGGAGAAAATGATGGGTCCAATTTTTAGGTATTTGATAACACTTTTTCCGCAGTCCAACTCAAGCAATGGCAGAGAAACACACTCAATTGTGGGAAAAGTGTTTTACTTTAGTTATTTAATGAAATTGTTTTTATGATTATTCTTGTATGTTAGAATGCGTATCAAATAAACTGATTATATGGAAACCAAGCGTGATTAAGCAGGTCCAGGATCATTAAGGGATGGATGTGTAGAAGACTAAAGGATCACCAAGCTTGGGGCCCTATTTCCTGATTTATAGAGGACGCACTCCCACTTTCAAGAAGAATCGGCATTTTGACAATCAGTTAAGATCAGCATTAAAATCATATAAATATGGACCTCTTGGGTAGCGAGAGGCCTCGGCTGTTATTTTGAGAAAAACATTGTTTTAACGTTTCTGCTCTATCGATACTGCGAAGTACAGACCTTTGTTTTGACATGGATTTTATATTTTAATAAGAGATTGATGATTAATTCCAGCCAGCGTTTCTAAGTTTTATTCTCTCCTGAGTACGGGTTGGGGAGGGCCCCTACAACACGTAGGTCAGGATATTTCTATTTGCGGGTATTTCTTTCAATTATGCGTTTTACATTGATGAACAGTTCTATTACATATGGAAGCGCTTGAATGATTCATTATTTCTGTAGTAGTTTATAATACATTATGTGGTATAGCAGAACAGTTTCAGTAGTCCTGTAGGTTCTTTCTTTCAACGCATATTTGAATCAACGATTGCATGTGTATCAGCTTTGCTTTCAATATCATGGTTTACATCTGAGGTTTTTGACTATTTCTCATCGTGATCAATTTCTTTAGTAGTAGATGGATAGCTTGAAACGATTGCACTTTAATGTTAGTTTTGGGATTTAAAATGGTTTAGATCAGAATGCTAGTTTTAGGTATAAAGTAACTACAGACTTCGTTTCCCCAAATCTTAGAATAGATCTATTATGAAATTTTCATTTTCTAGATTTACCATTCCGCATTGAGTAATTTCAGAAGATCATCTCCTTCACTTTCAGCATTTCAATTATTTAAAATAGATTTACTACTTTATTTCTTAGAACATATTTAATGCTTTTGGTATCTTAATTCTTTTAATTGGATTTATTGCTTTCCAGTATTTAATTCCATAGCATAACCCGTTTACATCTTTAGTAGACAACCTTTAGAACATCGATACCGACATCCAACTGTGACAGAGATTATCCTATAAGAGCACAGATAGTGCATGCACTTCTAAATTTTGTACGTTCCCTGGGTTGACATTTAAAGTAGGCTCTTGGTATAGCTTCCCTCATTAGGCATCCATATTAGGAGCTCACCAACAAGTCACTGATATCAACACAACTTCGACAAGTTCTAAATTCCCACGACTTCGAAGACCTTCACAACTTCAACAAATTCCAACTTCTACATGACTTCAACAACCTTCGCAAGTCCGACAAGTTCAACTAAATCAACAGTATCGCGATGTCGACATAGCCTCGACTTGCGACTGTCGAACTTCAACAGGTTGTATCTCTGTCTTCCAGTCGACTGTAATGATTGAAATTCTGGAACCATTCTAACTTCTTTTGTAACTGAACGTAACGGGAAGGCACCCAAACGTCTCAGCACATTCTATATAAGCATGTAAAACTATTGTAATATACAATCTTGATGACCTTTACATCCAGTAACAGAGAAATCAGTTCGCATTCCTACATATTGTCTGTGTGTATATCTTTCTGTGCATAGTGTATTCCTACTTTGCTCCTATTTCTTATGCTTCTGCCATAACAGAGACGGCTCATTCAGTCAAACTGTTTTCCCCTCGTGCTTCCTGGCCGCGAGTGGATCACTACAACTTCTCATGGTATAGTTTTTGCAGCATCAATTGCCTCATCTAACATAAGTGGGTCATTAAGTTTGGTCCTAGCCAAGTGGCCAAGGAATTCAAAATACAAGCTTAGGTTGGTGATATATTATTTTTCCCATCACAAATATTGGTATTAAGTTGTAGTAGTGGGGTGTCTTTTCAGACTTCTAAGAATTACTGGATTATTGGATCACAAATAGTGATGGATTTTGAGTTTGGACCTATCGAAGGCTAACAAGGATAGAGCACTATGATGCATTATAATATGTGTATCAATGATTAGGCACAAGGTATGCATGTTGATCAAGTTTGGAAATTTATTTCCAAATAGAGAAAGGTTCCCTCAACTCCCAGTCCATTCGATGATCCTACTAGAGCTGTGCATCTTACTCCTTGGGAAAAATCATTCTAGGATGTTGTGGCATATTCCCTACTCAAGGGTGTCTCTTCCTTTGAAAATGTCGGATTAACTAGTAGATTCAATACTATTCTCAACCATTTATTTATTGAATGAATATTTGTCATCTTTCTTGGAATGTGAGATAGATGAAAATCCCAGGATGCAAGTAGTTTATTTGGGGATTTTTGACCAAGGTTACACTAGATGTTGTATTTTTCCAGGAAGTCAAGCCTATTGGTTTTAAGCTTCATCGTTGTATGTGAAATGTATGTAATGCCCCCTTTTGGTATTGAGAACGTTTGTGACATATCTTATTTATTTCCTCAATTATGAGAGAGATTATGTTTTTCCTCATATTCACATATTTGTGGAAGAAGTTGTATAGCATATTTTTCGTTCTAACGAAAATCATGTATTTCTTTACACACTTGTTACTCTAAGAGTTATCTTAAATATGATGTGTCTTATATGGATTTGATATTTGAAATTGCAACATTCATGTACATATAGATGAATTTGAACAAAAATCAAGCAAATATATAAACTTTTTACAATTTATAATCTTTAAACTTGCATGAATACACCATGTCCAACCATTGGATATTACAGGGGGCATAAAACTCATCATAATTCCTGTAGAAAATTTGTCACCATACATTTCTTTAATAGCTCCTTACTTGCATTGCAAAAAAAATGAAATCCAATGTGTCCAATAGTTATATGAGAATGGTCCAATGTTCCAAACTTGTTCCAAACTGAGCTCTGAGAATTGTCAAGTGTAGATGGTGTGTCCAACATGGTTGAGAAGGTTCCAATTTACCAAAGAATGCAAGTTGAATGTGTGAGACCAAGAAGAAGAGAACTGAAATTATGTGAACCAAAAGGAGTTTACCGCATAACACTTAAATTGAAATAGACAATGCACATGAAATGTTTTTCTATCCTTTTTATACAGAGGAGCACATGCATGTTAATAATGTGCAGACACTAATAGTGTGTGTGCATTACTAATGTGCACGTTATCCTATGTGCATTAACTAACAAACATTCACCATAAACATTCAGCGTATGATTGTGGTGAACCTTTGCTATTAATTGAGTATAGGAGTGCTTACATGTTATTAACATGCACGCACTATTACTGTGTGCACGCTATAATGCTCGTGCACTCCTATAAGCATTAATATGTGGTGGGTGAACTTTCAGTACAATTTATTTTGTGTGAACTCTTTTTTTCAACTAATTTATAATAACACATTAGTACTCAATTAATGTTTAGAGAGAGAGGGAGGGGGGAGATTGTGGATTATGGGTTTAGGGAGAGAGAGGGGGGAGATTGTGGGTTATGGATTTAGAGAGAGAGCAGGGGTATATTGTGTGTTATGGGTTTAGGGAGAGAGAGAGGGGGGAGATTGTGGGTTATAGGTTTAGAGAGAGAGAGAGACAGAGAGAGAGAGAGAGAGAGATTGTGGGTTAGGGGTTGTGAGAAAGAGAGGGATATTGTGGGTTAGGAGTTTAGGGAGAGAGATAGATTGGGGTTAGGGATTTAGATGAGAGAGAGGGGGGGGTTATGGGTTTAGAGGGAGAGAGAGAGGGATATTATGGGTTAGGGGTTTAGAGTGAGAGAGAGATTGGGGGTTAGGGGTTGAGAGAAATAAATCAAGGGGGGTAGGGGTTTATGGAGAGAGATCAAGTGGGGTAAGGGTGTAGGGAGAGAGATAGAGAGAGAATGATTGACAGGGAGAGAGATATATTGAGAGAGAGGGGGGGGTATTTAAAATGGTTGTACATTTGAAATTGTGTCACATGAACATTACATTCACAATTTATTATTGATATCAATGCAGGAACTTGATATCTATGTAAAATCAAATACAATATTTATTCTCGAAGTGATCCTCAAATAAGTGGTAAAATTCGACATTAACAATGCTTTAATTCTAAGATTAGGGGAGTGAAAAGCTGATGTGGAACTTGGTTAGGGGTTGAGAGAGAGAGGGATATTGGGGGTTATGGGTTGAGAGAGAGAGAGATTGGGGGTTGGGAGTTTAGGGAGAGATAGAGAGAGTATCATATGTGAAAGGGTGTGAAGTCTTGAATGGGTTTAGAGAGAGAGAGAGAGAGAGAGAGAGAGAAATACTAGGTGTTAGGGGTTTAGGTGGAGAGAGAGAGAGAGAGAGAGAGAATCATATGTGAAATCTTGTGAATTCCTGAAGGGGTTTAGAGAGAGAGAGAGATTGAGGGTTAGGGGTTTAGAGATAGAGAGAGATTGGGGGTTATGGGTTTAGATAGAGGGATGGCGATTGTGGGTTAGGGAAATAGAGAGAGAAATATTGAGAAAGAGAGAGAGGGTTAGGGGTTTAAAGAGAGAGAGACAAAGAAAGAGAGAGATTGGGGGTGGGGGGTTTAGAGAGATATATATATATTAGGGGTTAGTAGTTTAGAGATAGAGAGAAATTGGGGGTTAGGGTTTTAAAGAGAGATAAAGAGAGAGTTTGGGGTTTAGAGAGAGAGATTGGGGGTTAGTGGTTTAGACGGAGAGAGAGAGAGAGATTGAGGGTTAGGGTTTTATAGAGAGAGATAAAGAGAGATCAGGGATTAGGGTTTTAGAGAGAAATAAATAGAGAGATTGGGGGTTATTAGCTTAGAGAGAGAGAGAGAGAGTATTATACATGAAAGAGTGTGAATTCTTGAAGGAAAATATGTAGAAGGTGACCAATATCTATGATGAATTTTTGGATGCCCCAAATATATATATATATATATATATATATATATAGAGAGAGAGAGAGAGAGAGTGATTAATGGTAGGGGGCAGAGGGATATATATATATATATATATATATATATGTGTGTGTGTGTGTGTGTGTGTGTGTGTATAGAGAGAGAGAGGAGGATGTAGGGGTGGTTAGAAGTGGGGGAGAGAGAGAGATATAGTTGGTGGTAGGGGTAGGAGGGTGAGGAATGCAAGATTGGGGGGAGAGAGAGAGAGAGAGAGAGAGAGAGAGAGAGAGAGGTTAGTGGTAGGGGTAGGGGGATTATAAGAAAGAGGGGGGTTGGTTTATAGATAAAGGGCATGTAGGGTGACAAGTAAAGGGGACAAAGAGAGAGATAGGTAAGGGGAATAGGAGAGAGGGAGGGTTAGATAAATAGAGAAAGGAGGGGGTAAGGTTTTAGGGTAACAGAGAGATGGGGGATTAGGCATTATGGTATATGTTTTTGATGGGGGTCTTATGATTTATGGTATAGTGATAGATGAGGGATTGAGAGAGAGAGAGAGGGTGTGGGGTTATAAAAATGGAGGGACATGGTATTATATTGAGAAAGGGAGATATATATAGAAGTAGGGAGAAACAAATATATAACAATAGTGTGTGCACGCTATTAGGGCGTATGCGCTATTAGTGCGTGTGCAGTACTATTAGTACATGTGCGCTATTTTTTCATGTGTGTTAATACTATGCACGCGTTACTAATGTGCACATGCTGCTAAATTTATATTTTTTTGGAACTCTTGCATTTTTCAATTCCGTGTCTAATGAATTGGTAGGCTTGGTTCTAGGTTCATATTGCCGAACATTGTGCCTTGGACTGCATTATAGCAAAACACATCGTGCTCTATAACTTCACATTTTTCAACCTTGAATCTCTATATGCCGCACTTGTCCACTGTTATGAAACTGTGCACACTTATATAACTCTCTATGCAGATTCTAAAAATCTATTTTTTGAAAAAAATGATAGTATTTTCTATTTTTTACTCATTTTTGTTTGCAATCATGTCAAATTTACATAAAGCGTAGGTCTTATTTCAGGTATAACTTTTTACTGGCTCACCGTTCTTGAAAACGAAAAAGAACCTACACAAGTATACTTGAAGACCTACACACTTAAAAATAAGAAGAGTAAATTGACTATGTTAAGACCATGATATTAGGGCCTAACTATTGACCTTTCCATTTTAGGGTTTCATTCACTTCCTTTATTTAAAAAAATATAAAATTAGCTTGGAGAATTTTGGAAAATTTGTGTTGCACTAGAAAAACATGTTATCTACATCTCTATATAACATTTTTTACAAATTTGGATAGTTTACAAACCAAACCCAAGGCCTAACGCGGACATATGAATTATGCTTTAGAAAAAAATAACATACAAATCTTAGAAGAACATCATTTTCTGGGAGTTATACCTATTTTCCATATTTAAAAGTTATATATTCCGGAAGGTGATCCGATTGTCTATGTTTCATCATTTTACACCATGTTCTAAAATGTTGTGTAGGCAACTCTAAAAATTCATTTTAATGGCCGTATTTCTATTTTTCAGGAATTCCATTGCAACTAATGCGTCATAAGTGGGTATCATTACCTTGCACCAACACTTAAGTTATAGAACATATATGAAGGAGGTGAGAAAGTGAATAAGGAAAATTTACAATTGAACCCATAGAGGACAAGTTGATCATGTTAAGATGAATAAAGAAGAACTACTGCATATTTTCTTCACATGATGAGATCATCAACACCACCAAAGGATTGCATGAATCGGGTGATGATAAATTCATTTTACCAAAGGTACTCAGGTCCCTTCCTATGATATTTGATCCTAATGTATATGATATTGAAGATGAAAAGGATCTAGTCAATATTACAATGGGCGAGTTGCGTGGAATCCTCACTACATACAAGATGAGGATAGATAAGGACACAAAGACAAGAAAGAGAGAAGCAACATTCAAAGCATCAAACCAGTAAGGTCTAAAAATACAATTCAAGTAGCAGCTCAGATAGTGAATCTAATACAGAAAAAGTCAATTTTCTTAGAAATATGAAAAGAGGATCAGGCAAGTACAAAGGTAAACTTCCTTTTAAATGTTTTAATTGTGGAGGAGTTGGACACTTCGCTAATGAATTCCCTTATGCAGAGAATTAAAAGGATGATGAAGACAATGATTTCATATTCAAAATAAATAAGAAGACATAGATGAAGGGTATGACTGAAAATAAAAAAAAAATCAACAGATATAAGACAAATCTATATGCTAATGATAGTGACAATGAAACAAAAGAGATTATTTTCATGGCCTTAGAAAAGGAGATTGTTGTTTTGGAAAATGAAGAAGAAAGCAGTCCACAAACTGAAGGAGAGATAAATATTTAAGAATAACTTATCTGTGCTCCTGATGAAATAGATATCTTGAGGAAAAAGAAACGATTGTAAAAGAACAACTAAAAAGGTACATAAAGGAATTACTTAGTACAAAAGAGAAATATGATGAAACAAAAAAAATCATCATCAAGCTAAAAATTCAATTCAAAGAGGCCAAGATAATTGGAGAAAATGTTAAAGCCTAGATAAAAGAAAAGAAAAATGTCTGCAAAAATCTAGAATCTAAGATAGTCAGTCTAAGTAAGAAACTTGAAAAATAAAATACTACTATGAAATTTGAAAACAACTCCACAAAAATCCTAAAATGTCAAAGGATGGCACTTGACAAAACTGGCCTTGGCTACAATAAAGAAAAGGAAATCGAATAAACCTCCTCACAACATTTGGGTTGATAAAAACCCAAGAGTTATGTGGATACACTCAAGAAATATATCATGTTCAAAGATAGTACTTCTCAGAAGAAAAATAATCTTCACAATGGAAGAAGGAAGAACACTTTTAAGTTAATCTAGAATCTTGTAATCAAGTACCCAAATTACTTTGCTGGTTATTGTTATGCATGTAATGGTTTTGGTCACAAAGCTATAGACTGTAGAAGAAATATAAGGAATGGATATGGATCTTCATCATGTAATCACCAATTTTTTTCTCCCTCAACATATTATAATATTATATACTACAACTGCAACAATTAATAACATATAGCAAAATTTTGCAAAAACGGTTTCATAAAAACTAAGAAAGAAGAAAACCCAACATCCACGGAAAGAAATCAGAAATCAAGGAAATAAAAGAAAGAAGAATCATTATTCATATAGGATGCATCATGGGAACAAAATAAAAGGTAGGAGTGTTACATTGACAGTGGATTATCAAGCCACATGATAGGGGACATAACAGAATTTATTACCTTAAAGAAAAATGAGGGCAATGTTACTTTTGGTGACAATGGTACCTCTAAAATAATTGAAAAGGTAATATCAACCTAGAAAATGGAATTTCCAAAGTAGAAAAGGTTCTATGCATTGAAGACTTGAAACAAAATCTTCTTATTGTTAGTCAACTATGTGATCAAGGACACACTCTCATATTTGACTCTAAAGAATGTGAGATAATAAGATAAAATTCAAGCAAATTTGTTGGAAGAGAAGTCAAAACTCCAAACAATGTTTATATTCTTGATGAAATCAAAGGAGAAAAGAGATTCATAGGGAAGATAGACGAAATGTAGTTATGGCATTAAGGAATCGTTCATATGATTTTTTATAACATTATAAAGATAACCAATAGTCAAGCAATAAGGGACATGCCAAATATCACAAAACCCTCAAACATTATTTGCAAGCAGTGTCGACATGGAAATCAAACCAGGACGAACTTCAAGACAAAAGAATCTTCCACATCTAAGCCATTAGAACTTGTGCTTATAGACCTTGTGGACCTACAGTAACTCAAAGTGTACAAGGAGAGGACTATTTCATGTTACTCATTGATTATTATATAAGGATGACTTGGGTCTCCTTTGTCAGACATAAATTTGAAGCATTTGAAAATTTCAAAGGATTTAAAGCTTTAGTTGAGAATGACAATGATATGAAAATAAGATGCTTAAAGTCAGAAAATGGAGCAGAATTTACATCAAATGAATTTGAAGAATTCTATGTAACTCATGGAATAAGAAGACAATATTAAGCTACAAAAAATACTTAGCAGAACGAAATGGATGAAAGGAAAAATGGGCATGTGCAATAAATTGCTTGAAAACTGTTAAATGAAGTTGGGTTATCAAACAGATTTTGGAGAGGGGTGTTCTACACTACAGTTTACATTCTAAACAAAGGGAAGACACCCTATCAATTCTGTAAAGGTAAACCAACATCTATTAAATAATTCAAAATATTTGGAAGCAAATTATACATCAAAAGAGTTGAAGAGAATCCATGAAAGTTTTCTTCAAGAGATGATGAAGGATTTTTCATGGTTACTCATATAAAAGAAAATCCTATAGATGTTACAATAAAATAGTACAATTTTTTTTAAAGTGTTAATGTAAAGGTGGATGAAGCAAGACCTCAAAGGTACTACTCTCAAATAGAAGAAATAAATAGAAATAGGGAAGAAAAAGAAAAGGAATATGAAGAAGAAGAGGAAGAAGAAGAATGCAATCGAGAAGAAGAATCGGAAAGGAAAGATACAAAGAATCCATCAATGTTTGTACAAAAAAATCATCTAGAGAACTTAATTCTTGGTGAGAAACAAGCAAAAATACAAACTAGAAGAAGAATATAGAGTACTTTTGAATAGATAAATTTTTACTTGCTATCCAAAATAGAACCTAAGTGTTTTGCATAAGCAAGTATTTCCAATCATTGGGTCAATGCTATGAATGAAGAAATAGAACAGATTGAGAAAACTCAAACATGGATGATTGTACCAAGGCCCAAATACAAAAATGTAATTGGTACAAAGTGGACCTTCAAAAATAAATTAAATGAAGAGGGGAAAATAGTCAGAAACAAGGAAAGACTATAGTGTGAAGGATATGCTCAAGTGGAAGGTATATATTTCAAAGATACCTTCACTCCTATTGCAAGATTAGAATCCATTCGAATGTTTTTATCATATGCAAGTTTTGAGGACTTTAAATTATATCACATGGATGTCAAATCAAATTTCCTGAATGGAAATTTAGAATAAGTTCACATTGAAAAGTCAGAAGGATTCATACTATCAAAAAATCAGAATTATGTCTGCAAATTGAAGAAATCTCTCTATGGACTGAAACAAGCTCCTAGAGAATGGTATTCACTACTTGATAAGTACTTGTATCAACAAGGTTTCAAAAGAGGAATTGCAGACAACAATCTATATATCAAAACATAAAATATAGATCAATTAATTGTTATGGTATTTGTGGATGATATTATATTTGGTGGTAGTAAAAATGACACGTGTAAATAATTTTCCAAATAAATGTAAGAAGAGTTTGAGATGTCCATGCTTGGGGAGCGATGATATTTTCTTGGGCTGCAAATTACACAAACTAGCGAAGGCATATTCCTTTCACAAACAAAATACATTAAGGATATTTTGAAGAAGTTTGAAATGGAAGACAATGAAACTGTCAACACTCTCATTATTATTGGTTGCAATTTAAGTAAAGAGGGTGGACCAAAAGATGCAAACTAGACTTTGTACATATAAATGATTGGCAGTCAATTATATGTCACAACTTCAAGATCAAACATAATGCAAGCTATCTGATTTGTAGAAAAGTTTCAAGCTAATGCAAAGGAAACACATTTCCTTGTAGTAAAGAGAATCTTTATATATCTAAAAGGAACCTTGAATTTTGGTTTATGGTATCAAATAGGTACAGATTTCACTCTCAAAGAATACATAGATGTAGATTGGATCGGAAGTGCAGATGATAGAAAGAGAACAAGTGGAGGAGCATTATTTCTAGGAAATAAGTTAGTTTCATGGATAAGCAAGAAACAACCTTTATTTTCCTTATCCATTGCAGAAGCAAAATATATTGTAGCAGTGCATTATGTTGCACTCAAGTGATTTGGATGAAGCAAACATTGAAGGTCATTAAGATGGAATTTAATCATCCAATCTTGATACTATGTGATATTACTAGTGCAATTCACATCTTAAATAATCTAGTTATGCATTCGAAGAAAAAACACATTCCAATCAGGTATTATTTTTGGGAGAGAAGGTTACATAGAAAAAAAGGTGAGACTGGACTATGTGGAATAAACTAATAGATTGCTGGCATATTCACAAAAACACTTCGTAGCGATACTTTTGTATATCTTTGATAAAAATTGGGGTAGTCCCCATTCCTAATTAGACATACAAGCTCAAGGGGATCATTCCATGTCAATGATCAGTGCTAGAGGGAGGTTGGTAATACAGGAATCAAATTGCAAAAAAGTTTAAGCAAATGGGGAGATGACCTGAACAAAAAATATGGTACAAGTCCAAGGAGAGTATCTCTTTTCTATTGATGTCAAAGGGGTAGATATACATAAGAATTAAAAACTTGATGACTGCAGATTCAATGAGATTGTTGACATCAATGAAAAATGGGGAGATGGTTGGAGATGTTGTCATTGATTTCAAAGGGATTTCATGAATCTACTGGAAATCATGGGGGGTATGCATGCCAACAACCCCACACAATTCATTGATAAGCCCACAAGAGAAGCTTACCAAGAGGTCAGATTGAAGTAATCAACCATCATTTATGGTATATTAATGATAGGATTGGGGATCTCACCATTCATAAATAGTTTTCCTAATCAAAACTAAAAACCCCAATCTAAAATAAGTCAACCTGCAAAACACAACTACAAGTGTATAAATGTAAATTGATTCAATGTTTTAGGGAGAAGTGTGATTAGAATGGAGCTTTGAGGAATGTAGAAGGATGAAGATGAAATTAATCCAAGACGAGTTTACAACTTGATGTTCCATGTTTCTAATTTTCCTTTTTGCAGGCTATAAAATAGTTATTTTTTGGGGTTAATTAGTTTTTGCAAAGTGCAATTATGTGGTGAAACAAATTCAAGGTTTATAAGTGAATCCACAGAGATAGAAGACACACCGTGATATGCTGAGAAAAATTAGAACAATAATGTTGGAGGATTAACATAGGGATAGGTTTTGAAAAGTGCTTTTTGAACGTTGTCCAAGTAACAAACACGAGAAAATTCAAACCCAAAGTGAATTCAGAGATGGAATTGATAAATCGACAATTTCATATCGGGAGGAAGTTAAGAAACTATTGTGAATGGTTCTGACATAGAATACCCGAAGTAAGTTCAAGCCAATTTGAAAAAAATTGAGAAGTCCACATTGATATAGCAACGTTGGATATCAAATATCGAACATCTGAAGAGAGACATTGGAATAGAAACGTTTGACATCAGGACAAAAATGTTGGACATCTTAACAAAGATGTCTAACATCAGAACAATGACATCGAGATATAAATTTTTAATATCTAGACAGAGACATTGGACATCAGAACAAAAAAATCAATTATCTTAACAAAGATATTGGACATCGGACCAGAAACATCAGAATTATAGAAAAGAACAAGGTGGCATAGTGGAGAAAGGAAAAGGATTGGTGTCCTCAATAGATCAATAGGTTGATTCCCCCGAATTGTAAATAGGTACTTACACAGGGGGTTGGTGCCTCCTTCAAGTTAGTGCTTGTAAATCAGGGGGTTGGTTCATCGTTTAAGTTGGAGCTTGAAAATTTTTAAGAGGGTTATTACTATAGGGATCGATGTCCCTCACAAGTCAGATCATGTAATAAATGTAATTTTTGTTTTATATAAGAAATATTCGCTTCGTTTTCTCCCATTTGAGTTCCCACGTAAAAATATGTGTATTGTGCATTGAAGTTGATCTTTGTGATTCTTGTGTAAAGTTGTAAAAAGTGAAAAAGTGATCATATATGTTCAATATTGATTGACCCCTCCCCTTCTGAGTATCAATATATATTCCAACATGTACTTGGTGATGTGTAAGAATTATTTTTATCCAAGACATTTCAAAACAAATCAATCCATGTTCTCTATTCAAGTTGGTTGATGGGGGATTCCTTAATGCCTCCCTTCCAATGCTTCTTTTCCAATAGATGTCAAATCATTTTTGTTTGGGAGATGGATTTAGATATCTCTACAACACCTTCAGGATTGTATTCATTAGTGATAGGTTTCCTCTCTCTCGACAATGGGAATACATATGTGTCCCATGATTGGTAGATTTTACAAGTGTTATACAACATCACATCCATTCACACTTGGTAAATTGTACTAGGTACCTTGATGCCCATTATCATCATTCTTGGGTTCTCACATTTATTAATGGTATACATTAATGGCCAGTAATTAAGAAATATCCTCCATGTTTGACTTAAGACAATTTATTCACATAATAAGGATGCATACAAAACTATGGTTTGGATTGAAGACCTTGGGTTGCAGTAGCACTAGCACTAGCATTGTTATGTTATTACTTGAGTTTCACAAGATTGTACCACACACTTTTTGACATTGGTACATTTTGGAGAACCAAGTTGTTATTATCTTAGTCCAAGTTGTTATACTGATGCTTATTGAGATATAGATCCACTTTGTATTTTCTCATCATTATGATCTATTTTTGACATGGATCCACTATCATATATTTTTGTGGACGTGGTTTAATATAATATATACTTCATGGATCTGTAATGTACCTAATTTGGAAGTCATTCTTGTTTACACTTTACCATGGGTATGTCCACCTCAAGGAAAATATTTGATTTTATACATTGGTATGTGCTGCAGGTACCTTTCAAGCCAATGTCCAAAAATCTCCACCTTATCCCAGTAGGAAATTATTTCCGAGCATTGTAATGTATTTTGGCCATCAACTTCCCTTATGACCACACACATTAGTGGGCATATCTTATGGCACTAATTGACTCTACGACCCTAATTCCAACCTAATGACCACAATTCCATCCGGGTGACCCTAATGGCATCAAAGCATGTACCTAATGGCTTATAAATAGCCCTAATAAATATCCATAAGCCCCTAATGTCATGCAAAGAGTCCCTAATAGTTGTTATAGGCCCTATTTTGCATGTTTGGGTCATTCATAATTGATGATCCCACCTTAGGACAAGCTACCAACCTAGTCCAACTTATTTTTCATTGAAAAAAGAAGGATTTGAGGGAACATGAAGCTTTCTCCACTGTAGGGAGCATGTGTATGTTCCTTTTCTTTAGTAAAAGAGTATGTGCCTTGGAAAATGCATAAAAATATAAAAACACTCAAAATTCATGAAATTTAATGGTTAGAAAAGTGATTTTTATGTAACTCCTCAAAACCACCCTCCAACTTTCTCAACCATGTCCAATAATATATAAATAAGAAATTCATGAATTATATAGGGGCATCAAGAATTCACACAAAGGTTATGCTAGAATAAATATTTGTTCATGATTGCCTAAGTTTTCAAGTCCATTCCCCTCAAAAGCCCTTGTTTTAGAGATTTCATTTCCCCCTTGATTGGTAAGGTTTTATTAAGCAACTTCCATTGTTTTCTTAAGAACTAGTTTGAAGGCTTGAGATAAGTAAGGCATGAAGGTATTGAGAGAGAAACTTGTGCTAACCAGACACTTGCAATAAATTGAGTGAAACTTGTGCTAAGTGGGCACACTTTCCATAAACTTTTACATATTTAAAAAACACATACACAAATTGAAATCATGGGAAATAACAAAAACATTATGTTGCCGACAAATGAGCAAAATTGTTTTATGGAAACAACCTTTACTTGAAAGGTGACCATTTTTCCGCTTTTGTTTTGTTTTGCTCTATTGGATGCGATGCGTTTTAATAAAAAATAGACCCATACGAACTTTGAAATCTTGACTATCAAAATTAATAAACCAAAATGTTATAATACAATATACTCGCACAAAATATGTTTGGAGACTACTCCACAACAAACCCACACATAATTTTCAATCGTTTCTATCGTTCTATATGAGAATTGAACGCATCCCGGCCAAAAACAAAGAAGAAAAATTTGACAGTGTCCCTTCAGAAACAAGAACTGTGGAGCCATACGAATTGATAAAGAAAGAACAGCAGTTCAGTCTCTACAGTACAAGTTACAACATAATAATACTACCGGTTTCTCCAACAAACCGCTTACGAACTCAGTGATCTCCCGCCTGGCTACAAGCACTGCCTCTGGCCTGGCTGAAGTTTGAGTATCTCAGAATAATGATGATAATAATAATGCGGCCACCGCAATAACGATTCCAAAACAGTCGCCATGGATATGGGAAATTGAGGTCGCCGCGCTCTTTCCAACTGGCGATTGCGTAGCAGGAGTACTAGTGGGCGTGGATGGAGTTTTAGGAACGGGTGTGGAGGGGGAGGTTGCAGTCGCTGGCGGACTGCTAGGACTACTGGCAGAGGCACCCTGAATGTTATTTACGCCCATCTTCATACCACCAGCGCAGTGACCGGGAGTTCCACATATGAAGTACATGCTGCCCGGTTTCGATAGCTTGATCTGCGTGTTGCCGTCGGTAAAGGATTGCAGAGCATTGCCCGTCTGACAGGAATCATAGTCTGACTTGCTCACCACCATGACGTTGTGCAGCGACGAATACTGGAAAACTATGAAACACATACCAAAACGAATTAGTACTAAGACACAAATAAAACACAAACAAAAGAACCAAGTATAAATCTTCATTATCACAGCAATTTTTGTGGTGAGTTATGATAGATAGGTGGCCATAAGTTAAGTGTGACAAATAAGTAATAAGTTATCTGTTATTTGTTGTCTGTTATGTAATATAAAGTCTCTTATCTATTCATGGGCTCCAAGTTATCCATGTATTAACTAAGAGTGTTTCATGCATCAACTACCAATTGTTTTTTATATTCTTTTTTCTTTTATTATACCTATGGATGTTTATATGTTAGAATTTGGGGTGGATTACCATCCATGTTTTTCCTAGATTGAAAGTAGAATGAGACAATGTATTGTCCACATTGATTTTATGGGAGTTGTTCAAAATTCGAAATAAACAATTATAAAACAAAGAAATATAAAAAATAACTGGTAGTTGATGCATGGATAACTCTTAGCTAGTGTATGGATAACAAATAGACACCCCATTTAATTAAAGAAGGTAACAGGTAGCACGTAGCTTAGGCATGGAGAAGAATAGGTGATTACAACTAAGCATGGAGAACAATTAAGAGATAACTTCTTCATGGTACTTAACCTATAACTTAACTTGTGACTTATCTCATCCTAGTACAATCTAGGAAAAACATAAATGCTAATCCACCCCAATTCTAAGATATAAACACCTATTGATATAATTATAATAAAAAAACAAATATACTCACTACAAAACCTCCTAAACTCCAAGCCATAACCCTAAACCTCAAGCCATAACCCTAATCCTAGAAGCCAAACCATAACCCTAAACCTAGAAGCCAGAACAAAAAGCAATTAATCTCCAGCTAGAACAATAGATCATATTTACTTACCGAGAGTGTCGCCCACTGCAAATGTCTTGTTCATCAACCAAGAACTGAAATCAGTGCTGGCGTCCCATCCAGCAGTGCCTCCCACCATGTACTGCGTCGCCGCACACGGCATAACCAATATCGCTATTGCCACTGCAACGAACACAACTAGTATTGCTGCTAAGCCCATGTCTTCTGCTTCCTGCAATCCAATCTGAAAGAGCTTTGAATTCGATGATGAAAAAGCTGCGTGAGGTATATATATATATATATATAATAGAGAGATAGCAGATGAGGAGATATCGCTAACGTTACCTTCACGTCAAACAATAATCCATTTCATTCGAGATGGATTAGGTTTTGCTTGGTTTGGTATATCAAATTAGTTAGTTCGTTGTGTCGTTTAGGTATTTGGTAACCTAATACTTCCATGAAATCGAATTCAAACATTACAGAGGAGGATCGGTCATTTCAGGATCAACATAATGAGAATCACTTTAGGTGGAGCTGTAAGGTTTGTTTCTATTGTTTTTTCTTTCAAATGTCGCTGTCAATTTATGTAGTTCCAACGACTCGATTTCCCACACCCACCACACGTATATCAGCGCGATTACAGCGTTTAATTCAACTACTTTACATCATATACGTTGAACAGTAGCCTGAGTGAGCGAAATTGAAACGGAATCTATGAGTCTCAACATTACTTTATAGAGTTGACATATTTTTCATGGAAATAGAGTTTTAACCTATTCTTTTATTTAGTACTGAGACACATATATATACCTGTGACTTGTTGGAAATGTTATATCTCTTCACATGGTGGTTGCGTGTATAATACGATCTTTTGCCCAGCAGTGATTCGCCTGCGTCGGGCCCTTCCGGAGGGGGGTTTAGAGGGGGTAGCCCCACAGGGCCCACCCCCTTCGTTTCGGACCGTTAGCTTCCGAAACGCCACGGAGGGGGCAGTTAAGCCCCCGGAGCACAAAATTTTTTTGGGTTGCATTTTGTTTTTTCGCCATTTCGACCCATTGTACTCTATCTAATCCCGGTAAAAGGGATTAGATTTGTAACCTAATTTCGGGTAAACGAATTAGGGTTTTAGGTGCCGCGGATTACCATATATTGTAAACATATAATGAAAATGAGCTCCGCTGCTCTAAGCTTTGCTGGTTTTTTTCTCGGTTAAGGATTTCCAGGTGAAAATCTCTATGTAATGTGTGTGCCATTGTGTATTTTCTGTTAATGCTTAAGAATCAATATAAGCTTGTACTTCACTATTAAGATTTAAAACTTACACGACCGTCAATAGCGAATCCATGGCTTGCTTTTCTTCCGGTATTAAGGAAAACCTATATCAAAAGCAGTCAAGAATGATTTAAGGGGATTAATATTCAAATTTGAACAAGAATAAGACAATTATGAAATGACCCTCAAAGACAAACAATTGCACTCCTTATATAACTCTGAATTATGATTCTTTACCTAAATAGTCAATTCTACAACTCAAAATGTCTATTTATATTTATGATTTATGATTTTTTTAACTAGTTCTTCAATTTTATTAATCAAAAGTTATATCTTAAATGCAAAAATTGATAATAAATCATCCTAGGGGATTATTTTAATATAAAAAAATACTACTCACTAATACATTAAAATATTATTTTAAGATATTTTGAATTTTTGAATTTCTAAAAAAAACGAATTAATTTTTTGAATTTATAAAGTTTTTTGTTATTTAATTTTTCAAATTAAATTAAGAAATAAATAAATAACGTTTAAAACTATTTTATTTTTATTTTATATTTCAACTAAATACAAAACAAATCTAATAATGTATTTAATAATTTTTTTCTTCTACATAAAGTATGTGTAACTCATTCCATACTCATTTCAAATATCCCTTTTTAAAAATAATAAAATATTATACAAGTAAAGTGGTTGTTTATAGTTTTGTGGAAATAGTTGAGTGTTAAACAAAGGATAAACATTAAAGTAATTACGAGATTGTAACAAGTGTACTATGTGGATTCATTTAATGGTCACCAATAGGTGTTTAGATATTATCTGGGATTTTGGACTTCCTTGAGTGGATCAACAAGATTACCCTGAGTGTAATAAGTATACAATGGGGATTCATTTCATGGCGGTCATATCTTTTTATACTCAAATGCATCTTGATTAAGATTTAAATAAGCTAAGTTAGGCGGTGGTTAAGAAAATGGTACGTTTATTAAATAGTATTTGTTTTATGTTTATATTAATTAGTTTAATGTTTATATTAATTAATTTAATGTTTAGTCTTTGTTTAACAACCAACCATCTCCACAAAACTAAGTGGTTAGCTACACCTATCGGTGTTCATTGGCCACTTTACTTGTGGTTGTGCTAGTTTAGATTATTATCTCATATTTTGGACTTCATTGAGTGGATCAATGAGATTAACTTGAGTGTAACCAGCATAGATCCATCTTAAACCCGTATCTATCAAGCACCGAGAGGGATCCAATTTCTTGAGGTGTATTTCTTTTTTTAAAATTTAAACTCAAGAAATTTGATCTCTCTTGATTGATAGATCCTGTTTAAGTTTTAAGTTTTTATTTTATAAACGAAAATCTAATTTTTAATTACTTTCCATAATATTTTATTTTATGAACCAAAGTGGATTTTTTTAAAATACTTTCCATATTTATTTTTTATGAGTGGGCATGAAATTTTTTAATTATTTTGTTAGTAACAAACATTATATCACAAACGTTACAATATCTCCCCCATACTTACTTTACTTTACTTTACTTTACTTTACTTGCTTCTTTTTACTTTACTTCTTTTTACTTTACTTTACTTTACTTACTTCTTTTTACTTATTTTTATGAGCAGTCACCTTTTACGTTTTATTAGATGTAACACTACATTTTTACGTTTTATTAGATATAACGGTACATTACGTTAGAAGATCTCCCCCATACTGGGCTGTAGAGCACCTCGTTTCACTCGGTGCAACAAGTGTACACTGTGGATTCATTTCATGGTTGTCGTATCTTGTTACACCCATAGGTGTTTAGATATTATCTGGGATTTTGGACTTCCTTCAATGGATCAACAAGATTACCCTGAGTGTAACAAGTGTACAATGGGGATTCATTTCATGGTCGTCATATCTTGTTATACCCAAATGCATCTTGATTAAGATTTAAATAAGCTAAGTTAGGGGGTGGTTAAGAAAAGGGTATGCTTAATAAATAGTATTTGTTTTATGTTTATATTAATTAGTTTAATGTTTTGATTTTGTTTAAGAACCAATTATCTGTGGTTAAGAAAAGAGGTATGTTTATTAAATAGTATTTGTTTTATGTTTATATTAATTAGTTTAATGTTTAGATTTTATTTAAGAATGTTAGGAAACCATGTCAAACCTTCTCTTTAGTTTGTTAGTATATTGTTGTTGGACGCATATGCTTCGTAAGTCATCACGTAGTATTATATGTTCCATGGTTTTGACTCATAGTATTGGGCATAGACTTAGTATATAAGTGTGTGTTGAGGTCGTTGAACGCACTGTGAAGTTAATTTTATTGAGCTTGCTCAAAGGAGGTTGCCCGCTCGAAGTGGCCCGTGATCAATATAAAAGTGATTCTGAGTTCTATTATTTATGATATCTCGTGTATTTGCATTAATTAATTATTGCAGGTTCTTCACATCTGGTATCAGAGCACTTTCTTGGGCTCGTTGGGTGGATTTTTCGCCAAATTTTTGTTTCGCATTTGTTGCAAGTTCGGATCTAGGAATAATCCCTATCCGCTTAACTGTGGGAAGTACTTGGGCATAAACCCTAGAACTCATTGGGAGAAGTACCACGGGAACCCCAAAGTAACTAGCCCATTAAGAGGACCTGCCAGCAAAAAGGGCAATGAACCCTACCTGATTGACTAGTTCCCACCCGTGAGGTAAACGAAGAGCTGTCGTTTGTGGCAAAGCAGTTATCAGTTTTACTTGAACCGTGGAGTGAGGGGTACTGCCCCAATACGCAAGCCGTGAGATAGCATTGGTGGCCGAGTGAATCCCCTGAACCGATAGGAAGCCACACATACCTGGGGTCCATATCTATTTTCAGCTGAACTGTTGCCGATCACTTCTGCTCTAGATCCAGCTGTTTCAGATCTATTCTAAAAGTCGTTGCAGATCCAGTTGCCGTTTCAGATCTAGTCGTTTTTCGATCCCTTCCGCGCCACTGCAGATCCATCTGTTGTAGATCCCTTTCACGCTGTCGTTGCCGATCCATTTCTATAAAAAAGTAAAAATATCTCCCTTGTTTCAACTCTGTTTTCCTTGAAACTTCACTGACATCCCTGCAATCCCATTCTGCATATTTTATTCCTGAAGACCCTATCCCAAATTCCACTTCCCAAAACCAGAAATCCCACATTTGTCTATTTTTAGGGTTTGCCATAACTCCTTCAATTTTCACCCCAACGCTTTCAAATTTTGCCACCGTGTTCCTTTCCTAATTCTGCTTCTTTGTCCCTCTACCAAATTTTTTCATTCTTTCACCCCGCTTCTGAAATACCGATTTTTTGCCTCCCTGTCCCTCAGAAAGTGTCCAAATCCTAGTCAAACCCCAATTACCAATCCGAGTTTTTCCCAAATCCAAATTTTCCTTTACTAAATAACCTTTTGTTTGTGTTTTTCTATCCATTTCTAAAATAAACAAAAAAACTCCTGGTTGTGGTTGTCACCTGCACAGGAGCAAAAACCATGGAGGAAGCACTTGCAGCCATCCAAACCAAACTCCAAGATCTCGATGAAAATTTTCTCAGCCTCCATCTTCGGCCTTTAGCCATGAACAATAACTGATAGCCATAATCTTTTGCATCCACTGAGTTCTCTTCTTCCAACAATTTTCATGGGTCGAAGCTTGATTTTCCTCGCTTCACTGGTACTGATCTGACTGAATGGATATACTAAGCAGAACAATATTTCCGTCTGCATACTAATTTTGATGTCCAGAAAGTTCCACTTGCATCCTTTCATTTGGAACAGGAAGCCCTTCAATGGTACCGTTGGTACATCAAAGATCATCCCGAGCCAAACTTGACAGATTTTTGCCACGATTTGGTCCTAGTTCTTTTGACAACTTCATAGGAGCACTCACTAAACTTCACCAAACTGGCATAATGAGAGAGTATCAAACGGAATTTGAGAAACTATCCAATCACATAGAAGGATTGTCTGATGAATTCTACAGGAGTTGTTTTATCAGTGGTCTCAAGGATGAAATCCACTCAGAGGTCAAAATGTTCTGTCCCAACACAATGATGGAAGTTCTAGGGTTGGCTAAGCTGGTCGAGGACAAGATCGCAGCTCAACAATGCTCCAAACCCACCTTTGTTCCCTTCAGAAATATGGGTTCCCAACGACCTCCCATCACGGCTGCTCCTCGACCAATTCTTATCAAACATTTGTCTGAAACAGAGATGCAGGCACGTCGAGAAAAAGGGATTTGCTATAATTGTGATGAGAAATTCACTCGGGGACATAGATATGTTCAACAAAAGCTCTATCTCTTGGATGTGGATTCTTCGCCTGCCTCTGAACTTGGGGAAGAATCTCTAGATATAGTAGATGATCAGGTTGACATTCAGCACCTGCCTGTTGACACCCCATCTCAGGATGGCTCACCCGAGATCTCTCTCCATGCTATAAACGGCATCACCACCCCACAAACAATGCGGGTCAGGGGATACTTCAAGAAGCTCCCTCTTACCATACTCATTGATTCTGGTAGCACTCATAACTTCATTGACCCTCGGATTGCCAAACAAGCTGATTGTTTTGTCCATCCTTGCTCCCACTTTGAAGTCATGGTTGCCAATGGGGGCACCTTACCTTGCAAGGGAATGTGTCACAATGTGCGTATCTATATGGAAGATTATAACCTACGGTTTGACATGTTTGCTTTGTCCTTAGGCGGATGTGATGTGGTTTTGGGCGTTCAATGGTTACGCACACTTGGCCCCATCTTATGGGATTTTGCTGAACTTTGGATGCAGTTTTCAGTCAATGGGGCACAACACAAATTTATGGGATTACAATCAGGGTCTCTCTGCATCATCAGTTCACATCGCCTGGAAAAAATCCTTAAGAAGAATTCACATGGTGTCATCACTCAGCTCCATTCCATTCAGATGCACCCATCAACAGTCTCCACTACTTCCTTGGAGAGAATGCAGGTGTCTTTGCTAAACCAATGAGCTTGCTGCCTTCAAGAGACCTTTTCGGTAAGAATTTATCCGCATCTACCTCTCAGCAGGAAATGATGGCTATTTTGCATATAGTACAGAAGTGGCAGCAATACCTATTAGGAAATTATTTCTGCATCAATACTAATCTCCAAGGTCTAGAAAATTTCCTAGAACAATGGGTCTCCTCCCCAACACAGCTGGAATGGGTTATCCAACTCATGGGTTATCCCTATGCGATCACGTACAATAAGGGTAAAGACAATATGATGGCCGATGCTCCTTCTCGCACAATTGATGACCCAATTTCTCTTACAGCTATTTCTCTACTGTTCCAAATTGGTTGCAATATGTTCAACAAGGCTATCTCTTCTATGAACTCCATGCTTCTTCATCAGTAGGGCACTCTGGGTTCTTCAAAATGTATGACCAGGAACAATGTAACTTCTTTTAGCAGAGAACGAAAATGACAATTCAGCAGATTGTGGCTGACTGTGATACTTTCCAGGTCAATAAGGGTGAAACGACACTCCTTTCAGGACTGCTCAAACCTTTTCCTATCCCTACACAGATTGGCCAACTATTTCTATGGATTTCTTAGAAGCGCTCTGGTGGTACAATACCACATCTACAAGGACACCATATGAAACAGTCTATGGACAGACACCGCCAGTTCTTCTTCCATACACCCTTAGCAGTTCCCCAATTCAGGCAATTGACTCAGTTCTTCGAAACCGCGATCAGATTCTTCTCATTCTGCAGGACAATCTTCACATGGCCAAAATTCGTCTGCAACAACAAGCCGATCAGCACCATTCTGAGTGCACTTTTCACGTAGCTGATATGGTTCTTCTTTGTCTACAGCCTTCCAAGCAATCCTCCATGAAACTCCAAAGGCGTCAGTGGCCCGAAATGCAACCCGAGGATGCTACCAGGGAACCACTCATTCAAATTTTGCATCAATTTCCCCAACCAAAGCTTTGAGGACAAAGTTTTTTTCTAAGGGAGAGGGGATGTTAGGAACCCATGTCAACCCTTCTCTTTACTTTGTTAGTATATTGTTGTTAGATGCATATGCTTTGTAAGTCGTCTCGTAGTTTTATTGATCCATAGTTTATATTAGCCCATAGTATTGACCCATAGTATTGGACGCATATGCTTTGTAAGTCGTCCCATAGTATTATATGTCCCATGGTTTTGAATCATAGTATTGGGCATAGACTTAGTATATAAGTGTGTGTTGAGGTCATTGAAGGCACCGTGAAGTTAATTGTATTGAGCTTGCTCAAAGGAGGTTGCCTCCTCGAAGTGGCCCGTGATCAATATAAAAGTGATTCTGAGTTCTATTATTTCTGATATTTTGTGTATTTGCATTAATTAATTATTGCAGGTTCTTCACAAAGAACCAACTATCTCCACAAAACTAAGTAGTTGGCTACCCTATCGATGTTCACCTACAACTTTACTTGTGGCTGGAGTGTAACAAGTGTACAATGGAGATTCATTTCATGGTCGTCGTATCTTGTTATACTCAAATGCATCTTGATTAAGATTTAAATAAGCTAAGTTAGGCGGTAGTTAAGAAAATGGTATGTTTATTAAATAGTATTTGTTTTATGTTTATATTAATTAGTTTAATGTTTAGATTTTGTTTAAGAACCATTTATGGGTGGTTAAGAAAATGGGTATGTTGATTAAATAGTATATGTTTTATGGTTATATTAATTAGTTTAATGTTTAGCTTTTGTTTAACAACCAACTATCTCCACAAAACTAGCCACTTTACTTGTGGCTGTGCTAGTAAATATGAACATAAATAAAAAATTTCATGCTTGAACCTCTGCCATCCATTATTGTTACTCCTTTCTTTAACCACCTCTTAAGTAAAACTTATTTAAATCTTAATCAATATGCATTTATGTATAACAAGATATGACGACCATGAAATTAATCCCGGTTGTGTATAATATGTTGGCTCAAATTAGAAACATTTACAAAGGCATATTTATAAAACTATACAAATTAGATAAATTAAAAAGCTCCATCCATATTTGCATTCTAAAAAAAGGTTTGCACCTGAAAAGATTTGATCTCTCTCGACACTTGGTAGATCTATTTTAAGATGGATCTATGTTGATTAATAGAACCATCCAATTTTATTTAATAAAAAAGTTTGAAATTTTGAAATTATATATTTTTGAAGATATTAAAATTTCATATGGCTGATATATGGAAAATAGATTTGACATTGTATCTAACTTATGAATATTTCATAAGTCCATTCCTATTGGTCAAGAAACTTTACAAAGTTGTGGTATCTTGTTGTAGTGTTTGCGTGTTTTGAAGGACAAAACATGTTCCACACCAAGTTAGTTTTAAGGGAAATAGTGAGTTGTGGGTCAAATTTAAAGTTTTTTTATATGCAGAAAAGTGAAAGGTAAAGATTCCATTGCAATCATTTTTTTATTTTACGTGAAAGTAATATTTATACTTTCAACTAATTGTTTTTTTATCGAAATAGCATCCACCACTCTCTTATCTCTTAATTTAGCTTATTTAGCATTTTCATAATGTTGGCATCGTTTTCGGTCTTGGAATTCATTTTAGGGTTGAATTTCTTAGCGGTTATAAGATTTTGTTTTTTTTAATAAAGATTTCATGTTTTTTTATGACCTACATATTGATTAAGTTTCTGGAAAGAAAGAAAAATGATTACTTCGATGAATGACCATCTCCAGAATAAAAAGCATATGGTATTCGACGAATAAAAAATATTTAGAAATGAGAAATAAAAATAATTTTAATAGAACCATAGATGTGTATCTTAATGTTGATAGAAATGTCTCTAAAAGGTAATCAACCAAATTGACAATACTTCATAATAAAAATTCACGAAATCCAAGATACCTCATAACAAGAAATCAGCCAAAGCATATGTATACATATATCATAATAGGTACACCATCAAATTCATACATGTGTATGTTTTTCTATTTGTGTTTAAAGAATTCTCTAGATTAATTTATAATTTAATAAATGGTTATATATATATATATATATATAAATTTGAATTCCTTTTAAATCTATAAGTGTACCATCTAACTTTCTCGAAATTTTGCAATGGTATGGCATTTTAATAATGTATAGACATTAATGACTTGGGATCCAAAACATTGGACTTGTTGTTATTTAGCTTGTCAATTCACTTGGCCTGGAATCATTTCTCGACAAAGTTGAAGTTCTAAGGCAAGCGTCCACTCATCCACATGGAGGGAATAATGCAAATGAATGTTCCAATGATCGAGATCTGTTGAGCATATCCAGGGCCGCTGATTAGGTCCGTTCGTGCAAAGGTACAACTCTGAGGATAACGAAGGGTAATCTGTGCGAATGAACAAAATACATATAGCACATTCCCATGTTTTAATCTTGATCGTTTTTGCTAAGGTACATGCAAGATGCATAACATAGAGACACCCCACACAAATGGCCTAGATCTATTGGGCATCTTTACAACTTTTAATCAAGCATTAGAGAAATTTTGAGGTCAAAAAAGGGCCTCAAAACAAAGAAAATGTACTATAAAATACAACCAATCACATTCTAGTAGATGACATCATCCCCCTTGGTGAGGTGGCATTGCATGAGTTAAGAATGCTTATTTGTCAAATTTTCTATGGTGGATGAAAACACATAGTTAACCAAGGTAGTGGTGTAAGTACTTTTAAGTCATAAAGTAAAGTACTCATAATGATAGTCTTTTCATAAAATAATATTATTGTCATTTTATAGTAAAGTACTCATAATGAATGTCTTTTCACACTTTCACATAAAATAATATTATTGTCATTTTCAAGTGAAGTACTCTTAATTCATAAAGAAAGTCCTTTCACATTTTTTTATAAAATAATATATTATCATTTTTATGTTTTTAATTTTAAATTATATATTCACTCCATTCTATTTAATAACATAATGTCAAACTAATAAAGAATAATAATAGATTTAATAAATAATAATAATAATAATAATGCAATGTGGATTATAATAATATTATTGACATTTTACATGTAAATAAATTCTCAATTAAATTACATTATTAAATTCATGAGAAAAGTACTAAATATAAAAAGTCAACATAAAATTTAAAAAAAAGCTCTTAAAAATGTTTTTTATTATTTAATTTCATTTGCAAGTTCAAGACAAATAAATGTTAAAGGACAATACATTTTTGGGAATTTACAATGAATCTTAGTCACATCAATGTAGACTTATTTTATTAATTTTATTTCTAGTGAATCATTGAAAGGTAACTCAACCATGGTTATTTATATTGTGCATAGAAAATAGTGTGGGAGGTGACTTGTCATATATACCTACCCCATAAAACCCCCAATTCATAATATTTTAATATATCTCATATTTTTGTAGTACATCTCTTAGGAGGCCCTTTTTTGACCTCAAAATCTCTCTAATGGCCATTCATGCATAAATACAAGAACATGGGATAGCATGGGGAGCACCCACACGAATGGCCCAAATCCATTGGGAATATTTATAACTTTAAATCGTGGTGTAATACACTCGTTTGACCCCACAAAATTTGTAAATATTGATGTAAAAGGCTAGAAGCTAGAAACAAATGGTCAAGATGACCAAGACTATGTAAATATGTACATTTTTATATGAGTTAAGTTAATTGATCCAACTTTAACTCCTTTTATTGCCCCTGTTCTCATGGCATTCAACAGTTCCCTACTTAATCCCTCAGCCACAATGAGGAATCATAGAAGGGGCGATAGCAGACAACCTTGAAACAATTCTCTTCTGGATATAAAAAACCAATGCCCGAGCCATTTCACAGTATTGAGAAGATTCAAATGAAACACAGTTCATGATCCAATATAAAAAGGGAAAACCAAAGCCCAAATGTAGTATCATCAACCTCAAATAGTTCTAGTTCACCCTATTGTAAGATTTTGAGAGATTAATTTTAAGAACCATTGCTATCATCTTTTTGCTTTTGACGAATGTGACACCAATTGCCTCATGAAACTGTCGTCCCAAAATAAACCCAAACTGTTAATAAAAAATGGACTTAGAAACAATGCTTTTAACCCTTAAATAAATAACCTTGGATATGATCTTATATGTGGAGTTACATAAGGATATTGGCTTATATTCTTCAAACGATTGAGGATTGTGTGATTTAGGAAGTAACGCTATGAATGTTGTATTGAAGGTAGCCAATATTATCCTACTCATCCTTGAATCCTCTATGACCCTTAAGAAATAATCCCTAATTAAATCAAAGAAACCAATGAAGAAAACAACCGGCCATCCATCCGACCCAAGACTTCTGTATTTTTTTAACCTATGAAGTACCTCCTCCAATTCAGGATTTGAAACAACCTCCATCAGCCTATCATTGTCCTCTTTCGAAACAAAGTTGGAAAAAAAAGGATGTCATGTGAACAATATAAACAATGTTTACCCTTTTTTAATCCTTGTAGACTCCTCCAAAATGCTCCATCCCTAACTTGGCCAGGTCTTCAAAACTGGTCGACTCTTACCCATTTAAATCATGCATCTTGTATATAGAGTTAAAATTTTTCTGAAGGTTTTCATATTGGTGGAATAAATTGGTATTTTAATCACCCTTTTGGAGCCAAATGGCTCTGCTTTTTAACCGCCAAGCAGCCTCCCCATCAGATAATAGTTTACACTTCCTCTCCTCAAGAGTAATTCTAACCTTTTTTGTGCCCTCTGAAGTATATCCAGCCAAGTCTTGATCATACAACATGGCAAGATGAGACTCAACCTCCTGCAACTCTTTGTTATCCTTCAGCTTCTTATCACGTGCCCATTTGACAACTGCTTGTTTGATCTTCTTGAGATTTTCCACAAATAGAGGTTGATTCATCTCTGGCCTCATCAAAGGAAGACAAATGCTCCTTAATTAATTAAACAAAATCAGAATTTTATATCCATGAAGGATTTAATTGAAATGGTGCAGGAGGCTTATTCCCCATTGCAGCCAGCTCTAATGAAATCATAAAATGATTCGATCATCACCAATATGCTTATTCCAATTATAATAACCTTTGTTTTGTCAGTGTTATTCGTGATTCTATTATCACCAATCCGCTTATTCCTCCAGGTAGGCCGAAGTTTAATCGGAGCTATATATATAAGCCCACAATCCTCCAATCTTTGAATGAAGAAATCAGTTAATGGATCAACCTGTGCAGCTTGTCCCCAAATTTCACATCTTCTTCCCAAATCAAAATTTAAATCACCCCTTGTCTTATAAAGTTCATCTTGAAACGTCTATCCCATAACTGTACCCTCTCCACATATAGTCCATATATATATTTAGCACAATAATATCCTTATCCAACTCCTGTGAGAATATAACTATCACTAAAGGGTGTGTGCAAGAAGTTGAGGGTCACTTTAGATGCAATGCTACTTTTTCAAAACTCGTTCCTGATACATAAAAACATAACACGTTTCTGATATTTAGCACCTACCATGGTAAGACCCGATCCTGACATGTCACTGGACATGTAGGATAAATAACCATAACGCGTACGCGTTATAGAACTACAAAATGCGTATGCGTTATGTAGTTACAAAACGCGTACGCGTTATTGAAATCTAAAATCAATTTAAAAACACAGTCCCAACCACCCCCGACCACCCGCGGCGCTCTTCACGCATCAGAAACGCGAAATAGAGGTTGGACGAGGACGGTTTGTGTGCCCTGAAGTATCGGTGGAGCTCGATTTAGCTGGAGGGGAGGCAAATTCACCAGTGGATTGTCATCTAATCAGGTAATTCATTCACCCATACCATTTTTTTGTCATTTCTTAACCTAAATTACTATTTTTTTATTGTTTAAAACAACCTAGTTTTGTAATATTGATAAAATTGGGAATAACCCAATCTCTAATTAAATTCACATCTCCCTCAACCAAGATGAGTGAATAATTAAAATGAATCCCTTTTCAAAAACTCAAAAATTCCTAATCTAACCAAAAATTGAAAAAAATAGAACTCCCCCCTTTCTACAATGTATCCATCTAATTCATCTGACACAAGGACATGGGACACGAGTGTCCCCACGAGACACGGTGACCTCTGGAATTAGGAAAGTAGGACACGTTTTATATACATATATATATATATTTAAAATATATTAAAATTTAAAAATATAGACATATAGATCCAATAAAATTTAACATTTACAATTACAAATATGAAATATTCAATATAAATTAGATCATTCACAAATCACAACTCATTTGTCATTCATAATCACAAATCACAACGAGACATTAAGACACATAGATGCATGTCAGAGACTCGGAACCATATTTCTCATTAAGTCATCAAAATCAAAATGTATTACATAGATGTTGGAATGCCACTAGGCACTGGCAAATGCCAAATAGACTAATAGTCTAATAGTCTAATAGTAAATACAAAAAAGGAGTGGATCAAGATGGAAGAATCCCATCTATCAATGACTCAATAGTCCTCCTCCATGCCTGAATCAACAAACTCATCATTGCCCTGATCCTCCTCCTCCTCCTCCTCCTCTCTGCCAATCTGACTAACTGCATCTGTTGGTGTGGAGGATGACCCCTCCATACGATCACCCTCATAAAAAATGACCGACTCTAGCACTGGATCATTAAGATCCATGTTGGCTAATGCCAACTCAATACTATTGTCCGAACCCATCTCATCAGGAAAGACATCCCATGTCCGTGTCTTTCCCTTCGCCCACTCCTCCCTCTTCCTGTAAATAAGATGAAGGTTGGACTGCACATACACCATCGTCTCTACCCTGGACTGCTCAAGCCTGCTCTTCTTCACACTGTACAAGTTCCCATATGTGCTCCAATTCCTCTCACAACAAGAGGATGAAGTAACTTGAGAGAGGACCCTCAAGGCTATCTTTTGTAGAAGAGGGCATGTTGCCACATGAGTTGTCCACCAAATAAGGGGTTTCTTAACCCCCATGTCTCTAACCACCTCATATCCTCCAAATCTCCCAGTGCCACTAGAAAACTCATAAAATTCCTCCTCCACCACCTCAAGGTAGTCTCTATCCTGAAGTAGCCGTCTAAATGCTATCTTCCTCCCCTTTGAGATCTCTCCATCCATGTGAGGAGGGACTCTGGATGAGGGCCCTGTTGAATATTGTAACTTCAAAGAATATTATAATTATACTTTATTATTCCGGAGATGTTTCATCCCTCCGAGGTAACCCTATTATGTATCCGGAGATGTTTATTCCTCCGAGGGTTTGTATTAACTAGGGTTATTAGACCCACCATGTGGGGGTCGGCCCTGTGGTTATATTTTTGGGGTTATTAGTCTTCTCCAGGAGAGGTCGGCCCCATAAGGTCTTTTAGTCAGTTGGGAGTCAGTATAAATAAGTGAGGTGAACTCCTCATTACATCATTCACTCACTTGTGGAAGAGTGCGCACTTGTCTGGGAGATCTGCTTAGGAGACAAAGAAGGAGGGAGCACATCTTGTATTTTGGTTGATCATCTTATTGAGGAAAGCTTTGCTGGGTTTTCTACCCCATGAGGGTTTCCCAGGGTATATTCTGTGTCTATCTTGTGATTGTGTTTCTTTCAGTGATCTTGCTAGTCTATTTGGTTAAAACTTAACATGGTATCAGAGTTAGACTGAATAGGACATCTTTCACAAGGTAAGAATACCTCTCTCTCTCTCTCCGGTGAAGTTAGGGTTTCAGCCCAAAGTTGGTATTATTGAATTTTGGTTGCATGGCTGGATAGCCCTTTTCAATACCTTTCTTTTGAGCCCTAGATCGAACTTTTTGGTTGGATAGAACTCCGGGAAATCCAAACCCTAATTCTACCAAAAGTGCGATAAGTCAGATTTGGTTTTCAGAAAAAAGTTTGCATTCTTGATTTCTGATTACATGGCTGGATAGCCCTTCTCAAGACCATTCTTTTGAGCCCTAGATCGAACTTTTTGGTTGAGTAGAACTCCGGGAAAGTCAAACCCTAATTCTACCAAAAGTGCGATAAGTCAGATTTTGGTTTCAGAAAAAAGTTTGCATTCTTGATTTCTGATTACATGGCTGGATAGCCCTTCTCAAGACAATTCTTTTGAGCCCTAGATCGAACTTTTTGGTTGAGTAGAACTTCGGGAAAGTCAAACCCTAATTCTACCAAAAGTGCGATAAAATTCTGTTCCAGATTCCGGAAAAGTGAAAAATAACTTTTCAGGTAAGTCTGCTCTGTCTCTTGGACTCCCCCAAGAGAAGATGGCTCCAAACACTAAGCTTGAAGACAAGCTAGAAGGCATAGAAAACTTCCGGGCTTGGAAATACAGAATTGGTCTCATCCTTGAAGAGAATGATCTTGCTCATTATATCAAGGAAGAAGTTGCAGAACCAGAAGGAGATGAAGCCAAAGAAAAACACAGGAAGGATCTAATTAGGGCAAAGAGAATCATAGCTGATTCTATTAAAGACCACTTGATTGCCCAAGTGGCCTCCAAGAAGACTCCAAAGGAAATGTATGATGCCCTAGGAAGAATGTATGAAGGAAAGAACATCAATAGGAAGATGAACCTAAGGTCTCAGTTGAAGAGTACCAAGATGCACACAGGAGAATCTATTCAAGACTATTTCTCAAGGGTCTCTCTAATCAAGGAGCAATTAGATGCTATTGGTGACACTCTTGATGAAGATGAACTTGTGATGACTGCCCTAAATGGTCTCACTAGATCTTGGGAATCCTTCATACAAACCATGTGTGCCAGAAAAGAAAGCATGAAGTTTGATGTAGTATGGGAAGATTGTGTTCAAGAAGAGGCTAAGGTTGCCAACAGAGAAGCTCTTCTCAAAGAGGATGATCAAGCCTTGGCCACCCACACCAAAAGAGGAAAGAGAGGCTACTTCAAGAAAGTAAACAAAAGGTCTCAACCCTCTCATAGAATCAAAAGAAAAGGAGGAGACATCTCCACAGTCCAATGCTTCAATTGCCTTAAGCTAGGACACTATGCTAGAGACTGTACCCTACCAGAGAAGAAGAAGAAGAAAAGGTTTGTTCACAAAAGACATCATGCTCATATGGCAGAAGATGACAGTGAAGAAGAAGAAGAAGAAGAAGAAGAAGAAGTGGAGGAAAGGCCTCAAAAGAAAAGATCTAAAGTAAAGAAAGAAGATCCAGAAGAATATGTACTATTTTCTGCTCTCTCTGGATCTGTGTCTCCTGGTGAAGGCACTTGGCTTATTGACAGTGGTGCCTCAAAGCACATGACAGGTCATAAGGAAACTCTCTCCAAGATTGAAGAAAAGTCTTCACCCCAAAAGGTATCTTTAGGAGATGATTATCAATATCCCATCAAGGGAATTGGTGAAGCAAGCTACAAGCTTGATTCGGGAACACCTTTAAAGATGAAAGAAAGTTTATATGTCCCAGGTTTAAAGAAGAATCTACTCTCTATCTCAGCACTAGACAAGAAAGGTTTTAGAGTAGCCTTCATAGATGGACAAGTACTCATGTGGTCCAAAGGAAAATCAATCAAAGATGCAATTGTCATTGGTGAAGAAGAAGGAGGACTTTATAAACTCAAGGGTCATCCAGAATCTGCCCTTGCTCATGAAGTTTCTAGTCCCAGTGAGCTATGGCATAGAAGACTAGCTCACATCAACTATAAAGCTTTACCCTATGTAAGTAAGATGGTTATAGGTTTGCCAGACTTGAAGGCTGATCATGATGGCTCATGTAAAGGATGCAAGAAAGGGAAGAATATCAAGAATCCCTTTCCGAAAAGTGAAACAAAGACTAAGAACTCTCTAGAACTAATACACTCAGATGTATGTGGACCTATGCCTACCACATCTCTAAGTGGGTTTGAGTACTATCTCTCATTCATTGATGACTATTCAAGAAAAACTTGGATATACTTCCTAAAGGGTAAGAATGAAGTCTTTGGAAAATTCAAAGAGTTCAAGGCTCTAATAGAAAACCTCTCAGACAAGAAAATCAAGATTCTCAGAACAGATAATGGTGGAGAATATACTTCAAAGGAATTTGAAGATTTTTGTAAAGAAGCTGGAATTAAGAGGGAACTAACCACTCCCTACAATCCCCAACAAAATGGGGTAGCTGAGAGGAAAAATAGAACTATCATGGAAGCTGTAAAGACTATGATACATGATCAAGACCTTCCCATGTATCTATGGGCTGAAGCAGCCAAGACAGCAGTATATGTACAAAATAGACTATCTCATAGTGCTCTTGATTTCAAAACTCCAGAAGAAGTCTTTACAGGAAAGAAGCCTGAGGTAAGTCACCTTAAAATATTTGGGTGTCCTGTGTACATCCACATTCCAAAAGAAAAGAGATCCAAGTTGGATCCCTCAGGTAAGAAGGGAATGTTTGTTGGTTATTGTGAAACTTCCAAAGCCTTCAGAATTTACATACCAGGTTTCCATCATATAGAAATAAGTAGAGATGTAACCTTTGATGAGGAAGCAGCTCTCAAGAAATCCAGAAAGTGTCAACTTGAAGAAGTTTATGAAGAAGATTCATCTCCCAGAATCTCAGAAACTGTTCACATCCCTGAAGAGGACACGCCAGAGGATCATGACATGCTGGAACCACAAGAACCCCCTATTGCAGAATTATCTAGGAAAAGAAGACCAGCATGGGCTAGAGATATTATTCAAGGAGCTGAGAGATATGGTGCTCCTGAAGGCTCCACTAGAGAAAGGAAGAAACCAAAGCTAGTGTCCAACTATATGGCCTTGATGTGTGATCTTGTGGATCAACTACCTACTAGCTATGAAGAGGCAGCTCAGAAGAAAGAATGGGTAGAAGCAATGACAGAAGAATATCAGTCAATAATGAAAAATGATGTTTGGGATATAGTTCCCAAACCAAAAGATAAAAGTTTGGTTTCTTCCAAATGGATCTTCAAAATAAAACATGCTGCGGATGGAAGCATTGAAAAATACAAAGCAAGATTCATAGCCAGAGGATTCTCTCAGAAGGAGGGAATTGACTATGAAGAAACTTTTGCACCAGTTGCTAGGTATACTTCAATTAGAACTATCATGGCTCTTGCATCCATGATGAAGTGGAAATTACACCAAATGGATGTTAAGACAGCTTTTCTGAATGGTGTAATTGAAGAAGAAGTTTACATAGAGCAACCACAAGGGTTTGAGGTTAATGACGAAAGGACTCATGTATGCAAACTGAAAAAGGCATTATATGGGTTAAAACAAGCTCCCAGGGCTTGGTACGGAAGGATTGACAATTTCCTAACTAGCATGGGCTTTACCAAAAGTAAGGCTGACCCAAACCTTTATCTCAAGGTGATGGATGATGAACCAGTTATACTATTGTTATATGTAGATGATCTATTTCTAACTGGAAATGAGAAACAAATTATTGAAAGCAAGAAGAAGCTTTCTTCAGAATTCGAGATGAAAGATCTCGGTTTAATGCACTACTTCTTAGGCTTAGAGGTATGGCAAGAACCAAGAGGAATCTTTCTAAATCAAGGTAAATATGCTGTGGAGATCCTGAAAAGATTTGACATGTTGGAGTGCAAACCCATGGCCACTCCCATGGACTCCAACTTAAAGATTTTAGTCAATGACTCTTCAGATTTAGTGGACCTAACTCTATATAGACAAATTATTGGGTCACTAATGTATTTGACAAATACTAGGCCAGATATATGCTTTGCTGTAAATACCCTAAGTCAGTATCTAGTAGAACCTAGAAAGGTTCATCTAATAGCTGCAAAGCATGTGATGAGGTACTTAAAAGGTACTTTAGATTTTGGTCTACTCTATCACGGAAGTCATGAACTCAAGTTGCATGGTTACTCAGACTCTGATTGGGCAGGCAGTGTCTCAGATAGAAAAAGTACTTCAGGTGGATGTTATAGCCTTGGATCTGCCATGATCTCTTGGTTCAGCAAGAAACAATCTAGTGTGGCCCTCAGCTCTGCTGAGGCAGAATATATAGCTGCTTGCTCTGCCAGCTGTGAAGCAGTATGGCTTCGGAAACTGTTATCTGGAGTGTTTGACATAGAAATGGATCCCACTATGATTATGTGTGATAATCAAAGCTGCATCAAGATGACAGAAAATCCTGTGTTCCATGATAAGTCAAAACACATAGAGATCCGATACTTCTATATTCGAGATATGGTGCAGAGAGGAGCTATCAAGCTTGAGTATGTGAGCACTGAAGATCAAATTGATGATATCCTGACCAAACCACTATCTCGTGTGAAATTTGAATACTTTCGAGACAAGCTTGGTGTAGTTCAAAAGGACCCTCCTAGAAAGGGGGAGTAGCATGATCCCTCATGACAAGCAAGTCTCATCAATAATGAGACTTCACCTAGCCACTTAGAAATAGTTAGATTTAGGACTACTTAGTTTTACTTATACATGCTTTTGATGATAGATGTATACATGCTTTTGATGATAGATGTATTAGTGAGAATACATGCTTTTGATGATAGATGTATACATGCTTTTGATGATAGATGTATTAGTAAGAATACATGCTTTTGATGATAGATGTATACATGCTTTTGATGATAGATGTATTAGTGAGAATACATGCTTTTGATGATAGATGTATACATGCTTTTGATGATAGATGTATACATGCCTCTGATGTTAGATGTATTAGTGAGAATACATGCTGATAGATGTATACGTGCCTTTTGATGATAGATGTATTAGTGAGAATACATGCTTTTGATGATAGATGTATACATGCCTTTGATGATAGATGTATTAGTAAGAATACATGCTTTTGATGATAGATGTATACATGCTTTTGATGATAGATGTATACATGCCTCTGATGTTAGATGTATTAGTGAGAATACATGCTTTTTGATGATGAATGTATACATGCTTTTGATGTTGGATACATGCTTTTGATGTATGATGTATACATGCTGTTGATGCTAGATGATGATACATGTATTGATTAATGTACCTGTATGGATGAGGATACTTGTACTTGTATTGATGAGAATACATGTGGGAATTGTATCATCCTTGAACACTTGTTCTAAAATGAGCCGTAGACGTGAAGTCTCCGAGAATGAAGTCCTTAGTGGACAGTTGAGGGGATTGGATCATCCCTGGACTTTCAGTCCTAAAGAGAGCCGTAGACGTGAGGTCTCCGAGAATGAAGTCCTTAGTGGATAGTTGAGGGGATTGGATCATCCCTGGAATTTCAGTCCTAAAGAGAGCCGTAGACGTGAGGTCTCCGAGAATGAAGTCCTTAGTGGACAGTTGAGGGGATTGGATCATCCCTGGACTTTCAGTCCTAAAGAGAGCCGTAGACGTAAGGTCTCCGAGAATGAAGTCCTGAATGAACAGGAAGGGGATTGCATCATCCCCGGACTGAGGTCCCAGAATAGAGCCGTAGACTGGGTCTCCGATAATGAAGTCCTGAATGAACAGGCAGGGGATTGCATCGTCCCCGGACTGAGGTCCCAGAATAGAGCCGTAGACTGGGTCTCCGATAATGAAGTCCTGAATGAACAGGCAGGGGATTGCATCGTCCCCGGACTGAGGTCCCAGAATAGATCCGTAGACTAGGTCTCCGATAATGAAGTCCTGAATGAACAGGCAGGGGATTGCATCATCCCCGGACTGAGGTCCCAGAATAGAACCGTAGACTGGGTCTCCGAAAATGAAGTCCTGAATGAACAGGCAGGGGATTGCATCGTCCCCGGACTAAGGTCCCAGAATAGAACCGAAGACTGGGTCTCCGAAAATGAAGTCCTGAATGAACAGGCAGGGGATTGCATCGTCCCCGGACTGAGGTCCCAGAATTGATCTGTAGACTGATGTCTCCGAGAACTGAAGATTGGATTGCATCATCCATGGACCTATGTCCTAAAGGGAGCAGGATTGATCATCCTAGGAACATGATCGTATGCTGATGATCGTGTGATGACGATGCTGATGATCGTGTGATGACGATGCTGATGATCGTGTGACGACGATGCTGATGATCGTGTGATGACGATGCTGATGATCGTGTGATGACGATGCTGATGATCGTCTAATGACGATGCGACGACGATGCTGATGATCGTGTGACGACGATGCTGATGATCGTGTGATGACGATGCTGATGATCGTGTGATGACGATGCTGATGATCGTGTGATGACGATGCTGATGATCGTGTGATGACGATGTTGATGATCGTATGATGACGATGCGATGACGATGTTGATGATCGTGTGATGACGATGCTGATGATCGTGAGACGACGATGCTGATGATCGTGTGATGCCAGTAACTACTTGAGTTACTGATGAAGACAAATTGAAGAAAGCTTCTGATGATTTATAGATGTATCATGTATAGTGACTCCTTGCTCCTGCAGATGCTGTTATAATATCCTTCTCGTTAAGGGGGAGTGTTGAATATTGTAACTTCAAAGAATATTATAATTATACTTTATTATTCCGGAGATGTTTCATCCCTCCGAGGTAACCCTATTATGTATCCGGAGATGTTTATTCCTCCGAGGGTTTGTATTAACTAGGGTTATTAGACCCACCATGTGGGGGTCGGCCCTGTGGTTATATTTTTGGGGTTATTAGTCTTCTCCAGGAGAGGTCGGCCCCATAAGGTCTTTTAGTCAGTTGGGAGTCAGTATAAATAAGTGAGGTGAACTCCTCATTACATCATTCACTCACTTGTGGAAGAGTGCGCACTTGTCTGGGAGATCTGCTTAGGAGACAAAGAAGGAGGGAGCACATCTTGTATTTTGGTTGATCATCTTATTGAGGAAAGCTTTGCTGGGTTTTCTACCCCATGAGGGTTTCCCAGGGTATATTCTGTGTCTATCTTGTGATTGTATTTCTTTCAGTGATCTTGCTAGTCTATTTGGTTAAAACTTAACAGGCCCCGACCCACCACTGAGCCAATCCTAAGCATAGAACCTAGGGTTCAATGAGTGGACCAAGAAATGCAAAGGTGTGTAATTCGTATCCCACCTGGAGATAAGAATGCCCTGTATGATGGACCATAAGTTCTCTACCGATGTCTCATACTCAGCACACTCATTCTCCATACCAATGGTCCTCTTGGACTCAATCATGGAATCCAACCCCTCATAAACATCTCCTAGGATGTGTTGGTCCGTGTCTGCAAACCGCAACAAAGAAATGATTGGCTCCATGATCTTGATGCTAAGGACTACCCTATCCCACCAACCATCATCTAAAACCGTGTCCCACGCGACACGGGGACCCTGTTGGACGTGTCCAGTTACTTAGGTATCCATCCACATGAAACCCAAATTTCCAACCCTCAAAGGCCATTTCCCATGATACTAATTAAATAATTTTCCTTGGTAATGGCCATAACAATATGAAATGCATGCACAAGCGTGAATAGAAAAAATGCAAAAAAAATTAGTAACTTGGTTTCTCAAAATTTCATCACAATCATTTGTCCATGAACATAATCAAAATTTCATCAGAAGTGTATGTAGATATACATTTCCTCTTAGTTAAGCACCCTTGAATAAATGCCAAAACACATTAACAAAGTGTCTCTCGGGCCTGCCCTATCCACACCCTCAATCAATCTACTCAACGCTCAAGGACCGTTGATTCAACTGAAAGACTTCATATAGAAAATCACTATGTTTTTTATTTAATTTTTTGAACTTGCCATACAATGTAGAGATTGATTTTGTAGAGAGAAATTGTCTCTGTTTTGAGAAGTTGACATTGTTGTTATTGTCATTCTAGTCACAATCTCTAGTTGATTATTCAACATCTTAATCATTGATAGTCATCTCAAGTACATATGTAATCATATTGACAAGACAAACTCATACATATCCATTTCATTCCATGCCACTTTGTCCTCCTCTCCATCCACAAGGCGTAATATGTTGAAATCAATAAACTTAATGTTAGCTTATGAAGTTGATGGAAATATTGTTTTCTGCAATGGACATAAATGCCAAAACATGTCAAAATAACACTCCTAAATTCTAAGAAGTTTAAACCCAAGTTTGCATGGAAAAGTCACCAATGAGGGTTAAGAAGTGCCTTAACTTCTAGAAAGAAGTTGAACGAAACTTACTTTTTAATTGTTAAATGTTTAATTTTAAGTTTTAAATGTATGTAAGTGAATGCCATTAAATTGCTTACTTGAGTTTGATTTAATACATTTTCAATTTTGAAGAGACGTCATTATATACCATGTATATGTTTCTAATGATTTTCGTATTGATATCTTTATTGCAGTTATGGCTATGGAAACCAATGCCGAGATACTGATTGAGCTTGCCCACTTGAGGGGCATTAGTGCAGCTTTTAGTGGTGGTGACAGGATTCGCCGCTCGCTTGCATCAACCTTGGATGCAATTGTTGACACCATTTCATAGTCTAGCAATGTACTATATGATATTACATCATATAGAGAAAGAAAAATACAACAATATGTTGATGGGCTAGACTACAATACAATAAAAAAGTTGAAAATATCCAAAGAGGTCATATTTGAATTGTTTAGGGAACCTCGGACGGGGGAAATCCCAAATGTAAACAAGCCGCATATCTCCATTGAGTGGTGCACGTTTCAACCATTTGTTGATAACTAGATGGACAGATGGTACATGGTTTTTGATATGCCACCACACAACAATAGGGAAATTCCCTTGTATTTCCTTCGAAAGATGTACGCAGAGTTCGTGTTACATAAACACGTAAACTATTTTGACATCTTGCAGTTTCAAGGGATCGGTGGGGGGATGCCCCAAAACCGACCCAATGCGAGGCTTCGAGACCAGGATCACCCTATCCCTTCACCTCGCAGGTAGTTGCCTAGGCCAGATGTCCCACCTGCACATCATATTATTCCACAGACACAGGATGCATTTTTGAGTTTGGCACAGGCGGTTGTTCGCCATGGCACTATGGTTCAACATATGGGCGAGGAAGGGACATCTGTCCCTGGTGTGGTACATACACCAGCTCATCACCATGCAAGACCATCAACTAGTGTAGGACCATCAGGACCATCCACTAGAGCAGGACCATCGACACATCCCCATCCTAGTACTGATCCTCACAAGTGCACATCATGTGGTCGTCCCTGCTATGGTCTTGCCTCAGATGTTTCCTTCAGTGGGTTTTTGAGAGAGGTATGTTGATGGTTAATTGTAATAAATTCTTCATTTATTTTTGTCTTTGTACACATATATATAGTTTGAGCTAATATATTAATTTTGTGAACTTGCAGTTGATGCTTTATGCCAACAGCGATGCCCCAGAGCTGGATGTTCTAGACTCTACAGGGGGGCATGATGCTACCCATTTGGTAGGCCCATCTTATATAGAACCTATTGTCGTATCTCACACTGAGGTAAACATTTTAAAATTTCAGTTTTTTAATACTTGTTAATTTGTTAATTTCCACATACTTTACATTTTAGTTCACTAATGCTATCTACGGTCTAATATTTACAATTATTAAACTTGCAGATGGTAGATCCTTCAATGGGGCAAGGTAATGTGGAGGTAGCACCCATGGTCATACCATCCCATGAAACATCTGGGCTCCAGGTAAACAATTAAAAATGACATTTTTTAAATACATGTTTGTTTGTTGAATCATGCATGTCTAACTACATGAACACTTGCTGACTGTAAGCACCATTCGAGACATCTGGACCATTGCCTGGATTTGTATCTCCCTCTAGGCCATTCGTGAACAAGGTTCGTGTGTATGTGAGGCATTCTACTCCTAGAAATACTCCAGCTGCCCATGACCATGGGCTTACTCACACCATGGTAATGTATATCCTTCGATGATAGTTGTTGTTTAACTTGAAATCCAGTGCATAAATCGTTTTTGTTAATGTTTGAATTGCATGTTTACTGCATCAGGAACCGGAGTTGTCTACTGAAAACCTCGCATCGATGGTTGATGCAACAGTCAGTGCCGAATTTGCAATGGCAACTGATCACACACAGGTATGTAAGTATTTCAACATTATCTTTACATAGTTTATTATTGTTGTCTATTGTTTATTCATGCATTTCTAACTATTTCAACATTTTTTCATTGTAGCCACCACCAGCATGAGTAGTTCCTGGCCCCCCTAGTTCGACCATCCTAGATGTTCAACCAATGGTTCCATCTGCTACACAAGCAATGCAATATCCTTTATCAGTTGAGGTGAGATGTCCTTCAGTGACCAAGTGTTTCATGCACTTTCCATGCACCAGTTGATAATTGTTGAGTTGATTGTTGGTTGAGCTAATGTATTAGTGTACATAGTTAGTTGAATTTAACAATTGATATTTAATTTGCATGATCCAGAGATGCACACTAATCCTAGAGATGTTCCTAGAGTATCAACATCGGGAAAGAACAAGAGGAAGCTTGAGTTTTGATGTGTCTTATGGGATATATGTACATTTGCAAGGGGTGTCCCTGAAGGCCTTTTGGATGCGAGACAGAATGAGCCATAGAATGACGACCGTGGCTCGGATCGACGAACCGTCAACTCCGTTGGATTCAGCACGCCGGGATAGTGCCAGGGGTTCCCCTCCCCTCCGGCCCGATGGCCCATGTGTCACCTTGCAGGTCCATCTTGGAAACTAGGGTTTTGCTCAGTGTGGAAGTGTGCAATTTTTGCACACGGGGGTCAACTTTGGAAAATCATCCACCGAGCAGGTATGGCTCGTGTTCCTATTCCGAACCTACCTAGACACACCTGTAGGACTCCCCGAAACCCGATTTTGTTGCACGGTTGGATTTCTATGCCCCCGACAGGTATCCAGCAAGTGTCCCTGAAGGCCTTTTGGATGCGAGATAGAACGAGCCATAGAATGACGATCGTGGATCGGATCGACGAATCGTCAACTCCATTGGATTCAGCATGCTGGGATAGTTCCACGGGGGCCCCTCCCCTCCGGCTCGGTGGCCCATGTGTCACCTTGTAGGTCCATCTCGAAAACTAGGATTTTGCTCAGTGTGGAAGTGTGCAATTTTTGTGCACGGGGGTCAAATTTGGAAAATCATCCACCAGGCGGGTATGGCTAGTGTTCCCAACCCAAACCTACCTAGACACACCTGTAGGACTCCCCGGAACCTAGTTTTGTTGCACGGTTGGAGTTCTATTCCCTCGGCAAGTATCCAACAAGTGTCCCTGAAGGCCTTTTGGGTTTGAGACGGAACGAGCCATAGAATGACGACCATGGCTCGAATCGACGAACCGTCGACTCCGTTGGATTCAGCACGTCGGGATAGTGCCAAGGGTGCCCCTCCCTTCTGGCCTGGTGGCCCATGTGCCACCTTGCAGGTCCATCTTGGAAACTAGGGTTTTGCAGGTCCATGATGAAGATTTTCATGATGATGATGATGGTGATGATGATGATGATGGTGATGATGATGAAGATGTTGATGATGATGGCTTGGTCTAAGGTGGTGCTCTTAAATAGCTAATTCATTATGAAATATTTAACAAGACATGAATTAAATTTAATATAAGTGTATTGTTTAATATAGTGAGCATGAATTGAATTAATTTTGTTGGCTGAAGCCAATAACCAACATGATGATCATAATATAATTTTAGGGTTTACTGATCATATGTAAAAAATGGCATATTCATAAACTTGACATATTGTTAACACCCAAAAAGTGCTCACTAGCTCATTTCCCTATTCACATGACCCATTTGTCCACTTTTTCACCATTTGAGCTTCTGAAGCCAACAAAAGGTCACCAAAAGGCCTTAATACACCCCTTTCTCCACTCAAAAAGAGTATTTTTCCTAAAAATCATAAAAAAACCCTCAAAAATGGTCCAAAATTCCCAAAATATTAAAAAGGGATAAAAATAATGAAAATATTCAAAAAAGGAAAAAGGAGGGAAAATGTACCTAAACCATGTTGGTCAATACCATTGGTTTCCACAAAACCACAATGGTATTCCCCACCACCAAAACCTATAAAAAGGTGGTAGGGGCTCCTCATTTCACATCCATCCATCTTCCTATCCTCATGCTGCCAAAATTTTCCTTGAGCTTTTGGCCATTGTAGCAACCTTGGAGAAAGGACCCTTTGGAGTTTGGAGTTGCTCACCCTTGGAGCTTCTCAACTATCTTCATCAATTGGAGGTATTATTATTGCAAGCACTTGCTTGCCCCCATTTTCAATACAAAAATTATTTTTTATATATTTCTTGTTCTTGTTTTTTAATTCAAAAATGCACATGCTAGTTTAGTTTAGATTTAGATTTAGTTTATTGTTTTTGCTTAATATTGAAACTGCTGCTACTAGTTAGCAGGTGCCCATAGCACTAAGCTTGGTTGCAAAACCAAGCCAACATTTTTTGGCGACTCCGCTGATTTTGAACTTTTAGATCTCACTTTTGCTTTAGATCTTAGTTTTTTATTGTATTAGTTAGTTTAATTCATAGATCTGCCACCCTAGACAACAGATTCATTGTTGTTCTAGATCTTGGCCCATTTCATTGCCATTAACAGCCCAAAATTTTCAATTTTCGGGTTCGTTTTTCGGCGTCGACGTATGGCTTTCGCCTCGCGGCTTTTTGCCTGACAGTCGCGCGGCTCATCGTGACTGCGCGGCTCTTTTTCGCGCGGTTCACCACGGCTTCGCGGCCAATTAGCGCACTGCACATCACGGCTTCGCAGACCCTTTCCGCGCTGCACATCGTGACTGTGTGACAAAATACCGCACTGCACAGTGCGGCTTCGCGGCTGAAACCCGCGCTGCCCATCGTGACTGTGCGACAGAAACCCACGCGGTCCATCGCGGCTGTTCTGTCAAAACCCGCGATGCCATTTTTTCCATTCGGCCAATCCGTTTAAAAAATTAATTTTTTGCTGTATTACCTGCCCACTAAGCTATTTTACAATATCAAAAATTTCTGCATTTTTTACAACCATAGAAAAATTTTACTATTTAGAATGCTCATTTAAAAAAAAAAAAAGTCTTTTTAAAAATTTTCAGAAATTGAAAGAAGGATTTATTTTTCATTTTATCTAGATTAAAAAAATTTTGCTATTTACTTCTTTAATATTTTGCCCATAGCAATTTTCGAAAAAGAAATCCATTTATTTCTTAAAGAAGTCATAATATTGCTTTCCTATTTCAAAAGATCCTTTGTTTTTTGAATAGTTTTTGCAAAGCATTTAATTTCCATTTATTGAAAAAAGTCATAATATTTGCTTTTTTATTTCAAAAGATCCTTTGTTTTTTGAATATTTTCTGCAAAGCATTTACTTTTTTCAATTTCAGTTTAAAATACCACATGTGCACCCACTCAAACACATAAATTAAACTGAGCCTTAAAATTTACCCTAACTTCAAACCAACTTTTAACCCCACTTGGGGAACACTTAAAAGAACTTTGTAGCTAGGTAGAACTGGGGGGATAGGTGTTCCAATAACACCCCTCAGTTATTACATTTGAGACATAGAAGTTGTCCATTAGGGAACCAAAAAATCCTAGTATTTTTTGGCACGGTCATAACCAATTTATCGGAAGGCCTCTCTTCTAGGAGGGTTGAAGTCGCGAGGATGGTTCCGGAAGCCTGAGTAGAATACCGAAATCCATTCAGTAACCGAAGGGCTACCATTTGCAGTTCTCGGGACGGCAGATTTACCTTTTCTGGACGTGTCATGAACGGAGTATCCTAGTTGCCATTCTTTAGGATTGATTACCCGGTGTCCCTCCCGGTAGGGGGATATCTAGCCGTTGATTCAACACTCAATATTGTCTGACTTGGATTTCATCACCTTGCAGAGAATATAGTTTGTTGATTCACAATACTTTTAGTCAGGTGTTTGCATGATACAATCCACCTTTGGTCTAGTTACACCTCTTTTTTCTAGAAGCTATTTGCATGTTGGTATTCTGACTATTTTTTGCATCCCTCCACTTATTATAGCACAACTGCTATAATAAGTGCCTTTTTTGAGGTTGATTTTTTGGCCTGAGAGCCTTCATTTTCACTCCCCTTCTTGCACCCTTGGTTGCATTAGGGTTTCGAGTCTTTTATACATTACCACCTTATACTATACAGATTTTTACACAAAAACTTATTTCTCACCATTGAGAATTTTAGACGCTCTCGTCGTCTTCAGGGCGAACTCCCAGAGTTCAGTCTACTTGGCTCTCCACGTCACTGATGCAGAGCCTTATCCCTTGACTTGACACATCGTCGGTCAACCATACAGTCATCCGATTCTGACTCGACACATCGTCGATCAACCATACAGTCATCCATAGCTTTCCTGCAAGTTCGATATCGAAGGATGGTAAGACTCTGTGTGGATGGAAGGATCTTCCATTGAAGGTAGTGAGTATCGTGTTTGAGGGTGCTAACTCAGGTTCACCCAAGGCTCTCCAGCAGGAAATAGACATTACACACGTAGATGTGCTCTCATCCACTATAGCTCGTCCGATGGTCTTAGGACCATGGATGAATTCGATCTGGAGAGAAACATGATACGGCAACCGGTACTTGTTATCTTTCATATCAAAGCGTGCAAGCATGTTAGACGAATCAGCACTCCCAATCTCTACCAGAAGAGCACTGCATTGCAATGGGAAACTTTGTAGTACCTCCAAGGTGGACATGGCACAGGGGGTTTGGGCTAAGTCCTCCACAACATTGTAGTTGGGAGCAGCCCAAGAGTTAGGGTTGTGCACAGCCTATTTGTAGACACCTTTCGGTATCTTAGGCAGCGTCTCCACAGGTATGTGAAGAGGAGTGGGAGATTCAGGAGTATCCTTTTGCTGCGGGTCTGGGGTATAATTCCTGGCTCGAGTTTGCAACAAAGTGTTTGAATTAACCATGTTAATAAAAGACTGATCAGCTGGGTTCCCCCAGCACTAGAGTTGCAAGAAGCTGAATTATGTCCATGAGGAAAAGGATCTTTCAAGACAGTCGGTTTCTTCTCACGGATCAGCTTCTGGGATTCTTCCATAAGAGGGCACTGGTGGTTAAGGTGGTCCCCTTGACACAGTTTGCAAGGGAACTTAGCCTTCCATTTCTCTTTTTTTCCCTCCTCGGCATTTTGCTTATTGTTGGTTTCCCTCCCCTTTCTTGCCCTTTCTTTTGGGATACCAAGAGCCCCTTTGGTTTGTTTGCACCTACTGTACAGATTCAGTTGTAGAAGGGGAGGATGCAATAGAAGTTGCCTCTGTAGCAGTTTGTTTGACTGAAAAGGCATGCACCTGCTTTGTTAAGCCATCAAACGCTGCAGAATCGAACGAACCCACTATGCCATCAGCATGTGGTTCGGGTTTAGGCTTACCTAGGTCTATATTAGACCTTGGTGCATCAGGGATAATCTTGTACAACAACCCAATCTGAGCATAAACTAAGTTGAGCTGTTGAGTTCTCAAAATGGCCTCGTCCTCGGAAGACACCCCTGAAGTGGCAACTTCCTTAGAAACATAAGGAAGTAGAGACTTAAGGTACCATTCTAGTAAGAATGCTGGGGGAATGTCATCCTTGATGAGCCTCTTCCGCCTTCACCACTCCTGAATATGATCAAACAGATGAGTGGCCTTGTTTTGCCAAAATGTCGACAAAAGGTCTGTACCGGCATCATACCGGACAAGAAGCTGAAAGTGGTTTAAAAACACAATGGCGAGATCCCGAAAGGTGCTAAAGGCGACCGCGGGCAATTCAATATACCACTTGGCTGCAACACTCGTCAAGGTTCTTTCGAAGAGCCTCAACCTTATGGAATCATCGTTCAGTGAGTTGGAGGAACACCAGAGATGAAAGGTTGTTACATGGTCGCCAAGGTCCTCACTTGTCTTACCCTCAAACTTTGGTATGTCTGAGGGAAATTTGGTGGGAACGGGTGGCCATGCAGCATCGTGACGCACGGGTTCATTCATTAGTTTTGAAATATCTAGCAAGTTTAAAGTTTCCAGAAATGGTAAGCATGGTTGAGATGATGGCATTTGGTAAACAGGAACCTGGTATTGGCGACCACCCATGGCCTGGTTCGTGTACTATTGGTTGGGGTTGCCCCCAGCCACTGGTTGTGAAATGAAAGGATTGAAATTGTTCCATCTGAAAGTAAGCGGATTAAATCCTTGGGCAGCAATCCATTATGTCCGGGGGTTAACCCCACCGAACTGCGGGTTAATGATATTACCCCCTCCTCCAGAAAACAAAGAGAAGGGGACACTCCCTACAAGTATGTTCGACAGATTAACGTTATAACCTTGATAGGGGTTGAAACCCGGTGTGGTAGTAGTGGATGGTGCTGTCATCGTACCCATGACGAGCATGGATGCAGAAGGGATGGATCCAACCACGAATGAAGAAGCAATGTTCTGAGTCACACCTTGCAATGATTGTGTGGCAGAAGACTGAGTAAAACTCACTGCGGGTACCATCGATAGAGGTACATTATTGGGTCCAAATGTAGGTGTGGAGGTTGAGGCAGATGTCGAGGCTAATGAGCTCGGCATGCCTAAAGTGCCAACATTGAAACTGAAGGACAGGGTCGAGGCCGAAGCATTCTACGACGAACTCGATTGGGTAGTGTTTGAGAAAGAAGGATTTAGAATCCTTGCTTCCATAGCAGTTGTGGGAGTATGTGGAACTCCCTGCTCGTCTCCTGGGTTAACCATGGTATAACCCAGTGTAAAAAGATAAGCACTAAACTCAGGCTACTGGAAACCAACAGGTACCAGAAGTGGATCGTGGGGTCTTGTAAGCGGAGGGTTGAAAGGAGTACTAAACTATGCAGCAGTTAGATCCTCAATCTTAACAGTGTCCAAGACTTGTCGATCCGATGTTCTAGGATGTGGTTGTCCAGGAACCTTTGTGTCACTTGTAAGTTCAAAAGAACCACGGGAATCAGTTCTCCTACATCTCGGTGGCGGTGGAGGCTCCACTATAAGTGGGGGAAGGTTTTGCAACCTTAGAGACCGACAAAGATCTTGGTCCTCCACAACTATAATAAAATAAAACTAAGTAAAAAACCTAGTGGCCACTACAACTAAGGAGTAAACAGTAAACCAGTAAAAAATTTCCTAAGTAATCAAACCAATCAAACGAATAGCAAATACTCTCGAAAGCAAGTTTGGGATGATCAAGGCCCAGAACAGACTAACAGAGCATCGATGGTCAGTTTCGTGGCATCCACCAGAGGTCCACTGGGTGCAAGCACTTGAATCACCAAACCGCTTTCCCGGGATTACTGCCAGAAGATTACTTTCCACGCCTGTCCGAGGTGAAGTGGGAATAACCGCCCACTCTACCTCTGTAGAATCCTAAAGGTATGATACTAAGGCTACCATCAATATGAAATAACCTGGGGGAACATTCGTCAGCCTAGTCGAAACGCATGGGTAGGGTAGCAAAGCCTGAAATCTGAAAGGATCCCCATGCGCGAATCCACTCTGGTTTATGGTCAAAAGGAAAGTGAGGGGATATCCTCAGCAATTCCAGTCTCCCACGGCCTCGTGCTTAGCTCTGTTTTAAGTAGAGTTTCCTAGGACTATTTGATATAGATGGGTTTACCTAAATGAAAGTCTTACTATGATTTTTGAGTAATGAAGCCAGTTCCGAGCAGTTTAAGGTGATTTAAGCTCGAAACTCTAGCCTAAGCTAGTTGATGTCATGTATTCCTAAAAAGAAAATTTTGCTAATAAATTTTATTAATAATTTCTTTATAAGGGTTACTTGTTACTCAAAGGTTGTAGTGTAGTGTGTGGAATGACCTCTTATGACAGTAAAGTACTTGAAAAGATAACGCTTTCACATTCACAAAATTTTCTCTTTTCGTTTACAATTCTTTCAAAACTTGAAAACCTAAGGAATCCTAAAACATCTTTTTGTATTTTCTTTTTGAATATTTCAAAGCAAATAAACTACCTCGAAATAAAGCAAGATCTTACTACTGAGCTATTGAAACAATTTTTTGTCTTTTTCTGATAACTATGAAAGAAAGAGAACTTTGTACAAAAGCAAGCAAGATCTAACTATAAAACGTGTGCGAGGAAAACATATAAATGGCTCAAAGCAAACGAATCGAAAGACTCGATGAAGACTTGACTTACAAGTTTTTGCAAAAGAAAAACTTGAGGCTTGGAAACGAAGTGAAAAGAAAACAGGGAAAAGAGACACTTATGATGGAAAGGCAAACCTAAAAAGGGTGATCCTAAGTATCAAAACCCTAAGAAACACCAAGCCAAACAAAAGTTAGCAAGTGAACCAAGAATGACCTAAACAACACACGGACTCAACAACCCGCAGACTAAGAGGCTTTCACTTACTCGAACAAACTGATAAAACAATCAGCAAGTGACTAAACCAAGCAACCTTTTGGAAGCAACCTTAAGGACTCAAACTCGACAGTCAAACCCTAAAGAAGGATGAGACCAAGTGAAAGCATGCAAAACGTTGCAACAAACAACAAACAATCAAAGTACAGGTCTGTAAGACTGCAACAACAACTAGGGTGAAGAGATGCAGCTATATCCAAAAATAATAGCGCATGAACTTCAAGAAAGGGATCGTAAACGGAAAAGACACTTAAGCAAAGGATCAAACAAGCAAAAACAAACTCAAATAGATTGGAGAGGCTTATAAGACTCAACAAAGGCATAAAAGGTATCAGGGGTCAATGAAGACAGCAAAGCAACAGGATGGAACAACAACCAAAGCTTAAAAAACAAACCCTAACAACAAAAAACAGGCCACTACAGGAACATACCCTACTGTGCAGTGTTGCGACCAGCGTACATCAGGAGGAGTATGCTACTATGCAATGCAAGGAGGGGTGTACATCAGGAGGAAAACACTACTATATGTAGGGGAGACTAGCATACATGCCTCAAAAGGGAAGATTCAGGCTTTGCAAACCAAAAACTGAGTTGAATCAAGCATACAGGAAATATGACACAGACCTATAAGGCCTCTTAGACAATCATAAACTGAGAAAAGGGCTAGAATTAAACCAAAATTAAGTCTCCTAGAGAAGAACAATGAAGCGATTACTCCCTAGTGGAGTTGCCAGTCTGTTGTTCGGGATTTCTACCCTATAGTGAGGAGATGGACACTACCAACTGGGCAGGGTTGATAGGTAAACACATTGATTATACTGCATATGGTTATTGCAAAATAAATAGATTGGGATTGAAGGACATACCTCTTTTCGATGTTTGATCCTAGATTTCGCTCAGTCCTTTAGTTGATCTCCCGCTCGACCTTCCGTTTGACGAACCTGCAATACAAGAGATACCTTCCTCAACGTATCTTGACCATATAACATATGATGAAATGAAAAAGCAATCTAACATCAACTATAATCAAGAATTACACCAAATAGACATGTAATCCAATAGATATCATATTTGGGACAGGAAGGGTGTTTCGACCTTTTTATTGTCAAAGAAACATGAAATCAGTACAATATACCTAACGTGTAGAGATGTTTCTGCAACCAGATCCTGGGCTCTTGCTCTTCACTCTAACTTGGAACTTTCCTCCAGCGTAACAATACTTCAAACCTTCTCTCAAGATTTCATGAGTATATTGAGTATGTGAGTCTATTGAGTAACCCCTCTTATGGATCCTCCTTGTATTTATAGGACAAGGTAGGCAGTTAAGATCGAGAGGTGGTTGGATTGGGAGGTTGGGGAAGTTGCAGAACCAACTCAACTAATCCCAATTCGTCAAATTAATATATTTTTTTATTTCATCTTAAGATGTACGCGGGTTTCATACAGCAAAAGTAGCGTATAGGAAGCAACTTCTGTGCTTTACAACAAGCGTTTACAAATTTTTCGAGGTGTATGCTGGTTGCCCTTGAGGAGAGTAGGGTACAGTACATAGGTCTTGTGTACAGGGAGGGGCATACAGGTGGAAAAATTAGAAGAAACTATTAAATTCTCAGGTCAGAAGTGTACTTCTGGCAACAAGTCATCTAACTGGCAATCATGCTCTTCAATCCTTTGTGTCTTTTTGTGTGATCTACAAGGCAAGGTGATCACGGGATGGAGAAGTGCAGATTTGACCTATAACAATGTTGTTGGGAACCTCCTATACCAAACATTCATAGCTTTTCAAGCATTTAGGAGAACCAAAAATTAATGGATATAGGTTCATATTTTTCCCAGCTCTGTGCTCACCTACAACCATCTTTATTTTGTGAAATATGCAATTTTCCTTCACAATTTCAAATTTTTAGTTATCACATCGTCTGGTAATGGTAATGGCAATGGAATCAACAACAAAAATAAAGAAACTTTTTCCTATTGTAAAATATGATGTGAAAAACAAATGATAGCATCCAAAAAATATGGCGGGATGGGGAAAATACAATTGGCATAACTTATGAGCATAGAAGAGATGACTCTTACAATAGCCATAGAAGTATATTCATCCAATGCTCCCATAAATACATGAGAATACCTTCCCCACCAACCTCACACATGCATTCAATGATTGGATTTTATAGTCAAGAGGAAGTAATTGGCTCATTTAAGGCACATGAAAACAAATAGATGAGTTTTTTTACCACCTAATTTGTACTTAGTTGGATTTTTTAGTGAGCATCCAAATTGCAAACAAGTCTCTTGTTAATAATCAGTGTTCAGAAGTCCATGCAAACCATTCAGCCCCCTTTTCACCCTTTTTTTGCATGTTCATACCCCATGAGGAATAGTAATAAGTTGACGTAGCATGATGGATTATGTAAAAGACATGGATTTCCTAGGACTTAGTCATCAATGTGTTATTCCAGAGTGTTTTTTTCTTGTTAATTATATGTTTATTTCCAACGACTTATCATTTTCTAGTTTTTCACTCAAACCTCCAAAGTTGGAGTAATTGTCTTGGTGGTTAGGACTTGGAAGGTTATTAAAGTCTAATATTCTATGTATATTACCATGCTAGTCATCATTTTTTAGTAATATGAACATGTACTAAGTCCCCCTAGTTTTTTTTAGTTTTCTGCAAATAAAAATATTTTCAGTAAAAGGGTCATTTTTTTAATGTTTTAATTGTAAAAAAACACTTAAGAATAAAAGTGGGACTAGGGGTCCAAATTTTCCATTAGGGTGCTTTCTTTCTAACTTAGAGCACCCACATTACCCATGAACCCACTTTGAGAGTGAAATTAGTGATTATTAATCACATAATTTGATTGTCTCTCCAAAAAGTGAATACAAATTTAAAAAAATAGAAAATATGGAGAAAAATCAAATCCCACCAATCAAGGAAACTTGTTCAAGACATGTTTCAGAGGTTGAAAAGTTATTTGGATACCAAATCTGAGTTCTCCAGGAGCCAATATCATGATTGATTTAGTTGGTGGGTATCGATGTGAAGGTGGCGCACTTGGTATAGAGAGGAGTGCATCATCATAGAGAGGGGCACATCATTGGTTGGGATGTGTCATATTTTGAAAGGAGGGTGCGTCCTTTAGCTATGAGGTGGAATCAATCACTGCTGATCCCCATTATATATCCCACCATCACTCAAGATCACTCAAGCAAGCTTTTGTTCAACTCAGGCTCACTCCCTCTAAGCAAATGCACCCCTCCCCTCTCTTGTTTTTCTATTCAAGCAAGTGTTTGCTCTGGTTTTCTCATGGTTAGAGGACCAAAAGTATGATCAATATTTGTACTTGTAAATTTTAATATCATTTGGAATAAAAAAGGATTTGGAGGAAAACCTATGGTGTATGGATCAATGTGTGTAGATGACAATTACTTTACTTATGAGGTAAATGGTATTTGCTTGTTTTATTTGTGCATTTTTTGTTAGTTTTTTTCCCTCAAAGGGAGATATCCCCCAGTAGGGTAAAATAATGTTCTATATTTATTCATGCTCTTATTGTTTCCCTATTGTATATATCTTAGTTTGCATGTGGTTTTCAATATAAATTGCATGTTTTCCAAATTTCTGCTACCAACGACACTCTTGTTTAACCATATTTTTGTGCAAGGATTTCTAATTGGAAGCAGGTATCTAGATTGAAGGATTGGTTTATCAAGGAATAGCCTTCCATATTTCAATCACTTCCGATGAGCATAGTCCCTCCAATTCCACCAGCAGACTCCACGACCCAACATTCCCAGGCTTCATCATTCTTTCTATCTCTCTCTCCTTCACTTCCTATCTAAATTTATTTTGGTTATGGTTATTCGCATGCTTAAGTAAATTAGTTTTATTTTGAAAGAATATCTAAAGCAGGATTTGTTTAAGCATTTAACTAGATCTAGAAGTGTAAAGCAATGTTTTCAGAGTAGATCTAGTTTTGTTTAACTACTTGTACGTATTCTCTATTTTTCAGTACTTAATTTTTTTATGATTTTAAACATCTTATCTAGCAATATGAGTGGTTCCAGGTGGCTATTTTTTCACTCTTTACAACACAAGTAAGAGGAGATGATGATGAAAAGTACATGATTCAAGCCATCCATGACCTTCCGAAGCAACATATTTCGATCTTGATTCATTTCATGAAACTTGTAATCCTTTGGTTCCGAATTTGTAAGTACCAAAGGAATCCACCTTTTAAATTTTAAAAATAAATAATAAATCAAGTGGGCTATCCAGTGCCCACACTCCATCCCCCTTGGGGGTTCTACATCATTTCATGGCATGAGGCTTTTCTATTTTTCTATGTTTATGTTGTTTGGATTTACTAGGTTAGATAGATTTCAAGTTTTGGAAGTAGATTAAATCATTTACACACACACTACATAATTAGTTAGATCCCTTTCAAGTATTTCTTTTTTGCAATAATAAAAGTAACCGAACCTTGTAACTTGTCTCTGTGTATTCTCTTGTAGTCATTGTGGGTCTTTCCTGAGACGGTGACCAACAATTAGAAATGGTACTCATAGCCCTCTTTAATTAAACTCCACAATTAACTAAAATCAACTTCCCTTACAGACATAAATCCAATGTCTCACTTCATCATATTTTTCTCTTGTGGGAAAACTCTACAGTGAAGGGGAACTAACTAGTTAGTGACCATGGGAACCCATCAATCTACACCCTAGTTTGGTGTGATTATTAGAAATACCCTTGTGACTATGATCTAGTCCTGTTATTAGGTGGAACCACACTTGATAATCCAAACATATTCCACGTATGCAAGAGTATATAGGAATCCCCCTTCCCATAATCCACTCATCATCAATAATTAAAACTAACCAAGATATAGTTCCAATACATTTACCTTTTCAGTGACATCTTCTATGACCTCAAAACTGGTCTATATTTATAAATAATCTTGTTTAAGTGAATTTACATGTCGTGATTGGTTATACTTACATACTACTAAGCTTAATTCATTACTAGTGTTCTTGTTTTCGTAATTCATTTCAAACTCCTAGATTAAATTTGATCTTTTCATAACTTGGCTTAGTGGACATAGTTTATTTTTATTAGGGAACACTCCAGCTCTAGGATTCGTTGAGATTTGGCCTAGACGGAGGATTCAAGTGTTAAGTGACAGCAAGCTTGACTCGTGACTTTCTCACAAGAACGCACCCAGTGGCTTGAATATTTATGTAGTTCATCTTAGCAAATTTTCAAAGTGTTTGTTTAGTTGGTGTTATATAGATGCTCCAAAACATGATGATGTTTACATGAAGATTTTTGCTCTGTCTCTGGAAGACAATGCATGTGATTGGCTTATGGGCCTTGATGATAATTCCTATAAAATATTTGATGATTTCTTAAAATATTTCAAGGAAAAGTGGGGTGAAAAGAAGGAACCTCATCACCAGTTGGCAGTCATCCATACCATTAAAAGAAATTAAAATGAAACAATGGAGGAATTTAATAAAAAAATTCAAAGGCTTGATCTTAAGTATTCATTACAATTTCAAACCTCCAAATGCTTCTATTCTTGTCTATTACATGGAAGCACTTATCAGTGATATCATATACCAACTAAGGGATAAGGAACCTAGAAGCCTTAAAATTTCTCAACAAGTGGCCATAAAAATTGATAGAAACATGCAATCATAGGAAAATCAAATCTTCCCGATTTTACAAGAGGCATTCATTCAAGGCATAAGCATTAGGAAAAGGGAAAATTCATAGAATATGAAGATAAGGACTCTTCCAAATAATCCATGAAAGAGATGATGAATATCTTGGTAGCTAACCATACATCCCAAATGAATGCCATAAAAAATAGGTTAGTTTCAATGGAAAGGTCACATGTTTCCCAAATATTGCAAATGAAAAAGTTTCTTTGCAAAGGAAAACTAGATATATGGGTAAATAAGGCATCTCCCCTTGAGCAAAGGCGACCTAACTAGTTGGAGACATCCAACATGGTCCAATATGATGTACTTCCTTATTGCAAAACCTCTGAATATTTCCATGAGGAATCAATGTGTCCCATATTTTTTCATTTTAATGAGAAGTGTGTTCCTGAAACTATAATCTATGTTGGATATTGAAGAGAACCCGATTACATCAATGTTGTAGTACAAGTTCACCCCATTTCCAAATAAATTTGGAAACAAGCCAAGGATTATAGCCAAGAAAATGACAATGTTACCAAGTATTATAGTGAGAAGCCTAAACCTAAGAAGATCCAGGAGATGGCTAATGCTAGATTCAAAGGATCCACTTACCAAAGAAAAGATAATGCTATACCAACTAAAACAATAAATATATGCCTAAGGTAATAAATCCTACTATTGCAAATGATTCAAATCTTGACATGGGTAAATGGTTAACTGGTGCTAAAGTTCTTGTACATGCAACTAAGATCCTCAAATCCCCATATAAGAAGGATAAATTTATGAAATCCTTAGAAGGCACTTAGGATAAATCCTATGATAATTCCAACAAAAAATATCTTCCTGGGGATAAAGCTTCCATTGAATATGCCTCAGTAATTCTACATAGAATGGATCCAAGGAAAGAAGATCACCCACCCTTTTATATATCACTTACGATGAATGATCTTCCACTTCACAATTGCATGTTATATTATGGTGCTTTATCAAATTTTATCACAAGGAAAGTTATGGAACATCTAAATCTAAAGATCACAAGACCATACCACAATGTTTGTTCCATGGATGCAATGGAGATTGATGTGGTAGGAATAATTATGAACCTTCAAGTAAGATTGGAAAAGTACCTAGATATCTTGTCATGTCCCAAATTTGGAATTGCTTCACAATGGCCTAATCACATTGGCCATATTCATTAGAGTTTGTAAAATTGATGTTAAAGGTCAAATAATTGCCAAGGAGGAAAATTACTAGTTTCCTAGATTTGGGGTGGAAGCTTTGGGATTCGGAATAATGAGGATAATAAATGATGTTTGAACATTAGAGTGGAATAAATATTTAATAAAGGCGCTAAATAAATATATACAAGTGAAAATCAAAGTGGCATTTGATCATGAAGACACATGGAGGAAGTGGGACCCACATATGGCTAGATTTTCCCACTACACTTGGCATCATTCTCTCACCAATTCGAATTCAAGGTGAATGGTAACATAAGTGGGGAAGTGAAAAATGTATTATTCATGGCATGACTCATCCAAGGTCGAAATATAGAGGAAGAGTAACTCCCATGGAAGAGGAAGAGGCAATTTGGAGCTAGTGAGACACTTGGGCTAGATTCCCTAGCTCTATGACAACAAGGATGAAGATGCTATGACACCTATGACAAAAATCAGACCTGAAGGCTGACATATGACATATATGACATGTCAAGGATAAAAATAGACTCCAAGAGAGCGCTCAAGGGTGTTAGGGCATCTAAGATGCTTCCACATGTGATTTGGTGGAAGTGGGAGACTAGGAATTGTTGTACAAGTGGCGTTCTTTGGAATCTCTTCTCAACTTGAGTTGGCATGAGTCTCTTGGAAGGAATTCGACCCATGGAGGACATTATAACTTTATAAATTTCAATAATAAAGAATGAAATCAGCTTTTGATCATTTGTAGAATTTGCAATTGCATTTCTGAAGAGGGAGAGCTAGTGGATGACTAGTTTCTTGCCTTAGCCAATTTCGAGGGTGAAAGATTCCCATCCAAGTTGGTAATTGGAAAGGACATTCATACCTTTCATTTGGAGCTTTAATGGAGTCTTTATTTGCAGTTGTAAGCTACAGGGAAGCTCATGGTTTCTTCTATTGCAGCTTGCTCCTTCAACCATTTCCAGTTTTGATGGCATATTCTCGATCCTTGAGGGAGAGCGTTTTTGGTGAGCTATTGTACTCTTGGAAGCTTATAATGCCCCATTTATTTTGTAATATGAATTAAATAATCTTTTATTCATCTCCAAAAATTTTCAGGTCGAAATTCCAAGTAGAAATGTATAAATCTCATTTTTAATGGAAGAACAATGCCATTTCCCCACTACCTTGTTGTGAACTAATGTATTGATGATGATTTCGAATGAATGGATGATTATATGATGAATTTGTGATTAATGGACTGCAATGTATGTGTTTTACAAGTTTCATGTACTGTACTTGAGCATTTGAAGTATTTTTACTCAGTTTAATTGCATTGGGAGAAGAAATAGTGCCATTTCCCCAAGGGTCAAATTGGTGATTTTTGCAGTTGAATGAGAGAGGGTTGAAACAAATATAATGATCAATTAATGGTGCACATGAGACATTAATAAAATCCTTAACACATTACATACCTATGTTCATAAATTTGATTGGGTTTGCAGGCAATTGGGAAGCCATTTTCAGTACTTACCCCAAGGGGATTTGAACCCCAAATTACTAGTAAAATTGCATACTTGGTCCAGAATATTAAGAGAGTTTGCAGAAGTCTTTCGGTGGCCATATGTCATCCCTGAACATCATATGCAAGTCCTAATATCATTCATACACCTTCCTTGAATATTTGAAGGCATTTGGAGTCAATTTGAGACCTAGAGACCAATACTAGTCAAAGGGAAATCACTAGTAAAGTTACCTACATTGACCAGAATTGAAAGAGTATTTGTAGAAGTATTTTAAAGGTCCAAAGGCATTCCAGAAATACATATTTATGTTCTAATATTATTCATATACCTTCTCAAAATATTTGGGATCATTTGGGGCAAATTTGGGACCTAGAGATCAAAACTAGTCAAAGGTCGAACTAGGGAAAAAAAGTGGAAAGTTGCCATTTTAATAAAATCATTAACATGGGACATTATAGTGGTATCAAAGCATGGTCTTGGAACCTAATGTGGGATAACATTAATGAATACCAAGAGTCAAAGAAATAATCCACCACCCTTAGAAACTGAAACTGGATGCACTTTGGTGAAAGGGAAGAAGTAGGAGAAGAAGTGCATTCATTGGTCACCATGAGTAAGGATGAGAAAGGAACCTTACAGGAGAATGAGAAGTTTAGAAAATTACTTAAACCATCCTTTGAAGACAAGTGGAGGCAAAACTTTCAAGAGTTCAAATTGTTGCTTAGTGAACTTGGAAGCAACTCGGAAAAAATAATGAGCAATGGTTCTCTTTTCAAGGAAAAGGATGAAATCATTTATGTCAAAAAAGAGGAACCTAATGTAATTGTGGAACATGAGGTACATGTTGATATGAAGGTTCTTGAAGATGCTACACTAAAAAAAGAAGAAGGACAAGCACTTGTCCTTGTTCAGAGGGATTATGAGTTTCCTCATGATGAGAATTGCAAATCCTTGGAGGAGGCACATGATCTCACAATAGTTGGACCAGCCAATTATGGAGAGGATGAATTAAAGATTTCAATGGGTAAGAGTTGTAAGGATTTAAGGTTGGTTCATAATTCCTTACCCCCTACTTCTTTTTTAGCCACATCAATTGGGGATGAAAATTGGGTGAAAGGTTTTTTTCTAATGGTGCCACATGAGGGATATGTAACTCCTACCTCTCATTTTGAGGATGACATGAATAGAGCACCTCATTATTTACATTTGCAGCAGAATATTTTTTTTCCTTGTGATGATACATATCTTCATGGACACACTTATGATGTTCACTTGAGTCACTTGAAGACTCATGATCTTCCTTGCTCCTTGCTTAGTTCAATTGATGTTGTAGGAACTTCATTAACTATGTGGATGAAAGAATATAGGGCGGATTGTTTTGATTCATCTTACATATTTTTGGAGTAGCATTATAGGACATGGGATACTCACCTATGTCATTGGATCAGATTTGATTGTTCACTCGATGCTTGTATGCACTTGAAAAATGATGGTCTACTTATTTGGAGGTACAAGCACTTTCATGATTCTTTGATGAATCATCTTCTCGGTGTACATTTTCCTTATGTTGTTATGTACTTTAATGATATATATTTTGCATTCATGATGTTTGGAAGAATGCATACAAACAAATGGGAACCAGGAATCCTCTTATCTAATGGTGTGGGTTGGAGAGCACTCTTAATTGTTGTGGTGCAATACAAGTAATGGGACCTTGGAATAATTTTTATGTCATTGGTTCCAAATTTTTTGGGGAAACAAGCAGTATGGGAAATGGATTTCCCAATTAATAAAGTGATTTTTATCAGAGTAGTGCAGTAGAACGCATGGTGGTTCCTCTCTAAAATCTTCATGGAAACTCAAAGACTCAAGGTTGGGCAATTCAATGGCAACTTCAAAGAATTATACAGGAAGTAGGTTCTTCAACACCCATGTTTGAAATTGCTTGAGGACAAGCAATATTGGGAAGGGAGGATTTTTCATGTCCAAAATTTGGAATTGGGTCACAATGGCCTAATCACATTGGCCATATTCATTAGAGTTTGTAAATTTGTTGTTAAAGGTCAAATAATTGCCAAGGAGGAAAATTACTAGTTTCCTAGGTTTGGGGTGGAAGCTTTGGGATTTGGAATAATGGGGATAATAAATGATGTTTGAACATTAGAGTGGAATAAATATTTAATAAAGGAGATAAATAAATATATTCAAGTGAAAATCAAACTGGCATTTGATCATGAAGACACATGGAGGAAGTGGGACCCACATATGGCCAGATTTTCCCACTACACTTGGCATCATTCTCTCACCAATTCGAATTCAAGGTGAATGGTAACATACTTGGGGAAGTCCAAAAGGTATTATTCATGGCATGACTCAAGCAAGGTCGAAATATAGAGGAAGAGTAACTCCCATGGAAGAGGAAGAGGCAATTTGGAGCTAGTGAGACACTTGGGCTAGATTCCCTAGCTCTATGACAACAAGGATGAAGATGCTATGACACCTATGACACAAATCAGACCTGAAGGCTGACATATGACATATATGACGTGTCAGGGCTAAAAATAGACTCCAAGAGGGTGCTCAAGGGTGTTAGGGTAGCTAATATGCTTCCACATGTGATTTGGTGGAAGTGGGAGACTAGGAATTGTTGTACAAGTGGCGTTCTTTGGAATCTCTTCCCAACTTGAGTTGGTGTAATGTCCCCATTTTGACCCCCTTCGCATTAAATCATAAATGATGTAAATATTGATATTTAATCATGGTGAGGAGCTCAAGGCCAAGGCCCCACCATTGATTTAGCGTTTTATGTATCGGCAATTAAAGAAATAGATGCCTATGGTTCTTGTGCTAGATAGGCACAATGTAAATAAGACATCATGTAAATACGAATTTTAATGAAAATACCCACAACTAGCTATGCAATGCAACAAAGAGATGGGGCATGACTTTATAAGGAATAGGGAGGGAAATTATTCAAACCCTTGAGCCAATGGTGTTAATCCACGTGTCAATGAGAAAACTCATAAACCACCAACTACCCATTTTGGGTTATGCACCCAATCATTTAATTCTTCCAAGAGTTGGTTGAGGTAGTTAATGCCTTGGGAATGGAGAGGTATGAAAGCCAATTTCGTGAATGGGCAAGCCATCAACCTGGGAATTCATATTTTTGCTTCTTGGGCAAGAAAACACCCACGAAATGGTGCCCAAAGCCATTCCTCACCCAGGGCTTTCATCCTCTCACGCAGATTGAGACTACTGGAAGTTACATTCACGTTTTTCATAAAAAAACGTAGGGTTTTCCTTGCCCAAAAACGTGTTTTTGGTTTTGGACAGTAGCTGGGAAGAAGGGGCTGCGATTTGGGGCCGTATGGAGGTCGTTTTGTCCCAGAATTGCCATGGGAATTTTTCCTAAAAACGATTTCTGCTTCCTAGGGTTTTCCCAAAACCTCCATTGTTCATTTTTAGCCTTCCCACGCTTTTCTAAAGCTTGGGGAATCATTTTCATGCTTATCATTGTACAAACGTTTTTCTCCTGTCTAGCCATTGTAGTTAGCTGATTATCTACATCCCTGTTTGATTTGGAGACTGTAAGCAAGAGATTGGAGTGGTAGTGGACAGAGAGGGCTTGATAAACCTAGTGGGGGAGACAACCTCTCAAGAAGATCAAGAGGGCTTTGGCTACTCTTCTATGCACACCCTGAGAGCACTAGATGGGGAAGGTATGGCTTGAGGGACTGTACAGCAGTGAAAAGAATACTTCCTTGTGATGGGTGTGTAGGTATTGTGGGTGCCAAGCTAGATAGATCTTGTAAGGTTATCCCTGGCTCTGTGCTTGAGCTCACTATCTTAGCAACTCTTCCTTTCCATTTCCTAGCAGCTTGATAAACCCAATTGTAGATTGGCATGGCTCATCTTGGTGTATGCTTGGCTATGCGTGAGTCTGTTGTTCCCTGGTTCCTTGTAGAAATCATGCCCAGCTCGGGGGGTGGCAGTTGTATCAAGAGGTTGATAAGTACAACTGGCCTATGGTTGGGTGGAACGTTGCAGATGCATAGCTGGTTGCTTGGGACTACTTTGTTAAGATAAGTATTCTCTTTTATAAATTCTGCAATGTCTTTATTTAATGGCTGTCATAGAAATGTTGAATGTATGTTAGATATTAAACATTTTTAATTCTGTTGTGTTTCTATAACATGCACATGTATATGTCTTTTTATCAATGAGTTTTTACTTAATGGATATGGGGCTAGATGCCCATATTTAGTGTCATGTCCTCTTTATCATGCTGGTATGATGGGAGGGGACATTACATTTTTGTATCAGAGCCATAGGCTACAGCATTGGGCCTCTATGGGCCAAATCTGATTACAATTACAAGGGAAGATTCCTTCCTGATCACCACAGGTTATAGTATCAAGACTAAATGGGCTAAGTTGGATAATTGAAGGGGTAAGATCACCTCAGGCTATTGAGCAGTGAGCACCCCTGAAAGAAAGAAAAAATCTGAAATTGTTCTAAATGTTTTTGAAAATTTTGTTTAAGTCTGCTTTGGGAAGAACTCAGAAGTCTTCACCGCAACAGTGGGAGAATTCGGCGAGTTGGCCTGAAACTGCGGAAGGATTCCGCAAGTTGTTCCGAAACTGCAGAAGGATTCCGCAAGTTGTTCCACAACGCGGAAGAATTCGGCAAGATGGCCCGAAACTGCGGAAGGATTCTGCAAGTTGCCCCGCAATTGCGGAAGGACTTGGCAAATCGCAAATGCGGAAAGAATTTCCAAATGTCTTCCGAAACTGTGGAACGAATTTCCAAATGTCTTCCGAAACTGCGGAAAGAATTTCCAAATGTCTTCCGAAACTATGGAAAGAATTTCCAAATGTCTTCCGAAACTGCGGAAATAATTTCCAAATGTCTTCCGAAACTGCAGAAAGAATTTCCAAATGTCTTCCGAAACTATGGAAGGAATTTCCAATTCTCTTCCGAAATTGTGGAAGAACTCCGAAATTGCGGAAGAACTCCACAAGTTGCTCCGAAACAAGGAATTTCAGCCATTTTTCAGGGATATTTTAATAACATGAGACCTTAATAGCATCCTTAACACATTACATACCTATGTTCATAAATTTGATTGGGTTTGCAGGCAATTGGGAAGCCATTTTCAGTACTTACTCCAGGGGGATTTGAACCCCAAATTACTAGTAAAATTGCATACTTGGTCCAAAATCTTAAGAGAGTTTGCAGAGGTATTTTTGTGGCCATTTGTCATCCCTGAACATCATATTCAAGTCCTAATATCATTCATACACCTTCCTTGAATATTTGAAGGCATTTGGAGTCAATTTGAGACCTAGAGACCAATACTAGTAAAAGGGAAATCACTAGTAAAGTTACCTACATTGACCAGAATTGAAAGAGTATTTGCAGAAGTATTTTAAAGGTCCAAAGGCATCCCTGAAACACATATTTATGTTATAATATCATTCATATACGTTCTCAGAAGATTTGGGATCATTTGGGGCAAATTTGGGACCTAGAGATCAAAACTAGTCAAAGGTCGAACTAGGGAAAAAAAATGGAAAGTTGCCATTTTAATAAAATCATTAACATGGGACATTACATATCTATTTAACCATGGATGTGCTAGTAATTGATGTACCAAACACCTAGGGAATGCTTTTGTCGATAAAGTGGGATGAATATCTAGGAGGATGTATCCACATGGATTGGAATTATGCAATAGTAGTTGCATCAGAGAACACAAAAGTTAAAGTCCATAGAGAAATTGAAAGGAAATGCTATGTGTAAAATCCTAAGAAGCCATCAAATGAAATTTTTTTAACACGGATAATTTTTGGAACTATGTTATTTTATCTAACTTCTTGGCTCCAATAAAAGAAAAATTGAAGGAAGAAAAGGTAGATGAAGTATGGAAGATGTATTTTGATGGGTTGTATTCAAATTCAGGAAAAGGGGAAGGTATTATAATCATCTCACCATCTAAGAAAAATTTCAACTTTCATTTTAGACTTGAATTCGAGGAATATAATAATGTAGTACAATATGAAGCACTTCTACTTGGGATAGAGACTGCTAAGGATATGGGGATTAAAATATTGAGAATTAAATGTGACTTCGACTTAGTAATTCTCCAAGTTAAAAATAAATTTGCATGCAAAAGTGATAGATTAAAAAAGTATAAGAATGCAATTTGGAACACTATGGAATGGTTTGATGCACTAAATCTTGTGGCAATCCCTAGAGAGAATAACATCTCGAAAGTTGGCAAGAGCATAGTTTACCCTTCAACATAGTGAGGAACTAATCAATGGTGATGGTAAGCTTGGGATAAATTTTAGACCATCAGTCCCTGAAAAATTAGATCATTCATAAGTTTTCCATAGTGATGAGAAAATTTTGAGTTTTATCCATAATGTCGAAGAGTTTTCAGATTGTCAAATCGACTACTAGGAAGAAGGCAAAGAGTATTAGGAAGAGTGGGACATCATCAGAAATGAAGTTCATAGGGGACTTGTGGCATTAGAGAAAATATTTGATAGGGAATATTGGCATAGAAATAAGAAAGAGTCAATAAAGCTAGGGGATTATATTGAACTAAACAATGTTACAGATAAAGACCCTAAATTAATAAAAATTAGAGAAGATACATCAAAAAAGGAAAGAAAAGACTCAGTCAATTTGATTAAAGAGTATAGATATGTGTTGATGTTTACCTATGATGAACTTAAATCCTATAGAGAAGATGTTTTCCAACACATTATTCCTCTTAAAGAAGAAATGAGATAATTCAATCCTTTCCTCCGAAAGCTAAGGAAAATAGACCCAAATTTGGTTCCCATGGTCCAGAAAGAACTGCAGAATATGTTGGATTCCATAATCATTGCACCAACAATCCATTCCTTATGGTGCTCCAACTTGGTGGTAGTAAGAAAGAAAAATGGAAGCATAAGGTTATGTATAGATTTCACAAATCTTAACATATCATGTCTAAAGGACAATTATCCACTTCCCAACATGGAGACTCAGCTACAAAGGGTAACACGATCCAGAATGATGTCTATGTTGGACGGATTTTCTGGTTATAATTAGGTGTTGGTTAATAAGGATGATTAGCATAAGACCACATTTACCACACCTTGGGGTACTTATGATTTTTTAAGGATGCATTTTGGCTTGTTAAATGTGGGTGCTACCTTGTAGACAGCCATGGACTTTTCCATCAAAGAACTTACTGGAAAAATAATTGAGATATATCAAGATTATTTAACTGTATTCTCTAAAGAAAGATTAGACCATGTTAATCATCTAAGGAAAGTGTTCGAAAGATACCATAAATATGGAATCTCCTTAAATATGTCCAAGTCAATATTTGGTGTTAACGAAGGAAAGTTGTTGGGCCACATTATCTCAAAGGATGGGGTAAATATTGAACTAGAGCGGGTTGAAGCTATCAAAAAGGTCTATTTACCCCAAAATGTGAAGGCCCTTCGATCATTTAACGACCATACCAATTTCATTAGGAGGTTCCTTCCTAACTTAGGTGAATTAATGAAGCCAATCCATAAATTATTAAAAAATGATGCTAAGTTTGAATGGACAAATGAAGGAATACAAGATTTCAATGTATCAAAAATAACATTGCTAAGTCATAGTCCTAATAAACCTAGATTATTCCAAGTATTTCCAAATATTTTCATTTTCCTCGGAGGAAACAATTGGGGGGGTGTTAATCTAAAAGAAAAAAGAAGGACATAAGCAGCATATCACTTTCATGATTAGAGAACCGCAAAATTTTAAATTAAAGTATACCTACATGGAAAAGCAGTATTATGCTCTTGTCAAGTCCCTTAAGCATTTTAAAATGTATGTTGGCTATTCAAAGGTGGTTGGTTATGTGCCTCATTTGGTGGCTAAGGAAATATTGTCCCAGTAGGATTGCTTGGGAATAAGAGGAAAGTGGGTTTCCAATATTCATGAGGATGAATTGGAAATTAAACCCACCAAGCTAATTAAAGGTCAAGATCTAGCATGGATTATGGAAGGGGGTAATAATCAAGCATTGGGGATGGTATTTTAGAGCAGTAAAAAAACACCAATTAATTCAATAGATCTTCAACAGTTAGATCATGATCAATGGTATGCAGATATCATTTCTTTCTTGGTTAACCTTACTTTCCCAACTCAATTGGTTGGACATAAAAGAAGGGATTTAAAGTTAAATGCCACCACGTATTGTATTACTCATGATGGAATGGTTTGGTGGAACCCAGATGGGATAATACTTAAGTGTGTCAATGAGCTAGAGTCTAAAAAATTCTTGGTTGAGTTTCATATAGGATTTTGTGGAGTGCACTTTACAGCAAAAACAACAGCTCGCAAAATCCTTAGAGCAGGTTACTATCGATCGAACTTATTTTTAGATGTACATAAGTTTGTCCAAAGTTGCCAACAATGTTAGTTGTTCATGGGAAAGTAGAATTTCGCATCCTTGAACTTGTATCCAGTAGTAGTTCAAGCCCCTTTTCAGTAGTGGATGCTTGAATTTATCATTCAGTTTAAATATAATTCAAGTAAATTATGGTCATATTTCGATTCTTACAGCAATCGATTACTTTACCAAGTGTGTAGAATCCATTCCCACTAAAGCATCAACCGATAAGGTAGTCATGAACTTTCTTGAAAATCATATCATAACCAGATTTGATGTGCCACCTAAGATAAAAAATGATAAGGCCCAATCCTTTAGCTCAATAGAACTCTCCTCATTCTTATTTAAATATGGCCTTATCCTATACCATTCATCAAATTATTATCCCCAAGGAAATGGTCTGGCCGAGTCAAGTAACAAAAACTTAATGACCATCATCAAGAAAATGGTGGGGGATAATAAAAAGTCATGGGATAGTAAGCTTAATTTTTCATTTTGGGCATATATAATAAATAAGAAAATTGAAACAGGAAAGAGCCCCTTTGGGCTAGTATATGGCCTAGATGTAACCTTGTTGGTTCACCTTAAGCTTCTAGTGTATCAGATGCTTCAATCCTTCAGCTCAGATCAGGATGCGATTCGGTATAGAATAAATTAGTTGATCGAGTTGGATGAGAAAAAGAGAAGGGAAGTAGACCAAACTATTAGAAACTGGGATAAAGTAAAGAGGAATTTTGACAAGTATGCTAGACCAAGGGCCTTTCAGAAAGGGGATACAGTTCGGTTATGGGATAATCATAGAGAAAATATTGGAAATCATGGAAAATTCAATAGTCTTTGAATGAGGCCATACATCATCCATGAGTTGGATGGAGCCAATTGTTTTAGTTGGGCCATGGATTTGTCCATAGGTCTTGTACTCTATTTATAGCCTTGAGATTTACAATTGGTTACAACAAAATTTATGTTTAAGAAATGGATTTTTGTTACATGATGGACTATCAAAACGACTTTACAAAACAACTTGTTTAACTGTGCAGATAGATGAGTGAGTCGAGCTTAGAGATAATTGAGCACTTCTCTGGGGCGTATAATATGAAACACCACTATACCAATTCAAGAAACGACCATGCTATAGGTATTATAACCCTTGCCAGACCACAGCTCCATAGGTTTAGAAAGCAATTTCCATCTTTAGCATGATCTTCAGCTTCTCTTGAAACCTAGTACAAATTATATATGGATAAAATTAGGTCATAGATATCGAAATGACTATAAGACGGATTGTCTTCTCGGCTAGAGGGACTACTAGTAGGAAAGGACAACACTGACTTAGGGGTAGAATCCATGGCAGTAATATCAATCTCTTACAATGGTTAAAAGCTTTTGCAAGGACATAACAATGCACATGAAATGGTAGAGATGGAGGAGACCTGAATAGGGCTTGTAGAATAATGCCTGAAATATTTTGAAAACAAAGCTTTATTAACAGTAGAATTCAAATTTTGGCGCACTCAATATGGGGGGAACAAGTGCCAGCTCCTGATTGGTCAGCACAATAGAGGCATGGAGTGATTTATTGGCATAATACATTACAGGAAAAATCACAACGGTCAGAACCATTAGGCCAATACATTGTGGGTCCACTACTGTGATATACAGAGCAAAAGAACAGTTTCAGGGCCATGCGAAGGATGAATGTCAAAACTTCTTTAAAGGACCTGAAGCATTCTCATATGGACACGTGTCTCAGCGCTTTTGTATTCAAGCTCCAAAGTTCATATTAACATTCGTGTAGCTTTGAGGGCCTAAAGACTTCTCAACCGTCAATCATTGCTCATGATCTCTTGGATTCGCGTTGGTGGAACTACTTTGTGGAAAAGGAGCCTATCCCCTTTGTCACATCATCCCTGTACTTTTCATACTAGCGCCAACTCAATAAGGTGGTTTTAGGGTCAGATGAAGGTGGTATATCCAAACCGATTTTGGGACCGTAAAGCACTCCCGAAATGACACGTGGATAAGCAGTTTTGGGTTCAGGCCCCTAAATTTAGTTAACGCTCGTGTAGCTTTAAAGACTTGAACCTCTCTACATTGTCGATATTCCTTTGATCAAATACACATTGTCCATTTCCAGACTATCGATTAGCTACTTGAATCAGTGTGATCTCTCGTGAAAAACTCTTGGATGTAATGTCGGGACATCCATCTCGCTTCTGTGGCGACAATCAAAGACCTTAATCATGATGATATGTTCACCTGGATTAACGTTGGAATTGGATTGTGGCTTGTATTCACGTCATATTGGTTCATAAACCTATGATTTGGCTTTGGAAACCATAGGCTTGCTTGATTTTCTTTTGACACAAATTTTGGTATCAAAACCTCTATCTTAGTCATCAATGCAATGCATTACTCTAGAGTGCTTTTCCTTAATAATTATTTGTTGTTTTTTGGTGATTTATAATTTTCGAGTTTTTCACTCAATCCTTTAACGTTGGAGTATCTTTCTTGGTTTTTACAACTTAGGAGGTTATTAAAGTCTATGTGTCAATGTATATTACAATTCTAGTCATAACTTTTGAGTCATATGAACATGCCTTAAATCCCTCTAGGTTTATTTTAATTTCCATCAATTAAAAAATTTGTTGTAAAAATGGAAATTTTTTTAATATTTTAATTGTAAAAATACAATAAAAAGTCATAAAAGTGGTGTTAGGAGGTGTAATTGGCCAAGGGGTTGCTCATTTTCTAACCCATAGCACCGGCTTAACCTCTTAAGCCACTTTTGAGAGAAAAATAGTGATTATATCACTAATTTTGTTTTTCTCTCGAAAAGGGTGAACAAAGGGCCAAAATGGCCTGCATGGACTTATGAACATTGATTATGAACAAGAGACTTGTTCACACTTTGGAGGCTCATTGAAAAATACAACTAAGTAAACTTAGGTGGTAACATCTACCTCCAACTATGGGATGTGTGCTCGATCTGGTCTTTAGGTGAGGAGAGGATGCGAGAATTCCAGAATGTTTGGTTTCCTGTAAAAACATCTCAACTTTGCAATGCCAACCCTTCAATAGAAAATGCTCTTATAAAAATCCAATGAACCATAAATTGCATCATTCAAAAAACGAAACTAAGTAACGAAAAATGACTATTATTCATAAGTGCATAAAAGGAAAATACTAAAAAAGAATGCAGAAAAAATGCTCACTTTAAGGAGCTTATTTTCCTACTCTAAGCATGATAAAATAAAAAATTTAAGTGAAATGATAACTCCAATGCAACCATCTCAACATTTTATCAGTGTAAAGTGTTTTTCCCTTGTGAGAAATGCAAACTTGCATGAATATTCAGAATGGGAGGGTTGGATGGGATACCATAAGCATGCAATACATCATCAAACTGCTTCCCAGAATGGCAAGTCCTCCCACGGGATTCTTCTATCAAAGATTGGATAGCACTGAGATACAAACTTGTATGATGAGGCAGATCAACCACTCCACCATACTATTCCAGAAGGCTTATCGAATGGTAACTCTCTTTGCAAGCCCTACAATGCTCCAAATCATAAGGAACATCTACATGTGAAGAAAAAGGCTAGGATTGATCTTCATTTGACTGCATCCAACTTGATTCTTCACAACATTACTTCTCCAGGTCTTCATTACTAGTATTCATATATGGATCTAACTGATCATATGAAACATCTGGATGTTTCTCTTCCATACAAAGACTTCCAAAAGTCTCTGCATGAACACTCCCTTATATTGATACATCAAAAATTCATTTTTCAATGTATGTCCAATAGTCATCGTCTACATCTTTTTCAAATATGGGAGAGTTTTCATAAATTTCGTCATTTCCCTTGCAATACCCATCCTCCTCATGTTCATAACAATCCTCTTCAGAAGGCCTAGTTTCAAACATGCTATAAGGAATTAAAATTTCCATACCTTCATTGCCATGTGGGAACATGGAGGAGATTCAATATACACATCCCAAATTTCATCATGCATTTCCTTATGATCTTCTATAACGGTTTCTTCCTGAGGTAAATCTAGGATACACATGTGATCATTTTCATTGAAATAATCCTAAGATAGCTCCATATATTCAATATTTTCTATCATGGAAACACAAGGTGGATATTCAATAATATCTTCAATCAAGGGACCTGTTACCACCTAAGTTGTACTTAGTTGGATTTTTTAGTGAATTGCTAAAATGTGAACAAGTCTCTTGTTCATAATCAATGCTCAGAAGTCCACGTAGGCCATTTTGTCCTTTTTCACCATTTTTTTGCATGTTCATACCCCAAGGGGAATTGTAATAAGTTGACATGGCATGATGGCTTATGTAAAGACTTGGATTTCCTAATACTTTGTCATCAATGTGTTACTCCAGAGTGTTTTTTCCAAGTTAATTATATGTTGTTTTTCAGCGACTTATATTTTTTTAGTTTTACACTCAAACCACCAAAGATGGAGTAATTGTATTGGTTGTTAGGCCTTAGGAGGTCATTAAAATCTAAGTGTCTATGTATATTACTGTGATAGTCATCGGTTTAGATTCATATGAACATGTATTAAGTACCCCCTAGTTTTTTTTAGTTTTCGCAAATAAAAAAAAATCCCATAAAATAGGCAATTTTTTTTATGTTTTAATTGCAAAAATTACTTAAGCATAAAAGTGGGACTAGGGGGGGGGGATTTTCCATGGGGGTGCTCATTTTCTAACTTGAAGCACCCACATTACCCATAAACCCACTTTGAGATTCAAATTAGTGATTATTAATCACTTAATTTGACTTTCTCTAAAAAAAGTGAATAAAAATAAAAATAGAAAATAGAAAATATGGAGAAACATAAAATCCCACCAATCAAGGAAACTTATCCCAAACATGTTTTAGAGGCCACGTAGTTAATTTTCAATCACATATGAGTTAACGAGGAGCCAATCTCATCATTGATTTATATGGTGGGTCTCCATGTGAAGGTGCACTTGGTATAGAGAGGGTCGCATCATCATAGAGAGGGTGCATCCCTGGTTGGGTTGTGTCATATTTTGAAAGGAGAGCGCATCCTTTATACTTGAGGTGGAATCAATCATCTATGACCCCCCAAATATATCTCACAATCACTCAAGATCACTCACACAATCTTCTCTTCATCCCAGGCTCACTCCCTCTTATAAAATGCACACCCCCCGGCTTGTTTCGCTATTTAAGCAAGTGCTTTGCTCCATTTTTCTCACAGACAAAGGAACGAAATGCTGCTAAATATTTATACTTGTAACTTGTAATATCATTTTGAATAAAGGAGGATTTGGAGCCAAACTTGTGGTGTATGGTTCAATGTGTGTGGATGAAAATTGCTTTACTTATGAGGTAACTAGTATTTGCTTGTTTTCTTTGTGCATTGTTGGTTAGTTGTGGACCTGCAAGGGGAGCTATCTCCCAGTAGGGTAAGAGATTGTTCTATATTGATCCATGCTCTTATTGTTTGCTTGTTGTTGATTTCTTAGTTTACATGTATTTAATGGTATAAATTGCATATTTTCCAAGTTTTTGCTACTGACGACCCTCTTGTTTAACCATCTTTTTGTACTAGTATTTCTAAGTGGATGCAGGCATCAAGATTGAAGGAGTGGTTGATTAAGTAATACTTTTCCATATTTTAAGCAATTCCGAGGAGCATAGTTCCTCCACTTTCCACCAGCAAATGCCACGGCCCAAAGTTTCCAGGATTCAACATTCTTTCTATCTCTCTTTCCTTCAATTCATGTCTTTATTTTGCTTATGGTTATTCACATACTTAAGTAAATTAGTTTTATTTTAAATAATATCTAAAGGCTGATTTGTTTAAGCATGTAACTAGATCTAGAAGTGCAAAGCAATATTTTCATTATAGATCTAGTTTTGTTTAAGTACATGTGCTTATTTTCTATTTTTTAGTACTTAAAAGTTTTATGATTTTAAACATATTATATAGCAATTTAAGTGCTTTTAGGTGGTTTTTTTTCACTTATGACGAATAGGTAAGAGGAGGTGCTGCCAAAAATTACAAGATTCAGGCCATCCAGGACATCCTGGAGAAACATACCTCAATCTTGATTCATTTCATGAAACTTGTAAGCCTTTGGTTCCGAATATGTAAGGACAAAAGGAATCCATCTTCTAAATTGTAAAAAAAAATAATAAAGAAAGTGGAATACTCAGTTCCCACACTCCATTCCCCCTATGGGTTCTGCATCACTTTCATGGCATGAGGTTTTTCTATTTTTTTGCTTTTATGTTGTTTGGATTTACTGGCTTAGATTGATTTCAAGTTTTGGAAGTATATTAAATCATTTACACACACTGCACACTTAGTTAGATCCCTTTCAAGTATTTCTTTTTTGCAATAATAAAAGTTCGAACCTTGTTACTTGTCTTTACCATTTCTCTTGTAGGAACTGCGAGCCTTGCATGAGTTGGTGACCAATAAACATAAATGGTACTCATAGCAGTCTTTAATCAAACTCAATAATTAACTAAAATTAACTTCCCTTACAGATGGAAATCCTACATCTCTCTTCATCAGATCTGTCTCTTGTGGGAAAAATTTACAGTGAAGGGGAATTAACTAGGTAGTGATAGTGGGGACTCATTAGGCTACACCCTAGTTTGGTGTCAGTTTTAGACATACCCGTGAGACTCTGAACTAGTCCTCTTCTCATGTGTTACAACACTTGATAATTCTGACATATCCCACATACTCGAGATTATATTGGAATCCCCCTTCTCATAATCCACTCATCATCAATAATTAAAACTGACCAAGATACAATTGAAATACATTTACCTTTTCAGTAACATCTTCTATGGTCTTAGCACTACTCCATCTTTACAAATAATTTTTTTTAAGTGAATTTACATGTCGTGATTGGTTATACTTACATATTGCTGAGCTTAATTCATTGCTAGTGTTCTAGTTTCAACAATTCATTTCAAACTCCTATCTTAAATTTCATCTTTTCATAACATAGCTTGGTGGCCATAGTTTATTTTTGTTAGGGACCATCCCCCTTGGCTTCATTAGGAGTTTTCCTAGACGGAGCAGTCAAGTGTTAAGTGACAACAAGCTTGACTCATGAATTTCCCCAAAGCACACACCCATTGGCTTGAACTTCTTCAAGCCAATGGGTGTGTATCATATGGGAACGTGACCTTTATGAACTTCTTCAATAGTGTCACTTGGGATGTGCTTCTCAAGGATGGAAGAGATTGGTTCTTCTAGTCTCATCAAATATTTAGGATGTACAAGGTTTTCCAGATGATGTTCTTTCCAAGGAATAGTGGCAATGGAATCTTCAATGAAACTTTATGTATCACCCTCATCATCATGCCACTTCTTAGGAAACATCCCCAAGAAACCTAAGATGAAGCAAATGCATTTATCTGAAATATCATAATACCAAATATAAGCATCTTCATCTAGAGAGCGAGCAAACATCTATATGCAATTATCTTCATGTAAATATTTTGAACTTAGTTAAAACTTTGATGAAGGTTGTCATGTGAAGGATAGTTGAATCACCTCTTCCAAGAAATATTGGGGCATAATCAAGGACATCATATTATTCATTTGGGAATCCATGGATGCTTTAGAAATTGATGGGAGGAGACAAATTGGTCCAACTACACTACTCCCTTTCCTTATCAATATCAAAGTTCAACAACATACATCAAGAATAACCATGGAATGTGTCTTGTACTGAATCAGGGGAGCTGTAAAATAGTGAGCTTTAAATATTTTATTGTGTTGCATAGGCTCATATACACACAACAAGTCTCAAAAATTCTATGATGAACATGGTTTTATCCCTTTAAAGTCGCCATGTAAGAAGAAAAAAATAAGCATTTAAAGAGTCTCACAAAAAATTCTAGTTTTTTCTTTTCTTTGTAAAATTATAAAATGAAAAAAGGTTAGTGGATTTTCCATATGAAAAATTAAAAAATATGTTCTAAATA